>CM052539.1:148460099-148679433 GCA_028533065.1 Trachops cirrhosus
TTGAGAAAGAAGAGTAAAGTAGGAGGGATCACAATACCTGATACTAAACTGTATTACAAGGCCACTGTAATCAAAACAGCCTGGTACTGGCATAAAAACAGGCACATGGACCAATGGAACAGAACAGAGAGCCCAGAAATAAACCCAAGTCTCTACAGTCAATTACTATTTCACAAAGGGGGCAGCAACATAAAATGGAGTAAAAATAGCCTCTTCAACAAATGGTGTTGGGAGAACTGGACAGCTACAGGCAAAAAGATGAAACTCGAGCACCAACTTACACCATACACAAAAATAAATTCAAGGTGGATAAAAAATTTAAATATAAAGCATAACACCATTTACGTCCTAGAGGGGAACATAGGCAGGAAAATCTCAGATATTTCACACAGCAACATTTTTACTGACATGTCCCCTAGAGCAAGGGACATAAAGCAAAGAATAAACAAATGGGATCTCATCAAAATAAAAAGCTTCTGCATGGCTAAAGAAAACAGTATTAAAATAAAAAGAGAACCAACCATATGGGAAAACATATTTGCCAATGATACCTCAGACAAGAGTTTAATTTCCAAAATATATAAAGAACTTACACAACTCCACTCAAAGACAAGCAACTCAATTAAAAAATGGGCAAAGAACTTGAACAGACACCTCTCCAAGGAGGACACACAGAGGATACAGAGACACATGAAAAGATGCTCAATATCGCTAGCTATCAGAGAGATGTAAATTAAAACCACAATGAGATACCACTTCACACTGGTTAGAATGGCCATCATAAACAAAGCAACAAACAAGTGTTGGAGAGGCTGTGGAGAAAAGGGAACCCTAGTCCACTGATGGCAGGATTGCAGATTGGTACAACCACTACGGAAAACAGTATGGAACTTCCTCAGAAAACTAAAAATGGATCTGTCTTTTGACCCAGCAATTCCACTGCTGGGAATATATCCTAAGAACCCTGAAACACCAATCCAAAAGAACCTATGCACCACAATGTTCATAGCAGCACAATGCACAATAGCCAAGTGCTGGAAGCAACCTAGGTGCCCATCAGTAAATGAATGGATCAAAAAACTAGGGTACATTTACACAATGGAATTCTATTCAGCAGAAAGAAAGAAGGAGCTCCTACCCTTTGCAACAGCATGGATGGAGCTGGAAAGCATTATGCTAAGCAAAATAAGCCAGGTAGTGAAAGACAAATACCATATGATCTCACCTTTAACAGGAACTTAAACAACAAAACAAACAAATAAGCATAATATAGGCAAAGACACTGAAATAGAGAACAGGCTGACAGTGACCAGAAGGGAGAGGGGAGGGAATTTCAGGGGAATTTCAGGGGAGAATGGGAAGGGTTTACAGTAACAAATATAAAGGATATATGGACAAAAACTAGGGGGCTTGGAAATGGGAGGGAGGTGGAGGGGGAGGGGTAGGTAGGCTGGGATGGGAGTAAAGGACAGAAAACTGTACTTGAACAATGATTAAAATAAAATTAGGGAAAAAAACAAAAATAGTCCATTGTATAATTATGCCATAACATGTTTGACCAAGCTGTCCTTAATGGCATTTTTGGTTATTAGTATTTATTTATTGTTGTTACTGTAGGGTGAAATCACAACAAAAGTCCTAACTCATCAGAGGATCTTCTCTGGGCCCTTTGAACCTCTACCTCCCATTAGGCAATGAGCAATGCTGTCAAATTTGTGCCTATGTGTGTATGTGTGTAATACATGCACATGTGTACTGCTTGGTACTATAACATTTTAGTTATTTTTAGTTTATAGACATTGCAGCTCTGTAAACAACCCAAGATAAAGAAAGAACATTAGTTCAAAATATATCCATTCTGTTGAGATAGTGCCTAGAATCTAAAGAGGAGGGATGGAATGATCCCAAGAGCATAGAGAGAAAAAAAGGACCCAAATCTTAAGAGAAAAGTCTAACTGGGTAGCTTCTGGTTACCATTTGTCACAGCTTTGATCAGGCTCCAAGACAGGGCAGTTTCATGGAAGACTGTCCGCTCTGAAACTCTTTGAGGAACATAGTTATTTTTTGTCTTTTCTATTCATCTGACCATGAGCTGAGGGCCTGCCTAGGCCAGGCTTTTTGCCATCCTTAGGAAAACTTCTTTCTCTGTCAGTTTAAAGACTGGCAGCAAAAGATTTGAAAGATTGTCTTTGTGTGTGTAGGAGGAAGAGGGAACAACTGAGTTCCTAACTAGTTCTGGAGGTAGATAGGTAGCTCCAATAGGAAAGTTAAGGAATCTTAATTACCATAGTTTTAAAGTTTAAGTTCAACATATGTTTCTATTCATACAAATGAATCATTCAGTGAACTTTCTTATACATAAATATTTACATGTATCTGTGATAAGATTCTCTAGGAGATTCTTAAAAGTGAAAATTTAGGTTAAAGGGTATGATGATTTAACATGCTGCCCAACTGATTTTCTGAACGATTGTGCTTGTTTATATTCCCAGTGAAGTGAATAAAGTACTTACTCGACCTTACCTGAAACAGAAGTTAATTATTGAAAATTCATAAACAGGAATCAAAGAAAGATTTTTTAAAACTTTTATTCCCAATGCAATTTTGTTGGTTTTTCTTTTGCCATTAAGTTTGATGCTACATTCTATTTCCATTGGATGGATGCTGTGTTGTGACAGTTCAAGGCTGGACAGGTTCATGGTGTTTGTGCAGATGGAAAAATAGTCACGGAGCCTATGGGATATCTGGCATGCCTTTATTCATGGGTGGGGGAGCCATGTACACTGCCAGCTGCGTGTCTATCTGCGTGTCTCAGCATGGCACATGTCATGGCCCTTGCTCCCCAGCGTGGCACCTGTCGTGACACTCGCCCCCTTGCGTGTCTCTTCATCATCGCCCCCAGCAGGGAGTCCCTTACCTGTTTAAGTACTAGAGGGGGACAAAACCAGAAAACTGCCGGAATATTACACAACAACATAATTCTGTGCATGTGGGCCCACTTCATGTTATGGGAACAGTTTATCGGATCCAGCCTCAAGGCCATGAGAACACTGGCTATCAGACCCCTCCAAGGCTATGGGAACGTGGCTTCCCTTAGTTACCCAGACACCTGGGTGAGGAAGCCAGACTGCCTCCACTTACCCTACAGATGCCCTTCTTCAAGTTAAAGAAATTGCCTTCTATTCTTAGTTTGAGGAGAGTTTTTATCAAAAATTGGTGTTGAATTTTGTATTTCTACTTAAATGATAATTTTTTCTCATTCAGTTTATGATATAAAAACCATTGATTAAATGTCTAATCAGCAACCAAACTTACATTTCTGAGGGGAAAACATTTAGTATGGTATATTATCATTTTTATATTATTGTTTAGTTCAAGTTGCTAATACTTTGATAAGAATTTTTCTGCATTTGTGTTCCTGAAGAATATTGATCTTTTAGATTTTTTTGTAATATTCTTTCCATTTGATTAGAGTTTGCATAGTGTATCTATTTTTAACCTGAGTCTTTATATGTAAAATGTTATTTTGTAGACAACATATAGTTGTGTATCTTTGTTTTTATCCATTCTGATGTTCAATCTTCCTGAGTGTATTTAGATCATTCCCATGTTAAGTGATTATTGATATATTCAAATTAAAACCTACTTCCTATTGGTTTCAATTATTTTTTGTTTCTTTTTTCTTCTTTTTTACTCTTTGGTTAATTTATTATTTTATATGATTGCATTTATTTCCTTTCTTAGCAAATCTCTTATACTTATTTTAAATTATTTAATGGTTGCTCTGGCCTTTGTAATATTCATTTCAAGTTAATCAAAGTCCACCCTCTAAATAACACTACACCACTTCACCTGTAACGCAAGTACCTTATAACAAAGGATTCTCAAGTCCTACCTCCTATTTCTGATGACATTTTTGTCATACATTTCACTTAGCCATATATTATAATTACTCAATATGTTTTTTATCTTATGTTTATAAAAATAATTATCTTTTAGATCAATTAAGAAAAAAATATTTTATTTTACCTTTATTTGCTCCTCTTATGATATTCTTCCTTTTAGGAATGTTTGAACAATTTTACTTTACAAGCCATTTGTGTCCAGAAAGTGTTTTGTGAGCTGTTTAAAAATGACAAACTAATTTTAAAAAATCAAATGTAATACTATTTAGATGTCTCCTCATTTCCTGTGTTCTTGTAAATTGTGATCTTGGGAGTTTGTTCATTTTATTTGATTTACAAAATTATTGCTCAAAAATTGTTCTTAACATCCTTTTATTATCTTTCTAATATTTGTATCAATGATGATGCCCCCTTCTTCTTCCTAATACTGGCAATTTCTACTTTTTTAATTTTCTTGATCAATTATTTTAAAAGGTTTATCCATTTCATTAAGTTTTTTTCAGAAACCAGCTCTTGGCTTTTAATATTTTCTAATGTACCTTTGGTTTTTATGCATTATTTTATACCCTTGACTTTATTCCTTAATGTTTTCTTTGTGGTTAATGTTATTTTCCTAATGTTCTAAAATGAAAACTTAAATCATGTTATGCAGCCTTTATTTTTGATTCTAGCTCATGCCTGTAAAGCCAAAAGTTATTGCTTTATGTTAGTTATAGATGCATACTATAAGTTTTAATATGTCACATTTTTGTATGCCATTCAAAATATTTTGTAATTTACATTGTAATTTATCAATTGACCCATGAGCTATTTCTGATTAATATGCAAACATTTGAGATTTTTACAATATGTTTATAAGTATACTGTGTAGTATATTTTCTAGTGAACTTACGCTTTATTATTTTCCATACTTTGAGACATTAAGATCACGTTTATTAATTATGTAGTTCATACTTCTTTTTGCACTGATTTTGTCTGCTTATTCTATCAGTTATTGAAACTTTTAAATCTCTCATGTTCATAGGTAAATACAGCTCACCTCACCACATAAAAATTACAAATATTGAACAACCATCACTGAAAACCATCAGAAACTCAGTTGAATACAAGTCTGACAACTATGGAATTAAAGAAATCACATCCGTCCAGACTGGTAGGAGGGGTGGAGATGCAGAAGGGGCTGGTCCTGAATCCATGTGCGGTGGATAAAAATTCAGGAGGTGGATCCAAGATCAGGGAGGAATAAGTGTAAGCTGCACTAACCTCCTCCCAGGACAAATCTGGAATTACACCTAAATTGTAGAGAAATCATCCAGCATAAAAACTGAACACTAGCAGGAGAGAAGCCTTATAACCATGAACAGACAGAAAAAAAAACACTTGAACACAACATGACTGGTAGGAATTGCAGAGAGATGAGAAGGGGCTGGCTGGGCTCCAACAGGCGGCAGCTGAAGTGCTGGAGGGATATTTCAGTGGCTGGGTTTCCCACTGAGAAGTATGAGGTATAAACCCCAAGCTGGGCTCCCCAGCTTATAGCACTAGAGCCAGAAAGGAACCCAGATAACAACAAGTTGTGACTAGCAGCCAGGGTTCTGTCAGCCCGAGAGAAAAAGCTGTAGACACAGAGAACCTCTTGTAGGGCGAAAGCACAAAATTTCACTTGCAGTCACTTACCCTAGGCACCAGCAAAGGGAGGGCAGAGTGGACTAGAGATGATTGAGGAGAGACTGGGATTAGTACCTCTGGGAAGAACAGCTTCCAGGATCCCTGTGCTGAGTCATCCCCCATACTGTAGGATTCATCACTCTCAGACAGAGCACTTCTCTCTGAATGGCATCAGCCTGAGGGGAAGCAATACCCTCACCCACAAGAATCACTCTGCCGCACCCCAAGGTGCTTAAGTCAGGCTGCTGATCACAGTTTGATTAGATTAACAGCTGATCAGTTTAAGGGCTGATTAGTTTAATAGCTAAGGCAGAAAACACAAAGCAGCTGCAATAGGAAGACAAAGATACAGGTCCCACATAAAATAACAAGTGAATTTTCCCAAAGAACTAGATGAAATGGAAGCAATCTATTTATCAGATAGAGTGTTTAGATTATTGGTTATCAACAGCATGAAAAGAAGACATAGAAACCATAAAAAAGGACAAGTCAGAAATAAATAATGCAATGTCTGAAATAAATAATACCCTGGAAGGAATAAACAATAGGTTAGATGAAGCAGAGGACAGAATCAGTATTTTGGAAGATGAGGTAGAAAAAAGCACCCAAGGAGAGCAGCAAAAGGAAAAAAAGAATTTTAAAATGAGAAGAACTTAAGGAACATTTTGGACAACATGAAGCATAACAGCATTAACATAATGGGAATACCAGAAGGAGAGTGAGAAAGGGATTGTAAACCTTTGGAAGAAATAGTGACTGAAAACTTCCCTAATCTGGTGAAGAAAAAAGCCACACAAGTCCAGGATGCTCAGAGAGTCCTAAACAAGCCAGACCCAAAGAGGCCTACACTGAGACACATCATAATTAAAATGACAAGGCTTGAAGACAAGGAGAAAATCCTAAAAGCTGCAAGAGAAAAGCAGGGAGTTGCCTACAAGGGAGCACAATTAAACTGGCATCTGATTACCCAAGAGAAACATTTCAGGCCAGAATGGAAAAGCATGAAATATTCAAGGTGATGAAAAGCAAAGACCTACTACAAAGGCTACTTTACCCAGCAAGGCTATCACTTAAAATCAAAGGAGAAATAAAGTGTCTCAGACAAGTAAAAGCTAAAGGAGTTTGTTAACACCAAACAGTGCTGCAACAAATGTTAAATCACTGGCTTTATAAAGAGAAGAAAAAGAGAAAGAAAGCAAAAAAGCATAGGAAAATAGTCTAACAATAAAATGGCACTATATAAGTATCTATCAATAATCACCTTAAATGTAAGTGGCTTACGTGCTCCAAACAAATGAAAGAGGGTAGCTGAATGGATAAGAAAACAAGACCCATATATATATATATGCTGCTCCAAGAAACCCATCTCAAATCAAAAGATACTCACAGACTAAAAGTAAAGGGTTGGAAAAAGATATTTCATGTAAATGGAGGAGAAAAAAAAAGCTGGGGTAGCAGTAGCTATATCCAACAAAATAAACATTGAAACCAAGTCTATAGTAAAAGACAAGAAGACATTACATAATGACATAAGGAACAATTCAACAAAAGGATATAATCCTAGTAAACATTTAAACATCCAATGTAGGAGCACCTAAATATGTAAAACAAATCTTTTTGCACATAAAGGAAGAGATTGACAGAAATAAACTCATAGTAGGGGATTTTAATATCTCCTTGACTTCAAAGGATAGATCTTCCAGGTTGAAAAATTTGGAAAGGATAACTCAGAATCGAGGAAAGCCAGCCCCATGCCAGGCCCCACTGCCCAGGGTTACAGTGCCAGAAAGATGAGTTCCCATATCTCCTGGCTGCAAGGACTGAGTCAGTGTGAAAAACTTCTGAAGTCCCAAGCAGCCCCCTTAAAGAACCCACATATGGACTTACTCAGACGTTACTCAGATGAACTCCCTCCAAGCTCCAGCACCAGGGTAGCAGCTTAAAAAGCACCAGTGGCATACAGGGAAGAACAGAAGTGTCTGGAATGAAAGTGAGAGCTGGGGCACAGTGTTCTTCCAGACAGAAAAGTTGACAGAGGCCATTTTTCCTTTTCTAAACCCTCCCCCCATGGAGCCACAGAGCCGGTAGGCAGGAGCCATATCTGAGACCAAATCAACCTGGCTAACAACAGGTTTGCCCCACCCTGGAGATCCCCTGAGACTTATTCCTACCCAAATTATTGGCCCACCCAATCTGTTAACTAAGACTTTTCCAAACAAATGGCTTTTCTTGGCTCATGATTCACAACTTCCTAAATCCTATCAAATAAGCAACACCTGGCCTCAGTGAGACTCTAGTCCCCATACCTCTTGCTAAGTGGCCCCAGGCCCAGCACTAGCAACATCCAGCCAAGATCCACAGCTTGACTTTTTCTGGGAATCTCCAAGTCCGGAATAAGTAGCAGCCATCTCGGATTGCTTTACAGTTCATGCAGGGTTGAACTGGGCATAACACAGCTGGGGGCTGGCCTTGGCCTGCACCACCCAGAAACCCCAGAGTCTGTGCACCCAGTGGACAGCTACAGACC
This sequence comes from Trachops cirrhosus, assembly GCA_028533065.1. NCBI lineage: Eukaryota > Metazoa > Chordata > Mammalia > Chiroptera > Phyllostomidae > Trachops > Trachops cirrhosus. The sequence continues at coordinate 148,468,200 of CM052539.1, forward strand.
ATGTTGGAGCACCACCACCCTGCCCCTGCAGAGCTGATCCTCCTTGGAGGGCAGAGGTTGGTGGTCAGAGGTCATTGCCAGTCCTTGCAGCTGACTGGCCTGGATAAGTCCCTCACATTGACCTGCCAACAGCATTAAAGGCTCTATTATAAGAGGAAGGTGTACTCAGCCCACACAAAGGGTCCACCTTGGGTACACAGCTTGGGTGATAGAGGAGGCTGTGCCTCTGGACCCTTCAGGACACCTACCACAATTGGCCACACTACCAAGACAGTAAGTTATAGCAGCTCTACCTAACACATAGAAATAAATGCAGGGAGGCTGCCCAAGTGAGGAACATGACCCAAATGAAAGAACAGACCAAAACTCCAGAAAAAGAACTAAACAAGAGGGAGATAAGCAATCTATCAGATGCAGAGTTCAAAACACTGGTTATAAGGATGCTCAAGGAACTTAGTGAGGACCTCAACAGCATAAAAAAGATCCAGTCAGGAATGAAAGATACACTAATTGAAATAAAGAGGAATTTTCAGGGAAATAACAGTACAGTTGATGAAGCTGAAAATCAAATCAATGATTTGGTACATAAGGAAGCACAAAACAACAAATCAGAACAAAAAGAAGAGAAAAGAATCCAAAAAAATGAAGATAGTATTAGCAACCTCTGGGACAACATCAAGTACTCCACCATTCGCATAATAGGGATGCCAGAAGAAGAAGAAAAAGGGCAAGAAATTGAAAATGTTTTTGAAAAAATAATGAAAGAAAACTTCTCTAATTTGGTGAAAGAAATAGATGTGGAAACCCAGGAAGCACAGAAAGTCCCAAACATGATGGATGCAAAGAGGTCCATTCCAAGACACATCATAACCAAAATGCCAAAGGTTAAAGATAAAGAGAGAATCTTAAAAGGAGCAAGAGAAAAGCAGTTAGTTACATACAGGGGAGTTCCCGTAAGACTGTCAGCTGATTTCTCAAAAGAAACTTTTCAGGCTAGAAGGGATTTTGGCAAGAAATATTTAATGTCATGAAAAGCAAGGACCTACAGCTAAGATTGCTCTACCCAGCAAAGCTATCACTTAGAAAAAAAGGGCAGATAAAGAACTTCCCAGATGAGAAAAAACTAAAGGAATTCATCATCATCAAGCCATTATTTTATGAAATTGAAAGGGACTTATTTAAGAAAGAGAAGAAGATTCAAACTGTGAACAATAAAATGGCAATAAATACATATTTATCAACAATTGAATCTAAAAAACAAACTAAGCAAACAAGAAGAACAGAGACAGAATCATGGATATGGAGAGCAATTTGATGGTTGCCAGGTGGGATGGCTTGTGGGGGAATAAGTGAAGAGGTAAGGGGATTAAGAAGTATAAATAGGTACTTACAGAATACCCATGGGGATGTAAAGCACAGTACTGGAAATGGAGTAACCAAAGAACTCATACTCATTAACCCATGGATATAAACAATGGTGTGGGGCTTGCTTGAGGGGCAACGGGGTGCTGGGTGGAGGGGAGCAAAGGGGTAAAAATGTGGACAACTGTAATAGCATAATCAATAAAATATAATTTAAAAAAATCCCTCACCTTGACTATATTCATATCACATCTTATTTTATATATCAAGATAGTGTTTTTAGGCACAGATTTATAATTTTTACTTTTATTTTTTCTTATAAAGCTTTTTGCCTTAAGGCCTACATTGCCTAATATTATTAAAGTAACATTAGGTAAATTTGGTGATTATTTGCTTAATATATCATTTTCTAATTTTGATTTTAGCATTTCTCTATATTTATGTTTAAGCTGTGACTCTTACTACTTTAATCAAATATGAACTAGGTAGTCAGCTTACAGATAATTTATCATGTATTTTTAGGTTTAAATCTGCCGTCCTACTCCTTTTTTGTTTGCCCATTCAATCTTTCTTCCCTTTTAGTTTTTTCTTTGTAATTTTTAAAAAAGATTTTATTTATTCATTTAGAGAGAGTGGAAGGGAGAGAGAAAGAGAGGGCGAGAAACATCAATGTGTGGTTGCCTCTCATATGGCCCCCCATTGGGGACCTGGCCTGCAACCCAGGCATGTGCCCTGACTGGGAATCGAACTGGTGACCCTTTGGTTCGCAGCCAGAGCTCAGTCCACTGAGCTATACCAGCCAGGGCTCTTTGTAATTTTTTCAAATATAATTTTATTTCCCCATCTATTAGCTTATTAGCTATAAATTAGCTTTCTCTTCTTTTAGTGCTTACTCTAAGAATCTCACTATGAATCCTTAAAATTATTTGTGCCAAATTTTAATCATCATTTTGTCTATTTCTCAGAAAATGTGAGGACTTACGGACATAAATTCCATATTTCCTTGAATTCAGCCTTTTTTGATATTATTATTAAGTATTTAAATTTTATCTATATTTTAAACTACACATTATATTACCATTTCTTTAAACTATCACTATTTGTATTTGCATTGCATACTGTTGATATTTTATACTATTGGTATTTCCATTTACCTACAAAGTTACACTTACCAGTAATTTCTTTTCTTATTTACATTTGTCTAAAATAATTTCCTTGCATTTCTATTCATGATCTTTTTCCTTCTTCCAAAAGGACCTTTAGTATATCTTTTATTGCATACTTGCTGCTAATGAATTTTCTCATTATTTGTAATTTTTTATTTTATGTTATTTTGAGAGATATTTTCACTTTATATATACTTTTAGATCATGAGTTTTATTATTCAATATTTTTATAATATCATTTTTTTGTCTTCTGGCTTTCCTCATTTTTTGAAGAGCTACTTTATCAGTCTTTTACTTCTTTGAAAGGACTATGTCTGATATTCCTGATGCTTTTTAAATTTTCTTCCTGCCTTTTTTTTAGTAGCTTTCCACTGATATGTCCAAGGGTGGTTTCGTTTGTATTTATTCTGTTTGAAGTATATAAAGCCTTTTGAATATGGATTAATTTCCTTTGTCAGTTTGGAAAATACTTTTATTCTTTCTGTATGTTTCACCTGTTGGGCTATTTATTTTTTTCCTCTTCATCATTTGAACTTATTCTTGGCCTAACTAGTAATTTTGGACTGAATCCTTGACATTGTGTATAAAAACTATTGCATCTCCATATCTTCTTTTCAGGAACGCATTTTATTTTCTTTTGGGTCACAGATAGCTTACAGGTAGCTCATCTCAATTCTAGAAGACATTGTGATAATTTGAGGCTCAGTTTCAATCTTATTTGTCCTAGAATATTTCCAGTTTCCCCTTTCTCCTAACCAAGTCACATGAACTATGTAATCCTGTGTTGTTTCATTGTTTTCCTAGAAGTTAATGTTAATTTTCATACTCGAGTACAGTGACTATATTGACTTTGCTTTGTATATTTATTTCTTGTTCTTATAACAAATATGTATTTGTAATTTGTCTTACTGTAGCTGTATCTGTTATTTTAAAGATTCTTGTCTACTCCTTAGAATTTATTTAGTCATCATTTATATGACCTGCCTACAATCTTTGGGGCACAGATTGGGCTCTAAGTGGGGCAATTAATACAAATTCCACATTTCCCAACTTGGGCTTGCAATCAAATATCAGAAGAGTAAGAGGCCAAACAAACAAACAAACAATAATAAGACTGGAATTATAGAGAGTAAAAGACTATGTAACAGTGCATAAACAATGAGCTGTAAAAATGCAGACAAAGGAATATTATGGCTTGCCTGGAATGATGAAGGCGAATATGAGGGTGGCATTTGAGTGGATACCTGAAGAATGAGAAAGATTGCAAGAAGAGGATCACTATTTCAGGGTAAGGTAACATGAATAAAGGTATAAGAAGAGTAAAATGGGGTATTTGAGAGAACAGTGTGGTGAAGAATGAAATAAATAATGTGAAGGATATTGTTGTAAAAGTGACCTGGGAATGAGTAAGGCTGATTTCAAAACAAATTTTTATAATCCTGAAGCCAGTGATTCTGTTGCTAGAAATAGGACTAATTGTTATTTTTTGGTGATTTTAAGATTTGTGCTGGTTCTGTAATTACCTCCTAAGGGATGTGTTTACTAAGTAAAAACCAAGAAACAATTGCTGCCTCCAGGGCTAAGAGTAACCAAGGAGAGAGAAGCACACCTGCCTTTTTGGTCACCAATACTAATATTTTACTTTCTTGGGTTTTGAATAGAAAGCTGAAGCCTGAGGTTGGAATGGAATGTAGGCTGCTCTAGGGTGATGATTCAGGCTGACTGTTAGACTTGCAAAACTAAATGTGGGTGGTTTTGTTGTGTAATCTTTTGCCTTAATCTTTCTGCCTTTTAATGGAGTACTTTGACTGTCTCTTTATGCATATGCCTTTTAGAAGTAGGACATGCATGGAGTTTCTTAATGGAACCTCATCAAATTTAAAGTCATGGTTAAAAAATTGTTTGCCTTAGGTTAAAAAAGCCCCATTTAGTTATAGAAGAAAAAGAAAGAAAGAAAAGAAAAGAGCAATAATTAAAACCAGGTTAAGCAGTTGGTATTTTATTTGGGGAATTTAAAGTCCAGAAAAAGAATACTTTGGTTAAATTTGCTTTCCACTTCATGTGAATTTTAAATATGGAATTTAATGTACAGAGCTAGCGTTTACATGCAGTGTTAGAGAACAAATTCAGATATAAAGAAAAAATATCTACTAAATAGTAATTAAATCAAAGATTGAATATTTTGTTTACCATTTAAAAAAGCAAATCTTCTCCCAAGCAGAATGCCATCATTTCAACTGTTTCTCAACATTTCAGTCAACATTCTTCAAAGAAAAAACAACATGTACTGAGCATCTACCATATGCCAGGTTCTCTGTTAACTTCAGAGATAGTAATGATCACAAAAATTATATGCACAATCCCTGATCTTTCAGAGAGTAGAGTCTAGTGAAGATCATCAGACAGTTGTTAAATAATCACACATATGAAAAAAGCATTCTGAATCGGAGCACAATACTCTGAAAAAAAAAAGTACAATTCTATGACAGCCAAAAATAAAGGCATTATAAATAAAACCACTGCTCTTTGTGGGCCTCAGGAGTGGCTGGCACATAGGGAATTGGTATTGTGGACAGAACAGAAGTCTTAGAATTAGATTATTGTTGTCAAGAAAATTAGGGCTTCTGCATCATGTCCCGCAAAACCAAAGGTTCCTAAGAAATTCCTAAGGCTAGGTTTGTTCTTCTCCTACCTAGACTAGCACCTTCACTACTCCTTTGCTTTCCTCCAATCCATGTCCATGGTGGCACCAGAAAGAAAATTCTAAAACTCAGTTCCTACAGTGCCTCAGTCTGAAGTTTCTTCTTTACAGGGTTGGATTTCTTTGCTCCATGGCAGACAGGGCTCTCCATGATCTTCCCAGGCTTCAACCAGCCTTACCAGATATGCCTTTCATCACTCTTCTCCACACCCCATGCAGCCCAAATTCCAAGCTCAGTTAATATTTTGTACCAGAATCATTCACTTCCCTGAAACAGGCATGTGCTATTTCCTTTCTCTGGGAAGCACTCCCCACCTTCTTTACCTGGAAACTCCCTGCTCATTCCACAATATTAAGGTCAAATGTGACCTTCTCACTGAAGCTTTCTCTTACCCCATAAGGCAGAGTTAGTCATTTTTCTCTTGGTGATACCTCAACAGCTTGTTCTAGTTACACCTCTCATCCCATTGTACTGTAACTATTTAGTTTTGTTTTACTTAATAAATTAGATGAGGAGGAGGTCTGACAGGCTTCTATAATCTTACTTTAGCTCTTTCCAGGTAGATACCTAATACCATGTTTTGCACACATTAATAAACAATTGTGCAAGGAAAGAAGAGGCTTTGGGGCCTCTGATGCCTGCCTTTTAAAATTGCAACTAAATGATGATCCTTATTTTATTGCTAAAGCTTAATGGTTAATTAAAACAGCAAGACTTTGAGGGCCAAATTATGGAGTTCTTTGATTCTTAGGATACCAAGAGTGGCTGCTAGCCCATATGGCAACTGCACAAATTATAAAAGAGTGACATTCCTTCAAGACTTTTATTTCTTTTTATTGGAAAAGTGGCATTATATGCTGGTTTTGTTAGAACAGAACAATTTTTTTCAGGTCTCCATAATTGTTGTCTCAAATATACAAGTACGTAATATCCATGGTAAGGGTTACAAGTTTGAATGCACTGATCAACTTGCATTTACTCTAGAAAGTGAGATTTGGGAAAGGAAATATGTTCTCTGTTATAAAGAACAACAGATTCTTGTCTTAAGAAAAACAAATTGCAAGTTGATCTTCAAATAGATCACAACCATTGTCATCATCAAGAACAAATGTCTACTAAATATCCAGAATAAGTAAGCAGTTGTGTGAGCCTTGGGGAAGATGAGAGACCATCAGGTAGAATTGATTTCTTCTCCATCTCGATGTTTAAAACACATTATCTCTTCTTTCTTACAGTTTATTATCCCCATCTACTTTGGATTTTTAAATTATTTTATATATTCTATTTTTAAAGGAGGATCTTCTGGGGCTTAGTGTTACTATTGGACCTAATTTTAAGCCAAGGGGTTATTTTTGGTATTGGTTTCATGCACAACAAGATCAATGGAAGTGGGCAAGTGGAAGAGTCTAAATTGACTCCCAAGTTAATGGATTAGACAGAAGAGAAGAAAAAGTTCATGCTACTTACTAAAATAATTATAATAAGATAACATTTCACACTCATGATCATATTTTTTCCTGGCAATTTAGCTATATGTGCACATACCTGCTTATTCAAATCAGCAGTTGTTCTAGTCTTACTGCCTTAGGAAAAAGAAGTTTCATGATAGAATTAGAAATTGATTTGCTGGTGCTTTCCTGAATTTTGGTTATACCAAAATTAATTAGATAATTCCAAAGGTAAATTAGAGAATTTAGACAGAGACAAAAAGATTTGAAAAAAGATGAGAGTTAGCTTTTCATAGCCCACATACTTTTTAAAAAATTGGACAGAAAGAGCCACGATGTGAAGATGAGAATGTAAGCATTGTTGGACACTGAAGAGAAGAGCCATGCTTCCTGCTCTAAGAACAGAGTCTGAGGAAGTAGCAAGGCTTAAATATGGATATAGTTTTGTGTGAATCTAGGCAGGAGAAGCTCAAAACAGTCAGAGAGACTTATCATGCTTCTCAGCCTGCCGTGGAGAGAGCTGCAAGCCTGGATGGGCATTCACATGAGAGAAAGCTCTAAGAAATGACACTTATGAAGTATTGACTAAGGGCCAGCTTGGATCATGGAATTCTTGGCAGATATCTAAGTGGACAGATGGCTGAATAGACCTAAACCCGCCAATAGAACTTAGAATAAACATCAGGCAAAGGGAGAAAGCCTGAATTGACTGAGATTTTCCCATATTGGCAAAAGGAGACTTGAAATAGAAATTGTCAAGGTCTAATAAAAATAAAAGACAAATTTCTTGCATGTTTAAGATCATGGACTGAGATTCAGATATGCTGAAAAGTAGGGGAAAAAGGAGTAGGTGTGTTGGGAATAGACAGAAGTGTGAAGTCATCATGATTGAACATTGATGACTCTGATGGGAAAATCAAGTGATATATGCAGAGTATCTAGAGTACAAAGACATGTATGATGTGATCCTGACCTTCAAGACATTCACAGATGGCCCATATTGATAAATGTCTTCTTTAAAAGATCAGTGATAATCCAAAGGATCATAGGCTAAGTGTAACAACTGCCGAAGACATTCACATGAGGAAATGATCAGTGAAGGTTTAGTTGTCAGGGAAGGCCCCACAACAGAGGTGGGACTTGAACTTGGCAAACAAAATAAATAAATAATGACTTAGCAGTTAAACTGTGCATGATGTTTGAGAGTCAGTGAAGACTCATTGCTTTATAGTAGATGATTGCGTTGTGTTAGAACATAGGTAAGACATGTTGAAGGGGTCTGACTAGTCCAGGGAAGAGGAGGTATGGAGCACTCAGCTATGGATCAAACTTCAAACTGTAGTCAGTGAGGAGTCATCAGAGGGTTGTGAATGGAGGAACTTTGTGTGACATGAGATACATTAAAACAATTCCGAACAGTGTATAATTTTGCATCTAGAAAACCAGGCAGGTTTGTTACTTACATAAGATCGTCTTAGAGCGGTTACTTTGATAGGAGGGACTCTACTCCAAAAAGGCAGAAAAACTAGAGATACAAACTGGAAAACAGCAAAATAAGGTAACTGTAGATTAAAAATACTCTGGTGGTGCATTTGCAGCCTCATCTTTAATTTAAAACTTGCTTATAAAGATTTGCTTTGCAAATTACAGAGATCATTACTACTACTGCCTGAAGGACAACATAACAACATGAATGAATGAGTAACCAATGTTTACTTTTAACATTTAGTTTGCTCATTGAACTTGGGGGTTGTGTGAGATCCAGAGCTATTGCTTGAAAGTGATTTTCATAGATGTTCTTGTGCCCTTTGGAGCACATGGGAAAAACAGTAGTCTTTTCAAAATATAACGCAGATTTGGCACTGTCTGTCAAAACTTTCCACTGATTTCCTATCACTCTCCAATTAAATAGAAGTCACACTGCTTACCTAGGTTACTTGGCTCTATGTGATTTGGTCTGGCCCGGATGCTATGACTTATCTTCTAGTACTCATGGTTTGCTTCACTCCATTGTAGGCCCGCTGGTTTCTTCTTGTTTCTGTAACATGTCATATTCTCTTCCATGGCCTTAGCTCTTACTAAGACCTCCTTCCAGACACTACTCAGATCTTTCTGTGGCTCACTCCTCATTCATGTCTCTGTCCAGTTGTTCTTCCCAGAGAACACAGATCTCAAAAACAAAACAAAACAAAACAAAAAGAAAAGAAAAAACCTTTAGGAAATGTAGCTAATAAAATGCCATTAGGTTAAGATCTAGATACTCTCAGAACAATGTATTTTGGTTTATTGTTTGTTTTCAGATTAAATATTTTTCTTAAATATGTGTCCCAGGCTTTGGTATATTTTACTTCCAATAGCCTGTAGTTGTGGCTGTATTTGGGGGATTGCTCCTGGGTCCTTTATTGAAAAACATGGATAGCTTAGAAATGCTTGGAAGTTTATATACTCTTTGGAGGCCTTTTACCAATGACCCAATAGGTCCAGGATTATGAAAACTCAAGCACTTTGGCTTCATGTTGGGACCCTTTTGAGGCAACTTGACATTTCAGAGTTCAAGTTCAAGTTGAAGCTGCTCCCTCCTTTGTTTGACACTGTACCCTTGCTTGCTTGGCATTTCCCTCCTTTCCTTTGCTATCTTACCCACCCTTTTACTATTTTCCCTTGGAGCACTTTGTCAATAAATCACTTGTACCTTATGAATTTTTGTTTCTTGGTCTGATAGTGGGCACTCTAACCTAAGACAGTGAATCACCTAGTTATTTGTGTAAATGAGAATACATTGGTCACAGTTCATTTACCTTTTGATAGGTATCTATTTACATTCTTCCCAGACTTGTAAATATGAGATTTTTATTCAATGGAGCCAAGTAGTAGGGAAGACTTACTGCAAAGAAATAGCATTTTGCAGCAAGATCACCTTGGGGTGTACAGATTCTAGTTACTTGCTTCATGGAGCTCAAGCATATATTTGACTTAACTCATTTCTTCCCCACATTCCTGGCTGGTAAACAAGGGCAGAGAGGAAGGAGAAGCTGAGTCACTAAGGCTTAATTCACTTCTCTATTTTGGCCCTTAGAGCTTGCTTTAATAGAAGAAGCTTTGAGTGGGATTAGCTTTGCTATAAAAAAGCATCCTGGGTCTCCTTTCAAAGTATGCCCGTGGCTGTATTGGAGCAGTATTAATACTTAAAGCTTTTTTAAAAAGTTTTGGTGGAAACTTATTTATTCAAAATGTAAGTACAGTGTACTTCTTTTTATGACTTGAAAAATGATCAAAATGGATCAATGTACAGTTAATACTAAAGATTCAAATACTTAGGCAGAATTTTCCTCTGAACTCTTTCACAAGTATAAAAAAGTATTAAAATTTATGAATGGCATAATCCAAAAGGACTTTTTTCTTTTAAAAAGGATAATATCCAGCTCCCACAAACAATGGTTCTGCAGATGGTGAGGAGTTCCTGGTGTTCTTCTAGACCTGGGCAGATCTCTAACTTCTCCAGGTACAATTGAGTTGCTCTATTTAGGCTTTTTGAAGCATTGTTAAGTTTCCCCACTAAGCCCTGCAATTGTTCCAAGCTGCAACTAAAACTAATCTCTGGGTGTGATTGGGAATGAGTGTTCTTAGTATTTGATATTCAAATACCAAGAAACATCAGTTATATGAGAGAGAGATCTGCCTTCCCAGCAGGGTTTTAGGGAATACTTATTATTCTAATATCCTGTGCAAAACAGTTCTATTTACTCTCTATCAAATTTACAGTCTCCTAGGCATGTGCTTGAAGTTAATTTGTCAGCTCTTTGCTTTCCTGCTTCCAGTATATAAGATGCAGCTGCTGCCCGACAGAGCCTTAAAACCACTAGGTGGATATTTTTCAAGTCTGTCTGATCTAACATAGCCTTGACCACCTGGGCATCCAGCAAGTTTTGGAAAGCTGCCTAGAGGAGAAGCATGAAGGCATTGGAGTCAAAGGAACCAGGATTAGCCAGCATTTGGAAGCCTTTCTGCACAGACTCCAATATTTAAGGCCTTTGAAGAATAAATGTATGTCTCTCCAATGGGGCCCACAGAAGTCACCTTCTGCTGTGTCATCTCTGTCTCTGCAATAGAAATATTGTCAGAACAGCAGTGTGTGGATGCAGCAGCACAAGTTGCTGCATCAGACTGGTACAGGCCCTCTCCCCTGAGGCCCAGGTGGGGTTCCCAACACTCAGAATGTTTAGGGAAGCACAGACTTGTCTCTTTACCCCAAATGACCTGAACAGTGAAGGCAGGTTGCAGACCTTACTTCATATTCTAGGAAGAATACTTCATATTCTAGGAAGAATACTCATATTCTGAGTGATACAATATTGCAGTATATGTGAAGAAGACACCTGGAAGTGACCCCAGCTCGATCACTGACAGGCTGTGTGACTTTAGAAGACTTGACTTAAGTCACCTGGGCAACAATGTCCCTGTCTGTAGAATGAGGTTGTGCCTATAAGGTCATTACTGCAAGCATTCTCTGGTTTAGTCATTCTCTCAGTAGCACTCAGTGTTTCTCTGATCATTGGTAGGATAACCTCTATAACCTAGTCTCAGCCCAGAAGACTGAACAACTACTCGTATGGCATTTACCCCAAGGTGTCAGAGCTGTTCTGCTCTTCCCTTTACATCTTGGGAAATATAAAAACAGCAAGTTACTTCAGGGATAATAGTACAATTGCCTAAGTATTCTGGGAAGTAGCTGGTCCCACTAGCAATTTTTAAATACTTAACTGAGTTGTAAAGCACCAGAAAAAGTCTTTTTCCAAATACTGTAATCCTTTCAAAGGCAAAAATCCCTAAAGTAGATGTAATAGCCTCTGCTCCTGGCCTTTAGTCATATACAAATGTGACACTGTAGGTTCCCATTCATCTCCCTAGTTTAATTAAGTCAGGTATTGACTGACCCCCTGAACTGTCACACAAGTTATGGTTTGCTTGTGATACTCATCACACAAAATAGTCCAAATGCTGCTGCTTCTCCGACACTGGCTCAGATCTCTCTAACCAAAAGCACCTTTTCTTCCTCTAGTCTTTGCCGAGTAGTGCATATCACAATCTCACTCTTAAAGCCCTTATAGATATTTGTTTGTGATTCTGTATCTTCTACTACCTTCATCACATCATAGAGCTTAAGGTATTCTTTGTTGACACTAAATCTTCTCTCCACAAGAGGAAGCATGTGTCTGGTAACTGAGGGTCAATCAAACCATATATCTATAACTACAGAGGTAAGATATAGATATATACATGTAATTTTCTTTTCCATTTTTTTCTCCCAGAGGATAAAGAAAGGGTTGTTTATATTCTATATCACAACAATTAAAATGATTTTTGCACTCAGAAACAAAACTGAAATGAAAAATTCTTAAAATCAAACTGAGTTGTGTAGGTCATCTTTACTGAATCATGGAAACAGGAATACAACTAAGTGCTATACAATCATTCTCATGGTGGATAATCAAGGCGATGTTGCCATGGAGGTAATGTTTGAGTTAATTCTTGAAAGATGGTAGCCCTGAAGGATGTTTGCTGGGATGGGTGAAGGTGAAGTCAGGGCATTGTATTGGAGAGAACAGCACGACAAATGCACAGAAACATGGCAATTCAAGAATTGTTAGTTTTTCTACAAATAGGTCTTGAGTGACTACTACACTGGGATTCATCAGTGAACAACACAAAGAACCCTGCCTAGTGAAGATGACATTCTAGCACAGAATGTTGAGTAGCCAAAATTGGTTGGATGACATTAAACTTAAATAGTAAATCAATGACAGGCTTTAGATGGGATTTATCCTGTTGCGAATGGCCTTTGAAAAAATATCCCTTCAATAAGGGGCAGGGAGCATTGGATGTAATCTGGGGCTGACAGATTCTGCAACTGCCTAGCACAAGACTATAAGCTTCTGCTTCCTAATTGTGTATTGTGCAGTTCAAGGGCAGTGACCCACTAAACATTTACTTGTTAATTTGGAGATAGTAGTACCACATAAAAGAACTTTAAAGTAGAGTGCAAGGAACTGGTGTGATCCCTGATTCTACCACAACTAGCTTTTTTAACTGGGGTGTGTATGTAGTAACCTCTCAGAGGCTCAGCTCTCTCAACTATAAACTATAGCTGATAATATTTGCTTTACCTATTTCACAGGGTTGTGGAAATCAAAGGAGATAATTGACATAAAACTTCTTAGTAAAATTCAAATCAGTATCTATGAATAATAGAGAGATTTAATACTTACTTATGCAATCTAAATCATAAGGCCTTTTACCAGGTTTTCTTTAGCTTTACTTTTCCTGGTAGGTTATTTATTTATAATGAATGATCTGGAAAATTGCCATTTCTTTTCCCTTGTGTTGACATTGTCTTCTATTTACTAAGAAATTAAAAGAGGATGCCTCAGCTGGGAAAGGCGTGGTATGAAGGGATAATGTCATGGAAAATACCTATAGCTTTTGCACGTATCTTTGCTTTTATCCCAGGGATTTCCATCAGCACCTCCCACAGCTTTTACCCAAATGATATTTATTCTTATGGCCTCTTAATGTTGCTCATGTAATGTCAGAGTGTAGTCAAGTTTTTGTTGTCTTCCTCAAATGATGAACAACCTGCTGTAGAACTGTATGCTTCTAGCATGTTAATGGTGGAGGAAAACTTTCATTCTCTTAGAGATGAGAAATATTGAGACCTACATGTCTTTTCCAAGGATTCACATAAGTTCAAAGCAGAGGGAGGACTAGAATCCACGCTTTGGACTCTCCAGACTGGGTTGCCCCTCTCATTTCTATCCCTTCTTTCTTTTCATTATCCTGGATTTGAATTTCCATGTGCCTCTGAACATGAAATGGAGAAAGAAAGTCTAATATCTTCCTTCTAAAGTGTGGAAGGGCCTTTTTTAGGGAAAGTTCTTCTGCAAAACTTTGAGACTCAGACTGGGAGCTTTAAACTGGTAAGTTCCCAGGATTCACTTATGACAAAAATACAGAAGTCTTCTTATTTAAAAAAAATTAATAAAATAAAATTGGCATTTAGAGATTATTGAGTATGTTTTAAGCTTTTAAAAGTGCTTCGTGGGTATTAACTCATCTAGTTCTCACAACAAAGAATAATGACGTACCACAACTATTCCCATTTCCCACATGAGACCAACTAGGCAAAGAGAAGTTAAGTAACTTCTCCAAGGTCACCAACTGGTGAGTGTGGAAGTCTAGGTGAGAACATAGGAAGTCAGACTGCAGAGCTTAAACTCTCATTCGCTCTTTTATTCAGTATATATTTCCTCTACACACTCTTCAAAGCAAAATACTGACTTACATACAGTGTGAGAGATATCATATGAAATCATTAGGCCCTGGCATTTTCTGGGTCCAGGAGATTGTCCAATTGAGGAGGATACTTGACTCAGTCCCGCTAAGGGTGCTAGGCTTAAAGCAAGAATTATGTTTTCCTTGAGTCAAGGAACACCTAGGTTTTCCAAAAAGAATTTTTGATGGGCAATGGAACTGTCTATATATACATTTTTAATTATATTTGATTGATTATACTATTACAATTGTCCCAGTTTTTCACCCTTTGCCCCCATTTACCCAGCATCCTCCATCCTCTCAGGCAATCTCTACACCATTGTTCACATCTGTGGGTCATGCATATATACTCTTTGGCTACTCCATTTCCTGTACTGTATTGTACATTCCCATGGCTATTTTGTAACTACTTATTTGTCTTTCTTAATCCCTTCACCTTTTCACTCATTCCCCCATAACTATTCCCATCTGGCAACCAACAAGACACTCTTGGTATCCATGATTCTGTCTCTGTTCTTCTTGTTTGCTTAGTTTGTTTTTTTAGATTCAATTGTTGATAAATATGTATTTATTGCCATTTTATTGTTTGTAGTTTGGATCTTTTTCTTTTCCTTAAATAAGTACCTTTAACATTTCATAAAATAATGGCTTGGTGATGGTGAACTCTTAGTTTTTTCTCATCTGGGAAGTTCTTCATCTGCCCTTTTTTTTTCTAAATGGTAGCTTTGCTGGGTACAGCAATCTTGACTGTAGGTCCCTGCTTTTCATGACACTGAATATTTCTTGCCAATACCTTCTAGCCTGAAAAGTTTCTTTTGAGAAATCAGCGGACAGTCTTATGGTAACTCCCCTGTAGGTAACTACTTTTTTCTTGCTGCTGTTAAAATTTTCTCTTTATCTTTAAACTTTGGTATTTCAATTATGATGTGCCTTGGAATGGGCCTCTTTGTATCTACCATGTTTGGGACGTTCTGTGCTTCCTGGACTTATATCTCTATTTCCTTCACCAAACTAGGGAAGTTTTCTTTCATTATTTTTTCAAAAACATTTTCAATTTCTTGCCCTTTCTCTTCTCCTTATGGCACCCCTGTTATGCGAATGGTGGAATGCTTGAAGTTGTCCCAAAGGTTGCTTATATTACCCTCATTTTTTTTAATTCTTGTTTTCTTTTTATTGTTCTGATTGCTTGTTTTTGCTTCCTTGTGTTCCAAAACATTGATTTGATTCTCAACCTTTTCCACTCTACTATTGTTTCCCTATAATTTGTTTTTTATTTAAATTAGTGTATCTTTCATTTTTGACTGGATCATTGTTTATGCTGTTGAAGTCTTCACTAAGTTCCTTGAGCATCCTTATAACCAGTGTTTTGAACTCTGCATCTGATAGATTGCTTATCATGATTTTGTTTTGTTCTTTTTCTGGAGTTTTGATCTATTCTTTCATTTGAGCCAAGTTTCTCTCTGTCCTCACTTTGGCAACCTCCTTGCATTTGTTTTTATGTATTAGGTAGAAATGCTATGACTCCTTGTCTATGTAGCATGACCTAATGTAGTAGGTGTGTTCTATAAGGTCCAGGGGCATAGCTTCCTCTATTACCAAAGATGAGTTCTCAAGGTGCACCCTTCATGTCAGCTGAGTATACTGTCCTCTTGTAGTTGAGCCTTGGTCACTGTTGGCAGGTCAATGGGAGGGATTTACCCAAGCCAGTTAGCTGTAAGGACTAGCTGTGACCACTGACCACCAACCTCCACCCTCAATGGAGGATCAGATGTGCAGGGGCAGGGTGATGGTTTTTCAAAGAGGTCTGTTGTTATCCATTGGGTTCATAGGCTTTGGAGTTTCTGGGTGGTATAGGCCAAGGTTAGTCCCCACCTGTGTTATGTTCATGGCCACCTGCCTGAGCTATACAGCAATCTGAGATAGGTGTGCTAGGCTTGGAGATTCCCAGGCAAAGCCAAGCTGTGGATCTAGGCTGCTTGCTGCTAGTGCTACACCTGGGACCCCTTAAGAAGTAGTATGGGAACTGGGAGCTCACTGATGCTGGCCACTGCTTGTTTGAAAGGATTTCAGAAGTTGTGAAGCATGAGCCAAGATCAGCCATTGATATGGACAAGTAGATTGGGTGGGCCAATAAGTTGGATAGGACAGAGTTTCAGGGGATTTCCAGGGAAATACAGACTGTGTTAGCTAGGTTGATGAAGTCTCAGGTACGGCACCAGCCTATGGAATCTGTGGCTCTGTGGGAGGAGGGCTCAGAAAAGGGACAATGGTCCACCTTTCTGTGGGAAAAAGCTGTCCCCAAGTTCTCACCTTGATGCCAGACATTTCACTTTCTCCCTTTATTCCACTGGTACCTTTCAAGCTGCTACCCCAGCATTAGAGCTCAGAGAGAGTGAGTATGATTAAGTTCTTGTGTGGTTTCTTTAAGAGGAACTGCTTAGGACTCCAGAAGTTTCTTCCACTGGCTCAATTCCCACTGGTTTTCTCAGCCAGAAGTTATGGAAGCTTATCTTCCTGGCACTGTAACTCTGGGCAGGGGAGCCTGGTGTGGGACTGAGACTCTTTGCTCCTGAGATAGCCCTCCCGAATTTTATCTTCCACATGTTTATGTGGGCCCTACCTGTTCCATTTCTTCACCTGTCCTACCAGTCTTTAGTGTTTTCTTTAATTCTGTAGTTGTCAGACTTCCATTCAACTTGATTTATGACAGTACTGAATGAAAATTGTTCTATATTTTAGTTGTAATTTTGATGTGGTCATGTGAGGAGGTGAGCCATGTTTACCTATGCTGCCATCTTGACCAGAAGTTACATTTTTTTTGTTAAAACAATCTGCATAGTTAGAGATGTTGTTAATCTTTAATCCAGGCACCACAATGAACATCCTTTTTCATTCAAAAACAAAATTAAAAAAAGATGAAGTGATGGAAGCAGCAGAAAGTATAGCACCAATAGCATAAAAATCCATAATTGGTTCCAATACATCTATTGTATGGATTCCAGAGAATGCTTCAAGCCTGGAGTATTTGTGGCTGCAAAAAGCAAGGGGATGAGAAAAGAGTAAAGCAAAGAGAGGACAAGAGAAAGATTCACTTGCAAGCAGCACCTAAAACTATTCATTGCCAAGTTCCATTGAGAAAGAGAGAGTAACGAGAAGAAGAACCAGAGCAGGGCCTTTCTGTAGCACAAAGAAGAAATCTCTTCTAAGTAGAAGTTTGGTTTTGTTTTACTGAAAGTGGGAAAGAAAGGTCAGGACCAACTGGTTATTCCTTGCTATGGACCAGTTGGATGCAGCTCTGATGTGAGATACTGGACAGTCTCATTTCCTGCCTGGACATTGTTTCCTACTCCATAAAATGAGGAACTTAGACATGATTCCTAATTTCCTTTTGGTCTGTGCTTCTAAGATCATAATGTGGAATCTTTCTCAGTCCTGAATTTTGCAGTTCCTTGCACAGACCAGAAACTACCAAGGAAAGCTGAATGACATTTTGGACAGAAAACATAAATGGAACCCTCATAGCACCAAAGCCCACACACATGCCACCTCTGTACAGACCTTTGTTGAGCTCAGCCTGACCATCAGATTCTCACACATTGCCAAAGTTTACCACTCTGGTTTCCTCATTATGAATGCACCCAACTCATTCAACAAGAGGAGGAGAGCCTGGTATTACACAAGAGTACTACAGAAATAATTGGAGTGGAGTTCAAGAACATAGTCTCTCAGCCAAAAGACAGGGACTCTTCCTTGGGGAAGGAAAGAATGCATCAGTCATGGAAGAGAGGCAGACATTCACCACTGCTGCTACCTTCACTAAGGGAGGTCAAAGTGCTACAGAGGCTGTGATGGTGAGCCAAGACTGTGGCATTGCACCCCAGGACAAGAAGTAATGAGGCTAAAGAGGTTAAAGTTGGAGGGGAAAGGCAGCCTAGCTATGTCTCATAAATAAGACAGTATATGAAGGAAGGAGAAAGGCAGTACCTGAGAAGACAGAACTCCCATTCATTGCCAAGTGCTGCTTGAACAAAAGCCAGCCATGGGGCAGTACAATGCCTTCTGCTGAGCCTTGGTAAGACTGTACTTGGATGTGACTTCCCATTCTGTATGTGACACTTGAAGTTATCACAGGTTTGAGGCTGGAGGTCATAAGAATGAAAAGTCAGGCAACTACTTCCAAAAATGGCTTGAAACTCCTGGTCAAGTACAAATAACTCTGATGCCCTATCCTATCCACCAGAGAGGGAATTACCACTGACCTAGAAACATCAAGTTTGAGTGGAGAATGGAACAGGATGTGGATGTCTTTGGTAGAGAGGAACAGAGGAAGACAGGCAAGGAAATGGGAAGGTTCCAAAGAAAATTATCACATCATTTTGCTGAGAGTCTTTGCTGCTTATGAATAGATTAGTTAGAGTAAAACTCCCTAGAGTCCCTGAAAATGAAGAGGATGTTGAAATGCCCCTATCCCAAAAGTAATAATAGAAGAAAAAATACAAACACGCGTACACACACATTTCCCCGTGGCCTGAAAATCATTTTGAACACTAGGTATTAGACATACTTCTTTGGGGGATTCTGCTTCCTGAGTGATGTTTCATAAAGTGAATTTCCTAGAACATTTTTTTTACAGAGTCTGTTGGAAATTTATGAATATCAGGATTTGTTTTAATATACCAAACAAGTTGGCACCTTGATGTCACTATAATTCCAGAATTCTTGGGAACAAATGTTCTGAATATATCCATCACCCACTTGGCAGGAGGCCCGGTGGAATGACACAGCAGAATTTCTATTCATTTTATAGCCCAGAACCTGACAAAGGGTTGAACTTTGTGTCCTTTCTCCTTTTTCTCTCATTTAAAATTCTGACTTTTCTGTACCGTAGGTATTATAAATGCTTTCTCTAACTTTTACTCATTAATGGAGATGAGTAGTATTAAGAAGATGCTGGTAAGTTGGTAAAAAATTAGATATGACTGATACAAACTTAGCTGAAAAACGGTAGGGAAGAACAATCAACTTAGAGAAGGTAGTACCTAGAGTTTAGAAATATAAAACTATTGTACCAAGTCATCATAATTTTTTACACATAAATCGTGGTATTCCCAAAATTATGGCACCACTGTCAGATGAGTTACAGAGTCATAAAATTCTTAATTTGCTATCTATTTTTCCCTAAACCAAGTTTTCTTTGCTAGAAATTTCTTTCCCTATTTTGGTCCTGTGTCTCTAACTTTTACTCAAATTACAAAATGCTGTACTTTGAAGATCCTAGGCCTAAGATTTTGATCAGAATCACAAAAGAGAAATTTACCTGCCAGTACTTGCCACCCACTTACTTGGCATACTAATCCTGTGGAGAGTTACAAATCTCATAAATTTCAAGCACACACCCAACATCGACTCTAAAAATACCAGTTTAAACTACCGCTTTGAACTACTCCTATCTGAAAAAAAATCTATTTATCCATCTATATATCTTTCCATTTATTGGGGGAGGGGAGAGAGACAGAGAGAGAACTTTGAGATTTTAATTTGTCTTAAAACTATAATCTGATATCTATAATGGCAGAGCTATTTTATCCCAACCTTCAGGTCTCTCCTAAAAAATACTATCATAATACTAACAAGTTAGGCGTTCACACCCTTCATTTTACACACTAAAACTGAGGTGCAGGGAATGAAAAAACTGGACTCAGTCACCACACTTTAGTCGGTCCAATGTTCTTTGCACTCTGCCTCTTTGTACTTTTATGAAAGTTTACACATCTGCATCACCATGAGTCTGAAGCACCAGGCAAAAACGTAGTAGTGATCAAGTTTAGAAAATAATGGACACTAAAACTTTGCAAAAAGGATGCTGGGAAATCCATACTCAAGACTGGAAGTGTCCTGTGCTCTAGTTTACTTGTAAGAGGACTGTAAAATATGAAAGAGACAGAGTCACTGAAGGGAGAATGAACACACTTCTTGCCAGTGTGTGGGTGCTCTGATTCAAGATCTTGTGTCTTCCCCAGGTCTGGAAGGCTCCGACGTATACCCGCCACTCATGCACAGTCCTTTATTCCATTATTTTATTTTGCCATCAGGAGTGTCTTGTAAATCACTAGGGTCCTTTGGTGACCTTCCTAAATAATACAGAAGGTATAGACAAAAGCACAAATATGATCTCTGGATCTCAGAAGTCTTTGCAATTTTTAGAAAATTCAGGTATGTTTAATTGACATTGTCTTTGGTGTTCTGTAACTACTAATATGGGGCAAGTTATTCTAATAACTAACAGTGTAACAGGAAAAAGTCATTATGTATTATCTGCATCTTATTAATTCTTTTAAAATATTGTATTAAATTTGTGAATAAAATAGAGAAAAGATAGTGAAAAACAACAGCATCAGAAATTTTAATAAGAATGTAAGTATAGTACAACTAAAATTTTGTTCTTTGTTTTGATGATATAATATGTACATATATACAGGCAAAATGAGAAATATCCTCTCAATGGCATTAACTACTCATGGACTATCATGCAATCTGAGACATAACCATCTTGTAAATATTGATGTCAAATATGTTCCAGCTTATTATTATTACTTCTGAATGTTTATCTTTCATTTGCATTATCAAAATGCAATACTTGAAAAAGTTTTGGAACATTTGATGGCTCATAATGTTATTGAAAAGATTACCATATTCTTTGCTACAAAATTGAAAAGTATTTAAATTTTTACACTCATAAGGTCTAATTACAGTGACCTGTTCAAGGACTTAAATTTCTACATAATCTGTTTTCTTCCTATAACCTTTGATACATAACAACCTCCAGTATTTGTCCACTTTTGAAGCATATTGGGTAAATTTCAGTGCACAAGAATCATGAAAGAATACTGTTACATGGTCTTTTTAAAAATAGGATGGTCACGTTCTTTCCTTAAAAATTTACATGGTAAAATTCTACTTGTTGAATAATTAACTATTAAACAGAAACATATATCTGTTTCATTTTGAGAACTGTATTGTACAACCTTTGAGCTTTTTGAGAAAATTCATCTAGAATATCATCACATGAAGTCTCCATATGAGATTTAACTTAGACCATCCATTTTACCATTGTTATTAGAGCCTAATGTGGCACTGTTTTTCTTAAATATTCATCTTCAGATATAACAATTTTGAAACATCTCCATCTGTAAATTTTAATTTCTTTGCCATTATCAGGAGAAAATGAAAAATTCTGAATTCTTATGAAAAACTAAAAGCAGACTATAAAGATAAATGTCTGATATTATTCTATACCTTCTTGAAAGATGATGCAATAATTTTGGGCCACATAGTAAGAAAACTGGATAGTTATAATAGTAAATTTATTTAATCACCCTTTTAGACTCCTTAATATATCATATTTCTAGGCCAATTGTCCAATAGAAACATAATGAAAACCACATGTATAATTTTAAATTTTCTAGTAGGCACATAAAATATAAAAAGAACTAGCTAAAATCAATTTTAATACATATTAATCTGTGATATTACCTTTTAACATGATATCAACATAAAATTATCAATGAGCTATTTTACATTCTTTATATTTATAATAAGTCTCTGAAATCTAATGTATGTCAATTTGAAATAGCTACACTTCAGGTGCAGAGTAGTCACTTTTAAACAGTGTCTACCCTATTAGCACGGTGTTGGACAATTCTACCACTTTTCCTTTTTCTAAAACTTTAGTCTTTTTTTACGTTCATCGGAATTGGTTGATAAGTAGTGATAAAGTAATTCCTAGAATGGTAAGAAGAGAAACTATCTCAAGATTTGGAAAAGCAAAATCACTAACTTTCCCTTCTGCATTTTAGATTTGTACAAGGGTCTAACAGACCCTATGATGATTGCAAGAAATAAATTTTGTTCTTTTTTAAAAAAAACAGTTTTGGAACTCTCAAAACAGCAATAAAAGAATAGACAAGCTAATTTAAAAAATGGGCAAAGACCTTAACAGACACCTCACTAAAAAAAATACAGACGAAAAATAAGCACATGAAGAGATGGTCCATGTATATCATCAGGGAAATGCAAATTAAAGTGGGATAGCATTACACACCTGTTAGAATGGCCAAAACCTGCAACACTGACCTCACCAAGGCTGGTGAGGATGTGGAGCAACAGGAAGGCTCATTCATTGCTGGAAATGAAAAAGGGTACAGCCATTTGCATGACAATTTGTCAGTTTCTTACAGAACTAACCATATTCTTACCATTCAATCCAGCAATCATGCTCCTGGGTATTTACCCAAAAGAGTTGAATAGTTGTCCACAAAACAACAACAACAAACAAAAATAAAAAAAACCCTGCACACAGATGTTTATAGCAACTTTATTTACAATTGCCTAAGTTTAGAAGCAACCAAGATGTCCTTCAGTAGGTGAATAGACAAACTGGTACATCAAGACAATAGAATGTTATTCAGCACTAAAAAGAAATGAGCTATTAAGCCTTGAATAAAATTTAAGTGCATATTACTAAGTGAAAGAAGTCCCTCTCAAAATACTACATTCTGTATGATTCCAGATATATGATGGTCATATTCAGGAACAGGCAAAACCATGGCGATGGTACATAGATCGCCAGAGGTTAATAGTGGTTGCCAGGAGTTTGGGGGAGAAAGAGTTGAATAGGATTTTTGGAGTATTGAAACCATTTGCATGTCACTATAATGGTGGATATATGGCGTAAATATTTGTCCGAACCCAGAGAATGCACAACACCAAGAGGAGTGAATTGTAATGTAAACTGTGGACTTTGGGTAATAATGATGTGTCAATGCAGGTTTCTCAACATTAACAAATGTGCCGCTCTCATGGGGTTGTTGATAATGAGTGAGGCCAGGCACGTGTGGGGTCAGGGGCTTTATGGGAAATACCTGTATTATCCCCTCAATATTGCTATGAAACTAAAAAAGTATTTTTGGACTTCAAAGGACAGCTAACAGAATAAAAGTCACAAAGTACCAATCCATACAAATGGTTATAACTACTCAAAAATAAATAAATAAAAAACTACAGTTGAATCCAAGGTGCCTTAAAGGTATATTGAGGATTAACCGTTTTCATTGCTTTTTACGTTTCTTTTTACAACAGCATTGTATCAATCATTTTGAAGGAATTCATCACTTACATTTTAAGGAATGAGAATTGTAATCCTTTGTCACCCCTAATTCAACCTGAACCTGCCTTGTCTATATGAATGTATATATTCATAATATGATGCTATTTATAAAAAAGAAAAGATATCTTTAAATAGTGTATATTATATACAATGTTATTCTATAAAGTTATCTATAAATCTAAGGTATTAAATTGCCATCTGATGTTACCTCATAAAAAAATGAGCTTTTTCATTTAATAAAATAATTAAACCATTTTGATAGCAGATATTTTATTGACTGAATCAATGCATATAATTGAAAGGTGATATTTAACACTGAATTTATAGGGGAATATGTGTAGAACCCACCATCTGCAATGCAGTTCCTGCACACAACTGGGAAATCTGCATCCCTGCCCCGCAGGGCTGAGCGGGTCCTCAGGTCATTGCTGAGCACCACGGGAAAGTCCCTCTGTCAGACATAGGAAGTATCTCATCTCTGCTCCAAAGCACACTCATTCTGACCTCAAAGTATTAAATCTGTGAGTACCAAATGGGAATATCTTTCTGGTCTTTTCTGTTTCACGGATTGGCTAACATGAAAAAAATAATGATTATATTGTTCTGGAATAAGAAGCATCAATATTGGAACCTCTTTAATATTTTCTCATGAAAATTCTTGTCATCAATTATTAAAAATAAGGTGGCCAAAGACACACATACACACACACTATCAACACCATTTCTCAATGCATTTTTATTTATTTTTAAATTTTATTGCATGTCTTGGTAAACATAGGTGACTTATAGATTTGCCTCTGGCTCACTAATGGCCCATAATATGAAATACCAAAAGTCAAGCAACTGAAGCTTAAAAAAAAAGGTATCACATATATAAGAAATTATTTTTCAAAAACATTAATAAGGTACATAAAACATTTAACATTTACTAATCTTTGTACAATTATAAAAATAATAAAAAAACAGAACCCTTAACATTCAACATCCCACATACAGCATTTTAGGGGAATATCAACAGACAAATGTTAATGGATTTAACGTAGAAACTTCTGTTCTCCATTAGTTCCTAGTGAGGAACTAACCACTGTGTTAGAGACAGATTGTCTCTAACCACTTCCAAACAAGAACCTATCCATTCTTCAGCTAACTGCATTGAGCTGAGGCCAAATGAACTTCATTAAGCACACTCCTACTCATCTGTCCTCAATATTCTATCACCCCATTCTCCTAGCTACTCATATACTCAAAGAGTGTGAGTTTCCACCAGGAGGTGAGGCCAGTAGTTGCACCTAGGCTCGGCTAATGCCAAACCCATGAGATACAGTACACAAATTTCTGAGTCCCTAGTGCCATCAAAATAGTGCTGAAATAGGTCCAAAGAAGCCCTTAAATTTATTCAAACACTCAGGACAATAGAGGAAGCCATTTGTCCTTTTAGCTTTGCTAAGGCACAGCTTTCACTCTTCCCCTCAAATAAGTTTTCAAAGCTGCCTGCTTGTTCCACAAGTTAACAGTGCTTATTACCACTGAAGCACAATGAAACTTTGAAATCCAGGACTCACTCTCTTTAACATACAAAATAAAAATAATAAAAAACAACAACTTTCCCTCCCCCCATCTTATAGTTATCACGTTTTCTTTAAATTTGACCTCTTAGTTTCACTAACTGGTGTTTCAATGAAAATATAAAAACAATAAAAATAATAATAATAATAATAAAATGTTTCAACTGTGGTTCTGAAAAACCCACTAACCCAAAAAGAAAAAAATAACAAACACAAAATATGCAATTTCACACTCAAAACATATATACACTTTCAGATGACACTCATACATCATATTTTAGAGCCACATTAGCCCTTTTGCACTTTAAAATAAAAATGGAAGCCTATGGTCAATGAGAGCCCTTTACTAGAAAATAGAAGAGGGTTTTAGAGTTCATTAGCATACATACAAAACATTTGTTTTACAGTGTGAAAAAAAGTATTTCCTACAAAATATTCTTCTGAAATATTTAGTGGAATATTGTCATGTTTTTTAAACTCTGAAGACAAGTCTTTGTTTATGTGGTTCAAGCAATAGCTCCTGTCATGGAAGGCTTATCCCCGGGACTGTGGGGACATTTTTATGTCTATGCACAGTCCAAAAGAGAGCGAATGGGGAAGTGGGTTCTCACAGTTACTTTCCAACAAAGTGAAACTCTCATTGATCAAAAGAGAAAAGTGACATAGTGATCTAACTGATGCCACAGAAGAAAAATAATCTCATAATTTTATGTTTTCCAAATCACTACTCCTGTTTTCAACCTTGAAGAGAGAAAGATAAACAAATGTCTACATGCAGAACTTTATAAAATAGGAGGGCCTTTACAAGAAACATTTATGAAATAATATTATCTCTATTTCAAGAGATCTTCCAATTTGAATTCATGGTTCACTGGGATCCCTTACTGTTTAGTGGAGCTTCATTCTTTCCATATAATATCTGCTTTTCCTGGATATTCTTCTTAATAGACATTATGACTTCACTGTAAGAACTAGGTAGATGGCATTTATCCCAATCAACTCAACCTTAATTCCATCCAGGGTAGCAAATGTGTAATTGAGTTAGCCAGTCTAGTCATAAATTTCAGTTTTAAGGCTCCTAAAATGGCCACAAATGTTTTCCCAGTAAATACTAAGAGATCATGTGTCTGGTTTTAAACTTGAGGGAATTATTGATATATCCAGAAAAGTGATACAGGTGTTTTTGAAATGGCTGCCTTGGTCCTTTTGAGTTTTAGTCATCACCCAAATTCCAAGCAAAAGAGGATATTTCCTCCCTGTGGTGTGTGATAATGTGAATACAAACTTCTTCTTGTAATTGGATTAAATAACTACAGAGTGAATCACCATCACTAGTAGGGATATCAGTAACATAAAATACACCAACATAGGGAATCATGTACATATGTATACAGTCTCACCTACATAAGTAATGATAAGTACAACTTGATCTACCCAAAGGTTTGACATGGCATTTGTTTAGCATCAAAAGAACTGAAGGACATATACATAATTGTCACTCACATGTGCCACAAGCTCTAAATAGTTATTACCATACATGCTATACCTTGAGAGAAGGGGTATACATAAGCCATCCAAAACAAGTAAATTAAAAAAAAAGTTGATAAGTGCAACTTGATTTCCTTTCCTTTAAATTACATTTTAAACAATACTCAATGCCCCCCCAGTCAAAAATATATACTGTATATTTATATATTTAAATATATAGTCTTAGACTATAAGAGTAAAAATGCTTTATAAAAGTCAATGAGAGATCTCTGCAGCTTAAGAAGACACTAACTGCTTTTTTGCTCATTTCTACCTATCCATAGCAACTTTAGTCTTACAAGCAATAGACTTGAAGGCTTAAAGCCAGAATCAGAATCAGACTTCAGGTTGGATATCAGATAAATGTAGCCTCTTACTTCTCCTTTCCTTAAGATATCAGGCTGAGAAGAGGACTATCGAGAGAATGCTTTGAAGGTCAAGCTGTAGGGCCTTGTAGGGGGTGGGCAGATGGCAAGAGTATGGAAAGAGATTACATAGCAGTGCTCACTCCCCCTCCTCCTTGATACGCTGTTGCTTGTTGCGACGAGCATCCATGTCAAAGTTGAAATCATTCCACTCATCCCTGGGTGGGAAGGAGATGGTCTGGCGGAGGGTAAAGCGCACAGCGTCAATAACACGCTCACCCCGGGTCTCACTGGAGCCCACACTGACTGTCGAAGTACCACTTGGGGTCCGCAGGAGGTGGGGAGGGGAGGAGAAGTCATGTAGCTGCCGGTGGTCCAGGATGCCTTTCCAGATCGCATGTCGGAATTGCTCAGGGATTTTTAGACTTGCCAAATCCTGTGCAATAGGAAAGGGAGTTAGGGAGAATTAGGACTGAGAGACTGACATTTAGTCTATACCATTTTGTCATTCCCCAGTGCTTTGGTTTAACTGACCTGAATTTATTGATCCCTAAATTAGAAAATAAAGTAACTCTCCAATAACCTTTGGCACTACATGCAACTAAGCACAAGGATACAGCCTTGAGATGCTATCTCTGCTTGCAGATAGCACTTCACTCGTTCTTTACTGACCTCAGTTCCTTCATTGGTAAAACGGGACAACAGTTAGATCAGAGGGAAAAATCCCAAAATAAAAATGTAAGGTAAAAGAGTACCTTCTCACTATCACTACCACTCAAATGAGGCAATGAGAAGAAAAGATTATTATCAATTATTAAATATTTTCTACATGCCAGCCTCTGAACTAAATGTATATTCATAATCTCACTTAATGCTCAAATTAGTGGTAGATATTATTACACTTATTTTTAGGTAAGAAAGCTGAAGATCAGAGAAATTCACAAGTGTAAATTTGCACAAGTGAATGGACTGGGGACTCGGGACAGCCTCAGTACCTAAAATTATCCTAATGGCCAAAAGTCTCTTAGTGCTCAAATAAATTAGTGTATCAAAATGCAGAATATGTGCCCATGTTCTATGGATGGGGGTAGAAGGCATTATGAACATGGTTGAGTTTGACTAGCTCTTCATTAGCTTGTTTCAGTGATGGCACATTTATTTTATTTTTCCTTTTTTTATGGAATAGCATGGTGGGTAGAAAGAACATTTTTCTTGGAGCCAGAAGACCTTGACAAAGGTTCTGCTTGCACTGACTGGCTCTAGGCCTTCATCAAGTCATTTATTCTCTACTGGCCTTATTGATAAAATGGAATACAATTCCTTTTTAGATCATTGTGAACTCACATAAATGTGGATATTAAAATATTTTGCAAATTATAAAGCATATTATGTAAATCTAAACCATTTGTATTATTACTGTTGTATTAATATGAATCCATCCTTGCATCTTAGAGGGGATACTTATGAAGACTCCCAAACTTAATGACACTCTTTTTCCAGGAAGGGGTGCCAAATAACTTAGGCTGGTATTGAGAGACAAGCTGAAAAAGGGGTGTCTATTTCCAGTGATGAGATGGAAGAAGCTGGTGAGGATGCAGAAATTAGATAGCTTTCCAATCTTTCTTGATTTGGAAATTTGCAGTATGGGTACTCCAATTTCCTATTGTAGCAGAAGAATACATTATAGAGAAGGTGATCCATAAATAGAAAAGTGAGCATAGTTCTTTAGGCTTTGAAAACTCCAAATAAGTCCAAACCTCGCTATAAACTGGGCTCCATTAATCCGCATGACTCTCTAGATAGATTTTAACTTGTAACTGACAGGTAAGAAAGTTCTGGTCCAGACACTGGCACAAGACCTAGCCAACCAACACCAGCAGAGATGTACTTGTGGAGAACATCTTCAGATCCTAATAGCCATCCTGACACACTTCCCAGTGGGGACAAATGAGCAAGTAGGAGGTATAGCTTTAAAAATAGAGATGAGATACATTCTCTGTTCCTTCATGTAGAGCTCTCAACCACAGGGCACCACTGTTGTCTTCAACGGATGGGTGTCAATGTAAAGTTATCTAGAACTTGTCAGCACTAACTCCGAAAGCTTTCTCTATAGTTTTCACCACCAGGGAGCGGCAGCCAGAGCTGATTTATGGGGTGAAGAGGGGTGGGCATAGGGGCAGCACAGCATATACATGTCACCACAGGGCTGGGGCATTCTCATGCTGCAAGGGCATCTCTGGCATCAGTGCTCAAGGAGAGGGAAAAAAGTCCCAACTACAGAAGCAGAAGCAGAGGCAGAGTGGATCTTCCACCAGTCCAAAGGACCTTTGGAAGCTGGTAGACAGGATAGCTAACCCCAAAAAGAGCAGCATAGAGGGCAGCCTGGGAGGAAAATCAGATTAATACAAGCCCCGTGTGAGCAATAGTTCAAGAAGTGATGTAGGAAGCAAGAAATGTTCCCTTCTATCCAGCTTGCTCCAAAATACAAACCAAAGAATATAAAAGATAGAAGAGCATGATTTTGAACCCAATTAGATTAGTTGAGGCTCAGAGAGGCAAAGTGATAAGCATATGTTTGCATTGCTACTGAAAAGCAGAGATAGGATTTAAACCCATGACCAGTGATCTTTCCCAATGATGAGGGCTGTCTGAGCCCTATTCTGATAGAACTGAAGATGAAGGAACATATGGTTCTCACTGAGAGGAGCAGCTGATCCCCCTAAGGTCCAACTTCAAGGAAAGTCAGAAAAGGCCAGTTAACTGAGTTAAGGGCCGGAAGTTTACACCTCAGGGTTATATTCCTGATTCTGTCTTCAACTCATCATGGCAAATGCCTATATTTTCATCTCCACATTTTAAAGTGAGAAAAGTATCACTTCCTGCTATCCTCCCTGGGATCTAATACCAATTAATGAGAACATCCCAAAAGTTCTCTGAATTTAGAGATTATAAATTTCCTGAAGGTGGGAACTAGATCTTCTCTTCCCACTCTGTACATAGTATGCAAGCAATAGATAACTTGACTAATCAGACAAGCTGAGGAAGGTTGATTCTTAAGCATCTCATATGTGTACAAGCTGAGGTGTGGGAATCTTCCTAATATGGCTATGGATTCCATCCAAACTGAGGATTAGGGGTATGACAAAAACAAATTTTAAAGCCAGGGGGATTAAACTAGAAGGTGGATGTCACCAGAGGGAGGAAATGAAGAAATAAAACTCAAGAGAAAAGTCTAACAGTTACTTACATCCATGGAGTAATGCTCAATCTGATAGATGGTGGTCAGCCCCTGGGTCGTGAAATAGTCCAGACATGATGAACAGCCCAACCTCGCTAAGAAACTGCAGCGGGAGGAGGGAAGAGGAAGGAGGAAACAGAAAAAGAAAGTTCACCCCAACTGCATTGGCGAGATAAAGGAAAACCCAACATTTTGCCCTGGGATGCCCTACAGAGGAGACTAGAGAGATAGATGGAATGTATGTGGTGCTTGGCTTTGAGATTTGGGGATAATTAGTGACTTGAACATTAGGTCTAGAAAAATTTAAATCAACTGTAAGGACTGCTGCAGGGCAGCAATTTTCAAACTGTGACTGAATTCTAAGGGTCTCTATATAAGTACTTTAGGAGCCATTGCAGGGGGGTGAAAGGAAAAAGTCTAGTAGTGGTCAGCTTCTCAGCCCTCTTGCCTCCTGGCTCTTCACTTTAAAAACAGCATCTCTACTTTAACTGTTTCATATATGAGGGTTCTGAGGATGGTTCTAAGAATGGATCCTGTCCTTAGGATAGGTTCATGAAACTATAATAAATTATAGGCCACTCTCTGCCATGAAGTCATTAATGATTTTTGATTTTTTGTCCTCCTCAGAATACAGACTCCCTCCT
Source organism: Trachops cirrhosus (assembly GCA_028533065.1). Classification (NCBI taxonomy): domain Eukaryota; kingdom Metazoa; phylum Chordata; class Mammalia; order Chiroptera; family Phyllostomidae; genus Trachops; species Trachops cirrhosus. The sequence goes on from CM052539.1 coordinate 148,498,712, forward strand.
TTTTTTGTGCTGATCTCAGACTGATGATGCCACCACTCTCTGTCACAGAACCAGATACTGGGTGGGAGAAGCTATGCATTTTACCATCCCTCTGACTGATGCTGCTAGTTTTATTGCACCAATCACATGGAGATCAACACACATTATTCTAGCAGCCAAGTGAAAGAACCATTCTGCATATGAAGCAGGAGCAGATGATGTGCCCTAGGCACACACACCCTTGCCTCTGTGGGAAACAGATCTTTCAGGCTTAATGCATTTCTCTCTTCTTGCTATCTGAACTTTGCCCCAAGTGTTCCCATTTCCCATAGAGCAAAGCAGCAAGGTCACCAGCTCCTCGAAAAGCACTGTCATTTTTACTAACGTGAAAACTCTTTTATGGGCATGCAACTTCAAATTAATCATCCCATGGTGGCTGAGAGCTATGAGGCCTAGAGAGCAGAAAAGGGAGCAAGATAGCAAGTTTATTGCCTTTTTGGGAACCCCAGCCCTGGGCACCAATTTGAAGGCCAAAACTGACAGTTTAAAAATGTGAGGGAGGAAGTAGGGAGCAAGTGAAGCTGGGGGAGCAGGCATGAAAAATTATATGCCTATAAAATTATATTTTCACTTTTCCCCATGTTGATTACAGTGATGTTCCTTGATTATACACTGCTGATCACTCCACAGATCAGAGATAATAGTAGCTGAACTTCAACCACAGGGATGCTTTCTTTCCTTCCAACTGTGCTATTAACTTTGGACAGTGTCCACCCTCCACCACCCAGAGATGCTTAGGATAGGCCCCCAAGGGCACATGCTGTGGACTCACCTGACAAGGCTGCAATCTGTGGGGTACGGAGGTGGGGGGGTGCAGTGGGAGGTGGATGGCATGGAGAGTGGGGGAGGGAGGGCTTGGGTGGGGCTGAGTCCATTCATGTCTCCAGCCATTGGCATGTGGTTGCCCATCATAGGAACTGAACAGAAGCAGGAGGAACAGAGAGGGTTACTACCATCAACACGTACCAGCATCCCAGTGGTCCATTTTGCCTTGTTTAGTGTTCCTAATCTACCAGGCTTCCTTTCTAGTCTTATCTCTCACTACACCCCTTCATGTACCCTCCATCTCATCAGTCAGAATAGTCACCAAACTAAAAGCTGATTACACATTTCTAGACTTTTATACAATCTCTTCTCACTTTTTTCTAGGTCTAAAGCTCTATCCAATTGCTCATTGCTCCCGATGTTAATATTTTCCTCATTGCTTCAGCCTTCATGGGTTCTATTTCTGCCTCCCTCACTAGATTAATCCCCTCAAATATGGAGATTAGACCTTGAACCTATCTCCAAAGATCCCCAAAGATCTTAGCACAGTGCCTGGCACAGAGCAGATGCTCAGTCAACTTATGTTAAGTGAACAAATGAACAAATCTGTGGATGAGGGGGTTATATTTATGTAGGAATAGGAATAGGAGGAATTATTGCAGTATTTGTAGAGAACCATAAACCTAATAAGGAGGAATAAAATTAAAAATTCTAGCTCTTGTTTTGGCCCATTTCAGGATTGTATTTGGGAACACCATCAACACACTGAATTTATTTATTTATTTTTACTAAGCCATAAACTTCGAGCTTTCACTTATAGAGAAGCTTAATAATATTTATGAGACCAATTTTGTTCCCAGGTAAAAAAAAATATCAAAGCAACATGTCTACAAAAAGATGAAATGTAATTTGTTTCTGCTTTAGTGAGCAGTAGTGTGCCAAAGGGAAAAGACCTTTGCCACTGCCTGGCCAGCTAAAGAGCACAGGACTACTGTGTCTCCCCGGTCCCCCTCTGACCTTCCTGATGACAGCGAAGGAAGACTGTGATGTATACATATGAAAAAGTAGACAAATCATGTTACCCAAATGTGAAGGATCATTATCATTACTACTATTTGGTCATCCCAAGAAAAACTTGAGGACTCTAAGATCTCATAAGAAAGAAAATTAGGGAAAAAGTAAACTGTGACTTTTTCTTTTATTGTCAAGGAGTCGGGTTTTGAGTCTCAGGTTTCATTTATCCCTACTGAGAGGGCAGTCTGGCTCTCACATCTTTGTTGCTCTACCACGTACGTCTCCAGCTCATTAAAATCTGAATATGTGCCATCAGACCATAGAGAATCCCAATTCTACCCTGCCTTAACTTCTTTAAGAAAACCCAGTCTCTTCAAACAAACACTGAAAATACAAAAGGCTTAGTGAAAATGCTGGAAGATTTCAAAACAGAGTATTGAGGCCCCATTTTATGAAGCGGAGGAGGGTTACAGGATACATGTACAGTATTCAGGCTCCTGCAACCCTGAGGCTATTACACAACCATCTGCATTTTTACCATCCTTTTTCTTTCTTTCAACTTTGTGTATCCACTTTGATAGATTTAGTTCTAGTGGATGAAATAATTATATTTACAATAAAACTATATACCAATCACCATCGACTTGGATGCCCAAATCTCACTTTGTTTCTTACAGTTATACTTAAGAAACCAAGCTATAACTTATACCTAAGTTATAGTTGTTATGAGAAATCTGTGTATAAACAAGTGAAAGGGAAAGTCCTTTCCCTATGTCATTTCATTAATGATTGTGAATGGAATGGATTAGACAAGTGGAGAAGGCCAAGATTGCAGGGACACAGAATCATAAAATGTTAAATTGTGCAGAGTAATGATTTTATGAATGAAAAGCTGAGCATTAGAGCAAAGAGGTGTGCTGTTCATAGTTACATAGGTAACACTGTAATAGAGTCCAAACTGTAATATATTTTAGGTTTTAAGTCCACCACACCACACTACTTCCCACATGTTGGATATATTTGCCTTTGACTATCTTAGCGGATGTAGGAGGCGAGCCTTTACCTATTCTTTTCACAGAGATTCTTATCCTGACTAAAGAACAGCCTTCTTCATCTCTACCAAAGTACTTTGTAAAGAACTACATACCTCAAAAGCAAGAAAATGTTTACCATGAGAAATTCAAGCCACTCGACTTGGATCTGTTCTGTCCCACTATGCCTCTTACTTAGCTTAGGAGCAAGCCTTTCCCCCATCCCGGAGCAGGGTCTTCCTCTCACACTAGCCCTGGGGGTCCTTCAGCCACTGCTAAAGGGAGATGCTCTTACTGTTGGCTCCCATGCCGTCAGGAATGGTGGTGGGAGTGAGGGCGTTGCGCTGCTGAGGGTTGATAAGCTGGCTCACAGAAGGCAGCTTGTTCATGCTGTTCATTTTGTTCAGAGGTGGGGAGCTGTTACCGTATGAGGTCTGAGACTGCATCGAGGTCCTGGGAACAAAAGGGTCGGAATGATGGTGAGCATGGGACACTGAAGCATGGGGACTGGTCATTTCCCACAGGTCTCAGATTGAAATGTAGCCTTAAACTGTACAATTGCAAAACTATTCTTCCAGAATCAACAAGAAGTTGTCTGCACTCCCATCTGAGAACTTTTTCTGACTAGGGAGGGGTCACAATGCTATCATCAAATCATATTTTTCCCGAATGTATAGAACACAAAGTTGAATTTCTTCCTAAAGCTTCTCCTTTGTGAGAGGCAGAATAACTGCATTCTCCTCTTTCCTTTATCATTTTCTCTGCCCTTTTTCCCTTTCTTGCCTGTCAACTTAAACAAGTTTAAAAATCAGTGAGGGAAAAGAACTGAGTGAAGACTCAAAGGCTTATGAAAGATGTGGAGATGCCAAGCTCAAATGGTAACTGAGGCACTTCATTTGTAGCCGCCTAGGCCATTTGGTATATCCAGAAAATAACTACAAAGCCAATCAATCAAACAGGGCCTTTGGCAGCAGAGCCTGCTTTTATGCAGAGGCCTCAGCATGGAAACGTGGCTTTGTCAGTTTAGATGTTCATGGGCCATGGAGTAACCATTTGGAATGCCAATAGCTGCTGTACACAGGAGAGCCCTGGGGCCCAAACAACTGTTTTGTTGACTTTCCGCAAGTCCCCTGGGAGACGACGGAAAAAATGTTTCCCATTCAGCATAACTTCAATTTGGAAATTTACTAGAATTGGTTTGTCATACTATGCATTACATTACATATAACATTCCAGACTCAAATGCCATTCCTGACTACTTTGAATATAAATAGAACTAATGATGTCCACTAGAGTCAGGACAGGATGTAAAGTCAGAAAATGGAAGTTTAAGTCTTCCTCCAGCATATATTAGGAAGCTATAAGCCCCTGTGCAAGCCACAAAACATCCCTGCACTTGTTTTCTCACAGGGAAACTGTATAAACTAAATACATATATACACTTGCTGCAGGAATTAGATGCCAGAGGAAGGAAAACTAATGAGAGGTGATTGCATCTTTGGGAAGCTCACAGAGTAGTGGATCCATGGGGATAATAATCTAACCTACCTTGTAGGGCTGTAGTGAAAACTGAAATAGATAATATGAAAAACTTTATAGACCATGTGGCATTAGCAGTGAATAATTACTGTGACCATAGAGTGAAGATTAGACTTTGAGCATGTTTCAAACCTTTGATGGGAGAAGCTCCCCTTTTAGACTTATCAACAAAATGTGTTTTTGTGTTTCTGTTTGTCTCCTCACTGCTGCAGTGACACTTACATTAGAGGAGAGAGAAATAATGTTTCTTTCCTTTTTATTTACATGTATGCATGTGTACGTATGCATATACACACACAACTATATATAAAATACAAATCTTGAAGGCTCCATAAATTAACCCAGTTTTCAAATAAATATGGTATAATAATGTTTGAAAATATAATAAAAATGGTTCTAGTACAGAAGTGTTACAGTTGTATACTTGGTCTGTGACGCTGCCACACTTGTTCTTCATGATTACACAAAACAGGGGTGGCCCCATTCCACAGCTAGGGGAAGGCAAACAATATGCTCTATACACATTTGCATAAACATACATGACAATTAATGTACAATTAACAGTTCAGCTGCATATTAGCATCACTACCTGTAAGGTAGGAAGGCATTAATTTTTTTTTCAGTCCTTCTCAAGAATTCAAAATTACAGATAGACCCATGTTGCATAAACAGATGTTTATATAATAAGATTTCCCAATTGTAAGATACTTCAGCTCTCTTCTATCCATTTTCTAAAAGATTCTTACATCCCTGTGGAGAAGGACATACTATGGCATGGGGTGGGGGCAGAAATCACTATGCCTATTATAAAGATGGGTAAATATAAATCTTTAAGAAAAAATGTGCCCTAGTCACACATTGCCAAATGATGAGTAGAGAGGTCTCCTGGCTCCTACTCTAAGTGCTTTTCTTTTTTCCCCATTTTGTGGCCTTCCCAGAAATAAGATAGTGGTATGCAATAGGTTACAAAATCAAGAAATGAGTGAAGTCGTCCTGGCTGGCATGGCTCAGTGGATTGGGTGCCAGCCTGCAAACCAAAGGGTCACTGGTTCGATTCCCAGTCAGGGCACATGCCTGGGTTGTGGCCCAGGTCCCTAGGAGTGGGTGTGCAAGAGGCAATCACACATTGATGTTTCTCTCCCTCTCTTCCTCCCTTCCCCTCTCTCTGGAAATAAATAAATAAAATATTTTTTAAAAAGAAATGCGTGAAGTCATAAGAGAAATGTGGAAGACTGAGACAGATCAGGCAGCAAGGGAAATATATAGTAAAGGGAGCCTCCCAGCTATCATCAAATCTACTGCACAATGTTTAAGAGTCAGTGCAGTTGGATATACTTAGGAACATCTGTAAGTCCATATCAAAGTGCAGGAAAACACAAGCAAGGTGCCCAAGAGATGTTTTGTCAGGTGCTTCTTCTAGCTTTGCCTACCACAAATTACCTAGGAAGCCTGTTTGCCCAGACTCTAGAGGCAGGGTGGTCCGTGTGACCTAAAGAGACCTCTATCTATCTCTCCCATTCCCCCAAATCAGCCAAATATTCAACAAGAGCTAATGGAAGCATTATTTGAACCATTAACATCCACCAATAGGAAAATAAAAATATAATAAAAGCTTTGCATTTTCCCTGGACCCTCAGCTATAGTAAATGCCTTCTTCCAAATCCTATTACAAGTCTCTTTTCCCTTTCCCTTTATACTTTGTATTTTTTACCATTTTATTAGTTTATTTATTATAAGGCACCTACATTATTTTTGAGGAACGTTGCTTAGAAACCACAGATGAACAAAAAAGAAACACGAATTTTCGGGTCAACCAAAACATTTGGGGTAACGTAGATCTAACAAATTAATTGCCTTTGTTACACAAGTGTCTTGAGTCTAATTTCCTTAATCTGTACAGCAGCCATTATACACATTCTAGAAGAGTTGCTATGAAGATTAGATCATGTAAGAACCCTAGAAATTGTCATATAATCTGTAGGTGCTCAGGAAAAACATTGGTTACCTTTACTCTTCCTCTCAAGCCACAAATGTTTAATGCTTTAGTATTTGGTTAAGGGGATAAGAGGTATAGGTTTAAGAATAGGAGGAAGTGGCAAGGATTCTTAATTGAGCAAATACAGAAATGAGGATGAGTGAATGAATGGGAATAAGAGAGTCTGAAAAGGTCAGAATGCTTTCCCTTTAATGTAGAAGTATTAAAGCCACAGGGTGAAAGATCAGGGTAGTTTGTTCAACATTAAGTTTGCAATGTCCGAGATACAAATAATATTCTGGTAATCACTATGTGCTATAGAAAAGTGAACATGGCTGAATAAATTTGTGGCCTTGAAGAACAACCTTCTTAAAAATATTTTTCCTTTACAAACATAATGTCACAGTTCTTGAGTAGACAATCCCAAAGACTGATGGTACATCTGAAGAGATGAACAAAACATTCAAGCACAGCAGGACCTGTGCTATTATGGTTTTCATGCCCCACTCCCACCACCACCAAATCAAAACAAAACAAGAAAGTAAGAACATAGTTCTTTTTGAAAAATAACAAGGTATAAGCCTCTGGGTGTTTTCTCCAGAGGCATACTAGATTCTCCTAGGAATCCAACATAATAGCAATGTAAAAAGGCATGTTTCATGCATTTCTACTTTTGTGGAGAGATCCTGGTAGAGTGAATTCCCAGTTCTTAATTCTAACAAGTTAGGCTTCTGTGTACATTGCTAAGATTAAATTCAGCATCTTGGAGCTATGAGTGACATTTATTTATTTATTTATTTATTTATCTAAAGATTTTATTTATTTATTTTTAGAGAGGGAAAGGGAGGGAGAAGGACAGAAAGAGAAACATCAATGTGTGGTTGCTTCTCATGTGGTTCCCACTGGGGTCCTGGCCCACAACTCAGGCATGTGCCCTGACTGGGAATCGCACCTGCGATGCTTTGGTTCACAACCCGCACTCAATCCACTGAGCTACACCAGTCAGGGTGTATGAGTGACATTTAGATCATCCAAGATTAGAAAGCACATTTTCTGATTCTAAGTCCAGTAACATCTAGGTCACAGGTAGCAAACAGAAGGCCCATGGGCCAAATCCTGCCCTCCACCTTGTTTTATCTGGCCTGGCACCTTGATTCTACCTGGCGGTAGCGCCGAGCTCTCACTTAACTGCTAAGGAGTAGTTACATTTATACAGTCCTAAAATTACATTCAGCCCTTTGAAGGCAACCTTGAGGCTGATGTGGGCCTCAGTGAAAATGAGTTTGACACCCCTGATCTAGGTGGTAGAGTCCAAATTCTTGGGAAGACACACATTCAACATTGTCTTTACAACTTTTGCTGGAGATGCCTAGAATTCCATCAAAGGTTACCTTCTTTTGCTTTAAATCTTCCATTGCCAATTAAAAAGCAACTCTTCAGTATAATTTGGTGATACCTCAGAGTAAACCTATTTCACCAAACCATTTCTGGAGTAGAAATCTGAGAGGGGAAAGAGGTTTAAGCAGAGCAAAACACCCCTGGTGTGAGGAAGGTCATAAAAAGGGAAGATATGAGCCATCAGAAAATGATTGTTTCTCCTCTACATTTCGCCCTCTATGGCCCTGCTTGTACGCTTTCTCACCAGCTGGGTAATCATGCTTCCAAATACAAAGGGAAAATTTTAATTTCTTGAGAGATCAACTGTATTATAAAATATTTGCTATCAGTTCAAATATGTACATTTACATAAAAGTCACAATAAATACATCAGTATACTTACATAAAATAGGGTAAAAAAAACCTCTGAAAAAAAAGCAAACATTAAAGAACTAAACATACACATTAACCCTTTTGGTATCTGTATATCAAAATTATCAGATTAATTAAAACACTGCAAATATAACAAAATCACCTGATTTTACTAATATACTTTTTATCTCAAAGATGTTTTTCTTAAGTACTGTTTAACACCTAAACTAATTGTTGTTATTTAGAAGAATTGTTTTTGAAGCTTTTAACACACTTATTCAAAGATGTGAATATATTATTTATTTAAAAAAAAAAACATTGGGCAACAGCTTCCACTAAAATTTCTGGATGAAAATTTTCTGATGCCTATGTCACAGAAGTGTGTATTTTAAAAAAACTTACCAAAATTGTCAAATTTTTGTGTAGCCACTTTAATATTGAAGATGGAAGGAAATAATCAACATTTTTAGCATATTATGTTTATTATTTCAAGAAAGGTAAAAATACAACTGAAATGCAGAAAAAAAAGATTTGTGCAGTGTATGTAGAAGGTGCTGTGACAGATCAAACATGTTAAAAGTATAACATTGAGAACAATCAATGTTATACCATGTGAGAGAGCCAACATACTCAATATATCCCAATCAATAAAGTTATTGGTGAAAATCAAAAATGTGTCTTTCATTTTACAGAAAAAAACTAAATGGACTTTTTGGTCAATCCAATAGTATAGTGCATGTTTCCTTATGATAAAATTAAATACATAGCACTAAAGTGTATTTTCAAGTTAGTGTAGGCATTATAATTTATTTTTAGGACTGATTATCTTGACACAGAAAATCTTAAATAAAAGCAGGAAATAATGACAGAGTGCATACAGAACCAAAGTAACTCTTCTATTATTCTTTTTCTTTAGACTTACACATGGTAGATATAGGTACTTGAAGCACTACATGGAAATATTCTAATATTTAAAGAATTTTTAAAAGGCAAGAGAGACAGAAAAGAAAAACTGCAGGATAAACCAAGATGCAAAAGTTTATTGAAAATTAAATTCACACATCCATAAAGCAACAGCCTCAATAACAAGAAATCATTTTTGTGGTGACACAGAGTCAAGAGCTGGTGACCTGGTATGGGGAGATGAGGGAAAAAGGAGATCCTTAAACTCTTTAAGTCTTTACATTATTTTAAAACATGTTTTTAAAATGGAAAGAAATAGATTCTCTAAGCTCTTTGAACAGAAAGAATGAAAAAGAAAGAAAGAAAGAAAGAAAGAAAGAAAGAAAGAAAGAAAGAAAGAAAGAAAAGAAAAGAAAAGAAAAGAAAAGAAAAGAAAAGAAAAGAAAAGAAAAGAAAAGAAAAGAAAAGAAAAGAAAAGAAAAGAAAAGAAAAAAGAAAAGAAAGGAAGCCATCAACTCTATCTTTAATTTTTAGGGCAAGAGTGTTGGTTTCAACATGTGTCTGCTTGGACATCACATAACAAAACACCAGGCTCCTGGACAAAGGAGTTTGAGCAGTGTCAGTGACATGGCTAGTGTTACAGTAAAACAGAGGAAGAGGAGTGCCAATCCAATACATTAATCATAGATTTGGTGACAGGACTTTTAACTCCATTTTGGAAATTGAAGAATGTTATATAACCGCCTAGAATAACATTACTGGAGTGGCTTTACCCTCCTACTAAAATGACAAAATAGGTTTACCTGCCTTGGTGTCTAAACAACAGTTTTGGGGGATAAGTCTCCAGGGTTTCCATGAGCAAGGAAGGCTATCATAGATGCTGACATATGGTGGCAAGGGTGGGATCTGACATAACCATTAATGAACTTTCTACCTACAAGGAGAGGATACTAATAACGCACGTTCTTCAAAAGAATGAAAGAACAGCTCCCACACTAACTGCTTATAGTAATTTTCACCTCTCTGTCCAGCGGTACATCTGACACCTTAGTTTACTAGTTGCAATATTACTACATGACCAGCATTAAAAGGGTCTGAATGAATCTCTCGGTCACCTATAATTTACTTATACATAGACGATAACAACTTTTTTCTCCTTTTCTTAAAAAGTCATCTTAAGTTTGAGACCTGCTCAAAAGTTTCTTTATGAGTTTTAGAAACACAACAGAAGGTAACAGAAAAGGGTTCTAATAAACATCTTAACGCCCCTTCCCAACTGAAGCTCCTCCCTCCCAAGAAACAACACAAAAGCTCACAAACACAGGTGTTCCTGACTGGTCAATGCTAGATCTAAGGATACAGAATCTGCGGAAAATGTCCTTCTTTGTAAAGTTTTGAGTCCCTTCAAAGATTTTTTTCACTAGTGACTTTGAGCAGTTGTGTCTCTGAGCCAGTGTCTTCAGGTCCTGCTTTCAAGGGGCGGATACACACACAAACACGTACACAGACAGACACATACAAACAGAAGCACAACAAATACACACACTCAAAACACAAAGAAGGGGCTTTATGGGTACACTGATCGGTTTGGGGGGGTGGAATGTCTAAAGAAGACGTCAGACTGTTTTGGAGTCTCTCTCCTGGGCTCCACAAGCTCATTCCTGAAGCAGGCTGAAAGGAGACTGCAGAGAGGAACCAGAGAAAACAAAAGATGAAAGCTTAGGACTTCATACATTCAAATCAACTGAGTACAGAAACCCATCCTCTTACATTCATGATCATAGGATAGAAAAGAATGCCCGTGAAGCTGTTTTTGTCCCTTCCTCTTTATTCTCTTTTAAAGCTACACAGAGATGATTCCTAGAGACTTTTATGAAGACGAAATTAGAAAAGGTGGTGGTAATTAATCAGAAAGGTCTGAATCACCTATAATTTTTTTAATGCATTTTCCTGGATCCCTTCTGAGACCAGGTTGGGGCCCAGGTATATATATATGTATGTATGTATGTATGTGTGTGTGTATGCACATACACACATATACATGCATATATACATAGAAATATATATACATATAAATATATATATATTTTAACAAGCTCCACAACTGACCCAAGTGAGAATTACTACTGAGACAAGGTAGGTCCAGGTGCTCAACACAGTGCTTGGCATATTGGACTTGATTATTTGCAAAAGGGAATGCAGAGACAAGAATTAATCTTTTGAAAAATGTCATCTGCCCAATTAAGATACCTCATTACTGTTCCTGTCTAGCCTAACTACGAAGTATGAAGAAATATGATCTTATCAGACTGGGGGGCTGCATCATCACGCATTTATAAAGGACTATTAATGAGCATTTGTATGTGCCCAGATTGAAATGGATAAATATCTTAATCCTTTAGTCACAAACTTGGCCTATAAATGCACATATCAAATACATGAAAGCAACTTTTACATAATTAAGAAATCAATTATGCCACAAAGAGGCCAGGAACAAATCCCTTTATTTTGCTAAAGGTTATGCAATTCCATGAACTGTTTGGAAATCGTTTCCCAACTGGCTTTTAAATCACATTTAGTTACTGCTTGCAAAGGAACAAAGACATTGTTACTTGGTTAGGGCTGGGACTTGGTAAACTATCTCACCAGCAAGAGCTGGATCATCTTAAAAAATATGCCAGAACATATTAGTAAAGAAGTAACTTACTGTCAGCTAAAGGACTATAGTTTTACTACTTGTTTGGATGTTACATTTGGGGCTTCTCATGGACTAAGGCCTGAATGAGATGGCACAGAGAAATCATGTTTTAGTTAAGATAAGAGTGTGTGGACCATAGGGGTCTCAAACTTTGAGACCTAGAACTCAGATCATTTCTGAGGCAAGATATGAGAGCTTAGAAAAGTGATCTGATCTATCTGAATTTAATTAATCTGAGTTTTTATCCTCATGACCAATTCAGAGCTATTGAATCTCTGACCTGATGACTTTCTAATATAGCCTTGAAGTTCAGAGAGTTACACTGTGCACACTGAAAAAAGCTTGTGACCTATAAGACCTTAAGTTCTATGACCTATAAGGTTAAAACACATGACATTGCCAATAATTGTCTGATTTTTGATCTATGCAACTGGCAATTTCAAACAAAAATTCTAGAAATGGGTAAGATTTTCAAATAAAACTTAGACATATGGTATCAAGCACATCTAGCATTGAGATTTGTGTCCTCTACTCTCTCCTACATTGATGATCCTGAAAATACTGCTTGCTTCATTCTCAGATACAGGAATCAGAGGAAAAATTATCAACTTTATTGAAGAAAATCATATGCAAATTAGCCTAAGGAGATTGGATTTTACATTGAAACCACAAGAATAAGTATCAGCTGACTGATACAGAGGCAGAAAAATGGAAATAGATGCTCGCTTTTGTCTTATTATTGCAACTTTATTAACTAATGAAACAGACCAGAACACTGCAAAGAACTGTACCTTCCAAATCTGATTCTCATCTTAGCTTTATTATGAACTGGCCACAAAAATCACAGGGGTAGTTCATTGGGGCCGCAGGGCATTAGAACTATGGTCTTGAAGATCCTGCTCTGCGCTAATACTCTCTGACCTGTATTACTAATGAGCCACAACCATCAAGTGATGATAAGGGGAAAGAAAACACTAAGGGCTCCTCAGTAGATCGTATAACCATATTAAAATTACAATGAGTCTATCTTGTAGAAACTCAAAAATACTGTAATTTTCCATGGGAAATCAAGAGTTAGACCAAGTAAAAATTTAAGTGATGTTGGCCAGAGATCAGGGTGGAAGCCAAGGAGAACAGAGTACAAAAAAAATGAAAGAAAAAAAAAGTATTGGTCTAAAATACACAAAAGATTGCTAAAAACATTTCAAGTGGGTCTGTAAAGCTATCTGAAGAGTTAATGTTCCTTGAAAATATGAAGAAGGTATAAGGCATTCAGTTCAAAAATGGGTCCAATTTGTTCTCCCCTTAGATTCTGGCCTCTATAAATATAACCCCTGTGTTTATTCCACTGTGAGCAAATCAACTAAAATCTTACTTATTTATAAATGGCCAAAAACCTATTTATACCTGTAACAGTTTGATTTACAAAAACTCAGTGTAAATTTTGTCCTTCATAAAGGCTATGATCATGAAGGTAATTGGGAGGGAACTTTTGAAAAAGGAAAACCATGCACAAATGAAAACCAAGCAGAGAGAACACATGTAGTGAGCATCTAATAGAAGTAGTTAAACTGAAAATATGTTAGTACCACCTTGCAGAAGTGTATTCCCTTCCCACTGCTTTTCCCTCTACTATAAAGAAAAGCATAAAATCGATTCCTTACCAGCATAAACTTGGAACTATGTTTTGGGAAAGAAAAATCATAGGCTATTGTAGGAATTTCTAAGTTGATTTATTCTTTTCAAATGATTGTCAGGAAACTAAATTTCTGTTTTTCTTTGTCTAGTTATTTATGCTTTTTCTGGGAGGTATGCATGAAAATAAGAGAGCTGAAAAAACTCAGCTGAAGAATACAGGAACTGGAGAATTTATATAGATGGATATCAGTCATTGGAGAACCACAAATATATAATGTAACAAAGACAAAATCAGACTAAATATCTATATTTTGCAAAGATTTCATTTTGCAGTCTGTTAGATTTCCATGCACAAGTTGTCATATCCAAAGTTAGGTTTTATAAGACTGAGAAAGCATCTCAAAAACATGCAATGATACTTTAAATGGACACCCCCGGTCATTATGAGGCTACTCATTTCTCACTATATATCAGTGGTTACACATACAAAAAAGTGATAATCTTTAAAATTTTGGATTTTTTAAAAAATAACACAATTTTAAGATGCATTTTCTTCTGTGATGAAATACATTGCCGTATGAAATAAGAACTAGAAAATAATTTCTCTCTAAACAATGCTGGCCAATCAGACAATAAGCGCTGGATAACTGATCGTATAGGGATACCAGGAGATGTATTCTCATGTACACCACATAGACAAACACTAACAGCATGAGTCCTGCACTGACTGAGGTGGATCGTCCTGGCTGGTAAAATCTCTGCAACTTTGACAGTAACCTATTCCCCTTATTGTTTGACCTTGGGAAGCTGTCTCGAATTGTCTTAATTTATAGGATGCTGAAAATAAATTTCCAGAGCTTTCTTAAAATTCAAAAGGTGTTCTGGCTATGAATTCATCACTAAATTGTAAACCTATGGGAAGGCAGGAACCCCATCTTTCTCATGTTTATCCTTAGTGTTTTCACTCAACATATTTTCACTGCTTCTGTTATATGAATCAAGTCAATTATTCTAATCTTAGCTGATAATGGGGTTGCACCATTATTCACATTTTGAGTCTGGAAGGGTGTGCCTAACCTTCTGGGACAAACAAAATCTCTAATACCTTTCTACTTTAGAACACACATATTAGCTTCCAAACACTCCTGTTAAAAACTCTGAGCCTCAAGAAACCCTGAAGGAAGAGCCACTCATGTATCTAGAACAAGACCTGCAAAATAAAGTGAAGGGGCCAAATCTGGCCCCTTGGGAAAGAATGTAGTTTACATTTTTAAAGGGTGAGAAAGTTCAAAGGAGAAGAATATTTCATGATGTGAAAATTTACGAATACCAAGTTTCTGTGGCCATAAAGTGAAGCTTTGCTGTAACAGCCACTCTCATTCGCTTCCATATTGGCTGCTGTGGCATCTGTGCTCCAAGGGTGAGCGGGGCATCCGTGAGGGTATGCGTACCACATAGCCCACAGTATTTACTATGAGTGCATTATAGGAAAAAATTGCCAGTTCTAAGCTAGGTGGTCATATTTTTTAAATCAAACCACTTAATAGGCATCAATCTGTCCTGACAATACTTTTCCTGTACTAGAAAGAAGACCAAAAAGAGGTCTACAGAGCAACTAGGTCAGCAAGATATGATACGGTTTCATTCTTCTGAGGTCATTTTGGTTGAGCCAAACATTTCCAGAGTGAACTGGAGACAATTCTGGAGAGTTTCTTAATACCATGGCATGCATATCTTGGGACAGGCTCTTAACCTCTCTGGGTTTGTAAGTGGTATTACAGGTCTGTTTCTTTCTTCCCTTTTGTATGATTTTGTAAGAATTAAATCAGTTTTATACTTGAGCATGTTAACATATATTTCCATGTGACATCCTGAAAAATCTATGGGATTGGCAATGGGAATTTTGCCTGCAACTTCTAGTTCAAATTCTGCTTTGGAATATTCCATGTCCCCAAGGAATCTCGTGGTTAACCTTTCTACTCTGCCTTACTTAAAAGCTTAAAATTGTAATTTGCAAAATTTTCATGCTAAAAGTAAATGGTGAGATCTCTTCCAGGTACAAAGGTTCTTAACACTCAAGACCCTCCTGTCCTCTAAAAGAGCACGTCTTTTCTATCCCTTTCCTGCCACCCCACGCCCCATAGCCAATAAGGCTTACAGGATGCCTCCTGACTACAAAAGATGCAGTCCAACATCCTCAATTCTGTTTATGTTTATTAAAGAAAGAACAACAAGCCTTCTTTATTATACCCGTCATAGCTACTTCTCTATAGCAGTTAATAATATATGAGAAAAATTTATGTATTGTTCATTTATATTTCTACTGTAAAAGATAATCTTTGCCTTAGGCAAGATTGTTTGGCTTCATTTCTTTTTGCCTGAAAAGTCAAATGTTTGAATTACTCAAGTGGACCCCAAATGTATACATTTTACATATATCTACAGGGACTCTGGCAATACTTCTAGTCCAGGCATAGTATTTTAATTAAGCTAACAAGTGCTATTCTTAACCACAGAGGGCTAAGTATAAGCAGAGTCCTGATTTGCCAACTTCCCTTCCTTTTGTAAGAGCTCTTCTATTCTGGTTAGTCATAAATCAATTCACATCCTCCAAGATCCAAGAGTCAAGGTAAAAATTAATATATAAAAGGTTGCATATACATATGGTTCCCAAATCTGGCCCAATTTATGCAAAAATATATTGCCGGAAGACAACCTAGAACAGGGATGCTAAAACACGACAATATGGTGCTACCTTGCACTTCTGCATGCAGACATTTTCCCAAGGAACATGCACTAGGTCTCAGAATCATTCCCAACACAGCACTCAAGGAAGTCACTTATGGTAAAACCTATGTGCTATCCCTACTCCATAATGGTTTTTCCCAAATGTGGTTTGTGTGTATCCATGGAAATGTATAAGATAACCCATTGGGATAAGGGAAGATTACATGTTTTGAAATATACAAATTATTACTTGAATAGAATGCATACTCAAAATTCTTATATTGTTAGATGTGTATGGATCGGGGCAGAGAGAGGAGAACTAACTCTGCTAGCGTCTCTTTTTGTAATTTAGCTGAAATAATTTAGATTCAATTTCAGAACACAGGTGGAACTTCTCAAAGGGAAGGTGATGATAATAAACACAGAAGGCTGTTGAAACTGAAAAAGGTGCCCCACACTAGATCATCTGAGCCTATCATGTCCTGTTGTCTCCCAACCTCACCTCCTGCATCACCCACCAATCACCCTAATGGGACATCACTCTGACTAACGCCTCCTAAAACGACACATGGACACACTCACTGTTTCTGAAGTAAATGCTGGTGCTGCTGCTGCTGCTGCTGCCTGTATGTTTCAATTGTGTGCTGAGGAAGGTACTGCATGAGCTCCAGAGATTCTTTGATCTTCAACAGCATTTCGTATGTCTCACGGCCCCTCACCTAGGAAAACGGGCAGAAGGAGAGAAAGAAAAATGATGACCTCTAGAACCATCGGGATAGCCAATCTTCATTTTTCATGGGTTCTGTGTTGGTGAATTCACCTACTTGTGGACATTTATTTGTAACATGAAAACCAGGATTCCGCAGCACTTAGTGGTCATTTGCAGCTAGGAGCAGAGTGACAAAAATTTGTGTTGCCCATGCATGTTCCAGCTGAGGTTGAACATAGCCTGACTCTGCCTTTGTGTTTCAGTGCTTGTGCTGTGAACAAGCTTCTTTTCTGGGGGCTATTTAGTGTCACATTGCCATATTTTTTTTGTTTGTTTGTTGGTAGTGAATTTGCTATTTAAAGTAGTTCCCAAGTGTGGTGCTGAAGTGCTGTCTAGTGTTTTGAGCATGAGAAAGCTGTGATGTATGTGCCTTATGGAGAAAATACAGGTTAGATAAGCTTTGTTTGGGCATGAATATAGTGCTATTGGCTGTGAGTTCAATGTTAATGAGTCAACGGCATATATTAAATAAGGTGCCTTTAAACAGAAACATGCATAAAACAAGGTTACCGATTGATCAGGTGCTGAAAGTGCTTTGACCACAGTGCTAAACCTGCATTTCCCCTAGGAGCAATGAATGGTTCCGTATTTGCTAGTACATGGCCTGCAGTGACTTTTTAAAGTATAACTATCACAAATAATGAAAATTACCTGAAACTACCTCTGGAAGGACAGATATCTTCAGCTGGGGTAAAATGTGTTTCTCTCTTTAAGATAGTCTCTTAAAAGCTTTAAAATATATGGGCACTTGCAGGGCCCTGCCAATGAGTGAGTGCCTATTTAAATTTTGCACCCTAGGCAGTTCACTTGCCTCACCCCAGTCCTCACCCCAGTCCCCACCCTTGGTATGACAGCCAGAATTTGTCCGAATTCAGAAAGATTTACTCTACCCTTTGTTGTGTTAATGCCTATTAACCCAGCCCTGGGATCACCTTCGCTTGAGAAGCTTTTCCTGATCCCACTCTTTCAGGCCTAGTCTTCTGCCCTTCCTGTGTGCTCCCACAGTGCCATGCCTAGCTCTACTGAGATGATTATTTCATGGCATTATACCTATTTTTCTCCTCACTAGAAGGCGAGCTCTCTGATCCCTAAATGCTTGAGGTCTAGTGTAATCGCCACTCAACAAATATCAATCATATTCATACTATGTTGAGTTTCTTTTTCTTCACAGACATTGGTGTGTCTAATTCTTTTTTAAAAATTTCTTTTTCAATTATAGCTAATATACAATATTATATTAATTTCAGGTATACAACCTAGTAATTAGACATTTATATAGCTTATGATGTGATCACCCTCATAAGTCTTGTACCCATCTGACACCATACATAGTTATTACAATATTCCCTGTGCTGTACTTTACATCCCTATGACCTTCTTATAACTGGAAATTTATACTTTTTTATTCCTTTCACCTTTTTCATTCATCTCCCTCCCCCTCCCCCCAATCTGGTGACTATCAATTTGTTCTCTGTATTTATGAATCTATTCCTGCTTCGTGTATTCATTTATTTTATTTTTTAGATTGCACATGTAGGTGAAGTCATGTGTTTTGACTAATTTTTCACTAAATATAAGCTGTAACTGACTACAGTGTATCTCCCTTCACTAGGACAAATTGAGATTTCATTGAAAAAGAGCTTTTTAAGTGATTCCTTTGTCAGAAGCTAAAAACATACTTTTTTTTTTGTATTCCAGTTGACCTTTGAACAACATGGGTTTGAACTGTGTTAGTCCACTTATACAGAGATTTTTTCTTCAATAAATATACAGCCAGCCCTCCATATCCCTGGGCTCTCATGCATAGATTCAACCAACATCTGATGGAAAACAGTATTTTGATCCATGGTCAGGAACATGGATGTGGAGGGCAGACTCTATGCATTGTTCTATGCTGTTTCACATAAAGGACTTGAGAACCATAGGATTTTGGTATCTGAAGTTGGGGGGACAGACAACTGTATTTAGTATATCAGCATAATGTTTAACTTAAAGTGCACAGATCAGATTCTATATGTAGCCTGAGAAACATGACACTGAGAATCTTGGCGAACTCACTGCGTGATTGTTCTACCAGCCACCAGTCTACTTCCCTGATAGGACTCAGAGAAAGCGGTGAACAGGCACGACACACCCAAACCTGTTGAGTTGCTTTAGGTCCAACCCCAGGGTGGCAGCTCCCAGTCAGATCTGACCATGATTGCCTGTGTCTCACGTCAGGTTAGATGGCGTCAAGGGCTATACTGGTTACCAAAACTTTGCTGCCATTCTAACTGGCAAAGACCTAAGGGAGTAAGATTTCAACAAACCACAACCACAGACTAAAACAGGAACCCCAGGGATCTTAAGAGGACTAATGCTCCTTGTCAGAATGAACAACTCTCTTACACAATGATTGGGCTAAGTCTTCTGGCCTTTCACATATAACTGAGGATTCTGCCTTGTTTGGCTTTCTCTATACCACTCCATAAAAGAAATCACAGTCAGTTCTATAGCACTACATAAAAGAAATCAGTCAGTTCTCTATAAATGTTATATGAGTGATTTTGTGAACTCCTTCTGACAAAATTTTAGTCCTAAATCGGTTTGGCCATGTTGTCTAGGATAATCTTATCGTTCTTAAATAATCAAGTACAAATTAATTTTAAATATTTGAGTAAGAAAAATTCTCTTAGGAGAGTAGCTTTGACTGGGTAAGTAGTAAGTAGAGGAGTTCATACTACTAATATATTTCAACACTATGGGGTAAAGGGATTATTTCCTGATTTAAAAAAAAAAAGTTTCTTTGTTTTATCTCACTAGCCCTCATTACCCCATTCTCATTGTCACAGATAATAAGAATATGACCACAGAGTAACAGTTCATTCAAAGAAGGTGAAAATGAAGCAATCATGAATACTCAAGGGCGACTCACTGGTAAGTATAACAGTTCATCATCCGGGGATCTTCGTTTCTTGATGGATGTCATCTGGATGCCATGTGTGTTCTGACGAAAAGCTGGTGGAGGAAAAAAATGCAAACTTCATCCTGGGAACATTTCTGAAGCAATAATACATTTCCTAAAAGACAATAGGACGAGCCATACCTGCATGATTAGATTTCCTAGGTCTGAGCACCCATTTAATTGGTGATGATTGCATTTATGTTAAATGCAAACCTAGCGATAATGAGGTGGGGGATAAATGAGGCAGAACAAGTAAAAGGAAGAATTTTGGGATGCCAGGAAATGGCCTGTGGCTTAAGTCTTGCTGCAGGAATCCCTGTGTCTCACTCACTGGCCTGTGTCTGGGAACAGCTGTTACAGAAAGGAAGATAAATTGGTTCTGTGTTGCATTTTTCAAGTCATTTATCTTCCAAGGTGGTAAATGCTTGTTGTAGAGGTTGTCTTGCCAATGCATTCAGGCTTGTGCTTTCATCCCTCCCAGGTTAGTGTATGTATCATGTAACTTCTGACAAGCAGGCTCACTTCCCAGCACCTCCGTTTTCTCTTCAGTAAATTAAGCTCATACATCTCTGTGGTCTCCAAAATTAGAAACTATATCCAGGATCTAGGGTATAGAAATGATCCTTCCACCAAAGTTCAGATAATCCATTCCTACTGATATTCACTATTTTGTAAGGCAATTTTGACATGCTCAGGAAACACTTTGGAACCAGGCCACCAGGCAGCCTCAAGAGCAAAATTAGGGTGGAAATATAATTATATTTATGTTTTTATATATTATTATATTTAAAATTAACTTATATAATTCATATCCTATGCACATATAGACTATTCACATATGACCTTTTGAGGAATAAGCAGACAGAGAAAGAGCCTAATAGGAAGGGCAAATCATAATGAACAGTTAGAACTTGATAGTGACTAGACATAATATTCTGTGGTTCTCCTGCAAAATACAGTATGGTTTCTATTTCTTCTGGATACTAATTAGTAATAACATTAAAAATCTTTCATGAAATAAGTAACAATGTGGCATACTTTACAAAATTTGTTGTAGTGATACCAGAGTTACGCAAGACACCTTCTAGAATCAAATCTCCCTAGTTAGAGACATGTGTGGATCAGTGGCTGTCACCCTCTGTTAGCTGAGGGCTGGGCCTCTGAGGGGTGTGCCTGGGGCCTCGGACCACCCCCAGCTCCCATCCCCTTCAACTAGAGCCCTGCTGCTTTCATCCAGTTTTCATTGTGGGCTCCTTGAAATATCTCATATCTCAAAAAGCTTGTCTGCTTAACAAAACGAGTTTGAAAACAACTGACCCAGATCATTAGCCTCACTATCGGTAAGATAACTGTGGCCTCAATGTCAGGACTCAGTGAGACCCAGATCTGTATATTCTCAGACAGTGCTTTTACAAAATGTGTTCTTACATCTCATTGTCCCCATAGACCATGAGGTTGCAAGATGTATTTTCAGCCCTTGTGCTCAGTAACAGAAAGATAAAGTGATACCAATAGGCTAAGGTACTGATTCGCAAACTTCAGTTAGCATTACAGTCGCCTGGAAGGCTTACAAAACACAGGCTGCTGGGCCTCAAACCCAGAGTTTCTGATTTAGCAAGACCTGGAAGTGAAAATTTATATTTTTCCCCAGTTTCCAGATGATGCTGATGCTATTGGTCTGGGAGTCACATTTTGAGAGTTGCTGGACTAAGAAAACCTCACAATGACTGTTTTTTGCCAAAGTGTAATGCACACCTCGAGTTCATCTCAACACTTCCATCAATGCAAGAGCCATTCCCACTGCCTCTGGGGCCACAAGTCATACTTGCCTCCAGAGACCTTTGGTCCTTTATACAGCTTCACAAATATCACAACCCAGCCCCTATATCTGGAGATAGACTTAACCCTACTGCATTGGCCACTACAGCTACTTACGGCGCTTCGTACCATCACCGTTCTTTGTGCTGTCCGAGACCTGCTGCTTTCTGATGCTGTCTTCATCGGCCTTCCTGTCTCTCCCTGGGCAAGCGCAGATCCGGGCCTCAAAACAGCGTCGGCCCAGGACTTGCCCGCTAGGAAGGACAGAAGAGGAAAGGAAAGGATCAAATTAAAAGAATTTTAAAAGTCCCCTGAAGTTCTTCTCTTTCTACTGCTGGTCCTTACCAGTCCATCACCACCACCAGCTCAATCAAAGCTGCTTTGAGGGTGCGCCCCAAAGCACTTGGCAGAATACAAAAGTGCTTACATGCCACCAGCAATATTAGTAAATAACATTCCACTTGTTCTGCCAAGAACCTCCAAGCCATTAGCTGAACAGCTGTATTTAGCTACATATTTTGAAGGAAGCTTGAATTAAGCCAGTGGATGTCTCTGGATAAAACCCCCACAGGCAGCCCAGACTTACTCAAAGAAACTGTTAAATGCCTTGGGGGGCACGGGAAAACAAACACTGTCTAATAGAACTATTCCAGTTAAATGTCAGGAATTCAGGTATGAAGCGACTTGCATGCCTTCCCTCTTTTTTTCCCCTCTATGTTTACCCACCCTGTTTTGTCTCTGCTTTCTTAGATCTTTTATGTAAGTATTTGCAGCGAGGATTTAAAGCACAAAGGATAAAATCAAGGGTAGCTCTCTGCTGTGCATGCAAAAGTAATGATAAAGCAAACACCATTTCCCTTTGCCCTCTGCCCATGGTGTCTGCAGAATGACAATTCTGCCTATGCCACTTACTCTCTGGTTTCCAGAGTAACAATGATTAAAATTGGACGGCGGTTCATCCCTCCAACACAACTGCTGTTACACATGAAATTGTACAAGACTGTCGTGAATTCAGTGCCAACCTGAACACGGGAAAAAAAGAGTCTGTGTTAACCATTTGACCTAATGTTCTTCCTTCTCAGTTCTTCCTCTATTTAAACAAACAGTTCCACTTCTGAAGAGGTGATAATGTTTTTTTCTAGGAACACAAACTCCTAAAACCCATTAAAGTTTCTCTTTGCCTCGCCTCTTGGGAAACTGAAAGCTAATGTTTGCAACATGGGACACTATAAGGGCAATAGCCCTTTTAAAAGAAGCATCTTTGAACCAATTCATTTGAAAGCTGATACGTATCACCCAATTCAAACAGTGTTCACCCAATATATGAATATCACTGTAAAGGGAGAACTGAAAAGATTACCAAAAATAGCAGCAATGCTCCCTAATTTCCCTAATTGCATAGATTTGAAGATATACTCCCATAAATAATAACACTCTGGAGCCTAAAATGTTCTCAGCATTAAATCCTCTCATCCAAAGCAACTAAAGTCCCGAGAAGAGGAGTAACAGTTAAAGGTTCACACAGCAAGCCAGCAACTAAGACTCTGGTCTCCCTATGCCAGTGATCTGATTTTCTAATCTGCCACCTGTTCATTCAAATTTCAACTAAGAGATCCCTTTCAGGGTCTCCCAATGGCAGAGTAAGAATACTTGCACCCAGTATTGGTGCTCTCTGGATAAGAGAAGGTCATGTATTAACTAAATTACAAGTTCAATTATTATCATTATCAGCCTTTAAGATGGGAACTATTAATTTTTAGATTTTATTTATTTATTTCTAGAGAGAAGGAAAGGAGGGAGAAAGAGAGAGAGAAACATTGACATGTGAGAGATACATCAATCGATTGCCTCTCGCATGCCCCCCAGTGAGGAACCTGGCTCACAACCCAGGCGTGTGCCTGACTGGGAACTGAACCAGTGACCTTTGGCTTGCAGGCTGGCACTCAATCCACTGAGCCACACCAGGGCCAATTTAGTTTTGAAGGAGATAGAGAAGCCATGTGTGGAGAAGAAGGAGAGAAAAGATGCAAAAGGGTTCTGTGTTTGATAACAAGGACTAAGATAGAAATAGATGCACAAAACACCTTCTATCACTCAAATGGATCCTCTCCCCACTCAGCCCAGTCCTTATCTTTTTACCTGGGGTGGCTCATAAGGTACCAGCACACTCTGTCTTCCTGTAATGGGGTCTTCTACATATTGGGCATGGCTGTTCCCTTCCACTCGAATCAAATGACTGGGAGGGGCAATCTGTCCTGCAGAACACAGAAAGACAAAGCAGTTAGTTCTTCACCCTCAAAATGAAACAGCATAGACAGAATATTGGGGGTCAAAGCAATGATTTATAGAAGAAATATATATCCTTAAAAAAGGAAAAGATCTTATCACCAGATATCTGTGTCTTGAAGGTGTTGCCACCTTTACAGCAACGGAAAGGACTGAAACAGACATATATACTCGAGGGACCAGTCCTATGTTTCTGGTGTTTAAGGTTAATAATTCAAGATTTTAGAGAACTCATATGAATATATCTTTGAATCTCAAGAGGAGATTTTGCTAGCTGATGGAAAATGGGAGGAAAGGAAACAATTTAATTTTAAAAAATCAGCTTGAGACCAGCAAAAATAATAAATAAATGGCAACAGATGGCAAGAACATCACTTTCCCTTTGCCTATTTTTTTCTCCATCATAAAGTCTCCAACTTTCTACCTTGCTTTGGTTATCAAGATGAAAAACTTACTGGTTTTATTGTGCTAAAGGAGCCCAAGGTTGAAGAATAAGAAAGGGGAGCAATTTTTTTTAAAGTGTAGGCAAAGTTTCACAAAATTATGATATTGGACAGGGATCCAAAAGAAAGAGGCCAATCCAAGAACTGGGAACCATAAAGGTTGTTTTTAACCTTTGACCATGTATTATCATTCCCCAAAAACTGGTATTTAAGAACAGTGAAAAGCTAAGTGTGTCGAGATGCCTTCTGAAGCATCATCTATTAGGCAAAAAGTAAAAACAGCTATTATGTCACATTGAGAAAAAAATAAACAGTTATGTCACCTTGATGGATCAAGGGCAGTTATAAAAACCTATAATAAAGCTTAGTTTTAGGAAATACACTTTATGGCATATTAAGTGAAAAGCAAGATGCGAAGGTGTGATGGGTAAGGAAGCCCTATAGAAAAGAACTAGAAATTAGTTTGTAAAAATTAGGTGTGTTAAAGTGGGAGGATTTAAACTTCATTTTCTAATTTGAAATTTTTATCTGCTCTTTTTCTTCATCTCCTAATTTTTCTCTACTGTCTCTTATATTCTCTACATTCACATATTCTAGCTACCAACTAATCTTTCCATCTTAAATATGTTTTCTATAGAAAGCAGTCTAATTCCCAACCCTCCTGCACCCTTATCGCTCTTATGAATCCTTTACATTCTCCTATCCTTCCTTTCTACTTCTCTGTGTTCTTAGACTTCCTTCACAGAACCTTAGAAAGTAAAATGTAGGGGAACCCTTAGAAACACTGAGCTCTCCTATAAAGCAATTGCTGGATTTGTGGCTCAGAACACAGGCATGGATACAGACCCTAGTGGCCCCAAGACACCTGTTCCCAGAAGCCCAGTCCTTCACTTCCCTGGCCCCTTCCTGCTTTATGTTGCAGATTTCTATTTACTCCTCCTGCCTACTATTTGGCTCCCCTCCTTTTTTCTTCTTTCTTTTCTATTTTTTCACATTGCTCACCTATTATGCTCCTTCCTCTTACCCTTCTAGCATTCAGTTGGTCAAGCCTTGACAATCATTCTGGGAAAAGCAGGAAAGTTGGATTCTCTAGCCTGTGCTGAACAGGCCAAATGACCAAATGACATACCATTCTTCTTATACCTCTTATTTAAGAAGGGAAAATAAGAAGTAGAGAAAAGACAGGCAGGTCCAGGTTATCCAGTCACTACTAACATTAAATTAAATAGTTCAATCACTATGAGTCACTGTGAAATCCACACATATATTGATTATTAGTCTCAGACACTCTGTCAGCCATAAAAGGTAGACCGAGTTGCCATCAGTTTGCAGAGGCTGGAACCAGGTAAGTGGGCTCCAAACAGAAGTCTTCATAGAACCTCTATCCTCCAGGAGCTGAGTTGGATAGCCAAAGAACCCTCTTCTCCTTACCCTCGTTGAATTCACGGCTCAGCTCGTGGTTGGGGCACCGTTTCACCACCTCAGTGACATGCTCAGCTTTCTTGTAGACAGGCATGGCGCGGATGACGGCACCCTGAGGAGGTGGGGTCATCACCTTGATCTGGATGGGGCATGTTTTGGCAATTTGGCAGTAGAGTTTCTTCAGTTCAGTGGAATACTGCTTACAGATAGGCGGATGATGGAAGGAAGAACATACAGAAGATATTGTTACACCCCAAATCAAAGCAAGGAAATTATGTCTACCTTTTAGAGCCTTTATAGTGCATGTTTACCACTGGCTACTATGTTCATGACAGTGAGCAATCTTAATAGAATGAGTTATATTCATTAATCAAGCTAGCAATTTCTTCTACTTTAAATAAAATCTAATGCTTACAAAAGGTTTCACATTTTTCAAAATGCATTTATAGAATTATTTCCTCTCTTTAGGATAAAGAAATTGGGTCTCAGAAGGGTTTAAATGATTAATACCATGAGCAGCTTTATAGAGCACCAGAAACTAAATGGAAAAATAATGTTCACATGAATTGAATGATATTAAACAGATTATAATAAATCCTGCCCTTACAACACTCTAGAAAAGACTCACAGGAATTAGGATTTATGGGAAAAAAATTTAAGATGATATGTCTAACAGAGAGTGAGGAGATTTTGCCCAAAGTTAGCTAGCTAGAAAACAACAGAGCAAAAGTGCCCCCAAACTGCCACACTTATCTTCTAACAACATAACCTAAGACAATGCAAAATCTGGAAGTGGCCATTCCATTCTACATTGTCATGAAAAAAGGACTGGCTTCATGTAACACAGCAAATCATGGCAGCGAAAGGATCAAGATGGAGACTTTTTAATCCACAAGTGAGTGAAACCTTTCCTGCACACACTTCCTTCTGCAGGGAGAAGAATTTTGGTGGTTGGTTATTCAGTTGTTTGGTTGGTTATAGAACTGGCAAAATAGGGTTGACAAAATATGAGACCAATGAGAAACAAAACAGGGGGGAGTCCTATCCTGTGTTGCTTTCTCTTTCTACCTCTGAACCAGTACAAAAAGTCTCCATTCCAGTCCTTTTATCGTATTAAACCTTAGCACCCCTCTTCTCTGGGTCAGTCCCCCATCACTGCAATCCTACTCACTTTGATGCTGGAGTGAAACCACCCAGGCATTAGAACTGCCAGCCAAGAGTGGAGCACCTAGTAACACTTACCCAAACAAGGGTAAACACACACACACAGGTTGTAATTATAAGTTGGCAGCAACATCCTTCTAGGGAAAAGAGATGGGGGAGCAGGAGCCAAAGAGGCAAAGAGTCATTATTGATATGCTCCAACCCAACACTCACTAAAGGCAAAAAGCACATTTAAAAGTGCTTTATCTCTTGCTTTTTGAAATGTAATATGTATTTAAATAATTTTATATCCCAACTATTTCAGCACATGAAGTTTTCAGTTAAAAACTTCCTAATATTAAAAGTGTATTGCATAATCAGTTCTCTGTGCCCGCAGGTCAAGGATTAAATGCAATGAAAGGGTTTTAGATAGCTTGAAGAAACAGGACGCATGCCAAAAAAATTAACCACAAAAATAAAATTCTGCTCAGGAAGCACTGATTGAAATCTAGATGGATATTTTTGCTCTAGTGTTTTTAACCAATGACTTTAAAAACAAAGACATTTTCTTAGGACATGTTAAGAACTCACTTTTATTGAGAACTCCAAGAAAATAAGTTGTATTTTTATTTGTAATCTAACCATGAGTTTCATAAGGTGCATAGGAAAGACGGCTGAAAAGAAAGTCTGTCAGCAAACACCTGAAGGCAAATAAGGCATCCATCCAAGTATGTAAATTGAAAAAAAGAATGATAAGTGTTTAGAGGAGGACAGTTAAGAGAAGCATTCCATTTCAATAATTGATACACTATAAATCAAACTTGACAGACTAAAATACAGATTACTAAGAATATATTTAGACCTCATCAGGTGTTAATTCTCACTTGTCCTCAGGGATGAGAGAAGGGAATCTAATTTTTGAACTTAATAAGTAAGAATAGCTTCTCCATTTTCTGAATTCTCTTGTGAGAAATTTAATCTTCACATAACCCTTCGAGGAAGGTATTATAGATATATGATCCCTTATCTGAAAACCCTGGGGCCAGAGGTGTCAGGATCCAGAAATGTTTAGATTTTAGGAAGGGGGGGAAGTTTATAGAGTATACATTGTAAACAGCTTCAGCAGGATCTAGGGCAATGCCCCATCACCGAACCTGAACATTTCTGCCAAATTCATGAATATGCATACTCTCTGGGAAAAGACTATAAAGCCTCAAACTCAAGCTGGATTTCCCCACCAGATGACTTTGGTACAAATTTATGAAACTAAAACAAAATCAACACTGGTTTTCTGAGCTCTTTGAATTTCAGAACTGCAGATAACAGATAATGCATCAGTATCTTTACACCCACTTTACAGATAAGAAAATTAAGGCATAGAGAAGACTTGTCTGAGGTCACAGAGAAGAGCTGGCTAGCAACCAGCATATAGGAGTCTGTCTTTGTCTGGTAATAGTCCCTCATCCCCCTATTCTCTTGACTTAGGGGTGCACATTTTTGTACTTTCACATTTTTCTAATTCTCAACAACATGGCTATTTTTAAAAAATCAACTGAAAGGCATACAATCTTCTTTAACATTAAAGTGGAACTCAAAATTCATCCACTTAACATCGATAATTCCTCTCTTTATTTCTCAGTATAATAATGTTTGTTCATTGAAGTGCAGGGAGAGGCAGTAAGTGTTAGAAGTGAAAAAAACCTGGAAGCCACCTTGAACCCTCATACTGTACCAGCTGTCTGCTAAGCCTTCTATTACAGTGCTGGGGGATTCACGAGTAAGGTTCTGCTCTTTTGCATGATTTATTAAGGCCCTTTATGTTCTGGCCCCATCTCTTCCATTCTTTCCCTTCACCCCACCAAACCCACACACTTCGACTCCATGTTCTATACAAACCTCTGAATGCCTCAACCATAACACCCGCAATTCAAACATGCTATTCCCTATTTGGAGAATTCATGTTTTTCTTCTGTTCTCCATACCACACCAGGCCAACTTAGGTATCATTTCTCAGCTAGGATTCATCTAGTACTGTAGACCATATTTTCCAATTTTAGTGATGAGGATTTTCTATTGACTACATCTAAATAGGTGACTAGGGCCAAGAAACATTTGGATTATTGCTTCTGGTTAAGCTACTATGTCTGCCAGTCAGTTACTAGAGGGGCTGAAGTGGTCTGGCATGGCCACTTCTTTACAAAGCCAAGCTTCTGCCACTGTATTAGCTTCACTTCTTGTTAATTGGATCTGTGAAGACGTTTAATATTTTTCCAGTACTAAATTCTGTCTCCTTGGCCTATACTATATTCATAATTCCTTAGACTTGCCTGCTTTCTTAGTCCCTACCAAATAGCCACTACGATCTTCACCAATTTTCCAGGCTCCTGCAAGATCACAAAAAAATGAGAACCTGATATATGCCAAGATTTTTAAATACCTTAGTAATTCAACAGAGACTCCACATTGGAAGAGCTCTGGCTCCTTCTAATGCCTCTCTTTCTCACCAGGACTTTTAACATTCATCTTTAAAATGCTCCCAACATTGATTTGAGATTCTTCAATTCTAACATCTAATCTCTTCTTTTGGGTATGTGTGTTTTGTTTTAATCAGCCTTAAGACATCATTTACTATAAAGTACATCAATTATTAAGTGTGCAAGCTGATGACTTTAGGCAACTGTACACACTTATGTAACCACTACCACAATCAAGATATACATGGTTTCCACCCTCTTCCTCACTTCCCTCCTCATCAAAACAATCTTAAGCTGCTTTGCAGTTAATCCTCTCCCCAGCCCCTTCCCAGGCAATTAAATCCCTGCTTTCTCTCACTGTGTATTTGCCTTTTTAGAATTTTATAAAAATGGAATAATATAGTATATAATATCATGTGTCAGGCTTCTTTCACTTAGCATAATGTTTTTGAGATTCATCCATATTTTTCCACAGAATCCATATTATTATTTAGTGGAATACCATTATTTATCAATTCACTATTTATTTCCAGTTTGTATTTATTAGGAATGAAACTATTATGAACATTCATCTATAAATCTTAGTGAGGACATATTTTTTCATTTTTTTGGATTAGAACCTAGAAGTGTGATTGCTGGCTAACTGTATGCCTAACTTTATAAGAAACTGCCAAACTGTTTTACAAATAAGCTGTGCCATTTTACACTGTACCAGCAATGTATGAGGGTTTCATATCTTTGCCCGCACTTGGTATCGTCAGCTTTAATGCCATTTCAGCAGGTATGTAGTGATTCTCCCTGTGGTTCATATTAGCATTTCCCAGATTATTAATGATGTTGAGTGTCTTTTCATATAGTTATTTTATATATATTTACAATTATACTTTCATATAATAAAGGAATACACTTATTTATTTTATATGCTAATTTGCTATTCTTTTTTGTGTTTGTTCAAATCTTTTATACTCTATACATTTTAATTGTATTGTTTTTGTTCTTATTCTGAGTTGAATAAGCTCTGTATGTGTTCTGAATACAAGTCCTGTATCTAATATAAATTTTTAAACAATATTTCTCCCAGTCTGTAACTTACCTTTTTACCTCATTTTCTGTGCTTCTCCAAAACAGTTAATTTTGAAGATGAATCAATATTTTGCTTTTAATGCTCAAGTTATTTGTAGCCTAAGGAATCTTGGTACAACCCCACGTTAGGAGTATTTTCTATGTTTCCTTGTAGGAGATTTATGACCTTAGCTCTCGCATTTAGTCCTATTATCTACTTTCAGTCTTTTCTTTGATCTCTTCTTCCCAACCCCCTCCTCCTTTCTCTTTTTCTTTTTAATGAATGTTCAGTTGTTCCAACACCACTGGTTGAAAAGATTGGCTTTATCTTTTCCCCCTGTTGAATTGCCTTGACATCTTTTTTGAAAACTAATAGGCCATGTGTGCTCAACTCTTTATCTGGACACTGCTTTCTCTTCTATTGTCTATGTATCTACCATACATTGGTATCCTGCTATCTGGATTACTCTGACTTTATTAAAGTCAGTCTTAGAATCAGGTAATCTAAGTCTTCCAATTTTGCTCACCTTTTTCCAAATTGCTTTGGCGATTCTATGTCCTTTGAATTTCCATATAAAATTTATAAGCAACATGTCAACTCTGGAGGGAAGTGAGCAAAGGCTATAGTGATGGGGGATAAGGTCAGAAATCAGAGAGAATATGGGGGCCAGATCATGCAAGACCTTATAGGCCAGGGCTAAGGACTTCATCTTTCTTTGATTGGAGTTAGAAAGCTACTAGGAGAGGTTTGAGAAGGTGAGATGGTTTAATTTCATTTTAATAAGATTCTAGCTATTATGTGAAGAACAAAACAGACTTTAAGGTTCTAAGACAGAAGCAGGGAGACCAGTAAGGGAGCTACTGCAAATACCCCAAGTAAAAAATGAGAGAGGCATAGACCAGCTGTGGAGTTGGTGAGAAACAGTTGGTTTCTGGATATATTTTAACCAGATTTGCTGATGGGCTGGTTGGAGATAAAAGAGAAGGAGAAAAGTAAGTGTATTCCACCACAGTAAAGAAGAAAAGTTTCATAGAGGTTGTGATATTTAAGGTAGGCATTAAGAGCCAAGCTATTCACCAGCTAGATGGTGCACCCAAGAGTGGGAAAAAGAGAAAGTCAAGAGGCAGAAAGCACAGTTTCCATGAAGAGAGAACATCACGAGTATAAGCAAGGACATGCAAACTATGGTTGAAATATATAGATGGGCTGGGAGAAGGAAGAGGAAGGGTAGAGCAGAAAACAATGAGTCTATGTTAGGAAGGCAGTCACCAGATTCTGAGCAGCCTTACACGTTACAAAACACAGGTGGACTCCACCAGCAGACAAAGGAGAGTCACTGAGGACTGTAAAGCAGGGGAAAGGCCTAATCAGTTCTATGTAGTAAGTTAAATAAAGCTGGCGGGAGCAAGTAGGAAGAAGAAGTAGGATCAAAGTAGGAAGAAGAGAGACTTATCAGGAACAATTTAGGCAAGAAATGAAGAGGGCCTAACCTGAGACAGCAGAATACATGAAAAGGTGGAGAGATGAAAGAAATGTTTCAGACTTACTAAAAGTCAGTCTACTAGTTTTCATCATAAAAGATATGCAGGGAAGCACCAAAATAGACCAAGCACTGTTATTTATTAGGAAAAAAAGACACTTACATAAATAATATGCTATTTGCTTATCCCTTTTCTAAAAGCAAAGCAGAATGAATGAGAGTTAGTGTTAATACAGGGCTCTCAATATTCAATAGCTAAATGGTACCTGACTTAGCCAATGGACTCTTACACAAATAGATAAAGAAAAGGATGATTAGTTTTACTTTTGGACAAAGAAAATAAAATAACATGAGGTAACACTGGAATTAACAGGCCAATTTTGTTGTGAAAGAGGAAAAGGCTTAGTTCTCAAAACCAAGAACCTTGGAAAAGGACTCTTAGCCAACACCAACAATAGTAAGCAACTTTATTGGACGAGGGACCAAAGACAAGATTTGATTTCTGCCCCTTCTATTTATTCCTAGGCTTTTATGCAGTCACTTTACCTCTTGCGAACATAGAAAAGAAAAAAGTTATAATATACAATATACATCCTTTAGATGGAGGGGAAAAGTACAGGTATCAGAAGCCTTAGTCAACTGCAAAGAGCAACGTCAAAGCCCCATATTATGGATAATTACTGAAGCCTCATCTTTCTTAGATTTTCCACATAAAGTGTTTAATGCAGCTTAAGTAATTTTGGGAGCATTGTGAAAACATTATTTCAACTATGTCAGGAAGTGGTTGTTGCCAGATAATAATTAGCCTGCTGAAGTTTGAATATTAACCATTTATAATGAATCACACATTTCATATTGATCTGCTAGTAATCACTAAGTTCTAAACCGTTACTAGATCCATTTGTTTTAAAAATGAATGAATTTGGTTTATCTCCTTCTATATACCTAAAATACTCCTATATATGTCCATAAGTACATGTACTATAATTTTGTGTCCTTAAAACTTACTTAAATTATGCTGCTCAAAACTTAATCTTAGTAATCTGCTATTTGCACTTCCTGTGTTTTCAGAATTTATCTGCGTTTTTACCCATAGATGTATTTCATTTATTTTAATAGTAGGCAACAGGGGAATGAGATAGAATGAAGACCTTCTGCTTTATCTGTAATATTCTATTTAAAGAAAATATTTAAAGCAATATGGAGACTTTTTAACATTTGGTAGATACACATAAGGTGTCTAAATTTACTTACCATGTTTTATATGCTTGAAATATCTCTTAATTAAAACTTTTAATGAATGAACTTAGCATGAGCAGCACTAACTTGTAAAATTGTTTCAGACTTATAAATTTAGAAGATAAAGAACATAGAAATTAGATGTTAGAACCCAGAAGGAACTTTATACCATGTATTGTCCAAACCTTCTTCTCCCCTTAATTTTCGGATGTAAAATGCAGGCTTACAGAAGTGAAATTGGTTAGTTCAACAGATGTTTAGTGAGCCCTGCTTCATGCCCTGCTTCATGCCTGGCTCTGTCCTGGATCCCAGGGAACTAGCTATATCTCCTACCCTAAAGGAATTGGTCTGAAGAAAATACTGACATTAAATACATTCTCTCTAAAATTGTGATACATGTTCTGAAGAAAAAAGTAGAGGAAGATGTGGCAAAATGTGGGGCTCTACTTAGTTTGAAGAGTCAGGAGAGCATCCCTGAAAAAAAATGATTTCTAAAGGTTATACAACTAAATCTAGGCATTGTGGAGATGAAGTCAGATTTCATTTCTTCCAGAGAGCGAATGCCTTTTCAAGTACATCACATACTCTAGTGACTGAGTTTCTACAGAAAACCAAACTCATACTTTAAACCAAGGACTTGAGTTTATGTTTCTATTGCTGAGTCACCTGTTTCAAGGCATTTTTAGTTCAAGAGAACATTGCTAAGCTTTTCTTAGAAAGTTAGACCAGGAAAAGCTTAGAGATGATTTGGTTCAGCCACTTCAGTTACACAGGAGAAATCCGAGCACCAGAAATGAGGCAAGATTTGCTCAAAAACATGCAGCAACAAGGACCATCTTGACCCACAGACCAATGTTCTTCCCCATGTACCATGTAGTCTTAACGCTCATAGTACAGGGCCAAAGTGGGACTGGCATATTTGCCACCAGAATGAATTACATGAATACACAATATGATTAGAAACAGAAGTTTTAAGCCCGGAGGTCACCTAAAAAAGAAATATGATCACCAATTTCCTATAGGATTATAACATTATATGAGAATCTTGAATATAGGAATAACATGAAATGCCCATCAGTTGTTTTAAGAACCGATTTTATTCCTTCAGGTCCTGGGCTTGATAAATTGGCAGTGGGCCGCACTAATCCTTTTTCCTTTTACATATTTAGGTGAGACAGCACAGAAACTCGTGTCTCTTTAAATTAGGCAAATCTTCGTGTAAAATTAGAAAATGAAGTACTGTGATAGATTTTTTAAAAAGCATATGTGAAAGATTCACTTCTAAAGATGGAAATAATTGACCTCTCATATGAAGTCACAGATTTCTGACTCTCACTGAGAAATTGCAGGCAACTCACGTGATCTCCTAAAACCCTGAGTTAATAATTCAAAGGAAGAAAATAAGGGAGATATATCAGTTAATCTACAATGTTTCTTCTATTTTGCAAATTTTATTAAATGGTGCAAATTTGTTAGAGCCCAGTTACCAGGTACACATTGACAAGGGAAACTCTTTAAAAAGAATGTGGAAGAAAAACTTTATATTCCTTCTGATTTTTGGTCAGAAATACATAAAAACATAGGAGTCAATGTGTATACTTATGTGTATGTATGCATATCAATGGTGTGCTTATTCCTAGGAAGTAACAGCCTATGAGCAAAAATGAAGAGCCATTTTTTCCTGAGCTTTAAACAAATTTTCTCTCACACAGTCTTAAACATGCACACAAAGTATTTCTACAGTGGCATGGAACAGAAATACCTCAAAACTAACACACAAACTAAATTCTTGCTATACAATATCCCTAAAAAAAAAAAAAAAAAAGGAAAAGCAAGCTTTGCCTAAGTTTTGTTTTGGGAGGGAGGGAGGGGAGGGAATTTGAGGTATTGAGGAGTGAGATGCCCAAAGCCAAATATCATGTTCAAATAAAATGATTCCAGGGGATTTTGGAAAACAAGAGTAAATTCAGCTCCTCTACTAATAATATGTTGCAAAGAGAAGGGGGTGGGGAGCACTCCTGTAACTACAACCTCACCGTCACCACCTGCCTCAGTACACATACTATATTACATGCTCTTGGCTGCCAGACTGGTAATTCAGTATCACAATGCATAGAGATGCCAGCTAATATCAGCACACACCTGCATAATTTTTCAACAGCTCCCTTTCCTAAAGGTGCAGCAAAGACCCCACCTCTCCACTCCATCCAGCAAACAAACAAACAAAAGACAGCAGTGTGGTGGTTACCAGAGGGAAGGGTGTGAGGGGTGACAGGAGGTAGAGGGGGCCTAATATGTGGTGATGGAAGATGGTTTGACTTTGCATGGTGGACACACAGTGCAATATACAGATCTTGTACCATAGAAATGTACCCTTGAACCCTACGTGATCCTGTTAACCAATGTCACCCCAATAAGTTTTTAAAAACTCAAAACTTCACTCTATTAGCCTCTCCCAGAAGAAAGCAACATGTCTTGTGTAAATCCCATATCACAAGGCTACCCTGACCCACAAATGTCCAAGGATATGGATACAATAAAATTCCATAAAATAAAGAAATCAATAATTATGTAACCACCTCACGACTCAATCCATTGTCAAGAGAAGCAACTCTACAGAGCAGCGTCAAAGCCATCCTGACACTCTCATGCCAGCTTCCAGATAAACCCCTATCTGGCATGCATACATGCTAACGGGAAATGTTTGACATTTTCTGTAATGTGACACTATGTACATTATGACCTATTGGCCACTATCCCACAGAACTCACCTCAGTATGTAAAACCGGATGCAGCTGTGGCCACTAACACTTAGGGCAAATTTCCTAAAACTGAGGGTGGGTGGGGCTTAGTGAAAGGTAAGTTAAGTCTTAAATACATGAACAATATTTTTGGCCTTCTGAATGAATTTAGGTTGATTAAAATAAAGTAGAAATAAGGAGATGCACAAATAATTTAAAACACACCAACATTTATTAACAGGAATGCTAGGTGCACTTCTAATTTATGTTTCTTATTTTCAAATAGTTCAAAGAATCCAAGTGGTGTAAGGTGGGGTCTGTGCTACCTCAAATAACCTAAAGTATTTTCTAGGGAAAAGAAAAAAGCAAGCCCCAAAGCTGTCAGGACTCAATTCATCCCAGTTCAGCTATCAAGTACAAAGCTTGCTTGAATTTAGACACAGGCATCCTAAAATATTCAGTGACTTATTTTCTTTTCTTTTCTAATCTATATTTTGGGGAACTGACAAGTTAAGAAGGCCCTTTTATAAGGGCAAGAGGGTAATGAAATCAATAATTAAAATTAGTATCGAAAAAAATCATATGAAGCAGATGGCATATTCAGAGAGGACAAAATTAAGTTCTGGCCATTGACTTACTGGTGTAGTATAATGGAGGAAGAAATAAGATACCTGAAAGTAAAAAACATAAGGGTCAAATCCCAATTTTTGATCAAGAGGTTTTGGGAAATTAATTATACATATCCAATTAACTGAAATGCGAAGAGCTAGACACAGCCTCAGCGTGATCTGCTTGAAATACACTGAATAATCTTACCACATAGAATTGCAGAGGCTAATTAAATTCTGTATCCCAGACTTGTCCTCTACAAATAAACTCACTGGAGAAACGTGATAAATTGTACATCTGGGAAGAGAGGTTTCATTTTAAAACATTTATTAAAAAGTAATCATGCCAAAAAGTTTTAGTTAAGCAAACATACTCTAAATAAACAGGTTAGTGTGTATGATGGCTATGACAGATGGTGTAGCAAAATACCAAAAACTAAATGAGAGAGTGCATGCATGTATATGGCTTGAGGGTGGAATGGGGTGTTCTTTTGAGAAGTCAACTTTAAAAGGTTAAGTGGAAAACCAAAATATCATTCAAGAGCTAATTAATAACCCTTCCTGGGACTAGACCAGGAAGAGCTGACTTCCTGCTCTCAGCACCTCATTTCTACCCTGAATCTGTATAACGGCCCAGAAAATATTGCCCAAAGAATTGTGGACAGGAAGTCAAGAAGACAAGGTTCTAGTCTTACACCTGCCCACTGACTTCCTGCATCATCTTAGGCAAATAATTTCCCCTCTTGGGCTCCAGTTTCTTTCTTCACAAGTAAGGCATTGCACTTCAGACAGTATCTACTTCAAAGGAATGGGAAATCTGCGAAGTGAGCTTGCAAGCAGGTCCTGAGCCACCATATCCCATTGGATCTCTCATAATGATCGGCAGGAAGCGATCCCAAAACTGGCCCCATAGTCGTCTGGCAAGGCATTCACTTCTCCTCCCCGTCTCCTTTCCTGCCACAGTTGTCTAGGTGCCAGACATGTACGAATTGTGCTCTTGATAGTTTTACAAAAAATCCTTCCTCCAAGCATTTTTCCTGATGGCCCCAGCCAAAGGGCCGCCTGTTGCCACCTGTCAGTTGTGGGGATTAATTACCTGAGCTGAGGCTGGGAGCGGCACATTCTTCCTGGGGCCGCACCCACAGATGTTGACATCAAGCAGGTGGGCTGTCTGCTACCTGCTCACCGTGAAGACCGGCCTGGAGCCCACAAGGCCTGGCAGGTGTGCATGTAGGGGGCACTCAGCACCACAAAGTAGCAAAGCCTTGGCAGGGAGGAATGTGCCCTGGGACTAATCTGGGAGGCCATGGGCAGCCCTGTGGTCAGCTCTGGACACCAGCCCAGGAGGCAGCTGCAACCTGCTTACTGAGGGGACAGCATGTTATCACCAACCCTGGGATGGAGTGGGGGTGGAGCCCACCAGCTTCATTCTAGCTGCCTAAGGGTATGAATTTGCAAAGCCAACTTGAAAAAAAAAATTGACAGACCTGATTGGTAAAGTTGCAATTTTATCTCCCTAGGAGAGTAAAATGACCTTTTATTTATTGTCTTCTGTCATTACCACTACCAGCCAGCTCTACTTGACCAGTAACACCATTCGTGGTTCCCTTCACTGGAAGGCATTTGTCAGAGTGGCTGGTATACAGCAGGTACTCAATCAGTCTTAGCTTCCCTTGGATGTTTCCTGAAGTCACAACAATAAGGAGAAAAGCTGGGATGAGATGCCTTCTATTTTCCATGTGCAGAGACTGGGGCATGAATGTTTAAAGTGACATTCCAATGAACAGTAGAAATGAGAATGCATGTCAGGGAGTTTGTCTTCTTTTCAGCACCAATTAAACACCTACAAACAACTGTCCTGACTACCTGTCATACATGTGCTCCTTGTCCCTCAGTAAAAATAACTTAAACATTCCTCAGCAATACAGGGAGATGCAATTATCTGGGGAGCAAACATTCTCCTAGCAGGAACCCTGGTGGGCAAAGAACTCTACTCCCTCACACCACTAGACATAGCTCGCCTAGTTCCTCAACGTACAAATGAGAGAAGAGACTAGAGGAAAGGTCACACCAGAAGTCGGCAATAAGACAGAAAGAATTAGAACCTGTGACTCCAGCTCCCATCCCCATGATCTTTTCAACATAAAACATTCCTATAGTCTTTTCTCCAAGAAGGTGTTCTCCTGGGGCAGGGTTGGTAGGCACATTGGACAGCTTCCTAGGCACACATTCTCTACACAGGAGACAATCTGTGCCGATAGTCTGCTTCCCTTTAACCACCGAAGTAGCCGATATGACTGACCAGGTCACCCTCCAGGTTTTCAGCCATCATTTGCCCTTAAGGGAAAGAAAGTGTCTTCCGTCCACCTCACTGTTCCCAGTACCCTGCAAAGCCCTGGACTCTTACACCTGTTCTTTCTCTCCCCTTGGGGCCCAAACCTGATGCTTTCCCCTGCACCCCCGCTGTTTCTACAGCCATTACCTTGGCATATCAAGAAGGCAGCTTTGAGACACAAAGACAGTGGTCCTGCCCACCAGCAATATGTCCTTTCCTCTGGTCTAGGACAGTGACTCACACTATGGCTCTCAAATGAAGAAGAGTCCCTTCTGGTGGCCATCCTTCCATCCCCCACCCCGACGCTAGAGCTGAAGTTACTGTGTATACTTCTATACACATTTGGTGCTTTCTTTTAAAATGAATGACAGTGTACAGTTTCTAAAACTCCTTCCAGAGAACTGAAACATTTAGAAACCATTCTTTGCTGGAGGCATGTATGGCCCTATTACTATGTAATATGCCAGGCACCCTTTGTAAGACAGTAGCACATTCGTTTGACTTTCTTCAGCTCCATTGCTTATTTTGGAGTTTCATTTAGATGTCAACCTAAACATGTGCCCTCTTTTCCAATCAAGGTGATTTGTTTAAGCCTGTGGAATATTCTTTCTATCGGAAGGCTAGGTAGGAACAGGTGGGAAAATACGTCTAAACAATAGGAAGGGTAATAGCATCTATTGATTTCCATAAATGACACTATTACCCACCCAGCCTTTAACAATTTATAGAACATTTTCATGCACATTATTAATTTAACTTTCAGCTAACACTGTGAGAAAAGCATTTGCATCCCCTTTTGTCAATGAAGGATCAGATGCTCAAGTAGGTAAACCAGTTTGTTCACAAAATAAGGGTGGAAGATGAGGTCAAGCCCCCAATCTTGGCTTTAACTTCAAATCCAGGGCACTGACTGTACATATATGCACATTGTATGTTGCATTTTCGGATGCCTCCCCAGGTATTATGGAGTTCTTGCTTGCTCACCTCACAGTACTGCATGCTAGGACAGAAAAAGGTGGGAACCAAGTCCATGCTTTCCAGAAACTTACCACTTAGGAAAGATCAATATATATAAATATTAATGATGTAAAGCAGAATATATAATTAAGACACACACACACAGGAAACATAAATACCAAAGTGCTTTCTGCCTTCAAAGTCCCAGAAGGCATGGAGCAGCCTTGAAAAAATTTTTATCACCTCACCAGAATGTAGGCTAAAAAATTGCAGCTAATACCCTTCAAACCCTTATTGTATGTGCTTACCATTACCCATTTATTTATTTCTCTCTTTCTCTTTCACACACACACACACACACACACACACACTCTGATTTAGAAAATCAAGAGTTTAACACTTTTTTTCTTTTGAGAAGAAAATTAACTCAATTCATTCCTGAAATAATTGTATAGCTTCCAATTTCAGGTTCCAAACAGTAGAATGGACACCTACAGTTTTCTTTTTCTTTTTAAATTATTTTATTGCTGTTCAAGTACAGTTGTCTGCATTTATCCCCCACCCCCCGCAACACCTACAGTTTTGAAGATTACTGAATTAAAATGAAAAATCTGCACATTTTAATGAGCCACAGTATCTGCCTTGCCTAATGTATGATCCGATAGTGTGAACACTGGAGCCTGGATGGTGCAGCTTAAGAAAAGAGGATCCATGTTGGAAGCCTACAAATTTTTAAAAAGCTAGCACTTACTGAACATGATTTAGTCTAGGTGCTTTGCTTAGTTCTTTATGCCATATAACCGTTGCAATAATCTGGGAGTAGATTAATATTACTCTCATTTGCTAGCTAAGTGAACTGAAACTCAGAAAGTTTAAATAAATTGCCCAGTCTTCCCCAGCTGTTAAGTGGCCGGTCCAGGTTCAATTCCAGGTCCCCCTGGTGGTAGTGCCCTTGCTTCAGCCTGCATGGCAACAGCTCTGGGCAACAGGAAAGTGAACAGTTAGACCCACTGCAAAACTTTAGCCATGTGGTGAAGCTTGCCCGAACCTCAGGTACTTCATCTCCATGACAGAAATAACACCACTCACCACCAGAAGCTTGTTGTGGGGGTTAAGTGGTAGGGAAACCATGTGACGTTTGTTTACAGAGTCCAGCTCCAGAGCAAGATCTAGACGAACAACAGCTCTCATCATTGCATCACCATGGTGAGTCTCAGTAGTTATTTCCACTGGGGAGCTTTGTTGACAGACCAGTGAACAGCAAAATTAATTTAGTGACACAAAT
Source organism: Trachops cirrhosus (assembly GCA_028533065.1). Classification (NCBI taxonomy): domain Eukaryota; kingdom Metazoa; phylum Chordata; class Mammalia; order Chiroptera; family Phyllostomidae; genus Trachops; species Trachops cirrhosus. The sequence continues at coordinate 148,539,797 of CM052539.1, forward strand.
TATGTTCAATATGAACTTCTAAAGATTAATCTTTGACTCAAGTACTAGCTAATATTGTATGGGAAGCCAGGCTTCTGGGTGAATCAGGAAACCAAGAAATGAAAGTAAAGACAGAAAGAAAACAGATTGGAAGGGTCAGTTTTACCACTATAACTCCAATCAATATCACTGGGTTCTTCATTCTATTTCTGACATTCCTCATAATGCATCCAGTTTTATTATGTTGTTTTCTGTTGGGGGAAGCATTACAAGTTCCACTGTGTGCTTCTACCCACAATATTTAAACTGTAATCCTACTGGACCAGCCTTGTGTCAGGAGCTAAGTCAGATTAGCAAAGAGGGTTAAATCTCTTCAGCAATAATTGTTGAGAATCATTGTTACTCTGATATTTTATATCCTTCATTCCCTTCACCTCAGAGAAATGGATGCCCAGGTGTATATATAATAGGGTTTAAAAATGAGGGAAATGAGTAGCAAATGGATTTCAAAACATAAACAGAGGCCATGCACGCTGATCTTCTCTGACTTACTGTATTTTTATGACACTTAATATGCCAGGTGCTTTTAAGTATGCTGTAATGAATTTGCAAAAAGTTTAAGGGACTTAAACTCTTTTTTTTTAAGTTTCCTTCAACTACAGCTGTCCCTAAGGTTCCAAGTGAAAAACAACAAGATGAATTTCTTTCAAGGCTACACCATTTTACAGGCAAATTGCTGAGTTTCTTTATTACGGATTAGTACAGTAAGTCAACATGCTGAAGAAATGCTGAGACTCAGGAGTATTGTTAATATACTGCCAAAAAGGAAAGGTGTAACTTAATAAATTAGATCAGAATTGCCTTTTAATACCTTTAAGCCAAGTCTAAACTTTTGCTCACCTCCCGCTTTGAAAATAAATCCGCAGGAAATAAAGTAACTCTGAGATGTCTCGTTCCATAACTGGTAGTTCGGGGCTGTGAGGGCCACTAAAATGTATCTGTGTTTGCTGGGAAGTGGGGGAGGGAGTAGGAGCTGGTAGGTGGGGAGAAATTTAAGCAAACCCTTTCCTCTACTTACAACACTTCTTAAGGGCTTATTATAATGTTACTTCCTACTTCTCTACAGTTCATTTAAGATGGAAACATGCTTCATCTTGCTCATTTTTTCTTCATTGTTTATAAACTTAATATTCTAATTAGCCCCAAAGCAGAAAAGAATGCAACATGACTGTCTTAGACTGTGAAGTTACTAAGTACATCTATTAAAATGTTGTCGCAATAACAAGAAAAATATTAAAACAAACCTGTAAAGAGCAGCTGCCCTTGCCAACAAATCTGAAACATTACCAGGAGAGACAAGAAAGGAAGGAAAGACATATGGTACTTACAAAGAAAACAGAAGACAGGAAGGAAGGGAGGGGGAGAAGGCTAAGAGTAAAGAGAGAGGGGAAAGAAGTTAGGAGGAAGAGAAGGAGACGCGACAGGCTATGGGAGACAAGAGTGGTAGCTCAGTTTGCATTTAAACTCATGTGCAAATTTTTTTTATCACCTCACTAATGCTGAACTGATGCTCAGTTTGGTTAAAGGGATGGAAAATTCATTTCTATGTAAAGAGCTGTTGTTTGAGCTGGGAATCGGATGGCCAGATAAAATCCAGCAGACCTAGTTAAAATTTAATTTCAAGAACTATGACGCATTTTTAGCATAAGTATATCTCAAATATTGCATGGGGTACACTTATGTTAAAGATGTTTTGTTGACTATCTGAAATTCATATTTGACTTAATATCTTGAATTTCCCCCCTAAATCTGGCAACCCTAGTTGGGAAAGATATACATAAATTTTTATTAAAATGTTTGAATTTATTGAATTCTACAGATGTGTCACCTTTCTTCAACAATTGGTAACATTTTGCCAATATTGTTTCAGGACAAAGGGAATTTTGACAGGAGTGAGGGGAGGGGGGCTATTTTGAAGAGAGGGAATAGTGGAAGAGCAGGCACAGGAGTGGAAGAAATGAAACAAAAAGCATCTTCCGATGATGGTGGAGCGCCACCCGCCACCCACAGCAGTAGCACAGAGTGTGCATTTGGACTGGAGGCGCACTGCGAGGAACAGAGAGGCAGAAGGGTCCCTCCCACAGCATCAGACTGGTGCGCGATCTCAAGGAAAGTTACGTAACTCTTTATTTGAGAAGTGAGGGTGATACCTGCCAACCAAACAGGTTTGTTATAAGGATTAAATGTGATAACATACATGTGTGTTTTAAAAAATATAAAGCATTTTACAAACAGAAAGGGATTATTATTATTATTAGTGGGGGATTAGGCCAAAAAGGAACACTTTGATCGGAACATGCCATGCTGAGGTCAGCCTGCAGTCACCAACAATGGTCCATCAGTGATCCTTCATCTGAGCTGTGTGCTAGAAAGACCCTCCATCTGACACTGAAGATGAAGCGCTGGCATGAGCGGGGATGGAGCCAATCGCACCAGTTGAACTAGAGGTATGTGGGCTTGCTGGGAAACAGGAATATTTAGGACATGTACAAGAGTTATTATCAAAACGGAGTCAGAAACATACCACTGACTCTAAGTTTCTGGGGAGAGTGAGATAAGAAACAGTGGCATAATTTGGCTAATTGATGTCATTATGTCTACAGGTCACAGGGCAGAACTTTTATGGTTTGTCCAACCCTAGACAACATATACTTTCTAATCACTTACTAGCCCCAATCTTAAAAGATATTTCCTAAACAATTCCATTTTCCTTAGGGGAAATTACCATTAATAAGTACTGGTGATTCTTGTGAACCTCCGACACTTTGGGCATATTCAATTTCATAACATATGTCAACTGAAATAGGAACATTTCCTCTTAAAAAGAGGCTTCTTGACATTCTAATTTGCACATCTACATTTGATTTATCACAGAGGAACCAAGTAAAAATTATTTCTTCTTCCAAAATTGCCATTTTTCCTGAATGTGGAGTGGCATGGAATCAAGAATGAAATCTCTTGAAAACAGCACATACTCATAGAAATAACCCACTATCCATTTGGCCAAAGGAATGTTCATTCTGAGCACTTGCTTCAAAGATAGACCTGCTGATGGAAATGTCTGACTAGCAAGCCAAATCTTTCCTAACCCACTTCTGTGGAACTTCTTACACTGATTTGAACCCAGATTTGCTCTGGTTTCAGGCAGATGGCTGCTAACAGAACAGGGGCTGAGCAAGAGATAAGAATGTATGGCAATGCTTTCACTATGCTCATTATGCCCGAGACACCAAAAGCCTGGTACACACACACCATTGCCAACATTGCTACTCACTTTATCTTTGGCCACCTGATTCATTTCCAATTAAGACTTAGACCAAAAAAAAAATGCTCAAAGAATTCCCAGAAGACTGAGGGGAGAGAGCTAGTAAAGATCTCTTGTTTTAAAGCACGTTATCCCTACAATTTGTTCTCCCTCCTTTTAGTTTGTTAGCATTAGCTGTTAAAATTTATCAAATTTAATCATCTATCTGTATTTTTTCAGACTATACAAATTACCCTATGTGTAACTTCATAAACTATACAGAATTTGAAAATATAAAGCTCAAAGGAATTTAATTTTCAAACCCTGTAAGTCTACATGTGCTGGATTCAAATCTGGACCCAAGAGTCCACTGAGGTCACAGTGAATCAGGGACATATTGAATTAAGGATTCAGGTTTTCTGCCTTACAGGATTTTTTCATGGGACCAGACCACACATCTCTATTAAAATCAAGACTAAAATATTTAGAAACACATGATCCAGTTCTCAGTTCTCAAAGTTGAAATGTGTACCCTTTAACAGTTTAGCAAAAGAAAAAAGAAAAAAACAAGTCAATTAAATCAACATCCATTTATTATATTTAAACAAAGTATCAACAGACACATGATTTTCCCTCCCAAAATGACTACAGTCTAAGCTGAGATTTAGGTGCAGAGATTTAGGAATTGTGTTTTCTGATGGAAAAAAAGGGGGGTGGGGCGGTGTACTTGCTCTGTTTGGTGCACCAAACTCTCATCAAACCAGTTGGATTATGGTCTTAATCACCATCATAGATGAAAGCAACCTACAAATTCGGGAACCCACAGCCAAAGTACAAGGAAGAATCCGTCCTGTGGGAACAGCAGCAGCGCAATTAGGAGACATGTGCTCACAAAGTGCCAGAATAAATGGAGTTGTACTTTTGTTGGTTTTCAGTAGAAAGCCCTAATGGAAAATTTCTGATTTAGTTTATTAGGAGGAGGAGCAATTCCATAATTTGAATGGCACAAAGCCCACTCCTCTCCACCCCCGCCGCCCGACTAGCAAGTGAGTAAGCATAAGAGTCTATGTTGTCCAAATAGATTATTAAACTCCCCCCAAGTCTCTCCTTTCCAAAACTTAAAAAAAAAAAAAGAATCTGTCAGACTATCAAAGCATTGTCAGTGCCAGTAAAACACATCATTAAGGTGAGTAATTTTCCTGTTTACTTCAAACACTTTTTTTCCCAAACTCAAACCCGGACAGGTCTGATCAGGTAAGGCTTTGGAACGAGTAAAAGCGTCCCCAATTTCCACATAAACGCTGCAGGCCATGGGGCAGAGACAAGTCTCAACGGAGCACTCCACAGTAGTCAAGCTTCCCGGCGCCTCTGGTCTTGTCTCCCTCATACCTTACAAGTATCGTCACGTCTCTTAACCTGCAAAATCTGTTTTACATGCGCACACACATCCCGTTTGTTTTCTTCCTTTTACCTGCAGTTGATATATATGTACATGCTGAACAACTCTTCACAACAATTCTTTCTTTCCTGTGCATCTTTCAAAATAAAATATTTTCTACTCTGAATTCACAGGTTCTTGATGTGAAGATAAACGACCAAGTGCAAAAGAATAATCTTTCCTAATTGTTGAAACACTCTAGTTGTGAAATCAGTGGAGGAGAGATCTAACTTTTCCCTTTTTGGGTGGGGAAACAGGTACTACTGTCTTAATAAAACAAATGTTTCAAGATCTGCCCTTCATGCAAATATATTTACTAAGTAATTTGTGTTTTCCTTCTTATAAAAGAGGAAAGTAGAGAGAATTGCACTATTTTTTTTTTTTTTTTACATTAGTTTGATCTTTCAGTGTGGTCTGTTTCTAAGGGGACAGGAAATTGGAGTTAGTGTTTAGTGCTAAGTCTATTTTATCTACGTGGAGAGATCAGTAGAGGTCTACGACTTGATGCCCCAGTCTATAAAATAGGGCATTAAAAAAATAAAAATAGAAGTTCCCTAGATTACAGGTGTACTGTGTGTTCTGCTGTTTGCAAAGCACTCTGCATTCTTTGGGTGAGAGGTGTTGGGCTTGTTATTAAGACACTGCACTTACATAATCCTAAATATGCTCACAAATTGGGAAGACAGTTTTCAAGCCAAAGGCACAATTTTTTTTATATTAGAGATAAATGTATTCACGTATTGGTCTGAAGTACTTACTTGCTCCTATTCATTTGCCCTGTTTTCTTGATGCCATCACTATCATCACTACGACTCTCTTGTCCACCACCCCGACCCCACCATACTTACTTTGTTTTAGGTAGAGCAGAGAAACATGAAGAAAATTAAATAATGAGTGACACAGAGCTTACGCTGAGTGGCAGTTCATTAATGTCCCCACCCTGGGGGCAAAGTAAAGGAAGCGGAATGAGGGAGAGCCTGAGCAAAACTGATCCCATTGACCGTATACCAATAGGAAATAAGGAAAGGTCCAGTTCATCTTCGCCCTTGATCTCTTTATCACATGGGAAGCACTTAAATTTGGAGAGGCAAAAATCATAGCTATGATAGAAACAGGTGCAAATAATGAAGGTCAAGATACTGGTAAGATGGGCCCTCCTTTCAAGGGTCATTCATTCCTGAACTTAGAGGGTAGCTCTGCTATGTATTTGCCAGATGACTTTAGACCTAGAGAGGTAAATAACTCTGCATCTGGAAAATGTGAGTGTTAATCACTTCCCCTGCAGAATCGTTGAGGGAATCAGTTAGCATAATGTGAAGTGCCTTATGAGTTCTTCGTCTGATGCTCAACAAATGACAATTCGAGTTTTATCTCCATTATCTAAATTTTGGAGTTGGTCTTCAGTTTCCAACTTCTGACACTATAATACCATACACAGAAGAATAAGCATAATCAATCCTATTGACAGAAGAAGAAATGTAAAGTCAAACATTATATTTTATTAGAAAATGAAGGAAGAATCAAACAGCTTTTATTTTACTCATCCTTCCCATGTCATTAGTATAACTGGTGGCTTTGGAAGCTAAGGTGTTTCATGTAAGCTTTATCAGAGCTACTAGCCTTCTCAAGAAAGTTGACTCTGAGGAATGTCCTTGGATTTGGGACATTGCCTCTAACAGCTGTCTATCTGGCAGTCCTTGGGGTTGAGTATAAGAAGATTAGTCAAGCCCTGTGCAGAGGAGTCTCAGCTAACTTCATGTTTTCCATTAGCCAGTCACTTAGTAAAACCCAACGAGAAGAAGAAATCTGAATGTGTACAATGTCTGAAGATTCACATCTCCTAATGAGAGCACGGCAGCTTTCATGGAACACCAAGTTCCAGGACAAAACTCAAAATGTAAGCCCTGTATGTTGTAAATTACAACCTACTATTTGTCAGCCAAATGCCCACTTCTTTAATTACAGTACTCCTATAATAGAGGGATAAGATTAGAAAGGGGAAGGGGCTCAAATAGTGCAGACCGGGAACAGACTTGCAAAGCTACTGTAAAATGAACAACTGATCAGAAAACCAGAGTCCCAACTCTGCCACCTAATAGCTCACTTCACCTGTGAGCCTCAGCACCCTCATCCTCAAAAGGAAGATGAGGATAACAACACTGAACTTGGAGTGTTGTGAAACTCAATAGCATGGAAATGAAAATAATCTGTATATTATAAATAAATGTATAAATAAAAAGTACTCAACAATAATTTAAGCAATACCTACAAGAAAACTGTGAAACTTTCTCCCTACTTATGCTATCCTCTTCAACAGATTTCTATTAACTCAATTCACTGGGTGGAAAGTTAATAATAAAGATAATTAATCAATTCAAGTAGAAATATTTCATAGGCACAGAAAGAACTTGGGAGCCAAGGAACCTGAATCAGCAGCTTTAAATAACAACCTTCCACATTAACATCACAAGGGTTTTCGTTGTTGTTGTCACTGATGCAAGCCTGTTCTCACCTAACTAGACTCTGAAGCCCCTATCAGTTTTCATTTCAGGGGAAGTTAGCAGCTTTGGCACCCGACAGGAAACCAGGCGGACAGCAGAGACAGGCTGCTCATCTGAGTTAGCACCTCTGGCCCACCTCATTCAGAAAATGCTGCTGGTACAGGAGCTTTGGGGTTTTCCCATTTCCCTAGTACTGTAATGGGACAATTTTACACAATGTTTTAAACCTTACAGGATTCCACAGGATTTTTTGTTTCAATTGCTCCATATTCATTCCATGTTTATGCATTCAATTCCTTTATTCCAACAATTTTTACTGAATGCCTATATACTCTCTTACTCCTTCAAAGCCCCAGAGAAAATGCATCTTTAATTTGCCTATTATAATTACAGGTCTCCTTTGTTTTCCTTGCTAAAAAACTGTGAACTCCTAGATGGAGACCTCCTACCTTATCCATTTTTGACTCCAGCAGAAGCATACTAAAGCAAGGACAACAAATTACATTCTATGTAAAGGAAAATGACACATATAAAACCAATAAAAGGAAAAATATATTTCAGATTAAGAAATATATCACTGAGGTCTGTGATACAAATTCATTATTATAAAGAGATGCTAATGTTTTCAACTCCTGTTACTAAACAGGAAGTTTTTCACTCCAATAAAATTCATGCTGATATCCAATTTCCAGACGGTTTCAGGATTTTTTTTTAGTTTGCTCAAATGAACTTTGTCCCTAACCTTTGCTTTGAAAATGGGAGTGGTAGTAAATCACATTGAAAGGTAGATTCTGTTTTGCTTTGTTTTTCAAACCCACAAGTTATCAATCCTTTGCATCAAGAACTGTGGCAGACTGTTAAAAAGGTAGCTCGTAAGTCCCATTTATTCAGGTCTAGCTTTATTCACCACCCAGATTCCCTTTGTCAGATCTAAAATCTGAGCTCCAGGTAGGCTGTGCCGTCTTTGTTTCAGTGAGAGCTTCATACTCTCTCCAAAGCCCCTCCTTCATCGTACTCTAATCCCCTTGCCTTTCAACCACAGTCTGGAAAACGACCACTTGCCTTTCATTCCACAGTCAGAAAAATGAAGGTCGATGGTATAGCTAATGTTTCGTCAGTATTAATAACTCCCAAATTGTATACAGAGAGAATATTGTATATCAGATGAGATGTGCCTGTGAAATAAATACAAATTTGTCCCAGAAAAAATAATTTATCTCAGTTGAAAAAAAAGTTAAGTTTACATTTTGGGTTGCTAATTAAATGATTAAAAGGACAAATATCTGAATAAATTTCTCAGAGCAGTATAGATATCATTGACACTAAAATATAGTTAGAAGTAAATGAACTTTTAAGGAAGTTGTTTCGAACACTGCCTAGTTATACCTTTAAAATAATGCATGCACTCTTCTCTAGCTCTTCCATTCCCGCCCTTAATATCTGGGTCAGATAATTAGGTGGAGGGGCGGGGGAAGCAGATTCTCTATAAACTGAAAGTCAGATTCTAACTTGTTTGCATGGATCTAGCCTTCGGAATGGATGTTTAATGTTCTTAACCATATAAAATGTAGTATCAGTTAGAACAATCTTTGTAGTACACATCTCAGAAACAGCACGTTCCAGGCACTACAGCAAGAAGAAACATTTACTAGGACTCGTGATTCCTCTTTTCATACAAGTTTCTAGTCAGGGGTTTGCATAGTCTTTGCTCTTAGTCGAGTTCTCATCCCTAGATTTAGAAACATGGGATCAGTCAAACATTTTGAATTTTTCTTTGGGTACCAATAAAAATGGAAGTTTATTACCAGTAGGTATCCTTTGTTACACATCCACAATATCTAATGTTCAAAAAGGAATAAAAAGATTCATAATCAAATTCATTAAATATTCACTGAGGACCAACCACAGGTCAAAGCACAAATACATTTTTCTACTTAACTGACTTTATAAAAATAACAGTGCTGTTTTTATTAGCATTCTTTTTTTATTCCCAAAGCAAAAGATCCTTCCATTTGATTTGAGCTACTGTTAGATATATTCTTTTTTACTCAGTAAAAGGCCAAAAGTGTTAATCCTTATATATAGGATAAGAAATGGGAAGAAGGCTTAAGAATTTAGTCCAATACATTTCTTAGATAAGAAAACTGAAGCTCAAAACCGCAGAACAGCCTGGCCAAAAACATCAAGTCAGTCACTGGCTTCCTAGCCAGAGTGCTCCTTTCTTTAATCAATAAAACTTTCTCCTAGAAATTTCTAGTGCAAGGCAGAGCCAGAGAGAAGAAAATGTGTTCCTTTATGTGGCCAACTATAGACTTGTGGGTCCTCTGAAAGCAATAGAATGAATAGCCAAGACTAATTCTAAGAGAAGAAAGTAAAGCACAGAACTCCCAACTCCCCAAACAGTTGAGAGATACAGCATTTGACTTGTTGGTTACCGCAGTGCTGGTAAAGTGTAGCTCTCAACAACTGTGTAGGAAACGATACTATGTTAGGATGATGCAAAACTACCCTTATTACGGGAAGTGGGTTTCTAGCTCTAGAATATATACCACAAATCAACCCCCAACCTCACACTCTCACCGCCATTTCCCCTCTCCCTCATCTCTTACCTAAATTATTGCAACAGCCTCCCAATCAGCCTCCCTGCCTTCAGTCTTCTTCCCACCTGCCACATTGCTGCCAGTTATCTCCCCCCAGTAGAATATTGGGTCATCCTCCCCACTCAGAACCCTTCCACATCTCCTTGATGCCTGCAAGATTAGAGCCAAACCCCTCAGGATGATTCAGAGCCCTTCCCAACCCAGCTCTGTGGACTTCTCTCCAGCCACATTTCTGCTTCTCTCCCATTCTTCTAGACGCTGCATGGCCCAGGCACAGCAGACTGCTAACCACTCCTACACTTACACAACATGCTCATGTCTCCAGGCCTTTACTCCCACGGGTCCTCTCCCTGGAATGCTCTTTCTCTTCCTCCCCATTGCACGGCCCTGATCATCTTTGGAGAGCCATCTTGAAATGTCAAATCCTCTGAAGTTGAGGTAAATCAGTGTGTTTTCTGTGCTACAACACACTTTGTTCAGACAAGGAATCTTTTTTGTTTTTTTGACAAATATTTGTTAAGACCCATTCTATGTGCCAGCACTAAGACATGAAGATGAAAGGACAAAGTTATTGCCTCTGAGTCCACAGGGTAAAGGTGAGCAGGCATGCAGTGCACTGCCATTCTGAATCTGTGAACAAAGCGTAGTGAAGATAAGAAAATCCTGAGCACGTATGTGTGTGTTGGGGGCACAGCGGGGAGAAGGGAAAACTTCATCTGCAATTAAGGCTTCCAGTGACTTTTAAAGGATGAGTAGGAGTCTGCCTAGCAGACAAGGAGGGTGGTAGGTAGGGGACATTCCAGGCAGATTATAGCACCTGTCACACTGAATTACAGCTAGGTTTATCACTTTGCCCTGATAGACTTCGAGCTCTTTGAAGAAGGGCTAACTTACCTATTCGTATGGTTACTCTATAGCATCTCGCTCTGATAGTAACCAGCATGATTTATCAAGGGCCTGCTCAGTGGCAGGCACTGGGCTACAGGCTTCACACATTGAACTCTCAACAATTTGCACGGGTGGCTATCTACACTTCAAAGAGGAGGAAATTGAGTCTCAGAAGGCTCTGGTCACTTGTAGTAAACTGTGGAGTTATGTCTGCTTTCATTCAAGGTGTGTATACATTCTGGTGCTCAAGAGATGCACTTTGAAACTAAAGGTGTGATTTAGTGAATTTTAACAACTGAGACCTAATGATACAGGGTCTTCAACTTAACTTCAATAAAGGCACCTAGGGACATGTGTGCACATGCATGTGATGTTAAATATACAAAGCACCAGTTGGAGAAATCCTATGCAAGCCATGATAAGTGTACACTTCATTATCCCAGTGTGGGTGGGTAGTAATTCTGAAGCTTCCGAGAAGATGACATTTAAAACATTTCAATGAAATCCATTTTAACTGTCTTTTTCATCCATTACTAAGCTCCCTACATAGCTGGTATTTCTTAAAATTAAGGATCTGATTAAGGATCTTCTTTATTTTCTCATCGGGGTATTTCACTAAGATATTTACTTCTGTATTCATACGGTATTTCATTAATTTAATTCATTCGGTATTTTCTTAGTATTTTCTCAAGTAAAAGTTATGTGTGTCTTGAAGTGCCAAGAAAAGTTAAAAAGAGAAAATTAAAAATAGTTAAAATGAAAAATATACATAGTCTCACTTCCTAGAGAGGTACACTGTTAACATTTTGTTGTCCATAAAATCACTCCTAAATTCTTTATGAAGAAAAGGAAAATTAAGTTTCTGGAGGTGAACTAATTCCTTCCCAGGAAATCAATCAAATATAATCAACCCAGATTCATTTCAGTGACCAACTGCCTTTGAATTTCCCAGGCAGAGGGCAATGCTTGTTCTTGCTGCATACGATACTTATAGAGTCCTCAGAAAGTATGACAAGATTTAGTTATATGGACAAGAAATCTTTCATTATGCTAACCCCACTTTTAGAAGCCCCAGAGATTCTGGAAAAGAACTACTAAACTGTAAGTTTGAAAGTTCCCTTACTATTTTTCTTATCATTCCCTATCCTTTCCTTGCTTTCTTTATCTTTGGTCCATGTGGCTCATGTTCTGGACAGAACAAAAAAGAAGCAAGAAGGGAAAAAGAGGAGGAGAAGACAGGAGGGGCTCCAGGAGTAGTGGGGAACATCCATCTTTCTCGTGAACCCCGTATGTTTGTTACACATTACAGCACATTCCCAAAGGTGTGTCAAGCAGTAGATCACTGCCATAAAATATCACTACTTCTTAAAGTACATAGATTTAGAAAGGCATACAAGTAATATCTGTGAAACAAACAAACAAACAAAAACAGCAGTTGGCTTCTCACTACCTCTCCCACAGGACATTTCCATATATATATATGTATTATATATATAGGTGTGTGTGTGTATAAAATGAAGCAAAGGGCAGAGAGCAACAGAGGCAATTAAAAATCCTGCTGTCTAATTGATATTGATAGTATTCAAGTTATTATTCCTTATTGACTTATGTCTCCCCTTCTGTTATTTTCTTTTTGGTTAAGTTTTAAGCAACACCTCTGAGTACCCTTGGAGCAAATATCCAGGTGCTTCTCTTGTTATTCTTTGCCCAAAATCTCTATCACGATCATTTAAAAATTTGAAAAACACAGTTTCTTTTTGTGTATCACTGGGTTAAAAGGTAGACTCATGAACTACTCCTGACATTCCTAACACTTATGTATACACTTTATGTTGGCAAGCATTTTTTACCACTTGGGTCCATGTTGGCATTGCCCACACACCATGAGGGATACATTTTAAGCATCAGGCTATAAGTACATACACTTACTATGAGAAGAAATACCATTCATTTTAAAGGGAATCCTCTAAAACTTTATAAATCTTTTAAAAATTAGACATGTTTGAACAGGCACCAAAACACAAACAAGCCTCGGCCCCATCTTACACAGAAGGGGCTGGGTGCAGATGTTCTCCTGCAAGCTCCATCTTGCCTCTTACAAGAACATCCGTCTCTCAAACACATCATTTCACCTACTCTGCCTGAAGGCAAACAAAACACACACAAAAATCACAGCGTTTTAAAACAGTTATTATTAACTCTTAACAAAACTCTTACGCTCATTCTACATCCTTAAAGAGGAGAGGAACCGAATGTCTGATTACCAAAATGCCCCCATCTGATGACGGTTTGGTTGGCTTTCCCTCTACGTAGACTGATGACCATAGGGGAATCTAACCTTCATTTTTCTTACCTGCAGGACTGATACCTTGACTGACTCATAGGGCTGGAGACGTTAGCTCATGGCAGTGATTCAGTCATGAGAATTCTGACAGGAGCCTCTCCCCTTACAGAGAGCTTCAAGGGGGAAATCAGTCCCTGGGAGGGATGGCTCATGACCTAGGCACAGTGTTATTGTGTCTGTGATTAAATACTGTAAAAGAGGCGCAATGTTATCTGAGTGATAGCAGCCACTCTAACGATCACATAACTGTCTGCATAGGGAAGCATCTGCCACACACTCCAGTTAGAAGAGTCTTATAAAAAGGTCCTTATCTCCCGCAGCCAGCCATTCTCATCAGTCCAGGAGAAGAGTGTGAATTCTGTTCTAGATACTCCTTGGGTTTCTCCTCAGCGAGAGAGGAAAGGCAGCAGGGTCAAGAGTTTGCAAGCTAGTCAGTTTCCTGCTGTTATTACAAGGGTGAGAGAGAATATGGTAGGAAGTTTTGAAATAGGTTGGATATGAATCATCTCACTCAACCAGAACCTTAAGCTTGAACCCCAGGTGAAAGAATGTGGATGCAGTTTTACAAGATAGGAAAGTCCAAGCCTTCTCTACTGTGTGTCCTAAAGCAGCAGTAACCGTGGCATGGGGATAGGTTTCTGAGCTTACAAACCATTTCCCTTCATTATTGCATTTGATCCTTACAACAACCCTAGCAGTTAGGCATCATGATCTTGCTGTAAAAGATGAGAAAACTGAAGTATGAGGAAGGTAAAGTGATTTACCAAGGTCCCAGGTAGAGGATGGCTGGTTGCCCACCCATTCGAACAGATCTCTTCTAGTAAGGCAGTTAATCATGTCAGCGCCTTCCCTCATCTTGATTCCTTCTCACTACCTTCCCTTGCAGCCCCCAGGAGCAGGGTCTTCGGCAACTGACACTTGCCCTCTCCCATTTCTGTCTTTTGTGTGTTGAGTGCACTATATAACAGAGTGAGGGCTCAGCCCCATCATCTTGTGTCTGCACGACCGTGGCCTTTTCCAAACTGCTTCTGTCACTCCAATCCCTATCCAACTAACCTCCTCCATATACTACTAATTAAGTGACTTTATGTACAGACCTGATGTGAGCATGATAATTCCTGTGCTCAAAAAGTCTTCAGTGTCAGTACATGGTCCATGGGGTATACTCCATAAGTCTTAACCTACACAGGCTGGCCCCATGCTGCCTTTTGAACCTTACTCTCTGCAGTTTCCTATACAAGACCCCAGTTCTAGGCAGAAGACTAGTGTTGGTGCCTTGGGGGTAGCACAGCAGGCTTGTCCCTGAGGTTTTACTTTATCTGCTCACACTAGCAGACTGGAAAGTCTACCTTCTTCCCCACATCACCGACTGTCTGGCTCAGAGTAGCCCAATCGTCGTCCTCCTCTCTCCTAGTAGCCACAAAAACCTTCTCTCCTGGATGCACAGGATTTTCCATTCACAGGGAACTTCAGCATTCTTTTCCTTGTCTAAAACCTGCAACAGCGTCTCGCCTGCCTCTATTTTCACACAGTCTAGTAGCGGAACACTCACTACCACTAGGGGCAGTGCATCCCATCCCTAGAAAACCCTGATCATTCTTCACTCTGGGCTGGAACCGGCCTCCTTCTTCTGTGGTAATTGTGCCCTCTGGGGCTCTCCAAATAAGATTAGAATTTGGGTTTTCAAGGAAGCTGGCAATAAATAAGGAGCTCTGCACAACAGATTAACAATATAACCATTTCATAGCATGGGTCCTCATAAGTTGGGAGCTGCAGCTGTAATCAATAAATACACCTGTGCTCTCTTCCAGAGCACATTAATTTATCTAAAACTGTGCTGCTTAAGAAGTTATTTAAGGTACTCATACATCGGAAGTGCTCATGGCAGTGTGCCTGGGTAAAACTCAAAGCCACAAGGTAAATATTACACATCTTCCTGGAACTTCAGTTTGAAAGCATGTGTTTTTAATGAGGAGAGGAGACATTTATATTTAAGTAATATATTTATAATGAAGTGCAAAATTGAAATAAATGTTACAGGGCAAAAACTAGAAATCATATGTCTTTTATCGAACACTATAGATTTTACCCTTAGGATGCCCAAGGTGGACATTCATTTCCCACTGCTCCTAATTGGGGTAAAAGATTTAAAGTACTGTTCTAACTTATTGTCTCCTCTACATAGCGGAAGGCTAGGTGCCAGAAGGTAGAGTTTTTCCACAAAGAGGGTACCTACCCTGTTACAGACCTGATGAATCTGTGAGTGGGGGCAATTTTAGTCTAAATTATAACCCTTACGTTATGATCCATCCTAATAAAAATCAACATCAACCAGGCACATGGTTGACATTATGGCGTTTTCCATCTATTATATCCAATTCTACCAATAACGCTGCCACCTAAGATGTGTTAGCCCATCTAGAAGCTGCCCTAGAGATGCTGTCTTGCCCCAGGCTATTTATTCATAGAGGGAGATGGAACTCAACCCCAGGTTTATCTGGCCATAAAACTTGAATTCATTCCACTCACCACCCTGCCTCCTTAGCTACTTTAGTTTGTCCTTTAGTAAAAGAGCCATAGCCCTGCTTTCAGAAGTAGGCAAGGATATGCTGGGGAGCTAAGCAATAAGAAAGTCATAAAATCTGTTACCTTAATTTCTGCAAGATAACTAAAACAGGTATACTACAAGTGTCCTTCATGTGTGCTTTGTACCACATTTCATTATAAGTTAGCAGTTGAAAGAACATTTTTATTTTAAACCAGGAATTTATAAAAAATAATTTCCTATTCTGCTTCAGTGTTTCAAAGTACTAAATTGTCTGTTTCTGAAGTCCAAATTCTAATGTCAAACAAATTAAGAAAGCAATAAATTAGGAGTAAATCTATGCCACATAACCATATGCCCAAGTAACAACTTCAAAACAAATTTCAAACCATTAAAAAAAAAGAAAAATCTGTTAGCTTTGAAATGCTTATAAGCAAGTCTTAGAAGGAGGTAACCTCTCTCACTGTTCATTTATGAATGTGAGCAGCATACAGGCAAAATACACCCATTCAAATTCGTCCCCTTTCTAATTTACTTTGTCTTGAAGTGTTTATTCTCCACGTGGTGAGAGTGGTCGACCTTCTTTTGAGACCAGTGATGAGAGATATCCACGTAGCTCTGGTCATCATGTTGTAGTATACGTGGATATTTTCTGTGCAAAGGCAAACAATGTCAGAATTGAATCTAAGCTCTGTGAGTTAAGTTGTGTTCTAAGTCAGTGAGAAGGAACGTTTAGAACAGAAAGTTATCATAATAAAAGAATCCTTCTAACAGGTAGAAAGAACATGTAAAATTTTTACAGTGCTTCTGCATGGAAGTACTGCTTTAATTAACTACATTGGGGCACTAACTAAAGAGTCAAGCCCCACACTTACCAAAATAAAACTATCAGTACTACACATAAAAAGGACCCTACATTTCAATTGCTTATCTTTATTTCACTAAAATACTGCCAGATAATTATGAAAACCTTCTTGGAAATTTCAAAGCATTTTAGGAAAGAGAATGACATATTTATCATATTCATTAAGACCACCTAGTATTAGGCTCATTTTGAAAAAAAAAGTACAGTTCTCAAAAAGGAACAAGACTTTCTAGACCAAAGAAAGTAAGAAGTTCCCTTTCTGCTCCTTTCCTGAAATAGCTGTCAATTTGCCTAAGAAGACAATCAAAGAAAATGAGTATGTTCTGATACTTTGAAGTAAAAACTTACAGCAAACTATAGAAGCAGTGATCAAGAAAGTAAAGATTCTACATTGAATTTGAACATTCTATTTAAATTGGTTTGGCTGTTTTCCTCTAAATTGATGTCCATACCTTGAAAATATAGTATAAAAGCTGCAAAATTATCTTAGAAAACATCCACTAACACATTTGAAGTGAGCATGCTATACTTTTATAGAAGAACCCAGTCACTATTTTCTAAGCATTTCACTTCCTCTCTTTCATATTCTTCCTTTTGATTACCCTCTCCCTATTCTTACTCCTAATCCCAAAGTATCTAAGATGATAATTTCACTTGGGTGGGGGTTGAGGAGAGAATCTATAAAAACTTAAATTACAAAACAAAATCTGTTCCCAGTTCTTATGCCTTTTAACACCTACCTCCAATGTTCATGTGAAGAAAAGCATTATAACTGAAAACCAAGGAGTACTAGGGAAGAAATTGATTCTGCAATATAAGTACATTATAAAACTTATACAGATTGCTATGCATTTAACTGCTTCTTGAGTAGGAAACTGGACTACAAGAAGTCCGTATTTCCTTCTGGTTCTGCTTCTGAATAAAACATTTTCCTTTCTCTAGAACGCAAGTTCCCAGTCACCTGACATTCTGGCTTTTACCCCAAAAGGTTCACAGGTGAGTTAATGTTTGTGAAATTATATGATGATTCTCAGACATATTCTTTGAATATAAATATAAAATATAAATCTATTACCAGTGAATACTATGAAAGCACAACATAAGCCTATGAATGAGGCATCCATGGTAACTCCTACAAGTTGATGCTTTTATTTTCAATAGACTAATTAAAATAGTTATTTGCTACTTGTCTTCACAACAGAATAGATTTTCTATGCATCCATTTAACTGTGGAAGGACAGAAATATTGTTCCCAACTTTTATTATGAAAATACCTTCCCAGTTACCTGTTGGTCAATCTGTTTTATCTAATTATCAATACACACTATTTCCCAAGAGCCTTCCCCATTACTTCTATGATTTTGTACAGAAAGTTTAGAAGAGTGTAGGTAATAAACTCGAACAGATAGTATTTAAAGGCAACACCAACCCTGCGTCCAATACAAAGCGTGTGTCGTTAAATACCTCACTATCACCGAAACAAAGGAACAGCACTCTGTCCATTAGCACTCCTAGCCCTTCGCAGAGCCCGCTGCCCTGGGGCATTTCATCCTCTCACCACCCCTACGTGGAGAGCACGGTGGCAGGCACACACAAAGCCTATTATTTTCAGATTAAATAGATCCAATTTTTTGAATAGATAAAATTCTTAGTAATATCTTCAAAAGTTGATCCGATCTCTAAAAGAATGGTCTATACTACAGAATTTCTTTTTCCCAGTATCATTCTTGGCAATGTTGGATAAGTGTTCATTCTAATTTCCTAGAGAAAATTTTGAGAAACATAAAATTATTACACATCAAATGCTTCAAAATCCTGGCATGTCAAAATGCTAAAATATTAATTATAATAGCATAACTGTTTTTGATGTCACATTTATAAAAATAACTTAAAATTTTATGTTTAAGTAAACCTAATACACATATGTTAAGGCGCACAAGATATTTCAGCAAATTTTATAGGATTATGAGAATGATTTTGCTATTTTAAATGATTACAGTGATTTACAGCAGTCAGAGCTTTGCTTTATGACACAGAGTGAATCAGATCTTTGACTTACTTGATGACAATCCTTTGCTCAGAAATGGAATCCATAATTATAACATTGTTCTTATGGAAAATGAAACTCACTTTTCCAAGAATACAAAGGAGTGAAAAAAAAGGAGAGGTAATTTACACTGCTTAACATCAGGGCTGTATATTCATAAATATGAAAATCTCAAAACACAGGGTATAAGAAAAAAGTAAATAAAAGGGGAGAGAAAAGAAAGAAATACCTTTCTAACCCAATTATAATTATTATAAATTAATTCTTTTGTTACTCAACTAGAGTAACATACTTGAATTTATATAAATATGCACACTTATTTGTTGTATTTTAAAGAAAAAGAGTAAATTTTCCTCTAATGATTCAGTTAAAATGATCATAATTTCAACTTTGTTATTGGTTTGCTAAAAGTTAGCAATAAAACTCTGAGATTCTAAGAAAACAGTAACAGTTACAGGACCCAATCAATTTTAATAAAAATTATTTTATATTAAAATATGTATATATATACCCATATATATTTTTATCTCATTTATTTATTGGGATTTATATATCACTATTTTTTCACTTATGTCTGCTTATAAATGGAAAAGCTCAGAAAACCGCCTGAATTGTAAGTATGGGTATTATTCTATATTCATGTATTCATGCAAGTAAATTTAAGTCTGCCTAATATCCTCTATAGGTTCTTGGAACAGTGGCAAGGCGACTTACAAAGAAACCAGTTTTACCATAGGCTAATTGACACAAATATAAGTTAAGTTCCTACAGCAGCTCATCAAAATTATAATGAAACGACATTATCCAAGGCCCTGCAGTATTCCAGTACCTATAGAATAGGTGGCAGAGACTGAGCGACGTGCCTCAGATTACACAGGGTCACAGGACCCCAAAGTTGTTCTTCTGAGCCCTGTGTTCTACGTCATGAGCCACACTCTTCCCAGGCTGTCAGATGGCTTCTTAAATTCAAATTAGGGTTCTTGTTAAGTAATCATTAAACTTCTTATTTAAGACAACTTGAAAACCACTCAAAGAAAGTCTTTTGAAATGGTGTCCTCTTCTTTTTCATTATAATTTTCACGAGATTTAGTGATATGGGTTAAACAGCATAAAAACTAAAGTAAAAATGAAAATGAAATGAGTAATCCATGAAGGAACACCTGATTGATGAACTTGAAAATTAAGTATTAACTCTGTGTAAAAGAATCAGAAATTATGTTCCAATTCCTCAGACCTTTCTAATATAATATTATGGCGGCAAATTATAGGGTTTTTTTTTTTTTTCACTAAGAAATCATGATTCTTCACTATTAGATTCAAACAAAAAGAGAAGGCTCATTCTATTTGTAAAGTGAGAACCCCTCCCCAATTTGCCTCACAATAAACTAGATTGGGGTCTCAGGCTACCACCAATTTTGTTTTAAATTTCAGCTGAGAGGTACCTGACGACCGACCGGGCCATCATCGTTATTAAAAGCCACAGGAGAGACAGCTGCTCAGATCATTACCTTTAGACTCCTGTTTGCCTAATTACAGGACCCCTTGTTCTAAAAACCATTCCACGGCTAGAAAACATCTGCAGGACTTCAAAGAGTCGAAGATGTTTCCTTTCTATTTTACAATAAACTCTTCTTTAATCTCAAAGAATTGGAAGTTGTTGGGCAGAAAGCTGTGCTATCTCAAGTTGCCTTCTGGTCCTACTGACCTAAGCAGACATACTAATTGCTGTTGATAGAAAACTACGAGGGTTTATTTCATATGCAGTTGCTGTTACTCATGACATGAGAGCTGATTGCTAGACACCTTTCCTGAGAAAAAATACATCTGCCCTTTTCCACCAGAACAGGTGGGAACTTCTGCAAGACTTGGCCACACTCCGGAAATGGCTAACACTGAGGGAGGCAAACAGAAGAAGGTGCAAAGCTCATGTGGGAATGCATCAGGAGCAACAATCCCACAGTAAATGGCCCACCTCGTTCAGGGCTGATTTTAAGGGATCGCTTGTGGAGCTTAATGATATACTGTGTTTTCCTTGAGTCATTAAAAAATTCTCATGACATTATTCTCTGTTTATATCTCAATTTTCAAGTGGTTTTTGTTCCTACACACTCTCCATGTGCCAATTAGAAACAGGTCATCAGTTAGTGGGCTCAGAAAATTGATGTGAAGCCTTTTAAATCCTGTTGTCCTTTTCCGATTACAGCTTTGGCCAGTTTTAGAGTTAAGTTACAGAAACCCATATATTCTGTAATGATAAAAACAAAAACAAACAAATGAGATCCTTTCTGCAAAGGATCCAGAACTACATACCTTTTTAAAAAAAAATAAAATTTATAGGAATGTGGAGGTAAGGAGGTCATTTACCACAAGAAACAAATTGAGAAAAATCTACTTTGACAATGTATTTATTGCTTAGGTTTTTATAGGAAGAAAGTAACCTATAAAACATTTGAAAGGGATCGAGAATTATTATTTCTGAATGGAATATACTTATTAGTAACCTTTCCCTTAGATGTTTACTCTAGTTTCCAGTTATTTTATTTAAATGTTAAGTAATCATCCCTTGTCATCATGAACATATTGTAAGAATGGCATTCAGCCTGCCTATTGTTTTGTTTGGTCTGTAATGTTTTACAACTTTAAATATATATATACTATCATGTAAAGAGATGGAGATATTATGTGCAAATCCAGATTTCCAGCTGTTCTTAAAAAATTTCTCTTTTAATGTCAGGCCTGCTCTCCTCCATGACAATGGGCTGGGGTTGCAAAGCAGCCACCCCTATAGACAGGGTATGAAAGCTCATTTTGCCCCCACATCTGTTTGTACCACGAGACTCGAGTATGCTGCCTTCCTGTGTCCCACTGATATTTAGGTTTGCCATCTCCATTACCAAGGTTACTTGTTCAATGAAAAGAGCTTGATGATCACATTCCTACTCTTGGAAATTTCCTTGGGGATTGATTCATATCAGGATCTTTCCCTTATAAATGCACCATTCTGAGAAAATGGAACTGCAGTGAAAAAAAACAAGATACTTAGTAGTTGGTAATATCTACAAAACCAAATTGACCACTATTGATGACACCAGTAACACAGAAGGAGAAGAAGAGGAATGAGGGGAAAAGAGAAAGGTAGAAGGAAAAGAGGAGGAGCAAGAGAAAGAATAAGAAACACAAAAAAGGTTTTTGCTGTTATGCTTTTTGCAATAGTAAAAGAAAAGCCAATTTTATTTAAATTTGCTATGTATTTCCTTTTAATCAGTAGTACATTCAAATATTGGATGCAATGAATCAATATTAATTTTTTTATTTAGAACTATACAGTGCACTCAATATATTACTAAGTATCATGTGGTGGGGACCATAAACAATATATTAGGGGAACTTAGATTATTACAAATGTATTGATTTAGAATCAGTTTAAATAAGTTCAGGCAAACATGCTGATTAAGTTATTCTGCTCTGGACTTGAGGCAACACCTCTGCAGCACGTCTTACAATAGAAATTCATTTGTAAGTCCAAAGTCAAGAGTTAAGTAACATGAACCATTACTGAGTCTCCAAGTACTTTATTTACAATATTCTTACTTAATACTCTGAACTAAGAAACAGCTTAGGCAACAGGTGAATGCGCTCAAACTTATTATTTTTTTCAATCATGGAAGAGGTATAAAAGGCACTTCTAAATGTATGTTGGGAGATTTATGGGACAGTTACAGCAAGAAGTGAAAATAATCTTGTTATGATTAACAAATGTATCACTGGCAGGAGCCAATTCGACTCATTTCTCTCCCATCCTACACCATTGAAATCTAGCAGCCACTCAAATGTAAGACCAGTTCAAGCTCCAATTAAAAGCTCCAATTCTTAGGGGAGAAGTGTTCCCTTTGTGAAAAGAAGCTGATAAATCATATTCACCATTGAAAAGTCTGTCTGTACATCATGTCCTTTGATGAGCTATCCTTGAGAGTCCCAAGATTCCAGAAAGCCACGTAATGGGTTGGCTTGCATTAGGTTTCTGCAGAGCTGGCAGCCTTATTCTGGAAGTCTTACATTACAGGTAACCTGATGACAGGGAGGGTGGGCCACAGGCATGCATCTCACCCCTTCTCTGGAGCCAAGAGGAGCAACTTGTAAGGCCAATGTGCTGGGATCAATGAAACTCTCTGGAGAACTGGCTGTTCCCCTTTCAAACGCCACCTCCTTAAACTCCACTTACTCAAGTCAGATTCTTCAAAATTCTGAGCATAAGATGAGGCTGGCATGATTAGGAAAGGCAAAGGAAGAATGCTCTCTATTAATCATGGGTGGAGGTAAAAGGGACAAAATTCATGGACAGTTAATAATCCAGATAAGAAAGAACTGCAGAACACTCCTTGGAACTATAAATGTTTCCTTTAACCATGAGGGAAAAATAAAGTTTCTTAATATTTATTAAGGGCCTATCATATGCTGGAAAAAATATGCCCTAGGTTAGAGTGCCCCCTGTCCAAGATCTTGAAGTCTATGAAGGAAGAAATAGTCCATACCAAAAAGTGATCATACATCCTAAGGCTGGGTCACTATCTCAAAGTGAGCACAACAGAAAAACACTAATCTGAGGATTTTCACAGTGTTTGCACACAAAATACAGAGAGCCATTGGTTGTGGGAGAAAAAAAAAACAAAACCCAGCTCTCAAACTGACAGAGGTACATGAATCTAATAATCAAGACATTGACCTATATTCACAAACGGGCCTCTTCACTGGAGCAAAAGAAAACACTCTGGCCCCAGAAGTGGTGTCCTTACCACTACTCTCAATTCTTAAGTAGGTGCCATAGAAAGCTTATCTTTTCCCCACTAGCACTGCCAAAATCATTGCAGATCAGTACTTGAGATTCTTTTAAATGGACACAGAGTATTTCCCTATATGGATAAGCCACAATATCCTGGGCCAGTTCTACACTGGTGAGTGTTTTGGTGACCTACAGTACTTTGCTACCACAATTTAAATGTTGACCCTTCAACAAGTGTGGTTCATTGTTATCTGTTATTTAACATGGGCAATAAAAGAAGATATCCCTATAAATTAAGTGACAGACTAAAAATGAGAAATAGCCCTGGGCAGTGTGGCTCAGTCAGTTGGAGCATCGCTCTCTGGACCGAAAAGTAGCAAGTTCAATTCCTGGTCAGGGCACATACCCATGTGGTAGGTTTGATCCCAAGTCAGGGCACTTATGAGAAGGCAACCAATCAGGGTTTTTCTCTCACATCAATATTTCTCTTTCTCTCTCTCCCTTCCTATCTCTCTGAAAGCAATGAAAAAATATCCTCTGGGAAAGATAAAAACAAAAATAAAAATGAGAAATAAATGCTGGGAGTCTACCGGTCCTTAAATCTGGAAAGGGCCCATCCTTGAGCTGGTATCTGTCTGGGTGTGCCTAGGAAAGGAGCACAGCCAGCCTGACATCCATCTAGGGGAGAGTCCATTATCATCCTATGTCATCTATTCATATATTTGGATAGTGGATTATTATCCCAGTCCCAAAAGCACTAAGAGAAGAAGTAGAAGATATTTTGCTTTGCATTCTTTCAAATTATTACTTGTACAAATGAACCCTCAACAAAACTACAACAAGCTCATAAAACAAAGGGATTCAAACTCATACTCATTTAACACTTACATGTGCCTATGACTAGTCAGGTGCTGGTAGGTGTCCCTACACGTGTCATATAATCCCCGTGATAAGAAAAGTATTAACATCTCCATTTGTAGGTGAGGAAAGTGAGGTTTAAATAGATTGAATTCTTTGGGCAGGTTCCATATGCTGCTAGTAAATTTCAGGGTTGAAATCTGCACCGAAGTTTCTTGCCATTTCCAAATTATCATTCTGTCAACTATCCTATGACTGATGATTCCTGGCTACAATACTAGACCAGCACTCCATTAAATTAAACAGTAGGCCTTGATAACTAGTGGCAGTTACACTGTAGACATAAGAAGTCTGAAACTAAATCCTGAATTCAGTGTTGATGTGTGTGTGTGTGTGTGTGTGAAATAGAGAATATGGAACAACATTATCACACTTCATTTCATTGGAAGAAGTTTAAAATAAATACCATATTTTTATGAAACTGGAAACACAATCACATTTGTTATTTAAAATATAGAGAAAGCAAAGAAAAATATGCATATATACTTTAAATATATTAATTATATTTTGGCAGTAATTCTAAGTAAACCAGAAATTAAAGAAAAAACTCGACACGAAAGGATGACAAGTGATAAAATGATACTAAAAAGATTTTGTTAAAGAATCAGCAGAATAGTATGCAATAAGTGTGGCCTCTTTCTAAAGACAGCTGCTTCAGCTGCTTCCAGTTTGTGGGCAGTTTGAAAATACAGTATTTTATTCTGAAAAATTGCTTTAAAGTACACAAATGCCTAAGAAATAGGTATTCCAGAACATGGTGTAGAAATCTCCAAACTTTTCTTGTGAGACAATTCTGTAAGAGAAGGCCTCTGGTTAAAGATGGTTGAGGATTGTGCTAAATCTGAAAAAAAAGCCCTCAAATGTCTGTATGAGGAGGCTGGGAGGAAGGAAAGAGGAAGACTGATAGGATGTTGCACCTGTATCAACCTCCATCCCCATAGTTAAACCATTTTAGAAGAGAAGTGATTAACATTTAGCGGCCCCAATCTGCCCATCATCCCTTCAGATGTGCTCACTTCTAATATAGTGGGACTCTGCCTGAGTGTGCCAAACAAGAAACAGCCTTGAACAACCGTGATTACAAATGTCCAAATGGTGACACTTACTCTAAAACACATCAATGCTCTATTTATGACATGCTTATTTGATTGGTTCTTCAGCAAAAGATCACTTAGATTGTTTAACCAATATTTATTGAAGGCCTATGGACTCTAAGTTGACTCACCTTTAGTGTCCATCTCCAGGATTATTACTATAAAAGAGACTGAAGACTATGACACAGTTGATAAATAACACATGAAGGAGAGATCAAATTTTAAGCTAATACTTAGACATCATGGTTGAAATGTGAACCATGACAAAACTGCTTCTCAAATTATTTTTAAAAAGCACTAAAATAAATTTTTAGATATGTGGGACATCCTGATGTGAAATGGTGAAAAAAAGAAGGGCACAATTTAGTGCAGGAGAGCAGGGTCAGAAACAGGTCCAATTACACAAAAGCCACTGTAACTTTAGGGAACCCACCTGACCTCCACATTGTTCAGCTTTCCCTGCTAGTAAAGTGGGAGTTACAAAACGTGTTGTACCTAGTCCCCAAAGAAGTGAGGTCAAAACGAGAGCATGTGTGAAATTATGTTGGAATGTAGTGTTACGAATGTAGATTATTTCATAAACTCTTTTCAATTGGATTAAAGCCTGTAGTGAGTGGATACCATAACACAAAAAGGGGGATGCTTTCCAAAGAGGCCTATTTGCCAGCGAGGGGGAAAAACCTGTTAAAACAATTTTAAAGCTACTTCTCAACAAGATGATAATATTTGGAAGCATTGCTATCATTCATGAAAACATTAAATTGTTTGACAAACATGCACGCCACTTTGGTCTTGGGCATTCTTTGATCAACCAGTTAAAACCAGGCTTATAGGTCCCCTCCCTTATGTTTGGACTTACTCATATTATAATCCATTACAAAATAAACTTTGAACATTCATGCACCTTTTGAATTTTTGAAAAATTTCCATGTTTTCTTAGAAAAGTTATATATGGAAACGTTTTTTTCAGTGTTTTAAAACAATATTTTTTGATTAATTTAGGGCTCTAATACATAATTTTAGAGGCTTCTTTTTGGGGAAAGTGTTTCTAAGTAATAAATATATATGTATTAATAAAGTATAATTCATATTATAGAACCTACATGTATAAACAAACTTAGGCCTGCGTTAATAATAAGGTTTTAATTTCTTCTTACACATGCTGTATTTGTGGTTTTATTCTTTATTTTTTTAAATTACCCCTTAATGTTTACTTTTTCAAAATATGAAACTGGTAACCATCTTACATTCTAGGGACTGCAAACATATCCTATGATTATGATAATTCTTGTTGGCATAATGCTTTACATTTTTCAAAAAACTTAACACGTAAAGAACTTCCTCGCAGTGCGAATCAGGCAAGAACAAACACATCCGCTCAAACTGCTAGGAGCCCGCCAGAACGCAAGGCTTCGGTTTCCAGATCCGGGCTTTTCCCACTAAATGGCACTTCTTCCCACTCTCTCTTTCAGTGTTAAATATTCAGACACAAAATGCCCTCAGAGGACAGGAAAAATTTTCCACCTTTCAATATGGATCTCTCAACTTTGAAGGGAGAGAAGTCTTTGGGGGTGTTAAAGATGGCCCTTGTACTTGAGGTCAGGTTTAATGGCCTATTGGTTCTCAGTGCTCTTACCGTCCAGGTGGCTGACTTGGCGGTGCTGGACTGTTGGAAGGACACGTCGAAGCTGTGCGGACCCGGGTAGTCAGTGTTGGAGGGGATGGCAGGTGATGGTGAGAGGGCGTCAAAGGTGGAGCTGGGCTGCGCATAGGGCGAGGGCGCCGTGACGCTGTTCTGCGCATGGTCTGTGTTGTAGGGGCTGGTGGACGAGGAGCCGTTCTGAATCTGCTGGTCCATGCTGTTCAGGAGCCCCAGGTTTGTGTACTGTGGCTGTAGGACACCCAGAAACCGCAGTGTTAGCCATTTAAGCTACAGATCAGTGCTCCTAAAAAGGCATCATTTGGTGCACGCATTCCTCAGAGTTCGACCTCAGGTCCCTAACAGTTGAGGTAAAATGACCTATTGGCGTTACACAGAGACAAGAGAAACCTCAGACATGCCTGTGTTTGTTGTATGGCCTGCACGGATCACACAGCTCCTGGATGCAGAATTGGGGAGTATGGCCTTCTCAAGAGCATTCGCAAGTAGACTATGTTTTTATTCACAAGCAGGGCAAAAAGTGCCCAGTCCTGAGTAATTGCTCAGGAATTCTTTAAAATTAATGAATACCTCCTGCTTTTCCTGTTTTTTTTTTTTTTTCTCTTTTTCTTCTGCCATGCTGTTCAGAAAGAAACCACAGGGTAGATGTGTTCTTGAGGGGATTTAAGCATCAGATTGTTGTATATGAAACATATATATTACATAGTTTTATAACTCTAAATTCTGTCCCAGGTTATCCAGAGTTGCCCCCAAGGGCTAGTTTCTTAAAGGCTGGAGGGGCATGGGTAGCAGGGTTAGAGCCAGCTGTGTATTTTGAAAGGTAACAACGTGCCAGTACAAACACAACCTAATTTTTAACCTGTTCTTTAATTTTCTAGCAGTTTATCCTTTTCTAGAGTATAATAGATGTAAGTAACACCTTGTAGCTATGATTAATATTCTATATTCAACATAATTCAGAAGTACAGGAGCTCATGTAGCTCTTCTGCCAGATGCCTGTATGTGAACAGAACTGAGCACAGAGGAGGTACTCAGTAAGATGTTTATGGAAAGAATGAATTAGTTTCTTCTTATTTAATCTGCAAAACAACTTTACTACAGTGTTGTCAGAGATGGGAAGCAATTTACTTGAGCATTGGCTAACAAGCAAAGAATGGGGATTCTGAAACAAAATCTTCCGGTTCAGAGTCCAGGGCCCTGCCCAGGCCACCATAACTGTCAGCCTGATCATACCTAAACCAGAGTCAAACTGGACACATTTCCAGAAGGGGGCCTATTGTACAGTTTTT
This sequence comes from Trachops cirrhosus, assembly GCA_028533065.1. NCBI lineage: Eukaryota > Metazoa > Chordata > Mammalia > Chiroptera > Phyllostomidae > Trachops > Trachops cirrhosus. The sequence continues at coordinate 148,568,049 of CM052539.1, forward strand.
CCTTTGTGAAAACTCCAGACACATGGAAATCTCATTGTTCCTACCAGTTTATGAAGGGAGGCCAAACAAAAAGCAAGAAGAAAAAGAAGGCAGTTTTGTGGTACTGTGGTACCTATTTTATCAAGGAAATGAGTTGTCTGGCTCTTCAGTTGGTATAGAGGGTAGGATACAATAGGTTTACAGTCGTTCATTAGAATTCAATAAATAATAATACAAGAATAAATTCTGTGCTTCACATATTCACAACTGTAAACCTACTTTTGTCCCACCCTGTGTAACTCTGAGACTCAGACTATGTAAAACAATGGAGAAGAAAAAGCTCACAAAAGAATAGATGCTTGCAAAATTGAATTAAACTTAACATTTAATAAAAGTACTTTACTAAACCTTGTGTATTTCACTTCACGGGGAGAAGAAACGAACTCTGCCATTCCATTCAGTCCAGAGAGCATCTGTCTAAATGTTAACGGTCGCCTGCTCGTTCCATTACATTTATACATTCGCATTCCACTGCTGGATGCCACGTCCCCATTTGCTCTTCAAATAACTATTAATCTCTTTACACTTATCCCCGTGCTGACAAGAGCAGCTGTTTGTCTTGCCTTCTCTCCCCTCTGACTTCTACATCTCTTCTCCTCTACCTTCAGCTTCCCCAGTTGACAAGTACAGCAAAAATGTAGGTAAGACAACTAGAGGGGGAAAAAAACCCTGCAGCCCATACAAATGCATCCACGCCCCTGGCTGAATTAAAGCTGTTAGGTTTCCAAGAATGTGGCAAGAACCTAAGAAGGGGATTGAAAAGATATTCGTGTTCAAGTTAAGGGTCAATATACAAAGCACTTCTGAACATCCTGTGGGAATCAGATAATGCTCCCGGAGGCACGCGCTTCCCTACAGTAGTACAATTAGGGAGGCAGCCATCCCTGACCAAAAGGACAAAGAAACTCTGAGGAGCACTTTCTCACAGGCAGTAAAATGCCTGCTGGGCCACCCCTTTCCTCCTCCTTCTAGCTACCCAGAATGGAACTTAATTGTAGGCTTGGATGAGAATAAAGAAACATGGCCCTTTGAATTTTCTTTTTCAATATGTGTAAAGAGTCAAGTTTTGGGACCCAGCTTTAAAAGCCAATGAGCAAACACTCAGTGCTTCTCTTAAGAGAAATGGAAACTCCATTTATCTTAGAGACACAAAGGAGACCCCTGGACTAAACATATTGGGTGGCTCCAAAGCAGCAGAAACTGTATCCCAAAAGTCATTAAGCATGATTTTGAGTGCCATGATTTTTTAAAAAAATATTTATTTATTTATTGTTAGAGAGAAGGGAAGGGAGGGAGAAAGAGAGGAAGAGAAACATCCATTTGTTGCCTCCCACACACCCCCAACTGGGGACCTGTCATACAACCCAGGCTTGTGCCCTGACCAGGAATCGAACTTATAACCTTCCAGTTCACAGGCCGGTGTTCAATCCATTGAGCAATACCAGCCAGGAGTGAGTGCCATAATTTTTAATTCCATACAGTTCCAGGTGAAATATTTTGCTTGACCACAACAGGATTTGCTTTCAAAGCAAATGCCTCAATTTATAACTTAAAGCTAGATTACTCAGGCTTGGGCAAAGCTGCTTACAATCCAAGGTAAAAATTAAAAAATACATTTCAATTTAAATTTTTCTCAAATTTTACTTTAAATAAACATAAGCCATGTAGTATACTCAATAATCTTAAAAGTAAATTTAAAAGCATAAAATCAAAACTACAAACTTTGAATTAATTAGCTGAAAACACAAACAACAAACCCATCAATGAAATAATTGTATTATTGGAAATTCACTTGGGTACTTTTCACAGCTTACTTAAAAATCAATGTCATAAACTTGCCTTGGGAAATAGTACTTTAGAAGTTCATTTAAAATACATTTAGTTAACAACAACAAAAATTTATTTGCTTATTCTTTGATCTGAAGAGAGAGTGGATATGTTGACAGTGTACGATTGGAGGTGCCGACAGACCAACACAGCCAAGAAGAACAAGCGTTACACAGGCAGGACCCACAAAAGAACTTCCAGGGCTCATTGTAAAATGAAAATGCAGGGCCTCTCGCTCATAAATTATTAAGAGTTCCAAAATGGTGACAGCAGAGCATTAAACCAAGTACAGGGCTCCTGTGACGGTACCCTGCATGTCTGTGAAACTGGTTCTGTACCAAGTTAATGTGCATAATATTTGTCCTTTATTTTCCACCACAGTGAAGCTGGTGGAGTGAAGGGAACAGTACTTATGCCCCTACTTTACTGTCAGTAATTCCATAAACAGAGGGGAAAATTTGAATTAAGCTGGGATGCTAATTTAATGTCTATTTACAATGACAAAAGACGCTCAGAAGTTAGAACAGGACATTTTCATATCAGTCATAGAAACTGCCCCTGGAAGAACTCTATGGGGGGTCCCCTTTGTCCCATGTGCTTCTCACATAGTAAAAGTTATTAGAATATTTGAAATGAAATAGGAATTAGACTGTCCCTTTCTAACCACTAGGTATCTTGATCTCTGAATAACCTTAACATATTCTGTAGACAATGAATAAATGAATGAATGAATGAATGAAAAATATTTTCTATTTCTACAGTTTCTTTTGTTTTCTTTTTCTAATGTTTCACATCTATAAAAGGTAACAGACTTCTTTCCACAAAATAGAAAAGATGGAAATGACCACAATTTGTCTAATAGCTACTGTAAGCCTGATAAAGTAAAATAATCAACTTCCTCTGAATTCAAACAGATGCCTCATGTCTTATAAAACAACTTTCAAATAGAAGACTCACTACCTTGGCCCAGGAAAATTACCAACATTTGGAGCTGGAATTATATTCAGGTTCATTACAGACTAGCTGATCTGACCACAGAAAGGATGAAACAGCTTTGGTCACAGAGACTTAGCATATTCTAGATAATTACAGAAGAGCCTGGGGTGCTCTGGAACATGAGGCTGGTGTGATAAGTGTAGGAAGACCCTGGGGCTGAATCTTAAACTGCTTGCTTTCATCATTAAGAAAAAACCAGTACAACTACCGTTGCCACATATAGGAAGAGTGTTTTCTTTTTCTGTTTTTATCCCCCCTCCCATAAGCCATTTTGCATTCTCATAGCCTCTACAGACTCTAATTTATTTCTTCACTAAAATTCAATTTGGATGCTTAGAATTAAAATAACAACATAAAAGATCAAAATATTTTTCTGACTGGTCAATGCTTTAAAAGTGTCCTATAAATGCAATTGCTTCGGTTTCGTTGTATTTCTCTTCCCTGGATTACACTGTTTAATGATCTTAAATTCTGAATGTAGCACAGGTCTGAATTTTCTTCTCATCAACTCAGAAATAATGTACCAGTAGATATTGCTATAAATAAAACTCATTATTGAATACCTGGATTTATACTTATTTAATACACTTACCTTCCTCTAAAGGGATTTAACATCAGAAAAGTGTTCCAATCAAGTCATCTATCTGATCAGTACAATGGAAACAGGGGCTTAGATATAATTCATGTTTCTGAAAACCTCTTTCCTAGATATTACTATCTATAATAACTACTCTATGGCCACATGGCAATAACAGCCAACAATATATGGTAAGAAGGAAAAAGAGATAAATCAGGGATGGGAGAGGTTACTGTTAGGATATATAACATAATTCATTTACCTCAATTCAGATGTTCCCTTGTCACAGGAAATAATTATTTGCCCACATTTCATTTGGAAGAAATTATATTTATAAGCACTGAATGACTGTTATCTGAGGTCAGGGAACTGAACATTTTTCAGCACTCCTTACATTCCTGAATGAACCCTATTGATGTAAAAGAGCTCTGGACTTCAAACTCTGGTGATGCAGGGGTCTAAGTCCCAAACCTACCCCTGATGAGTTGCCTGCCCCAGGGCAAGGTACTGGAACAACCCGGATCTTAGTTACCTATAGGGAGAGTGATTCTGATCATCAAACGTAAGACTGAGTCAAGTCTAATGTTCTAGAAATGAAAATGCTCATCTGCAGAGCTATTTTAAAATGCCTTGAGATTACTTTAAAGAAAATAACTTTTTTCTTTACACCAATTTGCCCAGCCAAACCTAGAAATTGAAAATGTTTCAGGCAGCATATAGAGTTTCCTCAGCTGATATAACCTTTCACCTTCGGCTTCATGGACGAGCTTTTGTGAACATTCTAAAGCCCCTTCTGGGACAAGAAAAACAGTTTTTTTCATGACCCTGGCTTTACAAGGCATTCATTCACTTACACTCCAGCCGACATTACTACATTTTCATCCACAAATTTCAGCAGGATAGTGACTTTTCAACAAGTACTGCCTTAGGGAGAAATACTTGTCATTTTTTAGTCTTCTACCACCTGCCTCACCTCAAACAATAATAGTTTGTTTTACGCTAGAATTAAACACAATTGACTTAAAGTGCTCCATTCAAGGTCAAGAAGATATTTGTGTTATAATGTCAAGTTAAAGTACCTTCCTTCCATCTTAAGAATGTATTTAGCATCACATTTTTCTCAAAACCAGATTTTGTTAGATGTAAAATATTTCACTTCTTTTGTAGTTCAAATGATCCTAAAGAGTAAATGTTTGAAGGTAAAATGCACTCAGACCTTGTAATAAACAATATGTAAGAGCAAAGCAATCAACACACATAAACCTGGAAAGACAGTATGCAGGTCGTTTACCAGAATGTATTGTGTTCTGACATGAAGTGTCAAGACTCCTTCGAGAACCAAGTTTCCATAATCTTGGAGAGAGTTTTCTAAAAGCCCCAACTAACACCGGTCACGGCAGGAGAGACAAATAAATACAAAACTGGCTGATGAGGTGGCCACAGTGTCAACAAATGGTAGACATAGTATTTGAAAAGCCAGGAAGTGTGAAATGTATTGAAATTAGAACTTGACCCAAATATAGCTAAATTACTCTGTGTAGAGCTCAATTAAGGAAAAATAAACTTAAAATTCTATGATTTCAGTAAGTACTCCCTTCTAGTAATAATGACAAATGAACAAAAGTATAATCATGAGCATCTCAATTCTGAAATAAACCTACATCACTTTACATACCAAGGAAGCACTGGGCTTAGCAGAAAAGGGAAAGATGTAATTTCAATATTCAGTGATTCTTGATCCAGATAATAGAAAAAATATAGAGTTTCAGTTTCTTTAAAGTGAACCAGGACTTATTAAAGCTGGAACAAAAATATGTTCATTCGAGGACATTTTCAATCTACAACAATCCCATTTTGACAACTTATTTAACAAACATAATAACATTAAGTGAAGAAAGGATACAGTAATGAAAATTTTCAGTGACGTTTAAATCATTTATATAGAAAGCATACCACGGTGACTTTAGAAGCTCATCAATAATGCTTTGTTGGTTTTTAAAATGAGTCTAAAATATTTAAAAAGAATTTTGATATCAGAAATTATGAATTAAAACAATGGGATGATTAACTGTGATGAACATTATTTTTATTTTTTTAATTCTTTTTTTTCTTTCTCGCTCTCTTTTTTGTTGTTGTTGTTCAAGTACAGCTGTCTCCATTTTCCCCTCACCACTCCCCTGCCTCCCCCGACCCCACATTTTATCACAGGGAATAGCGTTGCTCACCGTGATCTGAAACTTAAGACATCTCAATTTCAATAAAATAACCATGACTATCAAGATTATTTAAAAATTGGCGTATAGCCTTTTAGGGAACAAGGGAAGTGCTGTGGGGAGGACGGCTCTGAGCCTAAGTGCTCTGAGCGTCCATTAATACTTGAGTGTTAGGTATTACTGTCACTTCTATTATGAACACTCTGAGTCCGTACTAAGTTCTTTACAGTGTTCGAGTGTTTTCATGTATTTGCTCATTTAATCCTCATGAGCAGGGTGGCATTATTATCCCATGTTTCATACATATTTTATAGATGAGGAAACTGAAGCTCCACTAGGTTAGGTAACTTGCTCAGGGTAGTAAGTGACAGAGTCCAAACCTGAAACCAGTAAATCTGGTTGTAGAACCCTCTCTCTTAAGTAAATCAGAGTCACTCAAATTTCTGCCTGCAATTTTTTTCTAAAAGTTACACTCACTGCAAGCATTCCTTTTTTATACCTAAAGAAAATATTTTCTATTTATTAAAGACAGGATATCAAACTTTAACTGCTCCTGGAATGTAAGTACAAAGAGTGAGAGACCAAGCTCCTTGGAGCTCGCACCTGGAATTCACTGCAAAGCCGATCATGTCTTTCCCACACAGCAGTAACTTGAATGTTCCTGTTCTCCCAAAATAAAGGCCTCAAGTCTGCAACATGCTACTTGAAACTTTCTTTTGCTCACTAAAGAAAGACCAAAAAGCCATGTCTTCAGTTTTTCAAAAGTGAAAAGCTCGTTCAGTCCTCAAGCCTTTTGCACATGTAAGTTTTCCCACTGCTTTTGTAACTTTTAGTTTCAACAGCATCTCTCAGGGAAAGCCTCCTTTAACCAGATGGTATTCTTTGTTTAACACTGTCATAACACTCTAACTTCCCCTTTGCATCATATAATTACAATTACAATTGAATTAATAATTTTTAATGTTGGATTTCTCTGCTAGACCATAAATTTATGAAGATGAATTTATCTGGCATGGTTAGTGCTGAGTCTCGTATCTGGAACAGTGTCTGAGACACAGTAGGTGCTCAGGAGATATTTATTAAAAGAATAATAAATATTTATTATTTATTCAAAATAAAAACCACTTGCAGAAAGTATTCCTTTTCTTCTAACACAACTAGATATTGATTTTTATGCTGAAGTCTGTCTCCCAACTGGATTCACCTCTTTATAAACTACTGCCAGGTGAAGGTTATAGTGCATCTCCAGATAATCTCTGTGACCTTTACCTTGTGTTGTGCTTTGTTTTGGTAGGTGGGAATTGTGCTTTCATCTTCAGCTTTCGCGGGAACTAGTAGCGGAATAGCCAGTCCTGTCACTCACAAGGCAGTGACTAATAATTGTGCACACCTAGCTGGGAAGTTTATTAATGAACTTCTACTTCCTTAAAACAAATACATTCACATTTTTGTGCCAATGTGGTGTTTTTTTTTACCTGGTGGTCTAGATTTTGTTCCTAATGCATCTAGGTCAGCAAGAAGAATCCAAATCTTTTTGTTCATGTAATTATTTACTTCCTACCAACAGTGCTTGTGGCCAAAGGCACATTGCTTAGGAAAGAAATCACCCAGAAAAAAAGCTGAGAGTAAGACATTAGCTTCTGATAGATGGGCCACAAAAATTGGTCCCTCTGTCTTTAAATTCCATGATTTTCTGCCCAGTTATCCAGAATGCATTTTAGAATAATGCCATAATTAGGGGCTTACAAATGTATGTTTTGAGGAACTAAGATTGTAGTTTATCGAATCCAAAGATCATTTCTTACAAATGGTCTGAATTTGTGACTTCATTTTCCAGACTGGAAAGCAGACACTCAGAGGTTGAAAATTGGAAAACTAATGAAACAAGGACTATTTTTCTCAGCCACACTATTCCACACATATTCAAATGAGGAACACTGTTTCAAGAATTCTAATTTGCTTTTGCTTGTCAAGTTCTTCTCTGGTTGATACATTTTTCATTGTATTTGAGATAATTAAAGATTTTAGTTGTTTACTATGCTTTGTAATTAGACATGGTGACTTATGAAACATTGGGCTATTCCCTTTAAGCTGTCACTGTTAACAGCAAAATAAAAGATGAAGTCTCCAGCTATGCAGAATACTTTGAAGGATACCCCTCTATTCATTTCATTCAGTTTACCCCATGAGAAAAGTAACCATCAACCAATCAGTTTAATAATTACAACAGCTTATTAGTGTCATATTTTTACAGAAAAAGAAACTGGAAACCATTTGTAAGAGCAAAATGATAAAGATTTCTCAGATGCCTTTTAGTAGTAACCATAGAAAACAAAAAGGTGAATGTGTTTGCATATCATCAAGCTTACTCATCCATTTCAAACTGCCCTCATCTCTGGTGATGATGGAGAGACATGCAGGGGACAAAATGAATCTAGGGAACAGTGTGGAAGCAAGTAAACACTTTTAAAAAGGGACTGCAAAGCCAGATAAAAATCTGATTTATTCAGGGTTTCTTTTCAATCAAAAGCACTCTCTGTCTTCATGAGTAATCAATTAAGTGAAAGCAGCACACACTTTACACTGTTTACCTCTGTTAGAGTACATGTCATTCCTTAGGAAACTGCCCTGTCTTTTGAAAACGTTCTTGCCACTTGAAATATAATTGAAATAAATAACTCTCTGGGCTTATTACACACACACACACACACACACACACACACACACACACACACAAGACTAGCAAGATGTCAAGAAAACCATATGATTCATAACATACAAGCGGAGACAGGATTTGTACAATGTGTGCAATTGCATGACTTTTTGCACAGGTCAGTTACAAAGAGCTATTTCTGTAAGTTTACATAAATATGCCATGTTGTTATGTGAAGATATCCCTTCCAGCATACCACATGCCCTCCAAGAGTCTTCAGTCTATAGATGGGGAGAAGGTACCTGGTCTCCATATACATGGACAGTAATGAGAGAGGAGCAGAGAAGCACAGGAATTCAGAAGAAGAAGGGATTATTCTGAATGGGGCTGGGAGGTCTGAGAAATTTTGAATGGTGAAGCAGCCCCCAGCAGAGCCTTAAAAACTGTAAAGGATTTGTCCTGGAGGTAAATAATTGGGCAGTGGTGTTGGATGGCAGAAAGAAGTAAGGAAAAATATCTTCTCTAAAATCTCACTGTTCAGATTTTTCACCTTTAAAGTTGGTTGTGGTTGTCTTTTGAAATAATTTCCCAGGCCTCAGGCTTACAAAGAGTGTTCTACTCCACCCAGTGTAACCATTTCTCTGTGTCTGTCTTGTAGAGTCCCCAAACTCAGTCTGGTGACAGAGTCTTGCATGGTCTATTTAAAAGTAATCAAGCCATTCCCAAAACATCTGATGTTGCCCTTTGAGAGGGTAATGGTTTTCCTTTTAATTCTGACTCCATCAATAGAGTGACACTAATCCAGACTGATTTGAGTAAACAGGGCATATTCCTCATTGTCTCTGTGATCTGAGAAAGAATAAACTTGAGAAAGATCACTGCCTGGATTGGAAATGGCCCCTTTGGGTGTTTTGTGCAAGCTTAAAAGGAAAAAGAAAATGCCTGTACAGAGTTCTTTCCAAGGCAAGCTCACTTTGGGGGTGGTAATTCTCATAGGGGTATTATGTTAAACTGCACCTATTAGTGGCTTTAGCACCAATAAGAAAGTAGAACAATTTCTTTTGTAGTGTTTCCAGAAGAGCTGACGAGAGTGTTTCATAAATTTCCGCCTCTGGCAACACACCATATAGTTTGACTCAAAATTCCCTCCTTCGGCTTTCATAACAATTTTTTTCCCATTAAGAAACACAGACAACATGCAATTCGGATCACAACTTTTGCATGAGATATCAGTTTACACTCCACACACATCCACTGACATTCCAAACAAGTTTCATTCTTGCCAGTTATTCCCTCACCTAGAACCAGCGTGGCCTTTCTGTTTAACATCAGTTACTGAATTTTAACTTGGCAGGCGAACATTATCCTGTGAAGCCATCTTAGCTTAAACCTACAGGACAGTACTATTGTACCTTGTCCTTGGAAAAGGAAGTTAGTGTGTATAAAGTTAGTCATTGTCAAACATGAAATACAAAAATTTCCTTTTTGTTGTTGTTGCAAAGATGGAAAGGGATTTTTTTAATAGTGTAGATGTGTTATATTATCAATCCAAATAAGAGAACCAAATATGGGGAAGTGTAAAGTACTGTTTTTGAAAAGACTTAACAGACACTTACTTCATTTAACTTATTTCTGCAAAGGAGGTTGTATAGCAATGTGGTAGTTTGTGGAAATTCATTGTTACCCCTAATGTTTTCACACAGTTAAATGCAGGACAATCACATGCTACCACTGGATAATTTACCAAAGACAGTCTACACAAGTGGAGGATTCAGTGGGAAAGGAAGAGAAAGGAATGAGCTACAAACTTCAACATCCCCTTATTTATCCTAGAGCCCAGCTCTTCCTCCCACCTACTCCTAAGGCCTTTAAATCAAGTCATTGAGTTTCCTCTCCCATGAACCTACCTTCGCCTACCCCACTATTATCTCTTTAATTGCCTACATTTTCTTCCTGGGTGGAATGGAAGTAATGAAGGAGGTTGTGGAAGGAGAGTATATTAATATGAGTAACACATGCCTTTGTCTAATATTTCTGTTCAAATTTTAAATGTAAATGTGTATCCTTAAGCAAAATGAAATGCAAACAATTTATGGCAAAGATTTTTGTTTGAAATACTAAGATCTTGATTTTTATTGTTGGGTTTTTTTTTGTTGTTGATTTTTGTTGTTGTCGTTTAATTTCAGGGGTTGTTTGTTTCTTAAATGGGGCATCTACATTTGCTTCGGCTCTATCATTTCCCGATTAGAACTGGGAATTCTCATTCTTGGAAAAATGTCACACTTGGTATATTGTCTCACATTTAGCTCCAGGATTACTATTTGCATTTAAAGCAAGTGTCCAGAGAACAAGGTTTTCATGTCCTGATTCTAAGATGAACACTCAATAAAGTTGATCCTAATTAACATAGAGAATCAGTCTGGACTTTGTCCCCAGCTTTGATTAACTTTAAAATGTAATTACTGAATCCCTAAATGGGTAAGGCACCTTATCTGTCTAAGGAATGAGAACAGGAAACCCTCACTTGACCTATCACAAGCAATCCTTTGGGTTATTTTCTCCCTCCCTGCATAATGCCACTTACCATGCCTGAAGCTCACAAAGTTTTGAATCTCAAATTCTGAACACTGTCCATGCTTTTGAAATATGCATGGGTTCTAGCTTCTAGTGAGATAAAAGCCCGTATACCATCTTTTGTTGCTATTTCTGCGAAATCTTTCCATTTTGACCTACGTAATGAATACAGATCAGGGTTTAAAATCAACATTCTCTTTCCAAGTCAATATATCATGATCTTTCTTTTATCTGGTCCTGTGTTGTTCTCCTTGTATTTTTATTTATTTTCTACTCTTTACATAGAATGACCTTCCGCCTTTCCACCCTAGGCTAAATTCTGACCCTCAAACTATGTGAAATATGACCTTCATCATGAACAGTTTGAAGCCATTTCACCATCTTTGAGACATTTTGGTGTCTCTTACTACATTCCATTTTATACTGGGGTCATTGACGAACGCTTTATGTGCACTCTAGGATTGTGAATTCTTAGAGACCAGGGACTGCAACTCGGTAATTTCTGCTTTCCTCATGTTGCCTACCACAGTGACTATACTTAATTAGCTTTGTAAATGCCGGGTTGTAAGGAAGTACTTCTTTTTGTGGGGGAAATAATCTAAATAGTCTGGGGCTTGGGTATCAAAATCACTCTATCTGGTTTACAGTAGTATACGTTTGTAAACTTTATCATTTTGGAGTCAGGGATTGGGAAAATAATAAACTAGAGAGTGAGGTCTTTGTTTATAGGATGACCATATACTTTGTCTTCTCACTAGAATACATTTGAAAGTGCAAGTGGTGCTATTAATAATTACATTTAAATAGAACATAATTACATAAGGACAAACCAAAACTAACAGTTCCCAACTTATCTATGGCAGGGGCCACAATCATTAAAGAGCTGGAGGCAGACAACACACAAGTCATACGAGAGTTTAGAAACAATCCATTTCTACCCTTCCAAAGATCCCAAAGAAGCAATGGATATTCTTGCAAAACAGGCAGCTGATGTGCAATGCAGAGAAAAGGGTTTTATACTTCTAGGCAGCCTTAAGCAAAGCCATTTTTTCTCCCAAGTGCAGCCTTCAGATCCCATTACACCACTCCTTGGTTCAGAATCCTTCTAGGGCTTATCACTGCCTCTATATTAAATGTGTTATGTCCCTCTGTGAGCCATTCCATCTTACATTTCCAACTTTATTTCCCACTTCTTTCATGCTTTCAATTCTATCTGAACTTTTTGAGATTTCTGAGTACACCAGCATTCGCTCCACCTCTGTTCTTATGCTGAGGCTTGTTTCTTCACCTGAAATTCTCCTTCCCTCTTCTCTTTCTAGGACTTAGAACGCTCTACCTGTCCTTCCAAGTACAGCTGCATCCTGCATAAACATGTGGACTCCCTCAAACTTCCTGCTTCAAGGTACTCTCTTTCTGTGATCTTCACACTATTTTGCTCACATTTCTATTTTACCCCAATATTTCAATACATTCTCTTCCAAAACCAAAATTCACTCCCTACTAGATATCCTTCATAGGCAACCCAGTCCACTAAATTGACACTGAACAATAATGGTATATCAGTGTTATGACTTTTTTTTTCTTATCACACATCTGAAAGAAAATTGAGTCCATTGGGCTTGAAGAAATTTTATTTTCACAATAGTAAGACTTTTACAAAAATAGCCCAGTTATTTTTCACTGAGATGTCTTTTAGGCCTCTGTGCTGGCTCGTCCTTATTTATTGACATAAAACAATTAGAAGTTAAACCTGTACTCAATAAGGGAAAAAAGTTTAACTTCACAACATTGCTGTGCAGGAAGGACCTTTTACCCATCCCCCTCTATCCCATCAGCTCAGGTCCCCCCAAAGGAATCATACCAGCTCACAGAAAGCTTGAGTATACTTGTAGTCATATATTTCTCAACAGTTCGACCCATATCCTTCCTTGATGGTCACAAAGATCCCGTGACCTCAGATGTATACTTTCTTAATAGGAAAAACAGAGGATCTAAATTGTACATAGTCTCATTATCTAAGAAAATTTTAACAGCTTTGCTTCAGAAAAATGTATGATATGGTGAAAGGACACCCAGGATATTTTTGGTTGCTCTGGCTAACCCAGGCATTCATTCATGCTTCCTACTGTACTCTCCACACCCCTGTTGAGGATCACTGCTCTTCTAAAAAACAAACCAAACCAAACATGCTTTTTCCTTATCTAGGGAAAAGATAAGTGATTTATTACCACCACTCATTTCTCTAATAGTAGTGAAGGAAGGTATGAGCTATGATCTGTGATCTAAGATCTCTTTCTCCCAGTCCCCTCTGGGCTTGAGGGCAACTGATTGTAAAACAAGAAGTGCAATCTAAGACGGAGACAGGGAGTGAGAAACAGCCTGGCTGACACCTGAATTAAACCTGCAGCCTCTGCTCCTTACCGACTGTGCTTATACTTAAGGTGTTAACCATCTCAGGGGCACAGCATGGACAACCTTAAGATAATGCATTTATTAACTAGTCAGAGAAAAATGACTCCCATGTGGAAAATAGGATGCAGCCCTTGGAATTAGTACTGAGACAGGAAAGACTATTTCCTTTGACCATGAGGACCCTGAGGACAATTATGGCAATGACCTGAACTTTGAGAGCTTATATTCCTGCCTCAGCATTTTCTTTTTGCTCTCTAGATTTGTGCATCTGTTCTTTATGAAAAGTTTTTTGGAGCATCTACTTTCACAACAGTCACTTTTAGATCTCTCTTTCCTTGACAGTAAGGAGAAGAAGGTTAGGTAAACGGGACATATTTCTAAACCTATAGCTCTCTCAACCACAGAAAGAAAAATTATTAACCTCATTTTGTAAAAAGAGGTATTTCAATATATAAACTTTGAAGTCCTGTTTAGTTTTAGAATATTGTAACCCATTCCTCAAAGTACCATTCCCTCATCACCTAGGACCCCAGATAGGAATTTTAAAAAACTAAAAATACCTTTCTAATGAGGAGTTTGAGTCTCTCACTCTCTCTTTCCCCCTCCACCTCTCTCTCTCTCTCATACATACACACACACACACACACACACACACACACACACACACACCAGTTTATTGGCAGAAAGTTGAGCTAAAACTTAATCTGTCAAGAATTTCCTTTCTTTTGAGCCCTCTCTCAAAGTCTGAGACCAGTCCCAAAGGCTGTGTCATTCCAAGCCTGGCACAATGCTGCGGTGATTGCTTGAGGCCTCTCCATTGTAACCCAAGGGTGGAACCTTAAGCCTTGCCTGTTACATCCTGCCCATGCTGTCTTCCCTTCCTGTTCATTAACAGCTTCCCAAAATCCAATTCTGCTTGAGGGGAAGGAACTGGAAATTTGTGGAGAATGGCATACAGTGTTCTTATATTATTTTTGAGTTATCAACCTGAAGAAGTTACTAGCAAATAAATTTTAAAAGTACTTGAAGTTTGAGAATGGGTTATAGTTTTAAAATAATATTGACTCTGATGGGGCATTATATGCTTTTTTATTCTTTTTTTTCTGCCATAGCTCTGTTTTTATTTCAGCAAGGTAACATCATTTGTCTTTCCAATCGCAGGTGGTTCCATTACCCAGGAGGCCTATTCTTTTTTTGAGTTATACCAACCTGTTTCCAGACACCCATCACCACATCTGTGTCCTCTACATTTAGTGCATGCCTTTTTATTCTTCATGGGCCCAATTTTTAGCAATTCTTCTGTGATAATAGCAGATTGCTGTTTCCGTATTGAAAATTACTGATAAACATTGCTTTAAGGTGAGTCCCCAAATGTTATAACTTTGAGTTAAGTTTCAGGGTTCCCAGAGCCACGTACTCCTGGGCACTTCATATACTCAGATGTGGAACTGCATTTTTACAGAAGTTAAGCAAAACCCTATACAGAAAAAGAAAGCTGTTCATAAGAATAGAATGCAAATCAAGCCATGAAGATAACACCTGGTACAAGGACTGGCAGAAGGATATGGCATTCACAGTGACAATATACACAAAGAGGCAGGGAGAGAAATCCAGTCATATTTTTTCATAGATATTTTCTATGTACATTAGCAACATTCCAACAGAAAACAGACAACTGCTACCTTTTGAGCACCTGACCACATAATTCCCTAAAGTTTTAAAAACACAGACCCATGTAAAGGTATTTTCTTTCATCATGAGGATGTCATACTCTCACCTATAGCACAACTCTGCCTCCATTAAAGACAATAATTCCCACAGATAATCTCTAGTAACAGCATTTATGCAGGTTTTTTTCTTTAATGAGGAATAATAATTTCTTTTCACTTTTTGTCAACTTTATTCTTTTCTTATAGGTATCGCTAAATCAACATTTGCTTCTACCCCATTATACTCAGACACACAGAGTCAAATCCCAGCCTGCTTATACATACTGGTCATAAAATAGCTCATGAACAAACACAAAATCAGATATGATATGACTGATAGATTTTTTTATTTAACAATTAAAACTGGACCACACTGGATCAAATAGAAACAAGATACTTTTAAAAGTTACCTCTATTTTTTAAATTGTTTTGGTAACATTTTAAGCTAACTTTCAATATTAAAGTAAAACAAGAAACTCAAGTTTCTCCACTGAGGACAAGCTAGCCTGCTGAATGTTTTTAAGGAAAATAGGCACTTCCTTTTCCTTCATTAGAAAGCTTGATATTTCCCTGTTATATTTACATAGTTTGGGTGTCTAGACAATAGCATGGTCAATATGACAGCACAAACACGGCCCTGCTGCCTTTGCTGGACTCTTCCCTTTGCTGTCCACACCAGAGCACCATGCATTTTGTTTGAATTCTCTGGAGCTCAGTTTCAGCACTCCAGTCTACTTTTCCAAGCATTCACCTGCAAGCATTTTCATCGGAAACACTGAACTCGCTCTCTTCACACAGCAACCCCCCCCCCAATGTGATTAGTGTCAACACAGCTGCCCTATTCTGAGGAATGTAAACTAATATTGTTGTTAGACCTCCCTCAACCTTAGGAAACTTCCTCAAAGCCTTACAGTCTCTTCAGGAGTTTTTTTCTTATCCCTTTGCCCAGTGATTTAAATCCCTGAGACAAACGCTGAGGAGAGATCAGAGAGGCAGATCATTAATTCCTTAAATAAAATTCCTCTATGTAGTAATACACATTTATATGTGTGCATGTATAAATATTTAATAACGTATTTCTCCAAAATAACACAGCAAAAGTCTAAGTCAATCACCAGACAATAGAGACATGATTGAAGTCTCCTCGGGGTTTAGGTGGGTCTCCGGATTGATAAAATTCAAAACAAAGATGACTTTAAAATTCTTGCCTGATTATTTTGAAATAACCTTTATTTGCTTTTAGTATAAAGTCTGAAGATAGAACTGAAAACTTAACTGAGTTGAGATACATTCAACTACTGTGTCTTACTGGTATATGAATACTCCACAGAGGAGTCATTTCAATGTATCTAGCAGAATGTGATCTGCTTTCTCAGTTTATTCTTATAAAAAGTGATTTTATAAACTCCTGAATATTAGGTTTTTCAAATGTATAATGTCACCGGAAAGTTTTCTTTTCCCATTTCTCCTACTTTTTCATGTTCTACTAAAGAATAAAAATCTTACAGTCACCACAAAAAATATTAACCAAGACAAGGAGATTCCTCTACACAATTTACAAAAACATTATGCTGGGTAACTGAGAACCACAAATACATAAGCTTTTATTTTAAAAATAAAAATGAAAAAGCATCTCTAAATGAAGAGCTAAAATCTAAAATCCTTACCTCACTAAATTGAGTCTGGGCATTATTTTCCAGGTACAACATGTTAGCTGTAAGATTGATCAGTGCCGCTGTCCGTTCTTCTGGCTCCAGGATTTTGCCAACCCCCCCACCCCCTCTGAGACCCTTACAATAGGAATCTACTAGGAAGATAACAGAACTCAAGTCCCTCTCTCTCCTTCTCTCTCTGTACATAATTTTAGGTTCCTTAATATATACCCAACTATAGGCATGAGGGGGCGGTACTCTTCTCTTTACCTGTCCAATCCATCAACTTCCACCTGGACTCCTCCACTCCAATGGAGTGAGGCCTCTCCCATCTCATTAAGTAGTTAGAATTCCTTATCACCAATCTTTAAAGAAAAAGAAAGAAAGAGAGGGAAAAAAAAGCAGGAGAGACAGACAGGTAAAACTTTCCCTTGTCTCTTTCACAAGAAAGTACACCCTCTCCTAAAAACAACACCAAATCTCCCCAAACAAACCACAAAGCATAGCACCACCAAGACTTACAGAAGGCATTTCAGCAAATTATTTTACACTTTGCAACTAAAAAGTAAGACTCAAGTAAAGCGTTTGGAAGGGTGTTGTCATTTTGTTTTGCTTTGTTTTTAACCTAGATGTGGAGTTTCAAAAATGATTACACAAAGACAGAAAAAAGTGGAAAATACTCAAATCCATTGTCATATTTCCTCAATATAAAAATTAAAATCAACTGCCTGATAGGTGAAAAGTTCCAACTCATTCTCCCCAAAGAAATACCAGTGGTTTCATATAAAACTATGCCAACATTAGCCACTTGATTTTTCAGAGCATGGTCCCGTTAACTTGTAAAAACAAACAAACATCCATATTATGGGCAGGAAATAGAAATTCTGGGAAATGTGCCCAATTTTTTAAAGCCCTTAATAAAAACTGTTTCTTTTTATCACAATCTCTGGAAACATGAATCAATATAATAGTTCATCTATTTGAATATTTATTTTCTCTATTACATTTATTTTTTATCAATGTTCAAAGATAACATCCTTTCCTACAAATAAGTAACAAATTACTAATAGAAAGACTTAAAGTATGAGAGACAAATTAGCCTTTGCCTTAAAAATAGATTTATATAAATACATAAGAATATTCCTGTAGAATCTGGCCTTGGTTACTGTGGACTTAGTGAGGATCAAATGCACCCTGATGGTTATTGTGTGAGTCACTAAAATACTCTCATTACCGTTGAGACAGTATTCTATGTAATTCAGTTAGATTTATATCTGAACATTATTCCCCACCCCCAACTGGGAAGCCAGTTCCCTTTGTGCTGCCTCAAAGTTAAAACTGGCCAACATACTTATAAGTGAATATTTAGATTCCTTCTAAAAATTAGAAGAAGATTAGAAGAAAAATTAAAATCCAGAATAGATTGCCATATAAACACTAGAAATAAAGTCTCCCAATATATTCACGACCTTGGGTTGCCTCCTCTTTACTTCTCCTTTCACATCAATACAAAACATGCACATACACTATGATGGGATCTTTGGGGTGATATTTATTTTAAAGCCTCCGAGTTCCTAGTAAGGATGTTAACTGTTTTTTCTTTTTCTTTCTTTTTTTTTTTTTTTTGTAAAAAGAATTTCACTTGATCTCAAGTGTCCAAAAACATGACAAATTTATATCAAACACATTTACTTTCTCACTGAAATATTGGGAAGATGATTTCTTACTACTTTTAATTAACCAAATGAGCACTGAGTACAAGGCAAAAAAAAAAGAAATTACTTACAAAATGCAGTATAATTGTTTGTACCATGTATTTAAATTCTACACCTACTGCCCACTTTAGGGTCAATAGTAGAAAGCAGGTGGTGGCTTCCTTAGACCTGTGCTGTATTCCAGTGGTTCACAGCCTTGGGTGACCCCAGGTGCTTTTAAAAGCAGATTTCTGGACCTGCCCCCAAACCTCCCAGAGCAGACTCTCCAGGAATGCAGCCCCTATGTCTGTATTTTAAACAGCCTAGTAGGCAGTCCTGAAGGAGTCAGGTTTGGGAATCAGGTTTGGGAAACTGCCACTAGGTAGCACAACTTCCCAGAAAGTCATTACTGGATTCATTTTTACACTAGTGGCATATTGTAACTGTTTGAACCCCTAAATCTAGGGTTCACAGTCTTAACTATTGGTGATGTGCTATCAAAATATAAACAAATTTCATCTTTTACAAAGTCAGAAGATTTCCATCAGAATTTGACGGGCCAAGAGTCAAATTTCATCTATCTATTATCTCAGCTTTCAGTTTGATCTAGTCTGACTATGGTCTCTGCCTATCATAACTACCAAGATTCGGGACAAAATCTAAGGCTGACATATCTTACATATAAGATATAATATATCTGTCTTGGCTGCTTTGGGTAGTTGAGGGAAAAGAGCCCTGAACTGGGGTAACATGAGTAACTAGAAGACACAGGCTCTGTTTCCAGCTCTGTCTTTAGCTAGCTCTGTGCCCTTGGGGCAGGTTACTTAACTACTCTGGACTCAGGTTCCTCACTTGCGAAATGAGGGGCAGAACTAAATGATTTCTAAAGAGCACTACGAAGATAAGAGTCTCTGTCCTGAATTCACATAAGTGGTTGAGAGGATTATTCACATTTTTCTTATTTGACCTGAATATTTGTACCTTAATCTGCTCATTTCTAAACTGTATAACTGAAGCAATTGAGTTCATTGCACAAATACTAAAATGCTGAAATGACAAAGGAAAAGGTACAATGTTTGGGAGAAAATTTCTGTTGATTAAGGTATCCTCACAACAACAAAAAATTACCTAATAATGCATTTAAATTTGAATTTAGCAGAAACATTTCCATAAAAGAGCTAATTAAAGTATATCTGATAACATTTAATTTCAGAATTAGCTTGAATACCTGATATAAATACCATATATTTACTTAAGCTGAAGGTTATTTACTGCACTTGCCACAAAACAATGCTTATCCTTGGATCTCAAAGGTTTAGTAATGTGTATGAATTTTCATAACAACCTAGTGATGTAGGTAAGTATTATTATCCCCATTTTGCAGATAAATTAACTCAAAGAATTTAAGTGTTTCCCAAGCCCTCAGAAGTCAGAACAACTCTATTTGCAGCTCATAACTTTCTATTCTCAGCCATTTCCCTCAGATTTATCAAAACTTCATGGCCTTAGAATTTGGGGTCAGCACCTCCTCCTGGAAGAAGATACCACTGCTATAAATGCAGTCTGTTGGCGGCAGAAGTTTTCCAAGATGAGGGGATAACACATAGGCTTTCCTGAAATAATACTGTTAACATTTTGTTCAATAGCCTTCTTAAAAGTTACTTCTGGAAGAGCTCTTCATATGTTGAAGATATCAACCCCTTATCATAAGTGCCAAAGTATTTTTCTGTAAGGTCAAGTAAAGACCACGATGGTCCCTATGGAACTCTACAAAATAAAAACTGGGAGCATTTTGTGCTTCTGGATCTATGTCTACATTCAGTGGTTGGGGTAGGTGTAGAGAGTAGGGAAATGCTTAGGTTTTATGAAGCCATGGAATAAAGATAAATGTTTTAGTGGGTTCCCTCATGAAGACCTTAATTCCACTTAATTATGAGAAAAAAGAAGTTAGAAGAGGGTTAGGTAAGTTTGGCTAGGATTGGGTAGTCATTTATTAAAGTAAGGTTACTTTTATAGCAGCAGCTGAGACTCCAAGAAAGAATATGCACCTGGTTCTAAACAGATCAATCCTTCTATGCTTAATCCAAAATTTACCTGAGGGAGATTTAAAAAGAAAAGGGAAATCCAACACTGTCTCCACTTTTCCCCCTCCCCTTTAGAGTTCCCTCACCATCAGTTTATCTTTCCTAAATAACTCTGATCATGTCACTCCTCAGGCTACTTCAATGCTAATGTGGCAAAACCAGTATTTCCATAGGCACTCAAGGCCTTTCAGAGTCTGGTCCTAAGCAATCCGCTCATCCTCCCCTTCCCCATATTTCTCTCTGCTTGCCATATTCTGTCTCCTGATGACCATTTCTGCCCCTGGGCTCAACCTGGTCACTTAGTTTAAAATGCTGCCATTCTCTTTACCTGGTAAATTAAAACATTTCCAAATTTTTAAATGCCACCTTCACGGGGAGTTTTCTAATTCTACAGTTAAATTTCAATCTTTTCTTATATGAATGTATATTTAAAAATAATAAAATACAATCTTACAGTGCAAAAAGTGGTATATTTAGTCTCTGCCACTAGGCTATGAACTTTGGAGGCTGGATTACATGTCTGTTCATCATATAATCATTTTGTGTGGAAAAGCTCAAAGATTTCAAATGAACAGTTTAATTCTGTAAGAACTGGAACACTGAACAGTAGATTCCTTACCCAAAGTATTTGTTATGATACAGATGCCTTTTCTATAGAAGTCAATGCACAACATCTAATTGAAAAAGGAGAGGAAAAAACGATGCTTTCAGTCCAAGCACAGTACCTCAAACCCTCAATAATTATTTGTCAGAAAGGAAAATTGTCAACATTATAAACCTTCAATAGTCAAAAAAGATTGGACTTTTATAAAGCATGTGTGAAAGCTAAGAAATGTTGGGACTTTCCAACTGTTGCAGAACTAAATCAATTACCGGTAGATCATTTTAACTCCTGCTACCATGAAGCCAAAGGGTAACCCACAGAACATGTGGAGTAACTTGCAAAGCTCTAATCTTTCCCAAGTTCAGGGATTTCTTTCCCCTCCTGCCTCAAATAGATAAGAAAATTAGCATTTGTAGAAAAAATTGAGGCCACTAAATTAATTCAACTAGATTAATTGTCTCTTTGGTTCAAGATCAAATTCCAAAGCTCTGAAAAATGTATAACCTTATGGGCACAGGACAGGAGATGAGTTTTGTCCTAAATCTTATGGTTATGCTCAAGCTATAATTTATTTTTGTAGACCTTTGAGTAGAAGGTAAAATGATGGACAGGGTTTAGATTCTCTTTCTTGGTGTTTTTTAATGGGTTAAGTACTCTTCAAAGCACTGTATATCAAACTTATTATCAAAAAGTATACAATTTCAGTATTGTTCTTATCCCTATATCAGATGAAGATGAAGACACTGAGGTGAGAATACTAAATTTTGAAATCAAGATTATAACCTGTATATTTTGGCCTCCAAATGCACTTAAACACTATGCTATACAGTCAGATTGTGTCTTCATGTATCCTCCAACCAGTGTTCACTCTCCTTCAATGTCTGTCTATAGCAGTGGTATAGCTCATTGACCAGAGCTAGCTCATTCTATGATTTTAATAACAACACTGTCTTTAACCACTTCCCCAGATTTAAATAGTCTGTTACTTTTGAAGGGCTCCAAAACAGTTCAAGTCGAAATAAATGTAGAGATATCTTCTCTGCTCACATTTTCTTTCATTTTGCATTTAAAAATTCTTTGGTTACAAAAATATTAATTTCATAGACAAAGTTAAATCAAAATAAAAAATAAATGTTACTTGTTCTTCTGTGTTTATGTATGTATTCTGTAAACAAAATTAGTAGCATATTCAACATAATTTTTTAAGTTATTATATTATGAGCATGTATGCATTCTTATAATTAAAAATACTGGGTCAAAGGTTACATACTTGTTATTTGTTAGGTGTATAATTCAGTCATTTTTCAAAAGGACTGCATCAAATTTCATCTTTATGAGGATACAATCCACATATTAAGGATTATATTTTCCAACTTTACAATAGAAAAAAATATTTTCTTATTTTAATATGAATCTCCCTGATTGCTAGTGAGATTTTTTTACCTGTGTTTCAACGTTTATTAGCCCTTTGCATTTCTTCTTTAAATGATCTATTAATGTCCTTTGCATTCCCCCCAGCCCTACTCAATAAGTGCAGCAGTGTTTTCCTCACTAATACAGTTATTACCCTTTGACATATTTTCCAAGTTTATTTGCTTTTTAATATTATGTATATTGGAAGAAGAACTCTGATTGTTTTATTGCATAAAAATAACATCTTTTGTCATTTATTTCAGAATATAGAGGTAATCACTATAAAAATTTTGTATATTCTCTTCCAGAGGTACATATTCCATGCAATTGTGTATGTTTTACAAACTGTACACATGATAATATGTATTAAAATACATATTTTATTAAGTATGCCTATATGTGTCTGTATAAATATATGCATTTGTCTAGTTTTAAAAATTAACCTGTTATTAATATGAGTACATACTCAGGTAATTAGATGTATTTTTTTATATAATGTTTTAAAACTGTTTCAGTTTTACTGACTTAATTTAGCTGTTTCTCATTAATTGGGCTTTCAATTTGCCTCTGTTTTTCTTTAACACTATAACCTTAAAGCGAAAAGTACTACACTATCAGAAGCTAAATTACTTAATTAAGAAAATAAAAGTATTTTAAAGTCAATAGATATTAGTACAATGATTTCCAGATATTACACCAGTTTATGTTTAGACCAACAACATAAAACAGAGCTTACTCTACCACAACATCATTAGCTGCTACTGTTATTTAAAATATTTTTTTTAAGTTTAGAGTAAAATCTCACAATTAATTTCCTCCTATTGCTAGTATATATTGTTCATTAAAGTATACATACTCATCTCCATCACAATTGATTGGACTATTTGTGTAAGGGTAGTTCTTTAAGTCAAGCCAACTTGTGTTTGTTTGAAAATTGGTATGTTTACTTAGCTTTTAATAATCTTTATTGGTAAAATCAAAATATCACCTTCCATTATAAAATTTAACTTCCTAACCAACCATATAGCAATAATTAGTTTATGATAATTTTCAAATATATTTTAGTATCCTTTTATCATTTTGTTTATCTAAATCTGTAGTTCTGGACATGGCTATTAAATACCTTCTATAAAATCTTAAGTTTTTTAAACACAAGATCTTCTAATGTTTCACTAGTAGTCTTATTAAAATGATATTTAATTACTTTTCTATCTACTTCCTGCCATATCCTACAAATGGCTGCTGTCACAGTAGGTGGCCACAGACCATGCAGTCAATTGCCAGCTTGGAGCCCGCAAAGGGCACTGGAATTCATAGCAGAAACCTGGATTCCATTTCTCACCTCTGTGATTTTGAGTTAGTCCCTTTTGTTGAATGGATAGATGAACAATATTCACTCAAGCTAATTGCATAACACATAACCTTTCCTTCTCATTCCACACTGGGATATATTCCAATATAATACCAGCTTTTAAATAATTCTCCCTACTGAAAAGCATAGGAAAGACAGACTATCTTGCCTTTAAGTATCATGCTGGTCCCAAGAGTCATGGACTTCGAGTTAAGTTCTGGCTCTGCCATCAATGATATATTACCTGAAGAAGGACATTTCACCTCCATCTTGAACTGTTTATTGGACTCAGTTTTGTTATGTATTTGGCATCCTATACTGCTGTGATTCTGGTCTTCTGGGAGTTCCTATGTAACTCTTTAACCATGGACTGAGTTTCACCACTGATAAAGACACACAATATCCCTATCAACTTTATATTTCACACCTTTTCCTTGTGGTATTTTATTCCTGAAGAGCCTGTGAGGGAGTGGATTCTATAAACCGGTTTATTTCGATCAACTATTCTCTCTTCAGCATAAGTAATAGGTTGGACAGAGGATGCCTCATTCTTCCTGGAGGCTGTATTTTGAGGCAATGCAACTTTCTTTATTACATAAATCTACTTTGCCCTTTCTAGGAAAAAAATCCAGACAAAATAAAAAGAAGGTCTATTTACTTTGGAGTCCTGGATGAACTCCAGGGCACAAAATCACATTTTGTCTCTTTTAATTCAGATGCTCAGAGAGTTCCACTGTCTTTTTTCTATGGCAACAGGCCATGGGGAAAAAAGACCTGTCTCTGGAAACTATTTCCACTCACTCTAAGGGTGGAGTGTAGGAGACTTTGGCCTACAAAAATAATAAAAACTTTATGCACCCCTATGTTCATTGCAGCATTATTTACAATGGCCAGACCATGGAAGCAACCCAAGTTTCCACCAATAGACAAGTAGATCAAAAAGCTGTGGTACATATGCACATGAAATATTACTCAGCCATGAAAAAGAAAGAAATTATATCATTTGTAATAGCATGGATGGACCCAGAGGGTATTACATTAAGAAAAAGAAAATACAATATGATTTTACTTATATGGGGAATCTAAAGAACAATATAAATACAAAAAAAATACAGAAATAGACTCATAGATACAAGGAACAAAATGATGGTTACCAGAGTGGAAGGTGGTTAGGGGAATGGGTGAAAAATGTGAAGGGATTAAGAAGTATAGATTGGTAGTTACAAAATAGTCATAGGGATGTAAAATGCACCATAGAAAATAGAGTCAATGATATTGTAATAGCTATGTATGGCGCCAGGTGGGTATGAGAAATACCAGGGGGAACATTTTGTAAAGTATGTGATTGTCTAACCAATACGATGTACACCTGAAACTAATACAACATAACATTGAATATAAATGGCAATTGAAATAATAAAACATAAAATAAATAAAAACTAATATTATTATTAATAATAATAAAGACATGAAGATAAGTGGCTTTCTGGTGTCATTTTTGTCCTGAGAAGAAAGTGAAGCATCCCTGGAATTAGAAAGCAGGGCCTACGAAGAAAGGTTTGGAGGTGAAACCTGGGGATTGCTCACCAAAATGGAAAACGAAGTCCAATTTCAAGAGTACATACCAGTGTTGTGGTAAGAACCCCATGCACAATTCTAGTTTTAAAATATGTGATATTTCTGGCTGGGATGATCTTAAGTCCTTCTATTGAAAAAGTGCTGTTAATGGCCAAAGAGGGCAGCAGAAGTGTAGAGCTGATAATAAGAGCATTGGGAAATGTATCATGCATTGCAGCCAAACAGTACATATATCTTATATTTCATAATTTTACAGCCTTGTACACGCAGGTCCCTTTATTCTCTCTGAAAGGCAAACTCGTATATGTTCTCTATAACACTCATATAAGTCATTACCTTCATTTTAGCAAACATCTGAGTGTGTGCTATGTACTTAGCATCGCGCCAGCATCTGTGGACCCATTCTTGTCTTCCCTAGCCAGCCAGTTGCTTTGGCCTCTAAATATTTGTACAATTCTGAGGATACATGAATTAGTACAGATCCATCTCATTACTTTTTAAATTGTGTTTTCATGAACCCCACACTAAAATATGAGCTAGAAGGCAAGGGTGATGCCTGATTTAGTTCTGTAGTTCCTGCAGATTAGGAAGTGTGCAGAATCAGCACTGAAATTCTGTTTGCCAGATGCCTATTCTGGATTAAACCATAAGATATGTCCAATTCTCAGATAATGAATTCAAGTTACAGCAGAGTTAAATGTTATATTCAAGTTCACACACTAACTATACTTAAAGCTGCACTCTCTCCTGAGCCACACAAGCTGCTCTGTCACAGAAGAGATAAGCCCCTCACATGCATGTCCCAATAATAGGGAGTAATTCTGTCTGGAGCAAATCAATTTGTCTGCACGGTCTGTAGGAGAAATCTGAGATCCTGTGGTCACAAATGACTCCCAAAGCTATTCTTTCACTTTCAGTAGCTTTTTTCTCTTAATGTTGATCTCCTTAGCTTCCTTCTGGTACAGACACAATAAACTAACCTAGTTCCAGCTTCCCAAGCCTGATTCACAACTCGATTAAAGAGTGGTGCAACCAAGTAGGTGTGCCTCTCTGACCTGGGTGGTTCAACTAGATCTTCTGGCCTAAAGAGGCCAGTGGTTTGACTTTGTAGGGCAAAAAAAAAAAAAAAAAATTATCTGCATGGATCTTTAACTGGACTACCTGCAACAGTTATCACAAAGACATTAACCAAAAGACTCAAGAGGAGTGCTACTGTAAAATACATAGATAATTTCTAGCAAAGACTGGAATGTGCTTTAGAATTAAAACATATGTTGCTTAAAAGTGAAGGGGAACGAAGTATTACAGCATCCTAATAATGGTGAAGAAATCATTTCTTCAGATGGAAACAAGTACAGTTGTTTTCAAACCATAGAAAGGATAATTTGTGGCAAATAGTCCAAACACTTTATAGATAATCTGAACATATACACACAGTAGAGCAGTTGACTCCTACAAAAGGAAAAATAAAACTGAGAGATTATTTGCTGAATTAGTTGCTAAGTGAATGGAATTGGTATACTACTTTCTTCTTAATCAACTACACAGTCCTCTTTAATGATTCCTTTTCATTCACAGATTTTGTAACTCCAACAGATTTTTTTTGGGTAAGGTGTTTACGCTACAGTGTCAAGGGGCCAAGTCACTGACAGTGTTAAGTGGTATGTCCTGAATCTATAACATTATGGCCAAACCGTAGTACAGAGGCTTCAGTCTGGGCATCTCTCTAAAAGACATACTTAACTTTTTCTCTCTAAACTCATTTCTCTAATGCACCATATTCCTATCATTTTTATTTAGCAACCATAATAAAATCTTAGTCATGGTTAATAGCTTGAAAACTAGGTAAACTAAAGTTCATGCATGATACCCAGACATCAGACTACTTGCCTTTTGATTTTCACTGTTATTCTAGAGAGGCACTGGGGAGATTGTCAAGTTTGAGTTTTACCTCTTCTTCCTTTCTAACTGGGGAATCTAGACATAAAAATGAAAGTTGAGGCTAGAGTAAATAGTAGCTGATTAAAAATTAGTTGTTTTGATTTTATTCTAATGTCAAATCATAGATCCATTTGGGATATGTTAATGCTAGAAGGGAGATTAAAGACCATTGGTTGGAGACCATTTTATTTCTTTTCACTCACACACCTGCACATTTCATTTCAAGCATTCAATTTATACTTTATTGAATATGGCCTTGCAATGAGACCCAGTAAAGGATAAGATTCAGCACCTGTCCTCAGACTTCCTAATCCAGTGGAAGATTATATATACACACTAATACATTTACCACCAAGATGAAATATATATATATGAAAGAGTAACTAAAATAAATGCTAAATAAATAAGTGTCAAGGAGCAATTCTATGGAAACAGAAGAAAGAGTGATTGATTCCCTATGAAGACATAAGGAGCTAAGGCTTTATGGTAGAGGAGGATTTAGAAAGAAGAAGAGGAGGAGGAACACATTCCTAAAATAAAACAACAACATGGGCCAAAAGAAGAGATACTAAATTATGTATTCAGAAAAAAAAGGCAGAGTTGGGTGAGTATGGAAGGACATGGGAGATGGAGATACAGTAGGAGAGATATATTGGTATACGACTGACTGTGGTAGAGTTGAATTCTTTTTATATTTTTCATATTTAAGGTAACTAAGCCTTTATGATTACAATTTACAATTTAACTTCCCTGAAGATAAAGGTCTGAGATAATTACCTCTTATCTCCTATGGTTTCATTTTTGTAACTGTTAGGGTTAAAAACTGAACATCTTCATGTGAATTGAAAGAATATCAACAATACCCCAAATTCAAAGTAATTTCTTCTGCCGTTGCTATCACCAAAGATCATCATCAACTGCTCTTTTCGGTCTCATCCTCCCCAGAGAGGCATGCCTTCCAAGCCTACCCAACTGTCACAACAGCATTTGCCCCCTGACCTTCAGCAAATGATGCACAGAATACCTTTTTAAACTGCTGGGTGCTACATTCTTGTTTCTTTAAGGACTTACCTACAAGGTTAATTAGAAAGTTCAATGTTCTCTCTGCCCAGAGCTGACATTTACACTTAGAACTATAGGCTTGGAGGATTCCAACCCAGCAGGAGCTGGACTCTGCTCTCAGGATAATTTAGGAAATCAAAGACAAAGTCTCATTTCCTCATCATTACACTTCTATAAGACTATGAGTCTCAGTGGTTAGTAACCAAGTAAGCATTGGCTCATAAATACTTCTTTCCATTATTTCCTAGGAGTATAAGTGGACATACCCAAAACAATAGTGTCACTTTCCCTTCTTGTGCCCCAGCAAGAACAGCAGGGAAAGAAGGCAGGGGTCTGTCACTTTTTGGAGAAAAAAATAGTATTTCAAAGAAAAGAGATGGAAGAGAATGCCTATTTTATAGTGATGAAAATATATGAGCAGTAATTCTAAGCAGTGGTAAAAGTAGAACTGAAGAAAATTACATCATTAAGAAACTTTAGAAATCATATAACCAAACATTCATTTTAAAGACAGATGATATACAACCCAAAAGAGAAAAATAAGTGTCCTGATGCTTTGCAACTATTTTATGAATGTGAAATGGTTCTCCTAATTCTTAGCACTGCGTCCCTATTTTAAATAATTGCATTACCCACTTCATTTAACTAAGAGAAATACATGTTTACATATGTCACCATGGCTTGTCTTCCAAGGATACCAGAATTGCATCTCATGGACCAGCTCAAGTTCTGCTTTGAAATCTGTTAAATGTTGGTTTCTAGAACAGATTTACTAATAAACACATTAAGATATTAGTAAATGCTACACACTCTCTCTGGTGGAGATATTTTCATTTCTAAATTTAGGCATTATAAAAGGTAAAGGAAATCTGTGAGTTGAATGAGAAAGGGAAAGATAGAATATCAGTAAAAAATGATGGCAAGATGCTTTAGACACTCGAAGATCAGTAATGGGTACACAAGTACATTGGAAGATACCTCACCAAAGCCTGGAAGCAAAGAACACACCCAAGCAAACAGCATGGCAAAACAAAGTGGACACGGGGAGGAACAGGTGACATGAGGATCTCGGTAGTTGTGTGGTGGAAGAAAGTTCTTACCTTACACTGAAAGGGTAGAAC
This sequence comes from Trachops cirrhosus, assembly GCA_028533065.1. NCBI lineage: Eukaryota > Metazoa > Chordata > Mammalia > Chiroptera > Phyllostomidae > Trachops > Trachops cirrhosus. The sequence continues at coordinate 148,597,549 of CM052539.1, forward strand.
TTAGAATGTAGCAAGAGGAATAGCAGCCTCTAGGTACGGGGTAAAAAAAAAAAGACTGACTTTGGGGAGAATGAGTTCAGAGTCTTAAAAAAACTTATCTATCAATAAGTTAAATCAATTGTACTCAGTTCATGGCAAATGACTTATTTATTGGTAGTTTTTAATTCAATTCCTTTTCTGTAGGGTGTTGACTTGTACCCAATACAGCCAATTGAGTACCTGGGTCTGCCGATATGTTTGATGAGAGGATACACTAACATTTCGTACAGCACTTTATAAAAACAGACTGATGTGCCATATCTGATGCTATATTTTTTATAAGCACTTCAAACTAGACTTGGAGAGCAGTGCCTTCAAGTCAAAATGTCTGCCTTCAAGTTTTGGTTCTGATAGTTGCTAAATCTGTGGGATAGAAGAAAACCTAAAACTGCATTTCACTTTTATTGAACGAGGACACCACTAACTACATGACCTCATGTTCAAGGTAACTGAGGATTGTCAAGTGAGATAGTGTTTTATAAATTATAAAGAGGAAGGTAAAAATAGAGGAGATTAGAATAACCAATAGTATATTGAGATGGCCAAAAACAGTGATGCATGCAGTATCTGTGTGTTCTCCTTATCAGATCCCTTCCCCACAAACACTCACAGACATACATGTAATTTCTTTCTTCTATTATCTCAACTAGAGAACTGCCAGCTCACAAAAGAATTTAGTCACGTTGAAAGATGGCTGCAGAGTTAAGTATACATAGTTCTTTTTCATCTTCTGCCAAGTGTGAAATGTGTTTTAAAGGAAATGCTGTTTGTTAAAAGAAAGCAAATTTGTCTTTTGACAAACTGTAAAACCTGAAACATCTAGCCATGAATCAGTGGTGTTTTTTTTCTTTACATTTTACATATCCAGTGATATTTTATGATCTTCAGGGAACATAGATTGGATGAATCTGTGTTCTCTTTCCCTCCTAAAGTTATGCTAGTTACTTACATATTATAACTATGGAACTAAAGGTCAGACTGCATGGGTGGTTAGATCTGATGACCTTTAAGATCTTTCCTAACCATAACATTTCTTTAATTAAAGAAAAAAAACAAACAAAAATTACACATGGCCCCAATCCCATTCACACAACATAGTTAAAGGAACAACAGCAAAAACAAAGAGATGGGCAGGATGACTCAACAATATTTTAATGTCACTTATATTTTTCATATTTAGTATTTCATAAATACTAAGTGATTTTTCACCATTTAGTATTTATATTTGGTGGTTGAATTTCTAGAAAACTATTCTTGTCTTTTTAAAATAAGGAACAGAGTTGCCTCCAAAAACATGTGGCAGTCGGTGTGGTTCTCAAACTCTCCTAGGAAGTAGCTTCTGAATTTTGAGTCATGGTCTGCTAAAAGGAATAACTTTGGCTTGGAAACTTAGCTTCTTCATCTGAATTAACAACATGCACACGAAATTAATGAAGGTATACTCAGGGAGATCTCTAACTGGATCCATCAACTTTATTAAACACAGCTTCACTTCACAATAGTTCCTTGGAGCCATAATGGCCTGAAGCTGTCTGAAAGATTTACCATCTAAGGACTTTGACCTAAAATAAGGTTTACAAGGGAAATTTCTGAGGTGGAAAATAAATGCAAGAATGAGGATTACTCAAAGGGAGTCAGTGAGCCTCACATGATCAGAAGGGATTTAAAAATACAGTAAATGCCTTCATTCGTGTGGTAGAAGTTTTTTATATATTTTTTCAGATCTAAGTATTATAGGGGAAGTGCTTAGAGAACATTGCATCAAGATCAAGATAACTTTTAGAGTGATTGCTTCATATACTGGTAGCTTACCTTCCAAGAGAAAGGAAATAAAAATCTTTATCACTGTTTTTTCTTTGGGAATCTTTTCAATGATTTATCGATTGTGGAAGAGGCTACTGAGTAAAAGTAGAGACCCCATTTTCTCTTTACATGGAGGTGCCTTGATGTTTTTGAGGATATGGCTGCCTTCAGATGCTCAGATAAAAGACATTAAGTGAAAAGTAGTAGTATTATGTACTTATTACCCCACTTATCTGCTTATTTCTTCCTTGAAGTCCTACTTCTGTAGCAGTATCAATCACTTCTCTGGCAGCTTGTCTCACTACAAAGAGAGGATCTGATCCCCTGCTTAGCCCTCTAGAAGCCACAGACTCGTGCAAGACTAATTCATTACACCACCAAGGCTGCAGGACGAGATTGTCTGGGGGTTGGGGGTAGCAGGCTCTTAGAGCACAATTCTTGAAAATGAAACAGAAATTCAATCCACCTTTCCATCAGACATGATCATCTAGGCACTACATTTGTCATTGAATAAGCACCAAACACATTTGAGGAAAAATCTTGATCCTTTCTCTAAGTAAATAAGAGCTGTGTTAAAAAAAAATGACAATGTGGGAGCAACTATTTAACATTAGCCAAAGAAAAGTTTAGTAGTCTCAAGTAGGTATATAGCAATTGATGAAATATAGTTAGTTTCAAGAGATATTTTATATATATATATTTAATTTTTTTAAAGGAAGCATCATAGTACAGTGGATACCAACAGAAAACCTGGATTCTAGGCTGGCTCTTTGACCAACTGGCTGGGTAACTTAGGGCTTCTCACTTCACTTTTCTGAGATTCAGTTTCCAAATTGGTTTAAAAAAAAAGCATGTGCTACTAATGATTTCTAAAGCTAGTTACAAGCACTGACATTCTAAGTGAGGGAGTACAGTGTTGGGTTATGAATTTGAAAAGCTGGCTTTCCATTAAATTCAAAATAGACCTTCTGCTTGGAAAGAGAGACATAAAAGTTTGGGCCAAGGACAAGAGGCAAATTTGCAGACTGTGTCTGTATGAACTCCTAGATTCATTATTAAGATTTGTTTATTTAACTGTCTTCATTAGCTGCTCTTAGTACATCAAAGGAGTGTTTCTAAATCCTTACAATTAGCCATGCAAACAAAAGTACAATTTATCACTTTGCCATGCTCAACAAACAAGGTTTCTATACACTACTAAATCCTACTGAGGAATATCCCAACTAAAACCATTAGGTTGGGCATACAAATATTAAACAAGGTCTTGTAGAGAGAAAGGTTTCAATAGATTTTAAGAAGTGAATCAATCAATGAATTTGCTGAATGTTGATGAGAAATGACCTATTGACCAACATTAACTGACACTGCCCAGACATTTGCTGCTTTAGTTGAATGAGAGCCAAGATCTCACTCTCTGATAACCAAACAATCAACCAAACCTTTATTTAACCCTAAGTAGTATTGATACTACTGTGTGCCCAACTATTCAACTCAGGAGGTCTGAATAGAGTTTTTAGTATTATTAAAAAGAAGACAATCATGAGTAATTAGAGAAAGTAAGGGTTCTTCATGACCAGTCAGGTAAGCAATGCTGCAAATGCCTTTCGTGGTGGCTTTATTAAAAATGTCACGAGCAGGCAGCAGATGAAACAATATTAAAGAGGAGGTATCTTTGACATGCTATTATTTAAACTTGGAAATCCAGAACAAGAGCCATATTTTCAATAGTTTAACAGTCTTACATATTATGGATATCTTTCATTTAGTCATACATACTAACTTGTACACTAATGAAGTTAAATGGCTTTTAATAATACTTAATTACACCAAAAATCCCAAGAGTTAATATAATTAGAATGGCATGAAATATATATTGCATGTGGTCATGAAGATCAAGGATGATAATGGATGTGAAATAACTCTTAAACTGCAGAAGGTTATTCAAACAAGATATTTATTTGTTTGTTTTTGATGAATAGGTACCATTTTCTAAATCCATACTGCAATTATCTTTGATTCATTCAAATGAAAGCCTCTGACATAGAACATGGTTTATACACTGAAAGTGACTAATTTCAACACAAAACTTGCAATATTAAGCATTTTGTCCTAATAATCTTTAGAGAGTACTTGGATTAGCCTCTTCAAATTTGCATAAACTCAGAAAAAATGTTCTTCAAAGATAAAAAGAACAGCCTTCTAGGCACAATTCCTTTTGATAATTCCCTGAGTGCCCAAACTTCTGCTGCTTAATTCTAATGCAAATTGCTTAATAGGTGTCAAAGAAGCACTTTAAGTGGATATTTACACATTCCAGATGAACAAAAAATTGATAGATAACATAACAAATAGCAAAATAATCCAAGCTATTGTTGCAAGAGATTGTTGGGGGGATTGCATCTAGTTTTCAAACCTTATGTCAAGAAAATGGCAAAGTACAACTGGCCTGATTTTATTTTATGTTTTAAACATTTAAAACTTAATCTTTATTTTAATTTACTTTGAATCATAGACAGCATTAATTAATTTTCAGTAACATTAGTAATATTTTCTTCTTTTGGGTTATAGTCTTCCATATTCTAATTAGGTAGTAGCCATGGCATTAGGGAAAAAAAGAATGGAGCTATTAGTGTTTTCCCTGTGGATTGGATGAAGATGGAAGTTTTTGTTGTTGTTGTTCTCCTTCTTCTTTTTCAGGTAAAAGTACTGGGGAAATGATTTCTTTGTCTCCATTACTTTTGGATTTATAAGTGATTTTTGTCAGTTCTGAAATTTTAAGTCCACACTATTCACTTTGAAAATAAGCTGATAGGGTTTTAAAACTTTCCACCCCAAAGTTACACAAAATAAAAATTAATTTATATAATAAACTTCAAATAGTCTTAGTAAGCAAATTTTACCTTTAAAACCTGCTAGGTGAAGGAAGAAGTCTTTCCTGGCAAGGAAAACAGTATTAAGAAAAAATTAAAAAGCTTATGTTAAGGAACTATTTGCTGGAGCCAAGGGTAGGCTGGGAACCAATGTGGGTGGGAGGAGGCATGAAGCTGAAAAATAATTAGTAGCCATATGACTAAGATTATTTATTTTTTCCAGTTATAGTTGACATTCAATATTATAATAGTTTCAAGCACACAGCAGAGTGATTACACACTTATATAACTTACAAAGTGATCCCCCAATAAGTGGAGCATCCATCTGACCCCATAGTTACTACAATATTATTGACTATACACCCTATGCTGTACTTTGCTTCTGTGACCATTTTTGTAACTGCCATTTGCACTTCTTAATCTCATTACCTTTTCCAGCCAGTTCCCCAAACCCCCTCCCATCTGGCAACCATCAGTTTATTCTCTGTGTCACTGAGTCAGTTTCTGTTTTATTTGTTTATTATTTTTTAGATTTCACATATAAGTGAAATTATATAGCTTTTGTCTTTTAATGTCTGACTTATTTCACTCAGTGTAATACCCTCTAGGTCCATTCACGTTGTCACAATGGTAAGATTTCATTCTTTTTCATGGCTGAGTAACATTTCATTGTTTATATGCACTTCACCTTCTTTACTTAAAGATCTATTGATGGACATGAGTTGCTTCCATAGCATAGTTATTGAAAATAGTGCTGCAGTGAACACAGGGAAGAATGTATCTTTTCAAATTGGTGTTTTTGATTTTTTTGGATATTCACCCAGGAATGGAATGGCAGGGTCATAAGGTAGTTCTATTTTGAATTTTTTGCGGAACTTTCGTACTTTTTTCCATAGAGGCCATACCAATTTGCAATCACATCAATAGTGCATGGGGGTTTGCTTTTCTCCACATTCTTGCCAACACTTGTCATTTGTTGATTTATTGATGATCACCATTTTAAAAAGTATAAGGTGTTACCTCACTGTGCTTTTAATTTGCATTTCTCTGATAATTAGTGACATTGAGCATCTTTTCATATGTCTATTGGCCATCTGTATGTTTTCTTTGGAGAATTGTCTATTCAGGTCTTCTGCCTATTTTTAATTGGACTATGGTGTTTGTGTGTGTATGTGTGTAAGTTAGTTGTATGAGTTCTTTATATATTTTGGATATTAACCCCTTATGAGGTGTATCATTGTTAAATATCTTCCTCCATTTGGTAGGTTATTTTTTCGTTTTGTTGATAGTTTCCTTTGCTGTGCAAGAACTTTTTAGTTAGATGTAGTCCCATTTGTTTATTTTTTTTCTTTTATTCCCTTGCCCAAGGAGATGTATCCAAAAACTATTACTAAGGGCAATGTCTAAGATTTACTACCTATGTTGTCTTCTAGGAGTTTTATGTTTTGGGGGTCTTACCTTTAAGTATTTTATCCATTTTGAGTGTATTCCTGTAAATTTTGTAAGAAAGTGGTCTAGTTTCATTTTTTTTGCATGTATATCTCCAATTTTCCCAACACCATTTCACAAAGAGATGGTCTTCATCCCATTGTATATTCCTGCCTATTTTGTCATAGATTAACTGACCATATAGGCCTAGGTTTATTTCTGGGCTTTTCGCTCTATGTGTCTCTTTTGATTACTATACCCTTATAGTATAGTTTGATGTAAGGTAGCATTGTACCTCCAACTTTAGAACTGATCCCATTTTAAATTAACAGAATATTAAGGACTTATTATGTAGTCTCCTTTAGGTTCTGTGGGACACTCTGAAAGTTCAGATTATACCACTTTCAGGAGCCCATTGTACCTCCAAACCATTTAAAATATGTTTGCTAGGCACTGACACCAAGCTTTGTAATGTGTTTTACAGAAAGAAAGTATGATTTCTGCTTTCATGGAGCTTTGAGCCTGGTGAACAATCTGTTGCAATTTATAAATCAGTTTGTGACTCATTATTGAAATACAATCAATGGTGACAAATCTTTAACCTTTGAATAATTAACCATAAATGTATTCAGCACTACCACATTTAGTGTGCAAAGTGAGTGATCAAATTGCATAAGATAATTCTAATTGAGAAAAAAAATCAGCATTAAAATAAGGACACATTTTCTTATGCTCCTGATAAGTTTTAACTAAAGATGAGTGACAAGGTAAAGGGACAGCAACAGAATTGCCCAAGGTGGTCACTTTGAAAGACAGCATATCTGAATGTTTAAATGGGTTTAGTCATTTAAAAAGTTTTATTTCTCTTTTGATGCATCCCTGACAGGGTACATAAATCATCTCTACTGTATACTATTTATTATAATCACATTTTCACTCAGAGACTATATTTATTATATTTGATTAATTCTACCAAGTTATTATGCTGCAAATGCCAGCTAAGTGGAAGAATACCAAGGAAGGATCAAACATAGCCTCTGTCAGGTATGTTCAAACTTTTGGCATCTCTGCACCACACTGAAAGAAGAGCTGTCTTGGGCCACACATTAAATACATTGCAACAAGCAATCACCAAAAAATCTTACAATGTTTTAAGTAAATTTACGGGTTTGTGTTGGGCCACATTCACAGCCATCCTGAGCTGCATGTGGCTCACAGGCCACAAGTTAGACACCCCTGGTACATCCACTGGGCACACGATCTCTAACCCAAATAGATAATAAATGTGGTTTCTCAGACATAAATCACAATAAACACACACATAGGTAACAACATCCATAACATTCCCAAAGGGACTGACTAGAGATAACATTTAAGAAAATAAAATTTTACTTTTTTTTACACACACAATAAATTTTTACTCTACCATTTAACTTGATCACTGCATAGAATCATAGTGTTGGATGCTGATAGAAATTATAGTACCTTTAAAATTAAACATTTCAAAAATACGCATATGAACAGAGTCAGGAAACAGCAATAGCAAATACTTATTAAACACTAAGAGTAGGCATGATTCTCAATGCTTTATTTATGTGATGTGATTGAATATTCACATTAGCCTATGAGGAAGTTACCATTATAATCCACATTTTACAAATGGAGGAAGAAGCGCAGGGAGCTGAAGTAACTTGCCCTATGTCACATCACTAGTTAAATGATAGGCATGGTCTTTGAACAGGTCTGTGCAGCCAAATTAACCTGGTTTTGTGCCGAAAATGGAATAAAACTTCTCTGGCCACATCTGTGCCCATACCAGTACTTATAAAAATGTCATCATTGACTAGAAAGTTGTGCACCTGTGCTCTTTTTCTTTTCCAGACCTGCATTTTATCCATTAGATGCACTTGAATCTACATGTGAACTTCCACTATGGCATTCATGTGTCACTGCCAAAAAATTTTCATACATGCCCTTGTCACAACCCAGTGTTGTCAACTACACAGTAAATCAGCCCCCACCGCACAGCAAGTGCTATTATATCACAGGTAGTTTTAACACATATGATAAATTGGTCAGAATTGTTTATTGTTTTATGATAAATAAAAGTAATTGTTTGAGAGAACTCTAACGTAAAAAAAATTCTCTGTTAGGATTTTGGAGCAGTTCAATAAGCAATTATCCAAAGGGTCGCCAAGAAAGCGTAGAGAAAATAACTTGCAACTACGCATAATCTTTATCATGCAACATTTAAAGAAAAAGAATTACACAATAATTAAAACAGCACCAAAATCAAAAAGAATTGGATCCTGAGCCTGGTGGAACAATGTAACTTCTGTACAAAACCACCTCTTGCTTTGTGTTTGTTTAAAACAACCCTTTGTGTTTCATGACTGATCTAATAAAAAGTAATATTTTAAAAGTCAACATTTATGGAGCTATGCTGTGGGGATAATCTCTTTATATTTAGTATCTGATTTACTTTTTACAGTAATCATATTAATCCCATTTTATAAAAGAAAAAAAAAACCCTAAAGCTCAGAGAGGTTTAGTGATTCATATATCCATGGTATTAGAACACAGAGCCCAAAGTACTGAGTTCTTGAAATAAATCTGCAATAAAATACTACTTGATTTATTTTATGTGTTGGCATACTATGTAAGATTTCACTCTTATGGGTTGTTCTAGGAAACCCTTGATACCTAAGTCTAAAAACAAAATACCTAGATTTGAATGTCTGCTGTCTAGCTTATTTTTTAAGTAAAGAAACTGAAACTAGAGAGGGTTTGTGACACATGTTGAATCACTTGGCTCAATGGTACAGAACTCATGACCAGCACTTCGGTTCCCAACCCCCTCTCTGTACAATAGTCTGTTTGCATGTAGACTGTAAAGGCTATAGGGATGTTTGAATTGATAACTTTATTCTTTTTGTAATTCACACATAAGTTAATGGTTTGTTTCTATTGCTTACCAGACAATTTAGTTCCCTAGACTCTACATGGTAAAAATTAAGAGTCATGGATTTCTAACCATGAGCCACTCTTTAGCTGAACTCCTTGATAGGTGAATAAGGTTAGTTTTATCACATTGTTATAGAAGGAGAATTAGAAATTAAAGCCAAACTTCAAATTTGCCAAACCTGAAGTGATTCTAGGAATTTCTTCAAAAACAAAAACAGCAAATAAAGAGCCTATTTTGTTCCACACCATTTACACTTCCACTAGATGAAGCAAGAAATTTAAACTCTACAACACTGTATCAGTGCACAAATTCAGGCATCGGCTCTTTTTTCATTTTCCTCACTGAATTCAAATCACAAACTATCCCTGTTTAGTTTAGTTTAGTACACAATCTGAATAAGAAAATGTTATGTGAATCATTACCACTCCTGATTATTAGTAGGACTAGATGGGCAACTAGGTCAGAAAGAAAAAGAAAAAAAAATACACCTCACAGACACCTCAATTATTGTCTGAGACAATATTATACAATGAAGTAAAGTTTCGAAGTACATTATTCCATAATTATTACATTTCACTCCTAGATTAAGACCTTTTTATATGTTTGTACGAAGGCAAGATTGGTTACGTGACAAGATTTGTGTCAGTCTGTAGTTCCTATCTTTTGCTTCACATTTTATTATTTGTTAATTTTGAAATTCCAGCCAAGACATCATACACATAATATTTTCATACAATCACCCTTAGGCTGTGGGATAAGGGATCAAGGAGGTGTGCGTGTGATAAGCAGGAAAGATTACATCAAAAGAGTTTAATTCCTGTCACCCCAAAGAACAAATGCAACCCAGAAAAAAGTCTTCTCTTTAAAAGGAGCAAGGCAACTGTTGCCCTAATTGCTTTCTTTGTTGTTGTTATTTCAAGGTGGGGTAGGTAAGTTTGCTTGTGCATGTTTTTTAAACAAAGAAAAGATTTTGTGTGCAACATTTAGCAATGTTTTTTTAAGGTGATTTATGCTTTTAGAGAGGTTCATTTTCAGAAGAAATCTGAATGAGGAGACAGTCTGTAGAAAGACATTCCAACGAACTGGTTAGGCAAGTAGTTGTTTGGAAGGAACAGTGCCTCCGGGACTTGGGAAGAAGATAGAGAGGCAGCGCTTTAGAGGAGGGAGTGGGAGAGTAACAGAAGGAGTTAGTTACTTCTCCTTTCACCAGCTCCAGACAGTATTCGTATTTATGACTAATCTTTATGAGTGTAATCCCTCACCGCCCACCTCGCCTCCACAAAAAGCACTGATTAGGAAGCATTCATTTTCTCGGATATAAAAACGTTGCTTGTGTGTTCTAATTTTTGCAAATCTCCCCAGCCTCCTTGCCCCAAAGAATAGAAAGAAAAGAAAGATAGTCACAAACGCTTTAGATACCATGCCACATAACTTATTATTTAGAGTAGGTTTTATTATACATTTCAAACAGGACACATGGGTGTATATGTGCTTTCACGAATGGTTCTGGAAAACGTGGGCCTGGCTCATGTTCCCATCAAAGCCACACTAAGTAAGACACAAGAGGAGTCCTGGCAAGACTGAATTCAGAAGAAAAGTATTGGCAATTTATCTATCACAGAGAATGAGAGAATTGAGTAACCACCTAGTCCAATTTCATGTTTTTGCACATGAAGAAACTAGGGCCCAGTGGGAGAAGTAAAGTCAGTGACAAGAACATGAGGACTAGAAGCCAAGGTTCCTGACTCCCAGGCCAGTGTTTGTTGTCTGTTTGTTTTGTTGTTTTTGTTTGTTTGGGTTTTTTTTCTTGCTAAACTTCATGACTTCTGAAGTCTGACTACCTTTCAAAACTCAAGGGATAGTAAAAGTATAAAACTTAAAAACTTAAATATCCTTCCTAGGCCAAAGGACCTTTTATGAGCTCAATTTTACATGTGATGTTAAAATACCCTGGTTAGATGAGAAGTAGGCTGTATGTATTTAGTTCAGTAGCAGAGATGGTTTGTGCTGATTCCTTGCACCTAAGGCAGCCAACATTACTAAATCCATGATGCTCCACTAAAGTTCAATTTATGGAAAAATCATCTTGATATCCAACCCAGACATCTAGAAGACAGGACTATTTTTAAAAGCCATATTTGATAAGGCCATCTAGTTCTGGTTTGAAAGAAAGGAGGTCATAACATCTATTGAAAGATAGCATACTTACTTCCAAGACAAATCATGTGGATATTACCTCTAAAATCTTAATTTCTGATTCATTACTCTGTGCTACAGAGGTACAAAATTGAGATGTTAAAAATACTTGCTCTCTCTTTACCTCTTTAAGAGGGTGTGGTGAGAAATGGCTTAAATAATATCCATTAAGAGCTCTCAGCTTCTTGGAAGGATGATAAGTAAACACAGTGAAGTAAGAACTGTTTTTTTTTTTAATCTATAGGTAAATTATGTCTTTCCTAAACACAAAGAATAACTTTGCTACACAAAGGAGACCAAAATGAAGCTCAAATCACTGCAGACAATCTACATACTTCTGATAGGCATTCCACTTAACTAACCCGTATCAACAAAGTGAGAGGCTCATACTGCACAAACTGAGTCACACACACACAGACACACACACAAACACTTTGAATTTTGCCTTTTACCAAATGAAGACTCTCATAATCTCTCTAACCAGAAATAATCAACCCAGCAACTGATTGTATCAGCCTTGTTTTATATCCACATGTCAGCATTTTATCAATGTGATCCTTGTTGTCTAGTTAATGAGATTTGCACCTTTATCCCATATTAGGTTGTAAAGTAAAGGGACTCTCTCTTATTTTCATCTCTGGTCCTACTTCAAGAACTGGCACTTAATATATTCTGAAAAAATGTTGAAGAAGTGAAAGGAGAAAATGAATAGGTCCCATAGTCCTCCACAGAGATGTAAGCACAATCTCAACACACTGCTTCCTTTGGCAATAAGCGTTATGATATGGCAGAGTTTGAGACCACATGCACTGCAGGCACCTCCACACCTCCAGCCAACCATCCTCTAGTTACCCACATTCCATGTCCTACAATCCATTCAGAAAGGCCACCAGGTTAGAATCTCTTATGATTTCCCTTGAACTGACCTCAACTCTACTATTTGTCTGTTCTCATACTCCTTCTTTTGCCTGCAGGGTTCCAGCCAAACCAAATCGACCCTCCTCCCATTACACAGTTTACCAGATTCATGAATATACTTAAGTCAAAGAGTCTCAATCTGATAACCATAAGTGTGTGTGTATTCTGTTGTTCTGTGGGTCCAGGTAATTAAAAAATAATAATCATTGCATTACTAGGTGACACACATATGATCCAGTTTTCTCTAAGCATCACCATTTCTCTTCTCTTTTCACTGACTGCCTCACACATTTAAGCCTATTCCCTAACTCACATAAATGATACTCTCTGCCTAAAATAACTTCTCTCTCTTTGTCTTCATATGGCCAATGTATTCCCCAAGCTTTCAAATAGAAATGTTCATCAGAATTCCTGCTGAGTTTTATCTATACCTTCCTCTGGTGCTATCCACTTTCTAACTTGAGAGTAGTTTGTACATCTCTACATATAAACTAGGTGGTCCTTGGAAGCAGAATGTGCTCTTTATTTATTCATAAATTCTCCAAATTCTCTCAAGTATAGCAAGCATTAAATGTGTGTTGGATGCAGGACCACTGAGCTGCTTGATGACTAAGAGTGATCATTTCCATAGAGTATGATGTGAATACTGTTTCTAAGGTCATACAGTCCAACAGTCATTGCTGATGACTGAATCTGGTCTGTTGTTCCTGATGGATACTCATTTATGGTCTATTTATCCCTCAGTGTTAAGCATCAAATATTTTCTTGGCATGATTATTTAGATAATTTATAATCTAGTTCATTGGCCTTATATCTTTCTCCCCTGACTCTGCTATTGTATCAAAACTTTGTGCCCTGAGAAGTGTATCTTGAACTTTGAAAATCCTCAGTAAATACTTGTTGAATTGGTAAGAATATACATTTGAAACGTAAGCATTTTGCCAGGAAAAAGATTCCTATGAATCATCTCTACAATTAAAGAAATACAGATATGAGAATTTCTTTAATACCATCTTACTGATAAAGACAAATGTAGCCAAGCTATTTCATAAATATGATATCTGTCCAGAAAGTATCCATGTGCTATGAAAAATAGAGACATTTATTGAAGAAGATACAAGAAACATTGTACATAGGACAGTGGTGCCTCAGTCCCTTTAAAAGTAGGCAACTTGGAAACTCGCACAATTCTCCCAGTTGCCACCAGATGCCCTGCTGTATTTTCCTGGGTCTTATCAATGGTCTGGCCGAAATCTCTTCCCTTTTAAATGTGATTTTAGTTTTAGGAAAACCCAGAAGTCACAAGGTGCCAAATCTGGGCTGAAGGGGGGCTGAATCACCTGGGTGATTTGATGTTAAGCCAAAAAACTCTGCATGAGACATGATGCATTTGTTGTGATAAAGCTACCAAGCAACAGTTGCCCTTTGCTGTGGCTTTTTGAATCATCTGAATAGTTTCCATGGAAGAATGTTCAAGTTTAACATAAAATTTGATGCAGATTCGTGGCTCTACTCATGCATGTTAAATGGCCACACAGTGGCCAACACTCAACAGTGTTTAATGTTCCTGCTGACTAGTACAGTGAAGTTGACATTGTTTACGCAGGTACATTCCAGTCCACTCTCCTTGGCTGCCAGGTTACATTGACGTGGCTCAAACCAGTCTCATTACATTAACAATGGTCAGACTTTTTCCAGACATACCTCCTTGTATATTTAATTATTTCTTCTAAAGTATTCTACATTTTTATTCATTAAATGGCATAATTCTGAAGACAATTTCACATGTTTTAAGATGAGTCACAACTATAAATATTTCAAAATAGAGACTGGCCTAAAAGTTTCTTTTCCACATGGCTCTTTACCCTTGGGTAAGCCCCTCACCATCTGAGGCCTGAGTTTTCCTGCCTATAAAAACCTGTATGTTGAATCACTGGATTTCCCCAGTGATTCTCAAACATCAGAGTCACTTGGAGGGCTTACTGAAAGATTGTTTCCCTCCTTCTCCAGTTTTTGATTTACTACATATAGAGTAGAACCCCCCAAATTACACTTCACATCAAGTTCTTAAGTAATGCTGATGCTGCTGGCTTTAAAACTACACTGTGACAACCAATGAATTAAACTGTCTAGGAGTCCATGAAGCTGTGACCTCATTATCATGTTAAAATTCAAACCTAGGTATATCAGTAGTATATCCAACTCCAAAGCTTGTGTTTTTAACTACTATAGTGGAAAAGGGAATATTTCATTATGTCAAAATTACTGAATAATATTTAAATAACTAAAAATGATATTTAGTAATTCAAATATTTTATCTGTGAGGTCTATGAGACCTAATAGACACAAGGGACTATCAATTATTTTTTTCCAAAAAGAAAGGTAGAATGCCACATACAGGACCTTATTTTGGATATGTCTGAAATCTTGGAAGCTTGACTACCCTACGTCGTCCTATAAATGGACCTTGAGAGCTTGTTTGGTAGTTCTAGCATGGGAGCACAGCTACTCCTATACCCGTGACTGAAGAACAGTCTTCTCCTCTATCAGGGAAGGTTGTCCTCTTCCACCAAGCACAAAGCTTCAGGAGGGATGCACATGGAGCAGTGAGGCAGGAAGAGGACACCTATCCAGCAAGATCAGCTGAATCAACCATGGTAATCAATGGGGTGAGAGATGTTGGAGCCAGTTCACCCTCCCATTCACTATCAGATTTTAAAGACGTCTGCTCCAAAATTTGATCTTAGCCCTGTCCAGGTTTCTCAAATCTGGTTTGGTTGGAGTGTCCTCCCATATACCAAAAGGTTGTGGATTCAATTCCTGGTCAGGGCACATACCTAAGTTGCAGGTTCATTTGCTGGTTGGGGCACATACTGGAGGTAACTGACAGATGTTTCTCTCTCACTTCAATGTTTCTCTCTCTTGCTCTCTCTCCCTTCCTCTCTCTCTCTAAAATCAATAAACATATCCTTGGGTAAGGATTAAAATAATAAATGATCTTAATTTGAAGAGAAACTCAACATCATCTAGTTTAAAATGGAAAAGAATGATCTAGTCAGATTTTATAGCATGTTAGAATATCTTCAAATATTACTTTCTTTTTGGAAATACCAAAATACAAATCTATACAAATTATATTTTTTTCTGTATCAGTAATTGCTCTAATTGGAATGATCACCATTTTCCAGATTTATCATGCTCTAATGAGCAACAGCAACCATCATCACCACTTACTGACTGCATGCAAGCTACCATGCCGACTGCTTCATATGCCATATCTCACGTCTCAGAACAGCTTTTCTATGGTGTGTCTCCCGCACAATCGTCCTCATTTGGTGTATGGTGAAACCAAGGCTCAAAATATACCACAATTTAGCCATGGTCATCTAAATAGTGAGTAACAGCTGGATTCAAATACAGGCAGCCATCGACCTCCAGAGATTGAACTCTTTACCGCTGTCTGATAGTAGATGGAAAGGCAGATCTAGAAATTTAGAAAGTTGGGTTTAATCCTGACTCATCCACAAACTATTAAAAATGTTGAATTCAATAATAATCAACTTGTACTTTAGTCTTCCCTTCTATTAAAGGAAAGCTGAATTAGAACTAGATCATGCCTAAAATTCCTAAATCTAGTATTTTAGAAGTTTCTAATTTTTATAGATTAAAACTATATTTAAAAAAACTGGTTGCCAGAGCAACACGAGTATTACTTCAAACAAATCAGATTCCCTTTAAGTCAGCATGCTAGGATTTCAACCTGATCAGGTTTTAAGAAGAGCAAGGTCAGAATGAGCTCCCCTGTTTCTGCTAAAATCCCCTTCTGTTTATCTGCCCTCTTCAACTTTGTCATTCTGAAAGCATACACAGGGAGCACAGTGTCTTGAGTAACATTGTTGAGGTTACACCAAAGACAGGTGTTAGGGGAACTATTTCCCTGGGGCTATCATTTCCAATTCTTCCTCCTCAAAAACAGAGGGGAGGGTTTCTTCTTAGATTAAACATGAGGACTGCAAACACCTCCCCGCAGGCAATAAATTCTCTGCTGGCGAGTGCTGCCGTTTACCCAAACACCAAAGCAGAAAGCAAACAGCCCCTTTTGTGAGGGAGGAGCTGTCACCTATCAAGTGATGTTTGTGAATTTCTAGAGAAGAAGAAAAAAACCTTTCCTATATTTTATTAAGCAGACTGTTTGTTCAAGGTTTGAAATGCATACTTGTGTTTAAGGTAAAGTCCCTGGCTTGGCACACCTGAACAAAGTGGTGCCTTCTGATTGGCTACGCTGTACAAAGAACAGAACAGAAAAACAATCTGCTCTTCTAGGGACACCTGAACTCAGTCTAAACTGAATGGATATTGAGCTACCTCATTAGCAACATAAGTATCTACAAACCCATTTTCCAAAAATTACAGGGGCTTTGCTGTGTGTAATATGTTTTGTTTCATTTGTGTTCATAGAACTAACTCATAAAATTCTATCTGGCATCAATTTTGGTCAAATGATTATTTTAATGGTACTAGCCATGAGGTAAGGCTAATAGGATTCCTTAAAGGAGTTAAGGTTACTGGATGGAAAAGGAGAAACGTTATGTCCATTCCCATGGTTAAGACTAATCCTAGGGGAAAGCGTGGAAATGTACTTTGCCCATCCTTCTTTTACCACCTCCTTCCTCATATTGTTCCTATTCTAATTAGACCTGCCCACTCCACTCACAGATGCTTCATTCTCCAAAATGTCCTACTCAACTCCAGTCAAAACTACTATCCCCTTCCACAGATTACAGTCAAAGGTGTATATCAAGAGGAACTATTTCATCTTGATGTGCAAATGATGAGAAATTCCTTTAATCACCTAGAACTATTTGCACATTTTGAAGAAGAGATTGTATAACCAAAATTGAATTTGAGTTTAGAGACCATTTTGCATGGTTGGTTCAAATGTAAATTAAGGGCAAAAAAAGGCTCATGAAAAGAAATTTGACAATAGGTATCAAGAACACTGGTGTTCATACACTGTTACTTAATGATTACATTTCTAAGTATCTAGCACAAAAATATTTTGTATATAAATATTCTTAAAATCTGTGAGTAAAAGAACAATTAAATATATTATTGCATAGCTATGTAGTTATATATAATACAGTGATTTAAGTCGTTTTAAAGATTTGTAAATAAAAGAATGCTTACCACAGAATGCAAATGAAAAGTAGATAACAAAATTTATATGACATGATCCAAATATGTTTAATGAAATCTATTTCTTCTAGAAAAATAACTGGAAAAATTATTAAAATTTTCATAATTATTATTAGTAGGTAGGAATTTATATGTGCTTTTGATACTTCTAAAGTTACTTTAATTAGTATGACTTGTTCTTGTAATAGGAGTGGTATATTTATTTGTATTTTACTCTAAAAAGTAATACATATTCACCTATCTCAGAATTCTTAGGAAGATAGCACAGACAAGTGATAACAAAAATAATAATTTTTAATTGACTATATAAATTTACATACTAGGATCTTTGAATGAAAACAAATCAGATAATGAAAATAACCATCACAATTCTCTGAGGCCTATGATAGATATTATATCTATCTATACAAAATGAGCAAAGAAAGGCTCATGGATTATCAAGTTCACACAGCTGAAATTGGTAAAGACAAGATTTCAATTCTATTGTGTCTGAATACAAATCTCATGCTGTAATTCTAATGTAAGTATACTTCATAAAACCCTATTTTAAATATAAGGTAGTTATAAACTTTTTTTTTAAGCCTTTATTCAAATCTGCCTATACTGAACCTTAGTGGTTTTCTAGAAGACCAGAAAAGGGGAAGTGGAAATAGGGGAGAAGTAGGGAACTTGAAAAGGATCAAAGGAATGAATAGGAGGCAGGAGAAGAGGGTGGTAGCAGTGCTGTGAGGGTCGCTCTGGGAGCCTGAAGAAGACCAAAATAGGAAGAGAAGAGAAGGAAGGTAGAGATGCTGTCCTTGAAGTGAGCTATTAATATTGATGTCAGACCTACAATTGGGTAACATTTTGCATCTCAAGTGCCTGGAGAGCAAGACACATAGAAAATTATTGATGTTTGTATGGCATATCAGGAATCATATCCTTTCTGCTTTTTGACCCAGGACGAGGCATGTAGGAAGGGAGATTTCGACTATTTGAGTGATTCCTGCAGCAATGCCATCAACCAGCCCCTTGTGACTGAACTGAAGTGACTTACTGAAAAATAATCTGCACACAGAGTATCATATATATATTTATCAAATGAAAGCTTAAAACATTTGGCATACCAAAGACTGTTATGATACTATTCTAGAATATTTAAAAATAGCTATAGATATGGTTCAAATTGAGTTATATGTGAGTGAATGTATATGTAATTCTGTGTGTATGTGTTTGTGTGGAGGTAGGGAGAGTGAAAAAGATAAAGAGCTAAAGAGCTATGGAGAGAATATTTATAAACTTTTGATCAATTAAAAATTCAGCAATTTAGAGCTTTGACATGATGCACAATCTTGCTTAGAAAATACAGATATTTATTTTCCTTAAAAAATTCATTCTGATAAATGAGAATATTCATGGAATTTTGTATTCTTCCTCATAATGTCTAGTGACAACTATGACTTTGGTACAAAAGAAGGGCAACATCAAGGATAAATATTCTGTTCAATAAAATAGACTATTCCTTGAGTTCTTTAAAATATATTTGACAGTTGAAAGTAACAATTATAATACTGCCTTATGAAGTATTCAATGTGTGTAGATGTAATATATATGTGTGTATATATATGTGTATATATATATATATATGACAAGTACAACATCATGGGAGAGGGTTATAAAACCAACATTGTGGTCAGTTTTCTACATTGCATTTGAGGTGGTAAAACAGTGACTATCAATACACTGTGAAAAATTATGAATATTGAAAAGTCCTCAGAGCAACCACTAAAAATATGCAGAGATATAGAAGAAACCAAAATAGAAAAATTAAAATTGAATACTAAAAATAGGTCAAATATTCTACATAACAGCTTAAAAAGGAAACAGAAGAACAGAAGGAAACAGACAAAATATAAGTGATTGAAAAATATTAACAATTATATTAAATGTAAATGATGTAAATATACCAATTAATAGATAGAGATTGCCAAAATGGATAAAAAGCTATTCAATTGTATGTTGTCTAGAAGATATTCACTTCAAATATAGTAATAAATATAGGTTAAAAGTAAAAGGATAGAATAAAGATTTACTGTACAAATGTTAATCAAAATACACTTAGATTGGTTATGGCTAATTTAAAAAAGATATTAACTTTAGAACAAGCTAAATTATGATAAAAAATATTATATAATGATAAAAGGATCAATTGAACAAGAAGATGGAACATAGTATATAATAATGAAATCTTATATGAATCTTTGGTCATATAAAATGTAAGGCATTATGCTAAGTGCTATGATGTGACCCTTTCCAAATACAAACACACTACCTGCTCTTGACATGTAGAGGGAAAGAGTCTTCAGGTATATCTGGGCTGCTACAGTAAGAATTTACAAAAATGGATAGGTCAGATAATTACCACTCAAATCTCTAGGGAAAAATTTAATTCAGCTAAACAGGGCGTCTTTCAAAGTATAAAGAATAAACAAATGTAAAATTAAAGAAGGGGAAGGGCCAAGTCAAGGATCATGTATAGAGGACCCATGGACAAAGACAATGGGGGGAGGAGTGAATGTGGGAAGTGAGGGGTGGGTAGGAGAGGGGAGAGTAATGGGGAGAAAATGGGAACAACTATAACTGAACAACAACAAAAAATGTTTTTAAAAAAGAATTATGTAGTTGCAGCAATCATTTCAGTAGAACATTCAGGTGTTAACATCATTATCCACCTCTTGAAAATATGACAGACATGATTAGACAGTTCACAAATATAAAGCTGAGGTGTAAAGTCATATATCAGACAACTGAATACAGAATCAAGAGCCAACAAGAGCCTTGCTAATCCAAGGCAGCACATTCTTCAGTGACATTCAAATCATTCAAATGAAGAAGACACAAACATTCTCTACATTTCAAATTTCCTTTGTTAATAACCAGAACAACACATTATGATCCCATTTCAGGACTGGGTGTTAAGGTGAAGGGTATATAAAAAATCAATAAAAATGGAGTGATACTCTCAATTTCAAGATTTCTGTCCTTAATTTAACTTGTCATTTCATGTCTACAGATTCATATTTCTTGCATAGTAAAACAATGCTTGGCTGAGATCCCAACTTTTTATATTATATTCAAGAGGAAAGGAATTTATGTGCAGAGTTTTGGAACTACATAGCTATTACCCTATACACAGAAAAGTGAAAAATATGCTACCACATAGAGGAACAAAAGAGCTCCATACCAGCTGCAGCAGCTGTCACTTTAGAAGGACTAGGAATCTCAGAGGGTCCTAGCTCTTACCCTCCAAAGCAGGACGCTAGTTACAACATCTGAGCAAGTCCACAATTTTGCCACTCCTATTGCGTAGAACTATTGTTATTATCTAGTCCTGTCTATGTGGCCTTCACACGTGGACATATAAGAGGATGTTAGAATAGTCATCAGACCGAGTTAGACCCAGGCTTCACACAGACCAATAATTTATTACCAATGTTTTAGTTCTTTGGAAACAAAAATAAGGCAGCCACAGATAGGCAATTTTTAAAAATTAAGTTCATTCTTACTTAGTATATTTCTTTCAATAGAGTTGTTTCCAAGTAACCTAATTTGTTCCCTCTACTGACAAAATCCCATATCCTTTTGTTTTCCACTTGTTTCTGACTCACTTCAATCCTATGCTTATTTTAAATTTTTCTCTCCTGAGTGTTATTTTCTAATTTATTGTCACCTTCAATTTAATCTGGTAAGCAATTTCAAGCTCAAAGGTGCTAATAAATGATGGTCAAACTCTGTTTCAGCAATCCTAATTAGCAACGGTATCTCTTCAGAGGAGTGAAAAGTGTGGAGATTCTGTATTGTACAATTACCCCATTGGGGAAGGGTGGAGGTTTCCCATATAGCATCTTTAAAATACAGAGAAAAAGAAGTACCCAAGAAGAAATGGAGCTCAGGTTCTTCTCCAATGCAATACTTTGAACGAAGAAAGTTCTTTTGAACAGGGCTGTTTGAATGAGAACTTCTGACTTCTTAGATAACTTCGAAGTCTCATTTTTTTAAAAAATTCCTGATGGTCTACTATGTACAACATATTGTAACAAATAAGGGACATGACAAAATATGGCCCCTGTACTCTTTTCAAAAAATTTTTTTGCATTTATTTTTTATCGTTGTTCAAGCACAGTTGTCTCTATTTCCCCCCCACCACTTTCCCTCGCCCCACCCACTCCCACCTCCCACCCTCAATCCTACCCTCCTTTGGCTTTGTCCATGGTTCTTTATACATGGTCATTGATGACATTTCCCCTCCTTTCCCCTGTTATGCCCGTCCTCCTCCCCTCTGGTCACTCTCGGTTTGTTCTTTACTTCAATGTCTCTGGTTATATTTTGCTTGCTTGTTTGTTTTGTCATTCAGGTTCCACTTATAGGTGAGATCATATGGTATTTGTCTTTTACCCTCTGGCTTATTTCACTCAGTATAATGCTCTCCAGCTCCATCCATGCTGTTGCAAAGGGTAGGAGCTCCTTCTTTCTTTCTACTACATAGTATTCCATTGTGTAAATGTACCACAGTTTTTTGATCCATTCATTTACTGATGGGCACTTAGGTTACTTCCAGCACTTGGTTATTATACACTGTGCTGCTATGAACACTGGGGAGCATAGGTTCTTTTGAATTGGTGTTTCAGAATTCTTAGGGTATAATCCCATCAGTGAAATTGCTGATTCAAGAGGCAGGTCCAATTTTAGTTTTCTGAGGAAATTGCACACTATTTTTCACAGCAGCTGCACTAGTCTGCATTCCCACCAACAGTGCACTAGGGTTTCCTTTTCTCCACAGCATCACCAGCACTTATTGTTTATTGATTTGTTTATGATGGACATTCTGACTGGTATGAAGTGCTATCTCATTGTGCTATTAATTTGTATCTCTCTGATGGCAAGTGATGCTGAGCATCCTTTCATATGTCTCTGGGTCCTCTATATGTCCTCCTAGGAGAAGTGTCTGTTCAGGTCCTTTGCCCATTTTTTAATTGGATTGCTTGTCTTCCTGGTGTGGAGTCATGTGATTTCTTTATATATTTTAGAGATCAAACCCTTGTCCAAGGTATCATTTGCAAACATATTTCCCCATATGGTAGGTTCCCTTTTCATTTTGATGATGTTTTCTTTAACTGTGCAGAAGCTTTTTAATTTGATGAAGTACCATTTGTTTATTCTTTTCTTTCTGTCCCTTGCCCTAGAAGACATATTGGTGAAAATATTACTGCAAGGAATATCTGAAATTTTCCTGCTTGTGTTCTCCTCTAGGACTTTTATGGTGTTGTGACTTATATTTAAGTCTTTTATCCATCTTCAGTTTATTTTTTGTGTATGGTGTAAGTTGGTGGTAGAGTTTCATTATTTTGCATGTATCTTTCTTGAGCTCCCAAGACCATTTGTTCAAGAGGCTATTTTTACCCCATTTTATGCTTCTTCCCCCTTTGTCAAATATTAATTAATCATAGAGACTTGGGGTTATTTCTGTGCTCTCTATTCTGTTCCATTGATCTATGTGTGTTCTTATGCCAGTACCAGACTGTTTTGATTACAGTGGTCTTATAATATAGTTTGATATCAAACATTGTGATACCTCCTACTTTATTCTTCTTTCTCAAAATTGCTGAGGTTATTCAGGATCATTTATGGTTCCATATAAATTTTTTAAATATTTTTTCTATATCTGTGAAATATGCCATTGGTATTTTGATAGGAATTGCATTAAATCTAAAATTGCTTTGCATTGTATGGACATTTTGATGATATTAATTCTTTCAATCCATGAACACGGTATGTGCTTCCATTTATTTGTGTCTTCCTTAATTTCTTTAGTGTTCTGTAGTTTTCTGAGCACAGTTCGTTTACCTCCTTGGTTAAGTTTATTCCTAAGTATTTTATTTTTCTTGTTGACATAGTAAATGGGATTTTTTTCCTAGTTTCTCTTTCTGATATTTTATTGTTGGTGTACAAAAATGCTTTTGATTTCTGAATGTTGACTATGTATTCTGCCATTTTGCCAAATTCATTTATTAGGCTGAGTAGTTTTTTGGTGGAGTCTAAAGGGTTTTCTATGTACACTATCATGTCATCTGCAAACAGTGATAGCTTTACTTCCTCCTTTCCAGTTTGTATGCCTTTTATTTCTTTTTCTTATCTTATCACTGTGGCTAGAAATTCCAATACTATGTTGACTAGAAGTGGTGAAAGCTGACATCCTTCTCTTGTTCCTGATTTTAGTGGGAAAACTTATAGTTTTTGTCCATTGAGTATGATTTTTGCTGTTGGTTTCTCATTTATGGACTTGATTATGTTGAAGTATGCTCCCTCTACTCTAACTTTGCTGAGTGTTTTTATTATAAACGGGTGCTGTACCTTATCAAATGCTTTTTCTGCATCTACTGATGTGATCATGTGATTTTTGTCTTTTGTTTATGTGATATATTTATTGATTTGTGAATATTGTACCATCCTTGCAACCCTGGGAAGACACCCACCTGATCATGGTGTATGATCTTTTTAATTTAATTGCTGGATGCCGTTTGCCAATATTTTGTTGAGGATTTTAGTGTCTATGTTCATTAGTACTGTTCTCTTATAGTTTTCTTTCTTTGTTGTGTCTTTAGCTGGTTTTGGGATTAGGATGATTCTGGCCTCATAAAAAGAATTTGGAAGTCTTGCCTATTCTTGGATTTTTTTGGAATAGTTTGAGAAGAATAGGGTTAGCTCTTTCTTAAATGTTTTGTAAAATTCTCCTGTGAAACCTTCCAGTCCAGGGCTTTTGTGTGTCAGGAGTTTTTTGATTACTGTTTCAATTTCACCAGCTGTTATAGGTTTGTTCAGGTTTTCTGCTTCTTCTTGATTCAGTTTTAGAAAATTATATTTTTCTTTAAGTTTCTCCATTTCACCCAGGCTTTCAAATTTCTTGGCATGTAATTTTTGTAGTAATTTCTTACATTCCTTTGTATTTCTGTGGTATTGGTTGTAATTTCTCCTCTTTCATTTTTGATTTTACGTATTTGGGTCCTCTCCTTTCTTTCTTGATTAGCCTGGTTAAAGGTTTGTTGATATTTTTATCTTTTCAAAGCACAAGCTCCTGGACTTACTGATCCTTTGAACTTTTCTTTTATTCTCTATATCATTGAATTCTGCTGTGATCTTGATTATTTCCTTCCTTCTACTCACTCTGGGCTTTGTTTGTTATTGTTCATCCAGTTCTTGTAGATGTAGGGCTAGGTTGTTTACTGGGAATGTTTCTATCTTTTTTAGGTAGGCCTATATTGCTATGAACTTCCCTCTCAGGACTGCCTTTGTTGTGCCCCATAGATTTGGGAGTCCTGTGTTCATTTTCATTTGTTTCCAGAAACTTTTTGACTTCTTCCTTGACCTCATTATTAACCCATTCATTGTTTAATAGCATACTGTTTAGTCTCCATGAGTTTGAATGTTTTTGACTTTTTTCTTTGAGGTTGGTTTCTAGTTTCAAGGCCTTGTTTTCCAAGAAAATGCTTGATATGATTTCAATTTTCTTGAATTTTTTGAGGCTTGTTATGTGTCCTATCATGTGGTCTATCTCTGAAAATGTTCCATGTGCATTGGAAAGAGTGTATATTTTGCTTCTTTGGGATGAAATATTCTATATATATTAGTTGAGTACATTTGATCTAATGCATCATTCAGTTCCACAATATCCTCATTGATATTTTGTTTGGAAGATCTATCCATTGTTGACAGTGGATATTAAAGTCCCCTACTATAATTGTGTTACTGTCTGTAACTTTTTTGAAGTCCTCCAAGATTTTTCTTATATATTTAGGTATTCCTATGTTATGCATATATGTTTATAAATGTATGTCTTCTTGACAGATTCTTCCCTTGTGTATTATGAAATGTCCTTCTGTGTCCCTTTTTATGGCCTTTGTTTTGAAGTCTATTTTAACTGATATAAGTATTGCTACCTGGCTGGCTTTGTTTTCCTGTCCATGTGCTTGGAATATTTTTTTCAATCTTTCCCTTTCAGTCTGTGTAGGTCTTTTGTTGTGAGGTGTGTCTCTTGTAGGCATAATGTGTGTGAGTCATGTTTTCTTAGCCAGTCAGCTACCCTATGTCTTTTGATTGGAACATTTAATCCATTTACATTTAAGGATATTATGATAGGTATTTATTCACTGCCATTTTACCCCCCCTTGTACCTGTGCTCCTCTCCCTCACTCTTTTTCTTCATCTTCTTAAAGCAGTCCCCTTAGCATATCTTGCCATGCTGGTTTGGTGAAGATATATTCTTTGACCCTTCTTTTGTCTGGGAAATTCTTTATTTTACCTTCCATTTTAATTGAGAGCCTTGCTGGGTAGAGTAGTCTTGGTTGCAGGTCTTTAATTTTCATTACATGGAATATTTCTTGCCATTCCCTTCTGACTTGTACAGTTTCTGTTGAGAAGTCAGCTGCTGTCCTCACCAGGGCTCCCTTGTATGTTACTTCCTGTTTCTCCCTTGCTGACTTTAAGATTCTCTCTTTGTGAATTTTGCCATTTTACTTATGATTTGTCTTGGAGAGAGCCTCTTTAGGTTCTTCTTGATGGGGACCCTCAGTGCTTCCTGGATTTGTGTGACTTTTTCTCTCATGAAATTAGGGAAGTTTTCCATCATTACTTTTTCAAACAGGTTTTCTGCCCCTTGGTCCCCTTCTTCTCCTTCTGGTATCCCTGTTATACAGATATTATTATGTTTCATGCTGTCCTGTAGTTCCCTTAACCCCTCTTCATTCTTTTTGAATCTTTTTCTTGCTCTTTCTTAGAGTTTTTTCTACCTTGTCTTCCAGCTTACTGAGTCGATCCTCTTGTTCATCTACTCTGCTTTTGATTCCTTCTACTGTGTTCTTCAATTCTTCAATTGAACAAAATTTTGAATCTTCATTTCCTCTTGGTTCTTGTTAATTTTTCCATGTCCGTTTTCATGCTGATATAGTTTGCAGTAAGTTCCTCATAGCTCTGCTGTAGTTTTTGATAATTCTCACTGAGCTCATTGAGTTTCCTTATAACCATTGTTTTGAACTCAATATCTGATAGCTTACTTGCCTCTATTTCATTTAGCACTCTTTGTGAGGATTCCTCCTTTCCTTTTGATTGGGGGTTCTTTGTCTTCCCAATATTTGTGAGACTCTTGGCTGCTTCTGCTTCTTAAAATGATCTGTTTTGACTCCCTGACTTTGTGGTTAGATCTTCTATGGTAGGAGACATGTGAGATTCAGTGGTGCAGTCTCTTGATCTCCTGAGCCTGATGCTCTTGGGATGCCCTTTATGCCATTTATGTGGGCTTTCTGGATGTAATTGGGTTTTGATTGTTGTTGGGTCATTCTTTGGTGGGTCCTTCCCTCCAGTTGGTTGACTGGGGGTCACTCTGCCCACCACGTCTTATATGCTGTTGTGCAGGTGCTGCCAGAAGGAAACCACAAAGCCCAGGAAACAAACCCACACCAGCAAAAATAACTTTCCCTCCAATCGCACTACCAACAGCAAATGAACCAGTATTAATAAGGGTGTAAAGAGATTAAGACTATTATAAGAAAAGAAAATGAATATGAGATGACCACTGAAAGAAAAATGGTTTTGAGAGGGTAGAGGAAGGAGCACTAAAAAGAACTGGGAGTGGGAGCAATGAGAAGAAAGAAAGTAAAATTTACTTTATGAATAAAAGAGGGGATGAAGAAGGCGGAAATGCACAAGGTGGAGTATCTATGTGATGGATAAAAAATTAATGTTAAAAAGCTATGCAGGAAAGAAAACATGACAAATCATGGAGAAGACCACAGTGGATTTCATCTCAGTAGCCTCTAATATTTACCACTGTTTTTTCTCTCTGGATCTGCCTCTGGCGAAGTCAGATGTTGACCCCATCTGACCTTAGGCATCCTGTTGGAGACATCCAGGGATATACCGTCTATGGCCCTCTCTCACTCGTTAATCTAATCACCCTGCAGTCCGGTTTAAGCCCCATAGGGTGGGGCAGAGTCCCTGCTGGGGTTGGAGCCATTGTTTCCCCTGAGGCAGCTGCCACTCAGGGGAGTGGTCTACCAGAACACAATGGCTGCTGCAGTGTGGTGGATGACTCTCAGCACCGGGATCCCAGAGTCTACTCTCTCAGTTCTCTCCCCAGAGCTTCAGACCCCAGTTTCTCTTCAGGCACCTCCAGCCCACTCTGCCCCCACCTTTGCTGGAGTCCTGGGTAAGTGGCTGCAAATGAAAATGTGTGTGTTGGTCCTTTATACGGCTCTTTGTGTCTCTACCCGTCTGCCTCTGGCGGAGAGCAACTCTGCCGCTTTTCCCTGCCGGTTGCTATCTGTGTACTTTTTGGGCTCTGGTGTTCTAGGCTGGAGATCCCAGCTTAGGGTTTAGACCCCACTCTTCTCAGGGGGATCCAACTGGCTGCTTAATTATTTTTTGGCACTGCCACCTGTGGGCACCCAGCCAGACTTCTGGAGTCTCTACCGCACCAGTCAGGTTGTGCTGTGTTCCCTGTATGCTTTAGAGACAGAGAAATGAATGATAATGTGGCATAATAAGTAATATGCCTAAAAATATACATAGGTTGCTTCAGAGGAATAATCTCTAATTCAGACTGGTGAATAATAGTGATAGAAAAAGTTTTCTCAGAGAGGGTATGATAACTGGATGTTGAGGGATGGATAGAAATTGGCCAGGGAGGAGAAAAAAAATGGTTGTTCTCAAGGAGAAAATCTCTAATAAAACAAAGAAGCAAGAAATAGCATGGCATGTTAACAAAATAGTTCAGTATGGAAAAATAGAACAATAGGAACTTTAAATGAAAAGATTGATTTTCGATTTTAAACTTTGTAACTTCTGCTTGCTCTCATGAGTACAAGAGTAAGAACAGAAAATCTCTGGAAAAATATAAAAAGATAGGTTTTCTTAGGCAAGTGCTACCTATTAATTCGATATTATTTAGTAGATTGAGATCATTTCTAAGTCACTGACAAATCAGAATTTATACACCTTTATATTCCATAACAATACACTCCAAGGCCTTGAATGAACCACCCCTTGGATTTATCTGTCAGTTTCTTTTTAGTAGTTCAAGGACAGCTGAGGACTATATTCCTGTTAGAATGGAAGGAGCCAGGGAAGAATAACATTTTTCTCTGATCAATATAGTAACAAAACATGATGTATTTGCAAAGTCACAACTTTCTATTTTGGGTTGTATCCTCTATTTCCCCACTTCAGCTTCTCCCAATAATAAAAAGTACAATTTGTATCAAAAAGTATATTATGAAAATTCCTGTAAAATCTTATCTTAGACAGGATAGGCAAGGCATTCCAAAATATCCACTTAGCTCCTTTTATTTATGCCCTTCTGTAAAATAAAGCCATTTAACACTCCCCTTCCAAAATAGGCATTTTATAAAGCTTGCTCTTTTATCACATCAGTGGATATGCTATGACACCCCACACTCTTTCTCATTTTTTAAAAAAATTTTTCTAGAAGTCTCTTTTTGTTTCAAATTTTTATAGAAAAAACAGCAGGACTTGTGTGGTAAGTAAAATGTTTTAAAAATGTTGAGAGAGAGAGAGAGAGAGAGAGAAACTCCTCAGCATTAAGGACTGTACAGATACAAGAAATTTTATCTAAACATCTCAGAAAAGTGTTTTACTATCATTAACCCATTGTGCTCCTTAGCTATCTAGGAGGTATGTGGCATGTAAGTTCTCATCATTTTATAGATGGGAAACTGAGGCTTAAAGTCATAAGTGACTCAGCAGTAAAGCCAAAGAAAGCCTATTTATGCATTTATTATCTTCATTCTTCCTATTCTATTATTAGGTAATGAAATATGTGTTCTCAGAGCTCCTTCATTAAAGAAGGATAGTTCCATGAGAGATGCAGTCTCCCATAGTATTATAGAAAGTGCTTTGGATAGAATTCAGATCTAGATTCTAGTTCTGTCTTCCCTAGTAAAAACTTGGGCTGATACCATGCTCTCTAAATCAAAATAGGCATGAAGAGCAATTCAGATAAATGATATAAAAAATCATTTCCAAGCCTACCCCTCGCATCAGTGGAAACATGTATTATGGAGAGCTGAGGCAGATGTAAAATCTACAAGCTCCTACATTTCTCTCTGCTGACCAAATTGACTCACTTTCCAATGGCCACCTGCCATTGGAAAAGCTCTTATTAAGAGCCACCTGCCTTTTCATATGCCATGAAAAAGCCAGGCATAACAGAGGTTAGCATGGCTCACACATCAAAGGAGAGACCCATGCCACTCACCCACATGGGATCACTCAGGTCCGAGTCCTGCATGCGGATACAGTCCATGCTAATCTCAATTTTGTTTGTCGCTCCATTTTCTGATGGTTCATCTACAAAGTTCAAGTCAATGGGCTGAACTGAACATATGGGCCTATCATAAAGGAAAAAGAAAAAAAAAAGTATGTTAGGGCTTGGAAAGGTACTAAAACACACTCACCAGTTGGTAAACATTAGCTCTTTCTGTCTCAGAGTTGGCCAGGCTCAGTGGTTTCTATCAGAAACCCTAGATATGGATCTTAGCTTAACCACTTACCACATGCATAATCACATGCAGTTCAAACCTAGGCCCTATTTGTAAAGTAGAAATTATGAACCCTGCTCCCCGTCAAAGAATTGCTGGGTGGAACACAGGAAGGAACAAAGGCATCAGGGATGGACTATTTTATTACTCTTCCTTTACAGTCCCAAGTGCTCTGATATTCTTTCATCTTCCATTTAATTTATTCATTTATCCAATCCAGATCTTCAGAAAGAAGACAATATCCTTCTCTTAGCAAAACATAAATGCTTTCTCAGTGGTGTATTTCCATTGTAAGAGTAAATGAGTCTTTAAGCTAAACAGACTTTGAGTATCAGAGAATTGTTGGGGAAGTTATTTTGGGTTGGGCAGGAGATACCTTCTGATCTTCCCAAAATACAGCACATTGGAATAATAATGATCTTTTGGTGTTGGAAAATGGTATTGCAAAATGTAGTGGGTTCTCTACTACCTTTTGAACACAGAGGTATCTGTGTTCAAATAGAAATAGAATTTTTCCAATTTTATTCTGGAGAAATAACATTTTTCCAATAATATTAACTAATTTTTATCAATTCTAGAAATATGCCTTTCTAATGCAATATTATGTCAATTCGTATTTACCTAATAATACTAGTTAAAATGTAAGGTTTTTTTCTGCTGATTTGATACTTACTGTTCCAGAAAGTCCCAGATATGCTGGAAAACCTCGGGACTGAGGAATTCACTTGTCTGTGTGCTCTGGGACATGGTGGATCGATAATAACTTTCTTTCCAAGAAAAATGAGCTGGGGTTTCTACGAACCTTAAAAGGACAAAAATGAAACCAGGATTAAAGTTTCTGTATTTAGGCATATAAAATATTTAAATTAAATCATATTTGATGAAAAAGAAAATTAAATGAATCTCCAAAATCATGCAAGTGTATATATATATATATATATATACACACACATATATATATATATATATATATATATATATATATATATATAGTAAATTTTACAAGTTGCAAAATTGTATTCTTCAGGTAGCGTCACGGATCTCATTTTGCAATAAAATCAGGTAATCACGTCTTCTACCGAAGCTTGTCTCTTTAACTAATAATGTTGCTACACCTCACACTTCTGCTATCCAACATCTATGTTCTGCATATTTCAAAAAGAAAATAAACATTCCCTCATTAGGTCTGACAGCAAGTCTGACCTATTATTAAACTCATTTTATAAGTGTCTTAACTGATTATCTGCTCATTCAGCCTCCAGCAAGTAAAAAGTAGAATCAGAAAACAGAAGCAAGTTCAGAAACTTAAGTTTCACCCTCAGCATAATCACCCCTCTCATAACTACCATCTTAGCATCATGCCCAAGGACAATAAACTCAAGTTTCTGGACCTAGACTTTTTTTTCTTAATCACTAGTTACCTACTTTGATGTGTGCGTGGGTGGTTTTTAATTGGAGAGTGGAATTCTAGTTAGACTAGAGGATAAGCAAACATCTGAATATGTTGCAAATGAATCTTATTTCTGTTTGCTTTATTTGGTTGCTGGATCCTCAAGTTTGCCTTTACATAAAAAAATTAACCTTGATCCATATGGAAAGGAAAATGTCAGCTTTCTCGAGTGATGCTTTCTCCAAATCTGCATGTTATCTGCACAGATCATCTTAGTATGTAGCTCATTATCATTATCAGTAGACTAATTTTATTCCAGGATAAAATTAGCTAAGCAGTTAAACATTACTTCTATTGTTACAAAGAGTTAAATAGTGTACTAGAATAGTCAATCATTTAAAATTTGCAAATGAATGCTCTGGTCTTGTACATAATAGAAGATAACAGCACTGAATTTACTGCTGATTTCAAAACTGTATGGAGAAGCACTTTCATTACTAAAGTCAAACATGTACACAGAGCATCTGTTATTTGCCAGAGAGTACAATGGGCACCGGAAATAAAAAGTGAATGAGACACTCTCATTCTCTAGGAGATTATGGTGTAGAAGGCAAGACAGGGAAACAAATCTCTAGTAAATATAGTCATAGTGTGTATAAAATTATAAAAAACAAAGAAGAAATGTATCATCTCATCTAAGGGGTTAAGGAAAGAAACTTTAATGATGAGAAATCTGTGAGGCCAAGTAAGGACTAGTAGTATAAGTGATCAGCCTATGGCAAGAGCATAGACAAAATACTAAAATAGGAAATAATTTGATGTATGTAAGAAAATTAGATGCAACTTAATGTTAGTACAGTGTAAAAACTTGTGGTGGAGAATGTTGGGAGGTAAAGTTGAAGAGGAAAGTAGAAACTTGTACTCTATTTTAAAATAAAAGCTCAAATACTTCAATACTTCTGAGTATTGAAGAATACTTTTGCAAGGTATTTTTAAGTAAACTTTGCATTTTGAGATTACTGTGGATTCACATGCAGTTATAATAAATAATACAGAATGAGCACAAGTACCCTTTATCCAGTTTCCCCAATGGTAACATCTTGCAAAACTACCATGTAATATCAAAACCAGGATATTGACATTGATAACAATGCATTAAACTTATTCAGAAATTCTTACTTTATTTTATAGAACTAAATATACACATAAAAACACACACATATAAAAATGAGTGTGTGTTTTGTGTATATTTAGTTCTATAAAGTTTTTAGAACTAAAATTTTTCACATATTTAGGTTAGTGCATCCACCTCTACAGTATCGACCCAGTTGGATTGACACAGTCAGAATATGTTTTATATTGATACATCTAAAAGTTGTGAGAAGGAACGATTTAGAGCAAAGCAGTTTATAGCCAAAATGGTTATAGAAGAAGTTGGTGAACCAGTCCCAATAAGACAATAGGATGATAGTAGACATGGGGTTGCAAAGATGTGGACAAATTCAATTATTAGGGAAAAGGCTAAATCAAATATTGTGTATGTTATTAATGCAAGGAGAAGGAAGATTTAAGGAAACCATGTTTCCAGTTTTCTTGGACTGAGTGGCTGATGACTCCACTAACTAAATCAGTAAATAAAGTTGGGAGACCTGGTTTAAAGTGAAAGGAGAGATGAGTCCCACCTTAACATACTCAGTCTGAAGTACCTGTGGAATATATCATAGGTAATACAGACAGTTGAATAAGCTTAAGCTCTAGAAAGACCAATGGATCAAAAATTTAGAAGCAGAAATCCTTATCATAAGGTAAAAGAAAATCGATGAGGGTAGACCATGACCTATGCACAGCAGGGTTAATGAAGAGAGGAGGGGATCTGTTTGGAGAGACTAAGAAGTTTATGAGAAGACACCAAAAAGTTCATGGGTCTTAGAAGCCAGAACAAAAATAATTTTTAAAAGGACTAACACTATTGAATGTGGCAGAGGGATCCAGGAAGACAGGACCTGAAAGTCCTCTTATTAGGTTCAATAAAAGTAGGTTATTGGGGTCCTTGACACTAACACTTTCCATAGATGAATGAAAGCACAAAGTACATTTTAGTGATCTGAGGAGTAAATAGGGGATAAAGGAAAATGTTCCTTTGATATATTTGGATGAGAAGAACTCGAATTATACTTGAAAAGGTAAAGCAGAAAAGAAGCAGCCAGTAGGGAGAGAGAGAGATTTAAGACATGGGGAAAGGGCAGGGGTGTCCAACCTGCAGCCTGTGGGCCACATGTGGCCCCAGGATGGCTATGAATGCAGAGCAACACAGTATTGTAAATTTATATAAAACATTATGAGATTTTTTTGTTTACATTAGTGTTTGTGTATTTAATGTGTGGCCTAAGACAACTCTTCTTCCAGTGTGGCCCAGAGACTCCAGAATGGCTTCTGGAGACTTCTGGCTTACAGAATGGTCCTCAAAGAAGCAGACAGGAAGGGGTTAATAGCATAGGCTGAGATAATAGCCTTGAAGTAAGTCACTAAACCCCTCATTCCAGGATGAAATAAAGGAGACAGTATGAAGGGTGGATATATGTGTTTACAGAGGACGGAGTTCATCCCTGATAACCTGTTTTCTTGATGAAGCAGGAGGTGAGGGCATCTGCTAAAAAAGAGGGAAAAAGGCATTGAGTAGCTAGTTGGAGATAAAAAATGAGGGTTTCAAAATGTCGGTGAGGTTAGGAAGCATGATTTTTCCATAGTCCCAGCTTGCACAGTTTTGTAATTCTCTCTGGTTTATACCATCTGAGAACAGTAAAAAGAAAAGTAGATAAAAGCACCGTTACTATTGTTTCACTGAATATGTTGTGGGTACCAGACAGCTGAGAGAACTGTGAAGACCAGCTTGAGATCCAAATTGGAAAGAGCAGAAAAAGGGCTAGGACAGGGATAAGGCTGGAGGAACAAAGAAACTAGAATCTTTATGAGTCAAAAAGCATGAATATATAAAGGAAGGTGAGAAATTTAAACTTGTGGAGAAGGAAGTAAGACTAGCCTATCAGAGCATGTGTTGTCCCCAAAGATCATATCTAAAAAATTGCCTATAGTTAGAAGAACATCTGAAAATACATTACCTTTAAATTGAAAGAGTAAATTAATTGTATTTATTTTCTTTTTAGAGTTGGGACAGACTTGGTTTGTACACTTCTGACTAGTAAGTAAAAAAGAAGTGAAATTTTATTGCTTTCATACTGAAGTG
Organism: Trachops cirrhosus; assembly: GCA_028533065.1. Taxonomy (NCBI): domain Eukaryota; kingdom Metazoa; phylum Chordata; class Mammalia; order Chiroptera; family Phyllostomidae; genus Trachops; species Trachops cirrhosus. The sequence continues at coordinate 148,632,185 of CM052539.1, forward strand.
AGCGTTATGGAAAATAATTCCATGAGTGACACTTTTAGGTATGTTTGATTTGCAATAAACATTTTCCTCAGGTAAAACTAAAGGAGAAGAAAATGGGGAAAATATAAGTAAAGGAAATTCCTTCACAGTGACAAATATGGAGGTGAAGAAATGAATTATTCAAACACCAAAGTGTGCAAACAAATTTGAATTGTGATGCACATGGATCCACAAGTTCATCCAAAGACCGATGCACACTATGACTGGTAGCTTGAAAGCCAGGTGAGCCCTAGAACATAAACACAGAACACAAAGTAGATTCTCAGCAATAATGATAGTCACTGTGTGAGAATCAATACAAAAAAAAAACAACATGCAAGTTTTTAAGTTGGCAGAAACTTAGGTGTAGTTTCTGAAAAGACTGATAGTTAATCTAACCTGGTTCTTGAATAACAAAAAATATGAGATTGATTCAAGAAGAAAGAGTCAGTGGAAGAAAGAAATAGTCCCTCTAAAGCAAAAGAGAAAAATACCATTGGCCCCATAGTCTTCATCTATTTCTGTTTCTTTCAGTATTTCCCCACAGAAGTTATGTTTCTCTCTGTGTGCTTACTCTGCCATTCCATTGTTCTACATTTTCCCTCTAGTTTCTCTCTGACTCCTTTATAAAAAACCTTTCCTGTGTTTTGGATGTCACCACTAACCAGCTGCAAAACCTTGGACAAGCCTCCCTACTCCAGGAACTTCAGCTTCCTTGACTGTGACCTCCACTCTGCAGACTCGCAAAAGCCCAGCCAATCCTAGGAGCTCTCCTCCCCATGAAGGAGATCCTTGACCCTTATTTAAAATATGATCTTTTCAAGTGGAGGAAACCTTGGTTTTGGAGTGAGACAGACTTGGATTCAAATCCTAGCTCTCCTATTAACATACTGTGAGGTCTTTTTGTACTATGTTTCCTTTGTGGCTTGGTTGAGAGATTTACTTGAAATTACATGTCTAGTAGTCAATACAGTGGTCTTATTTGTATCAAGTACTACATAATTTATATACAGACAATAGTTGCAGAATTGAACTAATTTAATAGTGTATCTGAAAGGTCCATTACAGATATTAAAATGTCACACAAAAATAATTTTATTAAACCTGAATTATCCTTCAATTCTTTCTAGTTCAGATTGTTCTTCCTCTATGTCCCTGGACCAAAACAATGCCCCATCACCTCTCACTTTTTTGTACATCACTTTTGTCTCCAGCTTGTTGCATTGACTTAGGCAACTTCCTCATTTAAGATTCAAGTTTCAAGGGCCTTCACTATAGAAGGTGAAAGTGGGGTTTAGCATTACAGATCAATGGTTTTCAGACCGTGTTTCATGGAGCACTGAGGCTCCTGTTGCCTCTGTGTTCACATATGTACACGAATAGCAGTAGTAGTAGGCTTCTACACACCCTTCCTTCTTAACACCATGAAGTGTGGCTTTTGCTTGTCTCAGGGTTCCGAGCAAGATTTCATTTGAGAAAGAGTGTTGTTAAAGATCAAAAATCAATGGTCTAGCGCTGGCTGGTGTGGCTCAGCGGATTGACTACCAGCCTGTGAAACAAGGGTCGCTGGTTTGATTCCTGGTCAGGGCATGTGCCTGGGTTGTGGGCCAGGTCCCCAGTGTGGGGTGCACAAAAGGCAACCACACACTGATGTTTTTCTCCCTCTCTTTGCCTCTAAAAACAAATAGATAAAATATTTTAAAAAATTAATGGTCTAGGTTTGGGGATCTTCAAAGCCATTTCTTTGAAAACTCAGCTTCTATTCCCATTTTCTGGATAAATATGTAAAACATTGAGAGAAAGGAAAGAAATCAGCTGGTGCCATAGGGCAGGAGGAGTGAGATAAATCCTATTTTCCTCCAGGGCTTTGCCCTTGGGTGAAATCTTAGTATCAGTTTACTCATAGATAATCACTCTGTTCAAATGGTTTTGTCAAACTAGTCATACCTGATAATGGGAAGCCTGAATTCAATTTTTTTTCCAGTTTGTTTTCCCTAGATTAACTACCGTACATACTTCATATTAACTCAGAAAACAAAAGCAAAACCAAAGCTATTCTTTGTAGAATTCACCTGAAAACATGAAGGGATACCTGCTGACTGTTTGCATTTCTTCTTGCTTTTCATGTTTTGGCCTAAAAGTCATCACCCAAGTTTGTCTTACATGTAATTTCCTTTAGTACTCCTGAAAAATCTCCAAACACCCCAAATTTCAGAATTTAAAACAACCTTAGTTTTATAGTTGGATTTTAGAATTAATAGATTTCAGAGATTAATTCAGATTTTCTTATTGAAGAAAATGCTGAAATTTAAAAAGAACTGGTCCACTCTAGCTATAATGTATTTAACTTAGGTCTTTACTAATAGCCAATAGGAATAGGTGTATGCATCAGACACTAATTCTCAGCATGAATTACCCACCTTGTGGCCTTTTGTACCAGTTTCCAGACTTATAATTTTCTGGATTTTTAAAACTTCCTTACTCTCATTTAGAACATACAAACTTAAAGTTATAAAAGTAGAAATATACTTGATTCTATATGAACCTCTAACCCACTTAATATAATTTAAAAAAAGTATTTAGTAGTAACGCAGACCAGAAGCTCACTGGCTGCTCTTAGATTTTCTTACTCAAAGGCCCCCTGGATAGTTGTTTTGCGGGAGACAGAATGTGCTACCAGGAATTTCCACAAGAGCAGACCTGGTGGGGCCCCTTCACCAACCGAGCTCACGGTTGGGAAGATGGGTTCACACAGGAGTCTAAACCTTTGAGGAACTTACAGAAGTCTAAATTGGCTGTGCCCTTAAGATTGCCTAGTCTTGTTCCTTATTTTATAGGAAACAGAGGCCTGGACCTGAAGAACCTTCCCTAGATCCATTGTGCTGAGTATTGGGTAATGAATGCAGACTTAAATTTGCTGGAATTTCCCAAGTCAGTTGTTAAACACAATCATTGTTATCATTTATTATTATAAAATAGTAAAAATAGTAAACTTAAATTATATTCAAAACAGAACACTTAAAACTGATCACTACCTAGTTATTTTTCTATTGTCTGCTTTTGAAAGCCATTTGAAAAATATAGTAACATTGCTCAGATTAAACAAAACTAACAAAATTCTGTCTAAATTTATTTCAGTTAAAGGTTTATGTGCAAAGGATTCAACAATATGTATATTGAGTATTTATTATGTGAAAGGCTATGTAGGAATTTAGTGATGAATGAGACATTTTGCTTTTCCGAAAGTTTTTTAAGTTTAGTCCTGGAAATAAAACACCTTCAATGTTTAATTTGTCCCCTTTGTCATAACCTTTTGTGTTCCAACTGTTAACTTCCCAATGGGCAGTGAGCTTAAGGGCAGGAAAACCAGCACTGGTCATTCACCCTGGTTCGTGCTCTATTTGCCTGCTGAGTGGCAGGAGAGAACTGCCATGGACCATGAGAAGCTCTCACTTCACAGGGCCTGCTTTTCCCGTTTATATATGACAATCTTTAGGCTCAGAGAGGAGAAGGAAGTCATTCAATGTCACTCAGTAAATGATGGAGCTGGGCTTTAAAGTGAAGGCTATATGCCTTCAAAAGTTATGTCTTATTAAATTACACATATGACTTCTAATTTTTATTTATCATCAAAGTTGGGCAATGTGAAGTTTTCATAGTTGGCATAATTATTTTTTCTGTAAAAGGACAAAATGTCCTACTAATTCTGTTTTATCACAATAGTTACCATTTTTACTAAAAATAAGCAGGGAAATGACATGAGAAAACTAGTACTGATCAGTGAATGATATTACAGAGTATCTGACCTTCAGAGTTCCTGCAGATGTGCAGTGTTGCATAAGTAGCTGTTAAATGTAGTGCTAGGCAAAGTAGCCGAAGTCATTATTGCTTTCTAAGGGGAAGAGAGCACACAAATATTCTGGTAATGTCCCCAATTCTCAGATAAATGTGTTTTGAAATTCTGAACATGGCTTTTCCTTCCTTCCTTCCTTTCTTCCTTCCTTCCTTCCTCCCTCCAGCCAATCTATTAATCCATTACATCATTGCTTAAGCCTGTGTTACCAAACTCTCTGGATCTTCCCCAGACAAGTCTTTTGGTTGGCCTCAGGAGCATTCTAAATCACACATTTCCTTATCTATTTTTAGTTCAGAAACATTCCCACACTTTCAGTTTACTCTGCTATTATTGTAACCATTATCATTATAAACTATCATGCTTGGTTTTAAGGATGCCAAAGAGCACCTTGATGCCTTTTAGTAAATTACCTCTTTATTGCACCCAACAGTGCCCAAGTGCCCCGAAGAAGAAAATTTATTCACATGCTTCAGATAAATCCTCCTCCAGAAAGTCACTCATATAATCTAAATCAGGTCCATTAACAACTTTCCTTTGTTAGATGAATTTTTTTTCTTTTCAACTTTGTGATGAAAATGACCAGTTTGCTCCTTCACTCTGCTCACCCCAAAGTCAAACCCATATGTCAGGTTCTTGGCAACAAAACTTAAAAGGGTAAAATGCACTTAGAGTATAACTTATGCCTTAACGTTTTCAGTCTGCCACCATTTGAACAACAATGTTTCATCACCAAAGAATTCTTTTTTGTATAATTTGGTGAACTAGTAAATGAAAGTCTTAAGAAAATCTCTTTTGTGTTTTTAATGTCCATTTCTCCTTCATTATACCATAGATAGTTGACTTTCCTTTAATCTTCAGAAGGCTTTTCTCTTCCCACTACCACCTGTCTTAAGACTTAATGGCCCACAGCTTGCTTCTTCCATAACCCTTTAGTATGCAACCCAAACCCCAAATCCTCTCATCAAAGTTCTGTGCATCTAGTATTAGCTCATCAGTGGTTACCTCTGAGGGAGTGACCTTTTCCTCTCTCAGTTACCAAATCCTCTAAGTCTCATATTTTGTGCCCTACCCTCTGTCCTAACCAATTACTGCCTTAGCAGCAATACATTAAACATACAAATTGACAAAAGGGAAGAAGTGGTTTATATAATAAGAAACCACAACTTTTTAGAGGGTTGTTTTTTTTTTCAGAATAAGATCTGACACACGTTAAAAGATAGTACCCTAGCAGTAATGTCTTATATTTAGTCATAGATCATAAGGATTTATTTATTGAGCAACACATTTGTGGACATCATTGTGAAAAGAACCAGGAAAAAACAGAAAGACCCCTCCACCTCTGGTTCATCTTCTATGCACTACTTCTGTGTGTATTTTTAGATCACTTGCTTGAAAATGTAGTGTGTATTTACTTGTCTGTTGTGAGTTTCCACCACTAGAACATAAACTCAATGGTAGCAGATTGTCTGGTTCACTATTGCATTTTCAAGATCTAGAACACCACCTGGAAGTAAGTACTCTAGAATGCTTGTGGATAAAGAACGGGAGCATGGGGGATTTCATGGACTGGAATCCTCCTATGTATATTGAACTGTATCCCTCTCCTCCATTCCAGAATAATTCCTAGCACTTCAAGGTTCGTTGTTGCATCAGTTCCACTTAGGGATGTGAGGAAATTATAGCTATGAACAATTAAGAAACTTCTGCATTATAGCCTCTTGAAGACAGAAACTTACATGAATATATATCTTTGCATCCCTATAACTAACAAAATTTCTGACATAATAATGGGGCATTCATAAACATTTGTTGAATGAATGAATAAATGGCCTTTGCTTACACAGACTAGTAGGGTTAGCATAGAAATACAAGTTAGATGGACTTCCAAGTCTTTATTTTTCCTGATAGATCACAATGATTTCTGTGAGGAGGAAAGTGGGTACTTTGCAACAATGAAAGAAAAAAATTTACAAACCAAGCATGAGAAGAGACACGTACCCTCAGAAGTTCCTGAAGACTTTGATGTGATACCACAACCCCCAAAATGAAGTTCCCAGTGGTGATCCTGAGTCACTGAGAGAAGTTTACATAGCACACACTATTCTTGGCGTAAAAAGACAGCAAAGCATGCTTTATTTTCAGAAATATCTACATTCCAATATAAAAGGAAAAATAAAGTACTATTTAAAGATTATATGTGTATCTAGAAAACTCAGCTACTCAAAATGACATATGTCTCCTGGTAGGTAAGTCCCATTTTTACTAAATCATTATGGAACTTCTTATTTCTTTCTGATCAGAAGCACTTCTTGTCTTATAGTACAGTTTCTTATTTATGGTTTCTACTGAAGTGGTTCTTAGAGATAAAAACCTCATTTACTTCAGTTTCTGGCCTTTCTGGGTGGCTTCATAGTCTAGCCTAGTACCTGGCACCGAGGGTGTGTCATGTAAATGCTTGTTGAAGAAAATGTGCAGAAAGTAGAGTAGAAATAACAATGCAAACATCTGTAGTAGAAACAATGGCTAATATTTCACCATTTCTATGGACAACAGGGTCCTCTGCGATGTGCCTGATGTGCATTAATTTTTATAAGTTTCTATGATGTCCACACCAACATTATCCCATTTTACAGATAAGGAAACTGAAGCCTAGTGGGAATTCACTTCCTCAAGATCACATGGTAACTGGCTAGATGGTGATTCTGGGGCCTTAAGGATTTGGCTGCAGAGCCTCTTGTGTGTTATTTACAAAGTTAATGATGCTGGGCAAGTTATTCAGCCTCTCTAAACCTTAATTTTCTTACCTCAAACAGTGAAAAAGAGAACAGTACCTATCTCACATGAAGAAGGACCTTGGATCCTTAACAGAGAAGGTTACTCCACTTCCCTAGCAAGGGGCAGAAAGTGTCTGGCATACTTTAAAGTTCAACAGTATCCCCTGGCCCACATTTGGAAAATATAGAACCACTGTTCCTACCTCTAAGAGGTTCTGTTTCAGATAATCTGGAGTGAGACTCAGAATCGGCACTTTACAGAAAACACATAGCTTTGGGATTCACCTAAATTTGATATCTTTAGAGTTTTTAAATCTGAATTTTTGCCAAATATCCATCTTCAAATAGGCAAGTTATTATCACAGTCTTGTTCACTGTGCTATATTTTAATCACTGAATAAAATGGTACGGTGGCCCTGGTCGGGTGGCTCAGTTTGTTGGAGCGTGGTCCCATACACCAAAAAGTTTCGGGTTTGATGCCCGGTTGGGGTGCATATGGGAGGCAATTGATCAAAGTTTCTCTCTCACATCCATGTTTCTCTCTCTCCCTCTCCCTCTGTCTCTTTCTTTCTCTCAAATCAATAAACATAACCCTCGAGTGAGGACTAAAAAACAGTATGGTGTAAAATTACAGTTATTATATAACACATGAAAAATGCTAGGCATTGTTTTAAACACATTATGGATATTAACTCATTTAGTCCACCCCACAACCCATGATAAAGTTAGACACAGAGAATGTAAGTGATTTCCACAAAGTGAGGACAGCAAGCCCGCCAGTCTGCCTCCATAGCCTGTGTTCCCATTACACTGCACTGACTCTCCCAGTTAGTGCAGACGGAGGTCAGAGCCCTGGCTTACAGGTGATGTTTGGCAAGTCCCTGCCCTTCTGTGGAATTCAAGTTCATTCTCTCTGAAGTGAGGGGGCTGTCTCCGATGATCCCTATGGCTCTCCAGTCCAAAGAGTCTATCATTTTGACTTTGCTCTCATGCACTAAAACCTTGTAATTGCTGGCATAAGATATACTCTCCCTTCTAGAACTGCCCAATTATTATTATTGTTTTTACCTGTTAGTTCAAAAAACTTCCTTCTGAGTCATTTGTCCTATGCCATTTTTTTCTTGCTGAGGAAGCCAAAAGTTCATCAGCCTGGAGACAGAGATGGTGTCTTCAAAGATTTTCTTCTAAGCCCTGCTGTCTTTGTGCAATCAGGCTTTCAAGTGCTTCCACCTGAGGCTCTTGGAACCTCATTACTCCCCCAAAAGGCCCACCAGCTTCTAGCCCCTCCTTTTCCACTCTCCTCTTGAGCAATGACACTCTTCTGACCTAATTCGTCTCCTCAATAACATCTCTCCAAACAGTTCTTCTTACCTCTTCACACACCTGCTATTGCCCCTTTCCAGGCTTGCACTCCTTCTCTCTCAGGCTTCTTGTAGCTTCCTATTTCTCAAACCTGGCTACACATTAGAATACCTGGAATGCTTAAAATATAGATGGCTAGGTACTACACCAAACCAACAAAATCAGAATTTTGAAGAGTGGGATCTGAGCAGGAGTATTATTTTAAAATGTAGAAGTTTTGTGAGCGATTCTAATGTGTGGCATGATTAAGAATCATTGTCTAGCTCTGTGATTCTCAAGTGGGAAGAATGAGCAAATCAGAGTCACCTGGGCAGCTGGTTACTACTGACTCCCAGGGAGGGGAGTCTGGGCATGTGAAATAAACAAGGACAGACCTTCCAGGTGGTTTGGAGAAGCCCCTTTATGAAACAAAGTTCTAGCTGAACCTCTAAAGCAAGGGGGGGTTACTGTACCCTCTCAACACTCACCTCAGCAGAACAACCCAAGGCTTCTCATGGTGTCCTGCACCGAGTTACTATTTCTAATCACAAAGAGCAATGCAGAGATAAAGCACTTGGGAGTAAAATCCATATTCTTTTTCTCTGTCTTTTTCTTTGCTTAGGTGACTTGGGGAAGTCCCTTTTCTAAGGTTTCACTTTCCCCTGCATGTGAAAGAAGGTTATCAAATTACTAGATAATCACTAAGCTTCCTTTCTACTTTATTATTGTATTATTTTAAGGCCTCATATGTATTGCTCCTCAACTATTACACAGCCAGGTCCAGTTCTTTCTACCTTCAGCTGCCACCAGACAATGCATCCAGACATGCCTATATCTGACCCCTGGTGAAAGCTGCCCATTGCAAGCCACCACCGGGGCTGCAAGGTCTTCTTCAGGCTTCCTCATTATATCAAGATCTATCAACACCCACACTTCAGTGTAGGCCACTGAATCTCCACAGAGATCTTCTCTGTCAGTGCCCTCTGATAGCAGCCGCATCTGATAGCAACCCCCTTCCGAGTTTCTGGGCTTCCCGCTTCCTGCAGGAAGGCTGCCTTTCAGAACATGACTCAGCGAGATGAACCGTGTTCATGGATAGGCCCTGTGCTCTCACCACTCCAGCAGCCCAGTGATGCTCAGGAGGTGGTTACAGGTGGTTGCAGTGTGGTGCTGCGACACTCCCTCCCTCCATTTATTTATTTGTTTGTTTGTTTATTTACTTATTTTTGCTTTCTTGCTTTGTGTTAGTGTGAGATGGCCAAGTCTGTTAGCAGGTGCTGGTTGATGGCCGTGGCAGTGCAAGGGTAGCCCGAGTGTCGCCCTTTCTTCTCCTCCAGCTTCCAGTCCTTTAACTTAGAAGATGCAATATCTAGCCGTATGGGAGAGAGGATGGCCTTTGAAGGCCACTTATAATGATATTCTTTCTAGGTACTGTGCACAAATGTGTGTGTTTTAAATGTAATTAAAATATACTTAAACAAATAATAGTACTAAAAATAATAAAAGCAATATTGACAGGATACAAAATTAAAATGAGCAATGTTCATGCCGGGTTTTCATCTACTTTCTGGTGGCCTATATTCTCCCTTTTTGTCCTAGTTCTTCAAATTTTGAATCTAAGCGTGGAGGAAGGAGAAAAAGAAAGAACAAAAATCAGCAAGGCTATTTTTGTCAATATGAAATTAAGTACTTTAAGTCAGAGATGTCAAGGGAAAAAATAAAACTGTGTTGGTTGAACTTGCTGGGAGAGGGGGATTTGGGACAGGGTTTGGTGGAGATCAGTGGAGTATAATGTGTGTGAAAACAGGAGAAAAGAGTAAAAAAGAAAAAAAAGTGTTAGGCAAGGTTTGAATTGGTTCTTCTGTAATACCTTTCCAGGGACAAAAGAACAAGAGAGACTTTTTAAAAAATGGAGTTAACTGAATGAAAATTCTTTTAAGTTCTACTTGATTGTTCTGTGCTTTGTTTAATTCCCACCCAAGGATATGTATATTGATTTTTTATTTGTTTGTTTTTGAGAGAGAGAGAGAGGAAGGGAGGAAGAGTGTGAGAGAGAAACATTAACGTGAGGCCAACTGAGGACTGAACCCAAAACCTTAGGTATGTGCCCTGGCCAGGGATTGAACCCACAGCCTTTTGGTATACTGGGCAATGCTCCAACCAACTGAGCCACATAGTGAGGGTGGCTCTGTGCATCTTAAATGCCATTCCACTTACCACACCCATGCTAGTCATACTTTAAAGGGTATAAAAAGCATGATCATATTAAACACATTTATCTACATTTCAGAGAAAAGAATTTCAAAATAGTCTAGAGAAAAGGAGAGGCATGATTCCATAGAAAGAATCTCTCAAAGGAAATTTGGATCAAGAAAAATGAAAGACTCTCATCTAAAGCAGGAGTCTATAAACCACCACTCACAACACCTACCATTGCCTGCTTCCGTAAACAAAGTTTTTGGGGCACAGACATGCTCATTTGCTTAGGTACAGCCAGTGGATGCTTTCACACCTCAGTGGCAGAGTTAGGTAGTTAGGACAAAGACTTTATGGCCAGCAAAGCTGGAAATACTAGTTGATCTTTTCCAAAAAAAAAAACGTGTTTGCTGACCCGACCTAAAAAATAAAATTTTAATTATACTTCAAATTCTATAGGAGAGACTGGGCAAGTGTGTCAGTCAGTCAGGTGGAATGTTTATAAAAATGGTTTGGGTGTATAAAAATATTGTGACAAATGAGATGCAAAAGGAGAACCTACCTAGGGAAGTGCAAAGTATGGGCAAATCATCAAGGGTGAACAGACTGAATACGATTCATGCTGCAAGATCGGATTAGGAAGCTTGTAACTCACAACAAGCTTTTCTCAATAAAGCTACAGATGAGTTTTAAAATAGCTGGTGTATGAGACCGTATGATAGAAAGTCATGATTATTAGGAGTGGCATGACTTTCCTAAGAACAAGACCTCTGCCTTCCCCAAGAACAATTTGGAACACTGTTTTCTGTGGATGGCTTTTTCCTCTCGCATTTATGCATTTTGTTTTTGACAGTTTTTTTTTACAACCCTCTTCAATTTTGCCATCTGAGAAATCTTCCCATTTTCATGCAGTTATGTCCCTGTGCTTCACACAGAACACTTAAACTGGAGACAATCACACATCTAAATCCCCTTCATTACATTCTGACTTATATTAAATATATCCCTCTGTAAAAATATCTACAACAGCTGATTTTTTTTAGATAAATGATTCAAGGTAAGTTTCAAGTTATTTTATCCTGTTTCCCCCACCTCCCTATCCCAACAAGCCACTGACACATTCAAAGTTTCTCTAACCCCATGGAAAATCAAATTTCTGTTAATTGGCTATTTTAAAATGTGGTATGTTTCTTTAACATACGACTATTTTCTCTAGTCATCATTTGATTTCTAAATGATATGGCAATGGTCTTCATTTGTAGTCTGTGTAATGTTATTTATGTAGTATTCTCAGGTTTATTTCTCCCTATAACTAGTTTATTCAAAATAAACATAGTATCTCTCCTATTCCAGGAATCTATGTCCTCTTCTTCAGTCATGGTTCTCTGGTCACTGCCAGGTTGTCCCCAGGAATTCCCTCCAGACACTTGGTAGTGAATGCTTGTTTTTTTCCAATATGCATCTCCTGTCCTTCAGAGCATTAGATGTCTTTACCCATTTTTAATTTTAGCTTCCTGGAGCCTGAGTGAAAACACAGATTACACAGCAGGCTTTCTTTTTTTCTCCATTAATATATTTCTTAATTTATTCCTTGAATATAATACGTCCTCTATTACTACTAATTCTATGTCTTCCTTTTCTAAGCTTAGGATAAAAAGTGACCATTGGAGGCTGAAAGAAAAAAAATTTAAAAAGGAAGAAAACTGCTCTAAAGGAAAGAGCTTTATCCAGTGCAGAATAGATATCCTCAGGACTAATTGTCAGATTTTACATAAGTGGAAACAGCTTAGGGATTAAACAAACGTGATTACTTTTGATTAATGAGATAAACCTCTTTTAAGCAAGATGTTTATAACTCTGATATCAGATAGTCTCTGTGACCTGCAGGCTGGTGAGGTCACATTGTTACTGTATTGGCTTAGAAGGATTCAAACTCAGTATATTTGTTTTTAAAAAGATAGACAAAGAACATATATCATTACCCATGGATGCATGATATATGCATCAACAATGGTGTGGGGATTGACTGTGGGAATGGGGGCTGGGAGAGAGAGACAAGAGGGGAAAAATTGGGACAGCTATAATAGCATAAACAATAAAAAAATTAAAAAATAAAATAAAGAAAATACAAACATAAAAAACTAAAAAGCTATAGCTGTATGAGAACAGTATAGCTGTCCTCCCTTCCCATTCCATTTAGATCTTTCTAACAGCAGTCAACTGCTATTTGTAGTTATGTTGTTCCCATCCTAATTATCAAAAAAACTTCATTTTTCAAAGTAATTACCTTTGTCACAATTATCGCAAACACCCTCTCTCCCAGCTAAGTAAGTGATTTGATCCACGTGAAAGGTGATATTTAATACATTATTTATTATGAGACTATAGATCTGTGGTTAGTCCAGTTGATGTTTATATATCTGTGTGTTGGGAATGTCATCGAACAGCTTTAGTAACTATAATTTCAGAGATGCCGAAACACAGAAGCAGCTGTAGGGCAGAAAACACTGTGTGTTTTTGTTTATACATGCGTGCAATTATGTTTCAGGAAGCTGTTGCAAGCAATGTTGTGAATTAGATCTAAAGATACTTGGAGATTCTGATAGCACTGGTGTCCTCTGAGAAAGTTATGACAGGTAGTTACATTGGAGAATATTTTCAGAAAAGTAGATTAGTGCCACGATGGCAAAAGGATACGAATGAGATAACTGTTATTTCACTCGGGTTCATTTTCAAAGGTTTGGCTGTAAAATTCAGGCTATCATCAAACCCTTCAGTCCTGTCACAGTAAGAGCTATGGATTTCTGGCATCTCCACTGTGTTTACTGCCGCCAAAGCTGAAATGTTCCTTTTCTAATGAGGCCATTCCATTTTGTTCCTGTGTGAGGAAACAGAGTGGTAAATTCCATCTCTTTAAAAGAGAAGTGATCTTGGAATAATGCTTCCCTGGTCTTTTGAAATTCAAGTTCAAAATAAGAAGAACATAAAGTGAGTAAATTATTACATTGTTTCTACTTATATCTAAAGTTTGGTGACTGAGAATCTGAGAAAATATTTCTGATGTAAACTCATTACAATGTAATCATCTTGAACAAATATGATATTCCTTGAAGTTTGGCCTCACTCAAGGAAAGAAGGAAAATATATATAATATATATTTTTATATATATATAAAAGGGAGCATTAGTCATAAAAGAGAGGTAACCAATATAAAATAATGTAGTGAAAGAATACAAAGGTCCACAACAGGAGCACTGAGCACTGATTGGGAACATGAATTTTGGAATCTTGGCTTTGCCACACTACAGCTGTTTGACCTTGAGCAAATCACTTAAGCCATCTAAGCCTCAGTTTCCTCATTTAGAGAACAGGAATACAAAAACCTAATGCATTATGTTTCTGTAAAAGTCAAGAGTCTAGCACAGTACCTGGGAGGCACTCAATAAAAGGGAGGTAATTGTTATAACCATTCTAGATCGTGTTCTAAAGATAAATCCTGAGACCTCTGGGAATGAGGAGGCACGGGCATTACAATGAGGAGTATGGTTCAGTTTCTGGGAGACTTAGTATTTAAGGAGCTTTAGAGTAAATTCTCTGACAATTTTATGGTCTCTTTTAACAAAAGAAAAACAAACAAACCAAATCACTGCACAGAAATTTGTACAGTGATAAATCTTCACTATTACACACTGAGGTTCATTGTGATTTCTGTATAGTACTCAAATTCTTCACTTGACTGCTATAATTTTTAGCATCAGATTTACATATTGTGATGACTACACCCAATATCACCACAGGGATGGTCTCAGACTCTGTACTTTGACCTTATTAAGGGTATAGTCATTTACCATCATTGGTAGTATGAAATTGCAATAACCCAATTTGCTGACCTGTACACACCTATTAGGTCTTTATGTTGATCAAAACATATTCCCTAGAAGAACAAAAGTAGTTCATTGATAGAGAGGCACAATATATCCTCCCTGATAACTTCCTCTAGCTGCCAAGCCATGTCCTACCTGTCCTTGTTTTAGAGTAAAAGCTAACTATAGTGGAAAACAAACTCCATGATTTCAAAACAAATGCCACAATCAAATTTATTTCTAACTCACACAAAGTCTTACAAAGATATTTCTGTTTAGGCAGCTTTCCTGAGCAGCTCCCTACAGGTAGTGACTCAGAGATCTAGAATCCTTCCATCTACTTCCCAGGCTACCCTCTAGGGCTCAAAATAATGCCTCAGGGTCCTCTCTATCCAGCCTGTATGCAAAGAGAGGAGGAGACCAGAGGGGAATGATGGGTGGGAGTAAGAAAAGAATGTATGGTAGTCTTAGGTTAGGAAGTCTTGAAGTAGCTTGCCACACTCCTGTCCACAGTGCTTTGGTAAGGACAAAGCTACATGGCCACATCGAACTTAGAGGGGAGCTGAAAAATGTAGATAACTGTACCCAGAAGAAAAATGAAACAATTTGCTGAACATATACCAAAAATTCCTTTTTGGATTTTTTTGAGGAGTGTTGGATTTGGGATTTTAGACAGCACTTTAAAAATAATGCCTTTTAGACCCTGGCCAGGTAGCTGAATTGGTTAGAGTGCTGTCGCCAGATATAAAGGTTGTGGGTTTCATCCCTAGTCAGGGCACATACAAGAATGAACCAAAAAATGCATCCATAAGTGGAACAATAAACCAAAGTCTCTCTCTCTCTCTCCATCCCCTCTCTAAAATCAATGAATTAAAAAATATGTTTTATGCAAATGTGTGGGCACATACAGGCATATGTGTGTAGAACTGACTGAATAATTCTGAGAAACATGCTGTATAAAATCTTTGGCATTTTTTACCCCTTCATGCTCCCTCCTAAGAAACCAGAGACCTCTCATTTTTGAGAGTACAGTACTTTGGAATGATGTAAAGATGATCCCCAACCAATAGAAATCTATCAAAATCTTTGAAAAAAAATCTTGAAAGAGGTTTTCGAGACACTTAAACTGAAATGGAAAGAAAACTTCTCAGGATTTCCAGACACTTGACTATAGATGCACACCTTACCGAACCTCTACCAAAGCAGGATATGTTTTATGTACTTATCTTTTGAATGTTGATATCTCTGTATTTCTCTCTGGTAAATTCTATGGCTTGGGCAACAAGTCTGTACTATGAAAAGGGACCAGAACTAAGACCTAATCTCTTTGCATGTGTCTCTGTAAATTTTCCGGACAAACAAAGCACCAGGAATAGGAAAGGACACTAGAAATACGACTGCAATTCAATATGTCATAGCAGGGAAGAGCATAGAACTTGAAGGGAGAACACTTAGACATTGAATAAGGCTTTTCTTCATTCCAGCTTATGAGGATCCTGTGCCGTCATATGTCACACAACATGCATGCACACAATTCAGTTTGCATGGTGTGCTTTAATTTACCTACAGGTAATAACAATATACAACTGAATATTAATGACAAACCTATACAAACGGGAAAGTTAGACATCCAAATTTATCCAGATTGCATGTAGGTTTCAGATGTGTTAAGCAAAGATGGAAACTATTAAAAACATACTTTGAAGAGAATAAAGACCAAGCTTTAACCACTCTTTCTGTAGGGGACAAAAACATTTCCCGTGATCACATATTTCCTAATTAGTGATTTTGGATGTCTCTTAAAGGACTTAGAAATTGATTTGTACTTATTATTTTATGATTGACTTATTTCTTAATATAACAGACAATTGTAAATGTTATAAAATCAAAACGAAGGACACTCACTTCAGGAAAATGAGCTATTTATCCAAGGACCAGATGAAATTACCCAAGGCTAGTCTTCCGTCCTGCTCAAAACCACATGCTCCTGTGTGGATTGTTTACTCAAGTGCTGACAACTAGGTTCTTCCCTGCAAGTCTGTCATTTGTTCATTCAGCGAACATTCACTGAGTACCTGTTACTTGCCATGAAGTGTGTCATGTGCCAGAAATTCAGAGAGTAAATCAAATGCTATGAGAGCCCACAGAAGGGGTGGAGATGGAGATGGAGTGGCTATCAAACCCATATTAAGAGCTAGGTTTGTGCATTTCAGTATATATCTGACCCTCAACCCAAATAATCAAGAGCTCCAGCCCTGGCTGGTTAGCTCAGTTGGTTAGAGTGTCATGCTAATATGCCAAGGTTGTGGGTTCAATCCCTACTCAGAGTACATGCCAAAAGTAACCAATGAATGCATAAATAAGTGGATCAACAAATCTCTCTCTCAAGTCAATAAATATTTTAAGTAATCAAGAACTCCAATCCTGACATATGCCCCTATGCTATGGTGATCTGAGGAATTTTCAGACAAATGCAGCTCATTTCTGGAGCTATACTATGTGGCAATAAAGAACTTCCTGGTACACCTGAGTTCCTACATAGATTTGGCTGTCACTTCACATCTCACATATCTTCAGTGGCTCCTGGTTGAATTTTAAGTTCAGACTCAATGACATGACTTTGAAGATGTGTGAAGATCTGACCCTAATTTCATCTCATAATAAAGTATAAATCACATCCTTGTCTTAATTTCTAAAATAATTCTTGCATTTTATGGCTTACTCTTTCCATCAATCAAAATACTTTTTCACATTTGTTTACTAATGAACAGCCTAGCTAATCTTTACATCTCACTTCAAATATAATTCTTTAGAAATGTTTCTTATCCATTCTAAGTCAAATTAAATCTGCCTTCGAACTCCCATGGCAACTTGCTAACTCTTACTGAATTCTACCTGGTGCAATAGTTAGTTGCTCACATGTCTGTCTGCTTTTACTCCTTATAACTAGAGACAAGAACAATGCATTACTGTATCTCAATATCTACCACTGTGCCTATTACAGTGTTTGTGCAAGTATGTGCTCAATTCATCCACATTAACTTGAATTACTCTGTGTTTCCCTTGTCTAGATTAGGTGAAACTTTCAAGAAGAAAGCAGGCTCAAGTCCTGCCCACTCACTAGCTACTACTTTTTCCCCCCAGGGACTGGAGGCCCACGATCATCTCCACTTTGGTCCTTCAATTCTTGCTCTTCTTCTGTCCATCCGCCAACACGCAGACCAACAGCCTTCTATTAAAGAAGCTCCCTCAATCCACCTGTCCCCTTCTATCTTTTATTTAAGCAGAAGGATCACAAATTCAAATGCCTGTAAGTGCATGGCATATGATATAAATGCAATAATCCAGCTACTATAAGGTAAGACGTAGAGCTGGAAACAATATGCCCCTATGAAGTCAACCAGGCTGTTGTGTTCTTGATGGCCAGACAAACATGCTGTTTGTATTATAATACAGTTACAGTGCTACCACTGCAACACAAGGCAACACACCATTCTGATAGTCTGCTAAACTCCATTTTCTGTATCTTTGTTTACATTTGTTTTCTCCACCAGAAGTACCTCCATGTATCTGTCTTTCAAGGCCTGGAGCCAATATTACTTCCCTCTTGAAGCTTTTCCAATCTCTGCAGGTGGAATTTGTATTTTTTCCCATATTCCCATTATACCTTTTCAACAACTTTAGTATACAACTAATCAGAGCTAATCTTGTACTAGTCCTACTAGAGTATATTAATTAGCCTTCTCTTATGTGGTCATCCTCTACTTCACTCCACAGAGTGTTTTGCACACATAAATTCTCCACAGATACTGCTGACTTAAACTCATGTACCTTTTATTCCTTCCCTGAGCAGTAGCAACTGTATTCTTGGCCCTAAACTCCACAAAGCAGGTTTCTGAATAGCACTACACCCACATAGTGGATGGGAAAAAAAACCTATGTTTCAAATGATTAGGCAATGTTCCTTGACTCAATTAGAAAACTAGTGGCAAATCAAGGTCAGAAGCTTTATCTGCCAAAACAAGAGCCATACCAAGTTGCCTTAGACATGGGCGCTCTTACCAATGTGTCCCTCCAAGAGAATATTTCAAACTCTCCAAGAGAATAGAGAGGCACTATAATTGATAAATACACTCTTGCTATTGAACTTACAGTTTTTGAAGGGTAAGGAGGTAGTTTGGTGAGTGTGCTGTGAAAACTCTAGGAACTTGGCAGCAACCAGTGTAGAGGAATTTTCCCCCACTCTGCATTTTAACACTGCTGTGATTTGTAGACATCACTATTTAATGAAGCACACAGCTGTGCAAGAAGAGCAGGAGGCAGTGTTTAGCAATAAAGGGCCAGCGGGAAATCTGGCAATCCTGGTCATCTGGAATTTCCCTAACTCACAAGCTGCTTCTCCTTCCAATGTCCTCCTCTAGCTCAACCTCCAGTCACTCTCAGAAACAACATTTTAATTACATAAATAACTGAGCCGAGAAATTGCAGTATAAGTCCTGCCCTTTAACTCATCTTTAGCAAGTGTATTTTTATAAGTCCAGGACATAGAGTTCGACAAATGAGCAAGATAAAATAAGACATGATCTACAGCTTCAGCTAAAACTGTAATGGAAACATTGAGGGAAGCTAAAAAAAGAAATCTCTTTGGGTAATGTAAATTATTTCTTTTAATTAAATTAGCTCTGTCCTTTCCCACGTTAGCTGCAAACAAAAGTTTCCAAAGCAGCAATTAGAAAAACTTTGTAAAGCTGAGTTTTGCAGTACGGTTTAAATCCTTAGCTCAGAAACTTACTGATTGTCAGACATAAGCAAGTCATTTGACCTTTTAGAGTTATATTTCCCTCCTCTAAAACATGGGGGTAATAGGATATACCCAATGAAGTTGTTAGAAGGATTACCTGAGAAAGTACATTTACAAGATCTAGCACCTAGGATATTCAGTTAGTGTGTTTTCCTCTTTTCCTTTTCTCCCTTACCCTTTTTCCCCAACACATACACAGAGCTGCATGACTTTGATAGTGTAGTGTAAGTCCTATAAAAACTAGACTGCTTTTTAAAGCATAATAGATTTAAGTACTTAATATCTGTTATATGTCTTCTTGCTATTCTTCACACAACACATTCTGCTTGCTATTACTAAGAAAATGATAAGTGCCTTTATTTTAGGAATTCAAAGCATTTATTGATACATATATTTATCCATTTCCAAAATATTGCTATAAAGTAAGCAAAGGCACAAGCATCATTCCTATGAGTAAAGACAGGTTAAATTGCATGACCCGAATCTTTAAAGGAGAACTGCAACCCTTTTGTTATATACTCCCTTCCTTATACTACATTGCCTCACATTTTTTGAAATTGAAGACAAGATGAATGATCCACAGAAATATTTACTAAAGTCATTATAAATTTAAAGGCAGCTGTAATTCTTTAATAAAGAAAAAAAATCAATGTTCTGTTCACTACACTTTCCATTAAGAATAAATAACATAAAACTCCATCAAGTAAAGATAAACTTAAAATAAAGGGAAAGGAAAGTTTCAACATTATATTTCAGTTTTAGAGTTTGTCCTTATCATGGAAAAAGAAAAAAAATAAACAAAAAAATGATGAGTGTCAATCAAAAATAGATCTCAATGTTTGCCAAAGACTGATGACATAAAGCCACGAATAGCTCATAGAGTCAATTCTTTAGAAAAACAAAGGTATTTAGATTATAAGTAGGAAAACTTCATGGTAATTTTGTTGCAAAAGCAAATTTAAAAGCATACCAAAAAAGGAAAATAGTAGTTTATTTAATGTTTATTTAATATGCTATCTTTCTTGTTTTCAATAAAACCAAAGAGTAACTGCTGACTTAATTGTGTGAAAAATATCCATATTGCAGGTGAATTTTAAAATTAAGTTATATATAAAATAAGTGATATACTATATCATAAATGGTCAAAAGTGATATGAAAGAAGAAAGATAAAACAGGGCTGAAAACTAAATAACTCCATGGGGGTATGTATTAACATACACCACAAAAAACTTACATTGTAGATATGTGAAATGATTGCTTTTTGTAGGAACATGTGAAAAAATAAGTTGATATTATAAAATTTATTGAACAGTGGAAAGGTTTATGACTCTACTGTTTTATCAGTATCTCTGAGCCATAGAGCAATTTGTGGATATACAAAATCTATGAGCAGTAATGATAAGTTTAAGTACTTTGAAAAGTTAAAAGTTCTCCTTTTCTTGCATATTTTGTTATTTTCCTAGCAATTTAAGCAATACTAATTATAGTGTAAGAAAATAGTAACTAATGAAAAGAATCAATGGGTGATTCTGCATTTCTTAGTGCAGGTGGTCTGGGGGATTTAAGCCCCTGACAGGGTTGCTCTAACTGCTCTTGCACGTGCCCTTCTGCAATCTGTTCATCTGCAGTCAGCAGACATGCTTTAAGGAACCACTTAGTGTGAGCCACTTTAGCATAGTGAGCATGCAACATTTGAGTTAATCCTCAGATATTATATTGGTTCAGGCCAGAGAAGCAACCCAAATGAATGTTGTTATATACTGTTAGTCAGAGTTATGGTTTTAGTATAAAATGTACAAAGTGACAATCAAAAATCCAATTCTAGCCAATGAACAAAAGAGGAAACGCAAACAGACTGTGGTTTCTTTCAGACTTTTGTTCACAAAACAAGTTGGTTTCCTTAAGTGAATATATTTCCCTTGACAGTTACCATTGGCAGAGAAATTATTTGTTGAAACTGGTTCCACATATTAAGTTAACAGATAGTACATATCATTGTTTGAATTCAATGTTAGTAAGCCATTTTATTCTACATATTGTCAAAGATGCTTTTAAAGAGTATTTATCAATCTCTAGGTTGAGATCAAATGTTATGGGCTACAGATAGCTTAAGAAAAGAAAGGGAGAGAGACAGAGAGAGAGGTGGGAAAGGAGAGGGAGGGCAATAGATGACTCTGGAATGGAATAAATTGGAATGGAACAAATGGGATATATCAGATCCTAGTGCATGTAGTTTTATGAAATGTCATGGTTCAATTTATACAGTGGGGTCTGTCCATAAAGTATCCAGCCATGTACAATGAAAAAGAGAGGCATTTATTGAAGAAGATACAATAAACATTGTACATAGGACAATGATGCAACAGTCCCCTTCAAAGTAGGCACCTCAGTACCTCACATCATTCTCCCAATCAGCATCAGCTGCCCCATCCTATTTTCCTGCATCTCATTGATGGTCTGAAATCTCTTCCCTTTCAAAGGTGGTTTTAGTTTTGGGAAAAGCTAGAAGTCACAGAGTACCAAATCTGGGTTATAGGGGGGCTGAGTCACATGGGTGATTTGATGTTTCACCAAAAAACTCTGCATGAGACGTGATACATGAGCGGGCACATTGTCGTGATGAAGCTGCCAATCACCAGTTGCCATAGCTGTGGCTTTCTGAGCCACCCAAATAGGTTCCACAGAGGAATGCTCAAGCTTAATGAAAAATTTGATACAGATTTGTTGCTCCAGTCACTCACTCATTTTGAACGCAATGGCCACACAGCACACATGCTCACTCAATGGCATCTACTGGCCCCACTGACTAGTACAGTGAAGTCATCATTGTTCACGCATGTGCATTCCCCAGTCCAATCTTCTTGGCCGTGAAGTTACATTGACACACATGCTCACTCAATGGCATCTACTGGCTCCACTGACTAGTACAGTGAAGTCATCATTGTTCACGCATGTGCATTCCCCAGTCCAATCTTCTTGGCCGTGAAGTTACATTGATGTCGCACAAACCATTCTTGTAATAGTGACAATGGCTGGAATTTGAACTTATTGATGTTTATGTCTATGCATGTATATGTGTATACTACATACACAACATATTTTTATTATGGCTAGTGTCAAAAATATTGGAAATCCACTTCAAAGAATAGTTAAGATCAATTTTTAATTAAGTTTTTACTTATGTAAATATACTAAATGTTTAAAAAATTTTGAATATGAGCTTTAAATTTGCATTACTGATTTTAAAAAATTTTATCACTTTTATTGTGGTATAATTGACATACACTATTATATTAGTTTAGGCCTACAATATAATGATTTGATATTTATATATATTGTGAAATAATCACTACAATTAATCTAGTTAACCTCTGTCACCATATATAGTTATAAATTTTTTTTCTTATGGTGAGGACTTCTAAGATCTACTCTCTTTACTACTTTCAAATATATAATCAGTATTATTAATTGTAGTTCCCATGTTCTGTATTACATCCCTTTGACCTATTTATTTTATAACTGATAGTTTGTACATTTTTACTTCCTTCACAAATTTTGCCCCTAACCCAATAAAATGATCACTTTATGGCAAATTTGGAAAAATGCAGATGTGAGACATATAAGTAATACAATTTTATCTCTGCTATGAATATAGTTATTCAAACATTATGCAAACATCTAGCTAGATATTGAAAGTGAACAGGAAAATAGGAATGTTTAATTCACTGAAGTAATAGAACAGGAGATGATTTTTAAAAATTCTGCTTTTAGCTAATATTATCATAAAACTGTGCTATTAAAAATTACATGTTAGTACAGTTCTAAAATTGTTCAATGTTGACAGCAATTATCAGCAAAGTTAAAATGCTTCATCCACATATACATCACTAAAATCTTAGGTTAGTGAGCTAGCAAGAATGCTTTCAAGGGATCACAATGAAACAAAGTGAGATGAGACCTAGTATATAGAGGGTGTGGATCTTTTTGCTGGAAGAAAAAATTATGCAAGGTGTGAAGGTTTGTTCCTCCTGAGTTTGGGGGCCCCTTTCCATTGAAACAGCAGGGTCTGCAGTCAAGTCCTACGTTAGGCAATGTTTCAAGCCCTCTCTCTGGTCCTACTTTGTCTGTTAAACAAAGCAGGAGATAATCTGTATTCCTTGATATTAGATACCTTTCTCCTGGCTGATATCAAGGATCTAGGTAATTCTGATGTATAAGTGTTAGAGAAGTTCACCAACATCAGATGTATGGCTGGATGTCATAAGATGCTAGAGGCCCATAGATGGAAGATAGGAAGAGTCTCTGGCACATAAAACAGAATTAAGGACAAAGGTCACAATGGCAACCTGACCTCTCTGTTTTCTTGACAAAATAATGGTTGCCATAATTGGCATCCTGTGCACCAGTTATTTGTATTGGGGGAGGTGGAGCTGAAACCAGGGGATAATCATAAAATATTCCAATGTAGAGATTTTGTCCATATTTAAAAAGCACATTTCAGATGAAAGTAAGAAAAGCCCATGCCTTGGTAGACAGAGTACCAGATGGGCAATATAGAATTAATAAATTCTTCCTTAGTTCTGTTAGGCAGACCAATCGTGGCTTTCTTTTAAGATATCCCAGGCCCTGAAGTGTCACCGTTCTTGTTAAAGGGCCGCTGGCATTGATCATCCACAGAAGACTGCTGTTGTCTTCCTAATATGAGCAACTTAAAGTGGCAAATGATCTCCTTTCAAATCTAAACCAGTCTCCCTTTCTACCTTTTGACATGTAAAAAATCTTCCATACATTTAGAGAATTCAATATATCTCCACGAGGATGTTCCATTAGTGAATGTCTTAAAAGCAACAGGCTTCTTCTCAGTTTCCTAAACATACACTTTTTAATTTATATTAAATCTGTTTTTATGAAGTCTACATGCTCTCCAGCCCATTAGTGGTTCTGATTTAACTTAAGGGCGAGAGGCATGACCCCTCCAGGGTTGTAACCACCTCACAATGATGATACTGTTCTTGTGGTATTGATATTCCTATTATAAAGTAGGGTGTCACCATGTAGAATCAACTTATGAAGTGGTTCCTTATTTGATGTAACATTGATTGTTTGAAGACATGTATTGTATATTGCACACTAACTAGAAGATGACAGCTAGATACATATAAAACTAAAAACCATAGCATTTTACAAATACTTGGGACACTAGATTTCTATATACTTTTTCCTCTCAAGGAGAAAAAGTCAGTTGGAGAGATTTTTCTAGCTGCCTGGATTTTTCAAAATTTATAAAACTTCCATGGAGAAGGGATTTCAGCATATTTTATTCATTTTACTATTTCAAAACTTAAAACTAAATTGGCATTTACTAAGTGCCAACATTGTACTAAACTCTAAGGAAACAAGATTCAATGATCATACAAGGTACAAAAATTTATGCCACACTATTCATTCAGCAAGAAATAGTTATTGAGTGGTTTTCTATGCTGAACACTATACCAGGTCCTGAGCAAACAAAGCTCTGAACAAGAGACCTGTCCCTTTTTAAACTTAGAGCCTAGTGAGGGGAACAGACATCGATCAGACACAGTAATTGCCCTTACATGACTTTGACAAGTGTGTGAAGAAAAGAACAGAGGGCCCAATGAATGTATACGGAAGGCCAGGAGCTGGTGTCAAGGTGTTTCCCTGAGATGGTGACAAACTAATACCTGAACACTGGATGGATGTTATCTAAGTGTTGGGCTGTCTAGAAAGCTGAAGAAAATATTTTATAAGCTATAGTTTGCTTCACAAAGGAAATGATGAGAACTGGGGTTTGAAAAGTTAATTAAGTATTGCCACATAGAAAGTCAGATAAAGAATATTCTGGGAGAAAATAGCATAAGCTGATACGACCTTGCTATGTGACCTTTTAAGTCAGAACAATACAGACCCACACATGGGCATCCACACAGCTATCCACACACACTCACACACTCCTTCATGCTGAGCATTTTCCTGCCACCCCTGTGGTTCTTCCTTCTTCAAGCCTATTGCACAGGACTAGCCTAATGTGTAAATAAAATCTTTTGGTAAGTGGAAAGAGGATATATGTGGCTTGGTTTTCCAAATAGAAACCCAGAGAAGTGATCTCTGGGACAGGTAACAACAAAGTGCCTTTAATTCACACTAAAGTGTGATTCTGTCAGGTCCTCTCCAGTGAGTAAGATTTTGTTACAAATCATGAGGCTATTCATTTACTGCAGTTCCTACTTAGAGGCAGTCTGAGGTTGCACAAGGTGTGGTAGATTGACATGCTGGGGACTTGTATTTCTGCCTTGGTTCTCACAACAACTGACTTGTGTGACTCTGGATAAGTCAACACATATTTATGAGCCTCTGCTTCCTTCTCTTCTGAGAACAAGAACAAGTTGCAGATCTCTGAATTCTATGGATTACTGATGACTGTGTAACCAAACTACAGTGTTGGTGCACTTCCTGCCTTTCCTCTGTCTTGGGATTTAAGCAACTGGATTTTGAAAACTACTTTTATTTAAAGCCATAAATAACTCTTCGCTCTTCCTCTCCTTTCAATCCATCATATACAAACTCAGCTCAGACTGGCAGACCTTTTCATGCAGGCAGCCCTCTGGATTAGGCCCCATGAAACAGCAACAGTGAAAGGGGGGTTAATGGTTGTGAGGTGGGCTTTAGAGTCAGGCCTGGCTCTAGTTCTGGCCACACCTCCAGCCTGCTGGCTGGAAGAAAGTTACCAAGTCTAGTATGTCTCATTTGAACCATAAAAATGAAAATGGCACGTACTTTGAAGATTGTAAGGTGATGAAATGTGAAAGTACTATGGAATACATAGCATATTGTCTGAGTCAGTGATCAACTATTGTTAATGATGTGATTTATTAATCTTCTACTATTCTTTATACACACATTATATTTCCTTATAGGCACTATTATCAATAACACTGTGAGAAATAAAATATTTAGTGAACTTAACAGAAGGGGAAAATAAACATGAGAGTTCAGTGCTTCCCAAGATCACATTTCAAATGATACAGCTAAGACTCAGATTCAGGTCTGCACTTTTTGATCGGTCCTGATTCTTTGTCTAGTTCAAAACAGAGTAGCAGACAGGATGCCCCCCACCCCCACCTCCAGCACCACTCCACCTGGGCTTTATCCTTCGGTTCTTTCCCTTTGGCTTTTGCCCTGCTGTTACACCCTTGGCAAGGCCCAGGCTGATTGCCTTGGGATCCAGGCAAAGAAGAAAGCTTGGTGGAATGTATTGTCAGAGTCCTACTTATCTTTGAATGAGTAAAGAATTTAAAGGCCTTAGGGAAGAGGTGAGTTACCAATCAAATCTTCCCCTCAACAAGTCACAAAACAATGGGGAGATAATCTATGACAGCCAGAAAAAAGCTCTCTAATGCTCTAAAATCCCAGAGAGGCCCCTGGAGGTTTTTAAATCTGAATCATTTTGGCTGAGGAGGAAGTTGGTTTCAAATGAATTTGGAAAGTTGAGATTCATTGTCAATACATCTTCCCTATGGTTTCTCTCTGATGTTTCACATTCACTTAAAACCTTTAATTCTCTAAGGGAAGCTCCTAAAACAACA
This sequence comes from Trachops cirrhosus, assembly GCA_028533065.1. Classification (NCBI taxonomy): domain Eukaryota; kingdom Metazoa; phylum Chordata; class Mammalia; order Chiroptera; family Phyllostomidae; genus Trachops; species Trachops cirrhosus. The sequence continues at coordinate 148,658,642 of CM052539.1, forward strand.
AGAGATCCACTGGAAGCTTAGTAACCAACACACTAAAGCAGCTCCAGAGCCAAGGTACTCCCAAAAGGCCAATTCAGTAGGGCTAATCCTCAAGCGCAGATGAATTTATAATTTATAATTAGTGAAGTTGAGCATTTTTCATATATATGTTGGTCATCTGTATATCTTCCCTGGAAAAGTGTCTACTGCCCATGTTTTAATTGGGTTTTTGCTTTTTTGTTTTTGAGTTGTATGAGAATATTATCCCCTCATCAGAAGTATCATTTGCAAATATCTTCTTCCATTTGGTTGGTAGCCTTGTTGTTTTGTCAATGGTTTCTTTTGTTGTGCAGAAACTTTTTATTTGATGTAGTTTCAGTCATTTACTTTTGCTTTTACTTCCCTTGCCTTTGGGGTCAAGTTCACAAAACTGTCTTTGAGACCAAGGTCCATGAGATTAATACCTATGTTTTCTTCTATGTATTTTATTGTTTCAGGTTTTATATTCAAGTTTTTAATCCATTTTGGGTTATTACTTTTATTGTTTCAGATAGCAGTCTAGTTTTATTCTTTTGCATGTGCTTTCCAGATTTCCCAACACCATTTATTGAACAGGCTATTTTCTCTCCATTGCATGCTTTTTGTACTTTTGTGAAAAATTAGTTTCCCATAACTTTCTAGATTAAACCATGAAGAATTGGAAAACCTACATGAAATAATCACTAGTAAGGAACTTGGATTAATAATCAAAAACCTCCCATAAAACAAAAGTCCAGGACCAGATGGCTTTACTGGTGCAGTATATCAAACATTCAAACAATATTTAATAACTATCCTTCTCAAACTCTTCCAAAAAATTGAAGAGAAAGGATATTTCTTAACTCATTTTCTGATGCCAATGTTACTCTAATACTAAAACCAGACAAGGAACACACACACACACACACACAAAATTGTTATGGGCCAATATCTCTGCTGAACATATATGCAAAAATTCTAAAGAAAATACTAGCAAATTGAATGCAACATTGCATTAAAAAGATAGCAAATCACAATCAAGTGGGGTTTATTCCAGGGATGCAAGAGTGGTTCAACATATGTAAATCAATCAATGTGATATACAACATTAGCAACATAAAAAAATAACATATAGTCATTTCAATAGATGAAGAAAAAGCATTTGACATCCAAGATACAAAATCCATTTATTATTAAAACACTCAATAAAATGGATATAGAATTTAAAAACTTCAAATTAATAAAGACCATATATGACAAATCCTCAGCCAATATCATACTTAATAGTGAAAAACTGAAAGCTTTTCCTCTAAAATAAGAAAGAAGACAAAGATGCCCACTCACTGTTATTCAACAAACTGCTAGAAGTCCTAGCCAGAACAGCCAGACAAGGGAAAGAAATGAAAGGCATCTAAATTGGGAACAAAAAAATAAAACTGTCACTATTTGCTGATAACATGGTTCTATATATAAAAAACCCCGAAGACTCCACCAAAAGACTATCAGAACCAATATAGTAAAGTTGCAGGGTACAAAATCAATATACAAAAATCCATCACATTCTTATATACTAATGATGAAATATCAGGGAAAAAATGAAAATAATCACATTTATAAATGCAAAAAAAGATAAAATACCTAGGAAGAAACTGAACAACAGAAGTGAAAGACCTGTATACTGAAAACTACAAGTTGAAAGAACTTGAAGAATACACAAAGAAATGGAAAGATATTATGTGTTCATAGATAGGAAGAATCAACATTGTTAAAATGGCCATATTACCTAAAGATTATGATACAATGCAGATTTAATGCAGTACCCATCAAAGTCCCAATGGGAATTTTTCACAGAACTAGAGCAAATAATCCTAAAATTTATATGAGATCCCAAATAACAAAAGCAATCATAAGAAAAAAAGGATGAAACCAGAGTGATCATAATCCCCAACATCAAACTATACTACATAGCTGCAATGACCAAAACAGCATGCTATTGGTGGGAAAACATACACACAGGCCAATGGGACAGAACTGAGAGCTCAGAAAGATAAGTGTATCAAGATCAACTTCAGAGGGCTTGTTTTGAGTGTTAAAATGAGGCAGTGAGTATGGAACTCCTGGGGCAGAAGAGGTACTGTGATTTGTGAAGGAAAGAACTTATTAATTTAAAAAACAAGCAGGAAAATTAGTCTTTTCAACTAGACTATAAGTTCTGTCAAAGCAGAAACCATGGTGGTCATTTCATTGCCACGAACTTTACCATGGTCGGTATTTAGTAGGCATTCAATAGCAGTTTAATTGAATCTACTTGTATTAATTTTTGCTGTTCCTTTTTATTCCAGTAGAATTTTTGTGAGACAAGTGTAATTGATATTAATCTGTTATACATTGTCAATTCTACAATAGTATAGTTCTATATCTAAATAAAACATGATATAAAGTAATCAAATATTACTCAAAAAGTTACCTTAAGCAGTAATCTAAATATCATTTGGTTTAAGTAAAATCAATAGGCCTTTACTTACAGTGGGCAAAGTAATGTGCTAAGTGTGAGTGATAAGAGATATAATAATAAAAAAAGTTGTATAATTTACTATATGCAGATACTGTCCTAAGAACTTTAAATGTGTCAATATATGTAATCCCCATAACAAGGCAGGTCTTATTACTAGTCTATTTTTACAAGTAGAGAAAATGAAGGAGTAATGTATATATGGCTTTATAGCCAATTAAAAAGTAAAGCTGTACTGTGAACTCAGGCATTCTGGCTTTAGAAAAGTATCATTAATTACTCTATTTCCCTCTATGAAGTATAACTTACAGCTCCTACCTTAAAGGAAGAAATAATTGCCAGCTCTAATTGATGAGAAAAACAAAATATAAAGAAGCAAGGGAAAAAAATCTAATTACCAAAGCTCAAGAGACATTTTAATTTAAACATTTAAAAATTATTTGACCGTGTGAACAGGCTAAAGAAGAAAAACTATGTGATCATGACAAATGATACAGAAAAAACATTTGACACTATCCAATATCCATCTAGGAAACTAGGAATTAAGGGGGAACTTCCACAAGTTTATCAAGAATATTTACCAAAAAAATAATAAAACTGCTTATGTCACATGTAATAGCAAGAAACCAGACACTTTTTAAGATCCTAAGATTAGGAAGAAGGCAAGGGTGTTCTCTTTCAGGTGTTCTATTCAAAATTGTACTGGAAGCCCTAACTAGTAGAATGAGATAAGAATAGCATACAAAATGTATGTGAGTTGGGAAGAAAGAAATGAAACTGTGTTTATTCATAGATATATGATTGTGTAGAAAACCCCACAGTCCACAGAAAGCTCTTTAACTAACAAGTAAAATGAGTTCACAAAATACAAGGTTACTATGTAAAAGTTAATTTCCTATACATCAGATATGAACAATTAGAAATTAAAATTTTAAAAAATTTATGATAATACCAAAAAGAAATATTTAGTGTATAGCTAAATATCATAGCTAACAGTATTATAGCTAATAAACTTAATATAGGACTTACATAAAGCAAACTATGAAACTCATGAAAAATCAAGAAAGATCTGAAATCTTGGAGATATATTTTTGGTTCGCAGACTGGAAAACTCAGTATTGTCAAGATGTCAATTTTTTTAAACTTAATCTATACGTTCAACACAATCCCCATCAAAATCATAGCAAGTTATTTTTTAACCTATTCAAACACTTAAACATTTATCTTTGGGAGATAATTTAAAAGGTTGACTTTAATTAGAAAATAGACTCAAAGTGACTAAGTTATGATGCCTATGTCAGCATTTCTTCTATGTGACTAAAAACACATAGTTAGAGTGTAAGAGTTACCAAATAAGGCTTGCCGTTAACAAGGGCAGACAGAGCTGCCCTGGGAATTTTGTCAGATCTGGTTTTGAGTAACTGACACACACTACATTTTGAAGAGTAGCCACAGGGCCAGTGCTCTGTCTAACCTGTTTCATAATTTCTTCCAAAACTTGTTCCTCAGTTGTATGTAAACCTTTTCTCAACACACAGAGGGCTAAAGGGACATGACCTTTCAAAAGATCTTCCTTGACAACAACAGCACAGGCCACCACAGTGCCATGGGAAAGGGCAGACTTTTCAATGGCACCTGCAGAAATCCTGTGACCGGCCACATTTATCACGTCATCCACTTGACACATACATGAAATAGCCTTTTTCATCCATGTGACCATCACCTGTGGTGTCATAGTATCTAGGAAAATTTTCAAAGTATAAATGCTTGACTGTTTCCTGACTCTTCCAGAGTCCTGAAAAAGCCCCTGGAGGTAACAGCAACTTTGCCACAATATTTCCTAAACACTAAGCCTTCTGTTTTTGCATGTTGTCATCCCAAAGCCTAACTTTCCATGCCTGGAGATGTCATTGACTTCGTGGAATATCTACTTCTGCCCTGTAAAAAAGACTTGTGTCTTTGTATAAATACATTTTCTGGGTAAAACCAAAACATCCTCATTTTCTTAACTAGTCATTGTCCATCATATCCTGAAACACATTTTCTTGTCCACAGCGATACTAGTAAACTGATTCTAAAGTTTACCAGGAAAGGCAAAAGATATAAAATAGCCACCAAAACAAAGAAAAATAAAGTTGGAAGACCCTACGTGATTTCAAGACGTACTGTAAAGCTGCAGCAATCAAGACAGCTCAGTGTAGGCAAAAGAATAAACATGTAAGTCCATGGGGCATGGGCGGATACAGATAAACAAGGGGAGCAAGCTAGTTCATGTGGGATTGGATAAAAGTTGGGGACATCAGTTTAAATTCATAAATTCATATTTAGCTTAATATATGATAGTTGTATATAAAAATTATTGTGAATTGTACATACTTTAGTATAAATATTTCCTTGTTCTGTTTGTTGAGATGGCCTAGAAGCAAAAACACTCCAGCAGCAATGAGAATACCTAATGTCCAGATCTTGGTTTATAATATTGCTCTTCAATAAAAGGAACCAGGGATCTTTGAATAAATAGTTGTCTCTGGGACTGGGACAGAAAACATGCAAGGTGAGCCTGGAACATATTGTATAAGCATAAATTAAGAAAGAGCCAAAAACATTTTAAAGAAACAGTAACATATGCAGACAGCAATGAAAGTATGTCAAAGCAACATAGAAACCAGCTGAACGCTCCCAATGGCCCAAACTGGAGCAATTTAAACAACAAAATAAAGAAAGTGGTACTGAATTATATCCCAAAGTATGAAATAACTATCTGAGATATTGCTTCATACTCATATCAAGAAATAAATAAATAAGTAAATGTGGAAGAAAAGGCAAATTTCCCATGCAGGATCATTTCAAATAACTTGTGCAGATCCTCTACCCTCCAAGAGGTAGAAAATAACTACCTCTTGGTTATTATTATATAATTATATAAGTGGTTCCATATAAGTTTTTAAATATTTGTTCTAGTTCTGTGAAATATATCATTGACACCTTGATAGGAATTGCATTGAATCTATAGATTGCTTTGGGTAGTATGGGCATTTTAATGATGTTAATTCTTCCTACCCATGAACACGGTATGTGCTTCCAATTATCTGTGTCTTCCCCAGTTTCTTTCTTCAGTGTCTTATAATTATCTGAGCACAGGTCTTTCACACCTTTGGTTAGATTTATTCTTAGGTATTTTATTTTTTTTGAAGTAATTATTGTGGATATTAATCCTGTGTTTCAGCTGTTGTTTGTGAATATCATCTACCATGCAGTGGGTGGCCTTTCTGTTTTGTTGGTAGTGTCTTTTGCTGTGCAGAAGCTTTTCAGTGGTCCCATTTTTGATGTGGTCCCATTCATTTTATTTTGCTTTTATATCCCTCACCTTTGGGTCAAATTCATAAAATCTTCTCCAAGACCAAGCTCCATCAGTTTAGTACCTATGATTTGTATGTAATTTATTGTCTCAGGTCTTATATTTAGATCTTGATACATTTGGAATTAATATTTATACATGGGAACAAACTGTTGTCTATTTTCATTCTTTTACATGTAACTTTCCAATTTTCCCAACACCGTGTATTGAAGAGACTTTCTTTTCTCCACTGTGTAGTTTTGGATCCTTTGTCAAAAATTATTTGCTCATATGCATGTGGCATTATTTCTGGAGTCTCAATTCTTTTCCATTGGTCAGTGTGTCAGTTTTTCTGCCCAAACCATGCTGTTTTGAATGTCATTACTCTGTAGTAAAATTTGAAGTCAGGTAGCATAATTCCTCTGGCTTCATTCTTTTTCTCAGGATCATTTCGGCTATGCAAGGTCTTTTGTGGTTCTATACAAATCTTATGATTTTTGTTCCATTTCTTTAAAAAACAGCATTGGGAATTTTATGGAAATTGCATTAAATCTGTATATTGCTTTGGGTAATATATGCATTTTAACTATGTTGATTCTTCCAGTTTATGAACGCAAAATGTCTTTCCATTTCATTGTGTCTTTTTCAATATCATTTAATAATGTTTTGTAGTTTTTGGTATATAGGTCTTTTACATTCTTTGTTAAGTGCATTCCTAGGTATTTTATTCTTTTTGTTGCAATTGCAAAATAAATTTTTACAATTTATTTTTCCCATATTTTATTCTTAGTATATAGAAATGCAGTATACTTTTATACATTGATTTTGTGTCTTGCAACTATATTGTAATGGTTTATTGTTTCTAATAGTTTTGGGGTTTTTTGGTGGAGTCTTTAGGGTTTTCTGTATACAGAATCATGTCATCTGTAAAAAAATAACACTTTTTTTTCCATTACCAATTTGGATGCCTTTTATTTCTTCCTCTCTCCTGATTTCTCTGGCTGGGAGTTCCAGAATTATGTTGAGTGAGTGGCAAGAGATGATGTCCTTCTATTGTTCCTGATTTTAGAGGAAAAACTTTCAGTTTTTCACCATTAAGGATGATATTAGCTGTCATTTTGTCATATATGGCCTTTATTGTGTTGAGGAACTTTCCTTCTTACCCATTTTATTCAGTGTTTTAATCATATATGAATGTTGTATCTTATCAAATGCTTTCTAGTTCAGTGATTTTGTGGCAGCCCTACTTTTTTTCTCCCATTGTTCAATTGCTCAGAGTCTTCTCCTTCTCAAATTCAGAATAAAATGCATTTATACATTATATTTTGTGCTTTTTGTTACATTCTGTTATAAATGATATAAAATTTATTTTCCTTTATGGAATGAGGAAAGGTCCTATTTTTTCACCATGGCCATTGTCTATTTTTAGCCTTTATATTGCAAGTTATGTCACATTCCTACTGGAATGAAGTGTAATCTATATTTAAAAAGGTAAGCATGGAGAGGAAAAGGAAGAAAGCAAATAACACAAGATATAAATAAAAATAAAATACAAAGGCAAGTAAAGAAAATAAAAAAGAATAGAATGAATCAATAAAAAAGAACAGAATGAATAAAAAAGTTAGAGAATAGAGGGAAAGAAAAGAAAAAGAAAAAAACAAAGAGCATATGTTCTAAAAACAAAATCAAAGTCTTTCAGAAGTATTTTACATTTGTTGAAGTAAATGTCAAGTGCCTAAGGAAACAACTTAAAAGAAAACAAAGCTCATAGAAGCAGAGATCAGATTTGTGATTGCCAAAGGTAGGGGATGAGGGGTAGGAATGTATTCTAACTCTAGTTGAGAACACATATAAGGTATCACACAGAAGAATTAAATACACTTCTAAAAACACTTTTGTAATTTTCAGAAGGTACACTAATGAATAAAATGAATAATACCTACACTGAGTTGATCTGGACAACAGAGAGGGAAAATTCAAAGAGCAGTTAAGTAGCCAATAACAGGCCTAAGCCATCATTCCTCATTTTCCCTTATTCTAGCCAGGTTTAGGTTACTTCTTGAAGAACTCAATTCCTGGGCTGTGAGAGTATCATCCAAGATTAATGCAAAGAAATGTCTCTCTAGGAAGTTTAACATGGTGAAGCTGTGAAAGAATCATGCAATAATAATAATTTCCACAGATCCAATGAGACTTCATTGACAGCTGGAGAGACCACAGAATATTAGAGCTATAAATAAAGGAGAAATCTGTTTTAACTACTTTAATCATCAGACAAGGAGAGAGAGGTCCTAAAATGGGGATGAAGAAGAATGACTAGTCCAGTGTAAAAGAAGAAATTAATGTTAAAGCCAGAATTCTGTTCTCCTGAATAGCTTGACCCTCATTAAATTGATGATGGACATGCAGGTTAAGTAAAAACATAGTCTATACAGTATTCATTTGCTTCTGTATATGTTGTTGATTTCACCCATGTAGTAGAAAGCACTATATTCTATTTGACTGAAAAGGTTTTTCAGGAGATTGGAAGTCTGAAAAGGCAACTTTTCCAAGGTACAAAGCTAGCAAGTAGCAGAGCCTGGATTTAAACCCATTTCATCTCATTCTAATTTCAAAATATTTAGTTGTTTATGTTATTCAGAGTGGCAGGGGTGTAGTGAGGTAGAGGAAAGAAGCCAAGGATTACCATTACGTTAGAGATGAAAATACCCAAAGATTTTCATGGATAAAAATATAAAGATTTTTATTTAAAAATACATGAAAGTTTAGAAAATTGACTCCTTGTTTTCAGTATCTACTCCCATCTCTCTTCAATTGCCTGTCCCGTAAAATAGATAATAAAATCTAAAGCAGATCCATTTATAGAAATATTACATTAACAAAGACATGAAGGACTGGAAAGAGTGTTTCAATAATTCAAGGCAGAATCTCCTCGTGTGCATTCACCATTTTTAATGGTAATCTAAAACATACGTATTTTTCAGGGGGATCAGAACCTTTTTGAAAATCTAGTGAAAGCTATCAAAGCTCTTAGAAAAAGGTACACATTTGCACACTGTGTTCACATATTTTCACATACTAACAATTTATGGAAACCCTGGAAGCCCATCAACAGGCCTCAAACTTTTAGGTGAAGAAATTTTGTTTTAGAACAAGCTCTGCCACTAAGTAGACATATGACCTGGTAAAAGTTAAATAAACCTCAGTGTCTCAGTTTCACCACCTGTAAGAAGGTAGATTTGTATGTTGGCCACTCTCATTCCATTGCTGATGGATACAGCTCACTATGGTGGAAAGCATTCCAGGATTTGGGAAACCACATCTGCCTTTGGAGATGTGTGATTCAAGGAGGTTTACTTCCTCTCTCTGGGGCTTTATTTCTGCTGTTGTAGAGTGAGAAATTAATACCTGATGACCTGTAAAGTAGTTCGTGGCTCTAATGTATTGAGATTCTTAATTCAGTGAAGAGTAATGTGGTGCAGGAAACAGTGGTATCTCTCTAATAAGCATGTAGAGCTAGAGTCACCTGCTACAAACGGAAACCTTCCCATGACCTCTCAAGCTACCACTTACACAGTCAGGACATCTACTTGCTCCTGGCTAGGTCATAGGGTGTGACAGGTGACTAGGAATGCTGCAGCCGTGGATAACAGTTTTTTGATCAGCTCCCTTGCCAAACTTTGTGGCCATAAATCCCTGGAGGACTGAATGCTATCAGCAGCCACATCTTCACTTGCTTAAAGAGCAGAGCGATAAAGACTCATTTGGGTTTGGGGGGCAGAATGAGTCAGGAAGTAACTTCAGAGCAAGAGGAAACTAAACAGCTGTTTCTTGGATATAGAGGCATTGTGGCCAATACTTTTAGTGTCAGGAGTGTGTGTAAACTGCATCCCAAGAGTCTGTCTGCAATCAAGGAGGTTTCCCCAGGCACAAGAGGCCTGGAATAAATCTTTCTTATCTTAGGAAAAATCACACCCTATAATCACATTGACTGATAACATTTCTACATTTTCCAGACCTGGAGATCTGGAGACTTGAGTTAAATTGTATCCCTTTTCTAGGTCTGAAGTTACTCATTTCTATGATTGGTGAGGGTCGAGGTGGAGGGAGGGGGAGACAACCCCTAAAGCATTTAAGTTTTAAGATTTTTAGTGTATTTTTGTCAAAACCAAAAACATTTCTTTAAATTCAGTCCCCCAACCCCAAATTCTTTCTAAGGAGCCAGTCATTAAATCTATTTCTGGACTTTCTGATACAGTCACTGCTTAACTTTGCCTCCAATAAAATTGCAGAGCCATAATAGCTAAGCAAGTTGCAACTTTTCAGACCGAAGTGCATTGAAAGTTTCTTTGTAATGAAAAGGAAGTAAAGAGCAATAACACATTCTAATCTTGATAGAAGTCCTTCCAAACAGACCTCCGATTGTTTGCTTCACATTTTATATGTTCACTCAGTTAGCAGGTATTTTTGAACTCTTGCTACATTCCAGAGAACTGTGAATAAGATACCCTTAGCATTTTCAATACTCATATGGTAGAAAAGATATTGGGATAATGATAGCATGATGTTCACAGTCCCTCTATTATAAAGTTTTAGATCTTGAAGGCACTTTAAAAGGCATGGAGTGCAACCCTGACCCTCACCCCATTTAAATCGTGGTATTTCTTTATGGTGGCCCTGCCATGTGGTTGTCTTGGTATTGGCTGGCCAACTCAGATAATCGGGTATCTCACTATTTCTTGTAGCTGATGACTTCAGTTTCATTTCTAATTTCAAATTCCTTTGAAATTATACAAGAGCACAAATTAGGTTTCCAATTTACAAAGAAGTACAGGTGTCAAGGAAGGGCAGGGCTGCAAAAGGGGCCATCAAGGTCATGCTGCAGGCTGGCATGAAGGGTAGAAAGAAACTGGTTTCTGACAGAGAGATGAGGTCCTTCAAACCAAGCAAGTGTTTTTCCATCTCTTGTCTTGGTTTTCCCATCTCTAAAATGAAAGGGTTAGATTGTGTGAGAGGAAAGCTTTGCATTTACATAAACTCTAGCCTAGGAAATATTGAAACAGTTCTGTTTCATTACAGCTGAGTGGAATCAAGTGAGCCAATAAGGAACCATGGACTTGGAGTGATCCTGCTTCTTCATACTCTATTAAACGTAACAGAAGACTTTTTCCTGACCAGTGAATGGTGTGACTTATTTTACCCCACTGTGTGTAGACCTATAAACGACTTCTCTCTTATTCAGAGTGTGGATTTGCAGTCTTGCAGTAGCTCAATCAAAATGAACTTCTCATTTCTAACCCTTAAAAACCTTGATCTTTCTCTCAATAGACATGTCAGTGATTTTTTTTTAAAACTGGTGGCGTGTTCCCTTACCTGGAAAGATAGCGAACTTTGTAGTTATTTTTTAGCTCTTGTGTGGTGTTTGAGTTATTCTTTTTCAATTAAGTGGACTATAAAATCCTACCTAGTTTTAGCAGTCCATGAATCTTTGTTTCTGAAAAAGCCACCTGCAATTCACTCTTCAAAAGCAAGTATGTGAGGGTCTATGTTCCCAAAGAATCGAGGGCATTCTGCTTTGCTGTCTCAGTATCTTTGAATGGCATTCCCACCCTGCCTCTGAGTGAGCCCTGCCCCTAGCCTCTTGTTTAGGTTATTCACTTTCTTCCTTTCCCAGTCTGTGTAGAATAGGACAAGATGCAAAGACTGGTTCTAATTTTTTTTTCTTTTGGTCTCACGAAAAAAGCAAGTAAGAGCAGGGGACAAACTTAGAAATCAGTACCTGGGATGGATCTGGACCTGAACACTCAGAGCACACATTCTGACCCGACTTTCTTCTCCCAGAAGGACTAGTCACAGCTTTGCACTCTCTCTCTCCCTGCTCTTCTACCAAAAAGTGTATATTTTTGTTAATTTTTGACTTTCTAGCCAGACTCCTCACTGTACAGGGGAAACTGCGACTCAGAAACGTGAAGTGCAACATTCAAGACTGCTGAGTTACTTGATGGATAGCAAGGCTGGAATATGGGGTTTTCAGTTTCCAAAGCTGTGCTCTTTTCACTGCCCCTTTCTCCTTTTCCTGCTCGTTCATATTGTAGTACAATAGTCTCATTGTGTGCGTGCATGTGTGTGTATGGGGGTGCGGTGTGCATGTGTTCGTATTGTCTCCAGGTTGTTGCTTTCTTTAAAAAGGAGAAATACATAACTTCTGATACACCCCTTCACTCTTTAAAGGTGAGACAAATGCATTAAATAAATATTGTTCTCAAATGTCTAATTTTATAGAAAAACCAGCTGAGAGAGGAAGAGCTTCCTTTTCCTTCTGTCCTCTTTTCTACCCTTCCCTCTTTCTTCCATTGAACACACACCGTTATTGAAGACAGACTACGAACCAAACCCAGAAATAGGCCCCATGTGGGTTCTTATAAAAAATAATGGAGTACACAGAAAATAATGTCCAAAAAGAGAGGTTCAACATAAATGCTACAGGAAATCAGATACAGAAGACATAAAAGTGGCAGGGGGAATCTGAAAAGTCTCATCTGCGTAGGCCTTAGAAAATAGAAGAAGCTGTATAGGATGAGTAAAAGCAGGAGTGAAAAGAAAGTGATATACCGAAGGCAAGGAAGAAAACTGTTGGAAATACTCAAAACAAAGTGAGGCCAAGGAGGGAACACATGCAAGGGACAAAAGCAGGAAGACAACTGGAAGAAGAGACAAAAACCATCTCCAGTCCATTTGGCTCTTGGTCTTTGTACAAACTCTAACTCATCCAGATCCCTTAAAATCCCTGCCACAGCCCTCCCTTCAGTCCCTCCTACCTCATGCGATCTTCTCCCTTTTCTGGAGTCCCTTCTGTGCTATGGTTATCTATTCACTGATTCCTATCTTTGGTTATATTAAAAATGATCTCATATATTTTTAGGAATGCTTATCAGTTTCTTAGTATTCTGTTTGGCTGTCCTCATTTCTAGTTTTCCTGGGCCTGTCATATTTCATGCTCTTCCCTATTCTCTTCTTTAAAAAAATATTTTATTCTCTATATATTTGTTTGTCTTTATTATTATATTCACAATATATTAGTACATTCCCATCAAGAAATTAAAAAAATACAGATAATTATAGAGTAAGACAATAGAGAATTTTATTTTTACACACTCTCATTCTTCTCCTCACAGTTAGCATTATTAATAAATACTTTTTTTATTTTTGTCTCTACATCCATATTTCTTTACACTCCCAATCCAAGAATAAATAGCTGTGAATACCCTAAAGATACATAGATTAAGTCTATACCCCCTAGCATCACCCACAAGGTGACACATTTTCCTCTGCCTTAAACTACTCCCACTTTTTGTCATAAGCTTCAGACACACTAAACTACCCATAATTCTCAAAACACAGCTCTATTCATACCTTTGTGCCCACTTATATGTAATTCACACTTTCTGAAATTCCCTTTCCCAGCATTTTTTTAAAGACTTTATTTATTTATTTTTACAAATGGAAAGAGAGGGAGAGAAACATCAACATGTGGTTGCCTCTCATGCACCCCTCACCAGGGACCTGGACTGCAACCCAGGCATGTGCCCTGATGGGTAATCAAACCAGTAACCCTTTGGTTCACATCAGGTGCTCAGTCCACTGAGCCACAGCAGCCAGGGCCTTTTCCCAGCATTTTCAACTTCCTATAGTGGAGTTTGTCACTCTGTCTACAGTATCTTTACAGCTCCCTGTCTAGCTGTCCTCCATAGTATTTATGTGTATGGAAATTGTTTGATTAACCATTTTTCTTCCCTATAGGATGTTAGCTTTTTGAAAACAAAGAATATATCTTGCTCAGTTTTATATTCCTGGCTTCTGGCAAACCATAGGTACCAAATAAATGATGAATTACTGAATCAAAGAATAAAAATAAAAGGAAAGCATTTCTTTTGGGCAATATGGCCCAATAGCAGCTATTCTCAACCAGTGTGCTTCAGAATTTTTAAAACATTCGATAGCTGACTGTTTAGTCAGGGGCACTGACCTTTATTCCCCAGAGATTGTCAAATAGAAAAATGACAACAGCCAATACAACAATGGCCCTCTGGTATGAGTGCCCTGTCTTGAACCATAAGTATATAGGTCATATAACAGAGTTGCATCTTATTGGTCATGTCACATAACAAGGTTTCATCTGATTTGTTAATTTTTGGTACCAAAATCCTTATATACAAATATAGTCACCTGATTTTTTTAAAAGTCACTTTGGAGCAAAAAGAGTAGGTAATTACTATTTTTTTGTAAATCAATAAGAATTATACTTTTTTTAAATCAGATATGCAAAAAGATATAGTATAGCTTTTGGTGTGCCACAGAATTTTAGTAATTAGTTTATATGTGTCATGAGATGAGAAATGTTGAAAAACACTGCCCTATAGTCATGAGGAGTTGCCAGAATTCTAAAGGAAGACCACATCACACTATGAGTTCTCTTTCACCCACTCACACCCATATATTTAGGCATAATGATATTTCACCAACTGCTTTCCTGCAGTTGTTGAAACTGCAGATGTCTAGGGTGTAATCAAATCTTGTTAGTCTCCAAAACTTTGAATATAAAACCTTACTGATCCTAGGTGACATGTCTGAATTCTACAGATTTCCCTCTGGTGAGAACATTGGGCGCTTTAACACTTTGAGAGCAGGTGCTGAGTTATTATTCCTGGTCATGCAAGACAGAGATTCTAGAGATTCAGAAGTAGTGAGCAGGGGTATGAGTGGCAGGCTACTGCGATGACTTCATGTTCAAGTATAAAGAGGAGAGCATGTTCCCAATGAAGGAACAGAGGATGAAGTCATCCTCTGGGCTGTGTTTGGAAACTGAGGTTGTCCAACTATATGGTGAGATATTCAATATGCCGCATATGATAGGGGATGAAACTGATTCACCGGATGCTGAGGAAGAAATATAGCCCATCATCTTTAGAAATGGAATTTCTCTTGCTTCTTAGTGTGTCTGCTGCTCTGGCATCTTATATTTCAGCAACTGAGTTTTCAAAGGAAGATTTGAAAACTTCCTTTGCTTCTAAATGAAGCAAACAAGTTTAGCACATGTTATAAGTGATCAAACATTGTACAGAAAGTAGGGGCTTCCCAAGGCAGAAAAGGGTAATGGATGTGGCTTCATTCAAGCTCTGCGACTCCCTAGCTGTAAACCATGGGACAACTTTTTTAATTGTTCTGTGACTATTTTTTCATGTATAAAATGGAGGTAATAATAGTCTCCTCCTGGAGTTGTTGTTAAGCTGAAATAAATAGATATGTATAAAGCACTTAATACAATGCCTGACACACAGTTATCTAATATGAGCTAGGTATTATTGTTTTTTTAGGTCTTTATAATCATTAATAGTTTGATGCTTAGAACAAGATAACCCTAGGCTCATATCTCAACTTCACTGCTTATCCTAAGTTTTTTTCACCTTTACAATGGAAATGTTAAAAGCGTATAAAGCATTAAATTTTTGTGAGCATTAAATGAGATACTATGTGGAAAGTGTCTAGCATGATTTTTGGCGTATTTAAGAACTCATCAGTGTCATTTATAATACTCCCCTCGTGTCATTCCATAACTATGATCCTGGGGATCCAAAGATTCAGAATCTCTAAGAATCTCAGTCTACTGTAGAAGTGAAAGGGGGGTTTTGGTGCAGTGGGGTCAGAACCCGGGAAACATGTAGAGAGGATTGCAGAGTCACAGGCAGAAGTGATGACTGTGTTACTTGAGAGTAGGAATTTTTAGAGCAGAACAAGGGCATAAAGCTTCTGAGGCAAACTCAATTGTTGAAAGCCATAGAAAACATTTTATTATTGATTTTCATTGGGTTGTGTTTTTGCTATTGTAAATATCACTTCAATGAAGCACTTTGTATACAGTCTACATCTGATTTTTTTCCTTAGAATCAATTCCCAGATATGAATATTTTAGATCAAATAGTGAAATTCCTGAAGGCTTTTTCAAAAGATTATCCTATTTTAATCCAGGATGACATAACAATTTTAAACTAGCTATATAAGAAGTTACCCACTCAACACTGAGTATTAAATTTAAAAAAGAAAATAAATTGCCAATTTATTCAGCAGAAAATGACAGCTCATTCTTAGTTTGACTTTTTTTTTTGTTTGTTTCTGGCAAAGGTGAGCATTTCTTATATATTCACTTGTTATTTGCAGTCTTTGGGCCAAAGAGCACTGGCAACCTGGACTTGCAAAGAATATGAGGTAGAATATATTCTAATATACTCACAAATCTGGGAGCACTTAGGAATACTTATTCTTCATGCCTTTGACATTCTAGTCATTCAACAAATATTCACTGAGTCTTACTCTGTGCCAGGCTCTATTCCTGGAGCTGGAGAGAGAAGGGTAAACACACAGGTAAAACTCTCAGGATGCTGACACTCTTGGGGAATGCTTATGAGCAAGACATTTCATTGTCAGGTGACATAAAATAATGTAGATCATGATCCCTACGCCCAAATCACTCAAAGCTGTACTATGGATACTAAATACACACATGGCAAGCTAAACTGCAGTCCAGTGTTTAAGGAAGATGTAGACAAAGTAACAGACAGAGAAAAGAAACTTTTGTCCTGCCAGGTGGGAAAGAGAGAAATATTTTTTGAAGGCAGGGAAGCATGCTGGCCAAATTTGATTATGTATTGCCTTATGCTGTTTAAAAAACTAAACTTTCATATTCTTCATGATCTCTAAATTTCTTTTGAGTTACCTATATTTTTATAAACATTTAAAAATGACCTATGGGCATAGTGATTTTTTTCTATGTAGAATAACATTAAATATCCTAATTTAATAATTCTCTTTTGAGGAAAATCTTTCTAGAATATACTATCTACTTCCTAGAATTAGTAAACAAAACCTAACCTGTGTTTTCAAATTTGTGTCATAGATTGGTTCTTCAACTTGAGGTCATGTCACCTCAGCTTATTTTTTAATTCAGAGCCATTCCATGCCAGTCTGGATCCTCCACACAGTGATGGAGTCTCATTTCAACCTCTGTGTGTCTGCTGCATTCTGCTTCAAGGCTTTCTCTGATGCTACAAGAGTTAGCTCAGTGTTGATAAGCAGAGACCATTAGAGGACTTAATGCTCCCCCAAATAATCTTTAATTCATGAGTCTGTGGACAAACACTTTAGTCCTTATTCTGTTAGTAGAAAATTCTTAGACACATTCTATATTGTCTCTCAGCTCCTGGTGGAAACAAGCCCCCAGTGCCCACAGCAGTAACATTAATAAATCACTTTATTTTGATGCTGCTTCCCCATCTTAATTCCTCTGTAATTTTGTTCTTGCTTCCTGGGGTCATCACCCAAGTAAACTCCAGTCCTTGTCTCAGCAGGCAAGTCCTTGTCTCAGTCTCTGCTTTAGAGGGAACCTGAATTAAGATACTTGAGATCCTCATCCCAGATAATAATGACAATTAGGACTTTTGGTGTTAACACAAATTTAGGTGTATGGCCCAGGATCCAATGGGCCCTGATTAGAAGTCCTGACCATCCTAGGGGGAAAAAAATCCTTCATAATGACACACTCTTGTGTCACTTGCCACTTCCGTAGAGAACTGGGATGAAATAGGTACACTAGTGTGTTTACTATCCATATATTGTTTACTACTTATCTTCAGAATTTATTGGTAAATACAGGACTAAAGAAGCTTGGTTTTCTCACCATTATGAAAATTAATCTTCATCCATGATAAAAATTATATTTTGTTGGGTTTATTCAAAGCCTTGCCCATGATTTCTTAGTTACTAAGTAGTAAGCACAAGTATCTCTGTATCTTATTACTCATAATTACAAAATTATTTGCCTTTGCTGAGCCTCTGTCACATACAGGCTCTAGGCCAATTATTTTACATATATATTTCTAATTCTATTAACAACACATCTACAAAGTGGATTTTCTTAATGAAACAGTTTAAACTAATACATTGCCAAAAAGCTGTAGATGATGGAATTGTGGTGTTTTCTGTTTTTACTCCAGAATGGCATACAATAAAACATGTAAATTTCTCTCAGTAGTATTTCAATATAGTTGTTGCTTTTGTTAAATTTACTCCTAAGTCTTTTATGATTTTATTTTTATACAAGTGTAAGTAATATTGTTCGTTTTTCAATGTGTTTTACAGATATACAGAAAGTTCATGGATTTTTTCTTCTTTTTTTTTTCTAATTTTATTTTAATCATTGTTCAAGCACAGTTTTCTGTCTTTTTTTTTTTTTTTTTTGGCCTTTATACTATGTGACCTTGCTGAACTTATTTATTCTAATAGGCTGTTTTCGTAATTCCTTAGGCTTTTCTTTGGTTTACTTTATACGTTTCTGATCATGATTTATTTTAATGTCTGTGTGTTTGTTTTTTGACTTATTGTCTTGACTGGAGACTCTAGAATAATATTGAATATAATTGGCAAGAACAAACTTTCCTTTTTCCCCACATAATAGGAAATAATTCAATGTTTCATTAAGTAAGGTGTGACCTGAAGATTTTTGTAGATTTCCTTTATACTAAGAGAATCTCGTCCTCCCTAGACTTACCACAAAAGGATGTTAAATTGCATCAAACACATCTCCCGAATCTGTTCAGATAATTATGAATTTCATCTTTGAATCCAACAATGTGGTAAATTAAATTGATTGGTTTTAAAATTTTAAACAAACTTTAAATTTATGGAGTAAAACAACTTAGTCATCAAATGTTGTTAGTTTATATACTGCTAGCTTTGATATGCTAATAGTTTTTGTTAGGATGTTGCCTTTATGTTCATGAGAGATATAAGTATAAGATTTTCTTTCTTTTTTTTGTAATGTTTTTACCACATTTTGGCATCAGGAATATGCTGGTTTCAAACAATGTTTCAGGAAGAGTTCTTTCCTTCTCTACACTCTGAAAGAATTTATGTAATATTTGTATTACTTCTTGCTTAATTGTATAATTAACTTCATCAGTGAAACTGTCTGGGCCTAGAGTTGTCTCTGTGGGAATGATTTTGATACAAATTCAATTTATTTAATAAATTTAGAGCTGTCTAAAATGTTTTATTTCTCTGTGAGTCAATTATATACAATACATTTTTCTAAAAACAGGTCAATTTTATCTAAGTTGTTTAATTTATTGGCATAAAGATGTTCATAGCATCCCATATTATCTTTTTGCTAGTCTTCAGTATCTCCAGTGATACCTCTGCTTTTAACCCCGGATATTGCCTTTTGTGATTTTCTTATTATTTTCTTGATTGGTCTTGCTAACTGTTGGCTCTGTTTATTGTTTCTAGTGCTAATTTCTGCTTATATCTTAATTTTTTCTTTCCTCTTATTTTCTCAAGTTTCAATTTTCTATCATCTTAATGTAGAAACACATCATTTACTTTAAACCTTTCTTCTAATATAGATATTTAAAACTATAAAACTTCCTCTATACTGCTTTGATTGCATCCCAGTTATTTATTATGTCTGATGCTGTTTATTATTTCCTCTATATTTGAGTTCCTATCTGGTATAATTTCTTTTTAGCTGGAAGAATTTCCTTTAACATTTTCGTTGTTAGTACAGGCTAGATAACAACAAATTTGCCACATTTTTTTTCTGAACACATCTTCAAAGCACCATTCTTTTTGAAGGATGTTTTCGCTTAATATAGAATCCTGGTTTAAGGGGGTATATTTTTGTTTTGTTTCATTTTCAGTTATTTTTGTTTTTTTTCTTTTGGTGTTTAAAAGTTGTCACTTCATTGTCTTTAGGCTTCCACTTTTCTAATTCAAAACCAGCCATAATTTATATTGTTCCCTGAATAGAGCTCTTCTACTTTCTCTGGTTCCTTTTAAGTTTTTTTTTTGTTTTATGGGGGGACAGCTTTTATAAATCTATTTATGATATACTAAGTGTGCTGTCCTTTGTATTGTGTTAGCCAAAAAGTTATGTATTTTATTTCCATAAAATAAAATGCATATTTTTCATTTTCACAATAGCTTTATTGATTTGGATATTTTGAGTTGGTTGGCTATCTTCCACATGGTATAACATTGATTGTTCTCAATTAATGTCTTGATTGGATTGCTTTTAACTTCAACTGGTCTACCCAACTTCAGAGCATCATCCAGCAAGATATCTCCAGCATGAATCTTTGCAAACCACTTTTGACATGTTCAATGGATCACAGCACCTTCTCCATACACTGCACAAATCTTTTATTTTTTTGCATTTCAGTTGCATTTTTACCTTTCTTGAAATAATAAAGCATAATATGCCAAAAATGTTGCGTATTTCCTTCCATCTTCAATATTAAAATGGCTACACAAAAATTCACCAAGTTTGATGTTTTTATTTAAATGCATGCTGTTATGACAGCTATACAATACAATCTAGCAAAATTGTTTCAAATGAGGTTAAAGACAACTAAGTGTTGCTAAAACCATGTTACAGAAAAAAAATGAACTTTTTGGCCAACCCAATATTTTTCTGCTTGGAGTTTCCTGGGTTTCTTAAAGGTTTATAATTGTATGCTTTTCATAAAATCTGGGGAAATTGTAGCCATTAATTACTTAAACACTTTTGTCATCCTTTCTCACTTTCTTTTCCTTCTAGAATTTTAACATTTGTAATGTTATTTGATACTGCCTCATATGCCCTTGAGGTACTGTTAATTTTTCCTTGGTCTTTTTTTTTCTTTCATGTTGGATAATCTCTGTTTGTGTCAAGTTTATTGATACTTCCTTCTTCTATCTCCAGTCTACTGTAAAGCTCATATGGTAGATTTTTTAAATTTCAGTCATTTTAATATTAGATTTTATATTTTGTCTTTTACATTTTTATTTCTTTGCTTAGATTCCCTCATCTGTTTATCATTAAACATATATTTTCCTTTTACCCCTTGATATTACTCA
>CM052539.1:148679933-148706181 GCA_028533065.1 Trachops cirrhosus
TTTGAAAATTTGCATTTCTATTGCTGTGCTCTCAGGATCACACCTGGAGAATTACTAGATTAGAACAATGCTTTTCAAATTTAATGTATTCACAACTCCCCCAAGAGTCCTTGTTAAAATATAAATCCTCATTTATTGGGACTGATGTGGGCCCCCAGATTCTATATTATTCTGTGAACTTCACTTTGAGTAGTGAGGCTCTAGTATGTGAACCAAAACTTACAAGTAAGCATGCACAAAAGACATTATGAAATAAATAAAAATGAAGACAACACTTGAAGAAAGGATTGAATTCTCACAGGGGAGATTGTGAGGGTGAGCAGAGGGAACAGACTCATTACAGACTGGAGTGTGAGAAAGGCCAGTAATAGATTGTGACCAGAAAGGGAAGTAAAAATAGTATGATTTAGGACAGAAAACTTCAGGTAATGATGAAGTCTAGGACATGGTTGTGTGGGCTGGGGTCTGGAATGAAGTGGAAATTGGAACTGCTTCAACTTAGGAAGTCCAGGAACTGTGTGTTGTAGGAAGGTCATCAAAGGAATAGAGGAGTTTCCAAAGAATGGCAGAAGAGGAAAATGGAGCCAAATTACAAAGGCAAATCTCCTCAAGATCAATGCATTGTCACGAAGTTCAGTAAATCTCTTAGATGAAAGAGACTTCAGAAGACATGAGATTGTTGACTGATAGTAGATAAAGAAGAATTTGAAAACAGTAGTGTTGTGCAAGATATATGTTAGTTTCTTTTCTTGCCCTCTGAATGAAAAGAAGTGTGTGTAGAATGCTTTGCTTCAATTGGAATCAGTGGGCAATACGAGTGTTTTTGGAGAAAGAACAGCTTTTAATTAAGATACTCTAGCAGAAAGTAAAAGGAAAAAAGTCAAATGTGGAGAGAAAATTTGTTAAAAAATGCTGTTAAGTCAAAATATCACAATAGAAAAGGAATATTGTATTAGTGGAGTGGAAATGGGGAAAAAGTAAGATTAATCTGGATAGGGTTGAAAGTAGATAGAAGAGAGTTCTATCTAAATTGGAAAATTTCAATAACAGAATTAGTGTTTAGTGCAGTTATGAATTATCAACAGCAAAGAGATAACAAAAAGAGTGAAGGAATAAAAGATTATTAAAGGTGGAAAAAGTAGTGAGGAACATGTATAAAGGACCCAAGGACAAAGCCAAAGTGGGGTAGGATTGAGGGTGGGAGGTGGGGGTAGGTAGAGTAGGAGAAAGTGGTAGTGGGAAAATGGAGACAACTGTATTCGAACATTAATAAATAAAATAAAATAAAATAAAATAAAATAAAATAAAATAAAATAAAATAAAATAACTTTTTTGCCAAAAAAAAAAAAGAGGGAGTGAGGAAACGAAGATAATTAAAGGACAGTTTTGGAAGTGGTCCCAAGTTCCCAAATTGGGCAGTTCCAACCTTGTGCAGTTGAAACTTTGTGTATAAGTTCCTACTTATTCTGACTAAAAATTATGCATTTCCATAGGTCTATTAGATTGTTCTCAAATTTGGCTTTCCAAGGTTGTATTAATGGTAAAAATGATACTTGGTAACATTTTCTCTCTTCAGATTCAAACTATTTCACTAGAATGTGAATTAGTTTTTAGGGTACCTTTTATAAGTTTTGTTGATGCTTAAAAATCATTCCTACATAGAATTTACTTGTCATAAAAAAATCACATTGCAGAAATAAGAATCTTACTCATCTTCTCTATGTCTAGCCTGGGCATGTTACAGAGTCAATCAGTGCCTCAATTTCTTCATTTATAGAATAGTGATAATTAGCCCTGGTTGGTGTAGCTCATTGGATTGAACATGGACTAGGAACCAAAGGGTCACCAGTTCAAGTCCCAGTCAGGGCACATACCTGGGTTGCAGGCCAGGTCCCCAGTGGGAGCCATGTGAAAGGCAACCACACATTGATGTTTCTCTCCCTCTCTTTCTCCCTCTCTTCCCCTCTCTCTAAAAACAAATAAATAAAATCAAACAAATAAATAAATAATGATAATTAGAGCTACTACCTATATGTGCATACCATGTGCTAGAGTCTGTCTTCAGCTATTTCTACAATTGACTCAATTCTCAAAACAACCCAGTCCTTTAGGTACTACTGTTATCATGCTCATGTGTACATGAAAAAACAGACACACAGAAATTAGGTCGACAGATCTAACAATTGGTAGAGAGAGAACTGACCAAGGCACATGGCCCCCAACTGCAGTTTCTTAAGCATTATAGTACTATCCCTTGGTTGGCAATAGATAATAATATCAAATATCTCTTTAAGCAGTTCAAAGTTTAAAGTGTAAAATTAAATATCTAAAGGGCTTAGAACAGTTTCTGACACATGGTAAGAATTCCATAAATAGTAGATATTTAGCTTGTTTATGTCTCATCCTCATTTTCTAAAAATATAGGATCAAAAGTTGAGATCTTTTAAAATTAGTAATTGTAGTTTCTGTAATTATAATTGTAATTGTGGTTAATAAAAAAGTGCTAATTAAAACTACATCTCATTTTACATCTATTAAATTAGCAAAATGTAATAACATCCAAAGCTGGAACTTTGGCAGAATATACAAGCATACCCTTTTAAATAGGCATGTTTTCCAGAAACTTAAAAAAGAATACATCCTATTATTTGCCACCCTCTTGCTTCTTAGGGGGCAGCATTTTCTAGGGGGAAAGCAGCAAAATCTTTAGATAAGAGTCCAGGGTTCAAATTCTGACTCAGGTGGACTAAAAACACAAAGTTCCTTTCCTTTACTGGTTAAGTCACCCTAGTTAAATAGGTTATTTCTCTGAGAATCATTTTCATTTTCTGCAAACTGTGGATATTAACTAAAAAAAATTGTATTTTATGACATAATGCAGGTTAACACACAGCAGTTTGAAAGAATTGAACATATATTATTTTGCTTTCTTTCAATATTTGTTCCCTGGAACAATCTCAAGTAAGTAACTCAAAAAAGGTGGCTATATGATATTTTAATTTATAGTAAAACTTATAATCAACCTAAAGGCTCAATAAAGAAAAAGATAAATGTATTGAGTTGCATTGCTATGAGATCATTATGCAGTTAGTTATATGATAAATGCAAACATACACGACAAAAGGAGAGTTCTCATGTAATTTATACACTGAATAAAACATTGACATTATTTTATAATTTTAACTCCTATGTATAAAAATTATCTACCTAAAAGATGACATGGAAAACAACTGTTTTAACTAGATTTTTCTTTGCTGGCTTCCATTATTGTTGAGAACATGTCATTTGTTTAACAAATAATTTTATATGATTAATATCCAATCACAAGTACTCTTACCTGTACATGGTTCATCTAAGATACTAAAGTGCTCTGACATTTATGTGTTTGCCTGAGCTTCGAAGATCTTCCTTTACTTCTCACTCAGATGATTCTAGAACCAGATTTTCAATAGTAAAAACAAATACTTACAAACATGAATTTTTAAATTGATCACATATCCAACATCTAGCATTTAGTAAATATTTACTGAGCATATGGAATAGTTTCATAGTTGACAAAGAGGTTGAATTCCTTCAGGCATTATTATTTTCCTTTTTCTATTCCTCCTTGTCACTCCAAACAGTATGTTACATTTATTTAAATAGTAGCTAATTCATAAAACCCTTTAAAATGTGCCTAGCAACTCAGATAAACTAATACTTAAAAACAATTTTTTCCTATAAAATCCAAGTCATATATTTTATCAGTTTTATGTTTTTACTTTTGAGATGTTGCTGTTACAATTTTTCACTTTTTCTTAAAAAATGCCCCAATTTTATTTTGGCATAGCAAAGCATGGGCTGGTTAAAGAAAATGCTTTGCGATATTTTTACCTTATTCAGGTATATCTGTTTTCTCAAGAAGCAAAGAAATACAGAGCTTCTATGACAGAAAGACAAAAAAAGAGAGGAACAAAAGTACAAAGGAAAAACTGAACTTTCTATTTTACTGCTTTGAAGGATTCAGGTTTTAAAGGTGAAATTGTATTTAAATTGCATGTGGAGCAATAAGGTCAGACCTCAAATGCCAGATAGAAAGGCCAGTAGCGGATTCACAGACAGGGCAACACTGAAGGTTTTTCTCAGTGAGAAGAGATACTGTGCTCCATCAGACTCTATAAGAGAGTGAGTCAGCGCAAGTGTAAAATCTCAGAGGGCCTACATCCATTCATACCAGTGCCAATGTGAAGAAGTCATTCATTCATATTTCAAGTTTTAGCTAGCTAACCACAGTTAAAGCCACATCAGCCTTTACAGGGTATTAAAGTTGTGCTTGTGATGTTTTAGGTGTATATTATCAATTGAAATGTTGAAAAAAATTTATTTTGACCAGAGGTCTTTTTGTTGCTCCTAATTTGGTCTGAAAATCTTGTCAAACAGAAAGTTTTTATTCATTGCCTGAGATAACAAGTGCTTTAAAAAATAATAAAATGAACTATATATCTGATTGGCACTTTTTATTTAGAGGAGTTTGCAATATCACGAAAAGTTGGAACAAAGTTTTCTCATTGAATAAATAATTCAGTAAATACACCATAATTATTTATGGACTTACAAATTAATGGCACTGTTTAATTCAGTTTTATGTATATATATCAAATATAAAATAAATGTTTCAATGAATCAGAAAAAAAGAAAGCTAATGATGAATTTCAAATCAAAGATTTAAAGCTTGGTATTTTCAAGAAAGCTCTAAAAATTGAGGCAATGTCAGAATATCATGGGGGATTAAGTTAATTTAAATGCAATCAACAATCTTAAGGCATAAGATACATAACTTAAAAAGCAAAAGTCTCTATTGCAGTGTTATCCCTATCATGAATTTATATGTAATATATTATTTACTTCAATCTACACTACATCTGCAATAAAGGTTACATTAAAAATTTACTCTACGTGACCATGTGGCTGATTAAATTATCTCACCAGTTTTCAATTTTGTACTTCTTGCCTTAAAATGCTTTATCAGTCTTAGCCTTATTAGAATGCTAGTTTTGCCCTCAATTATGAGAGACCTACCTAGGTTAATGGGAAGTGAGAGTGGGTGGTAGCTATTCAGGTTGGCAAATTAAGTTTTTATTCATTTAAAAAAACAAACAAAAAACAGGTACTGAAAATTTGAAAGTGGCAAGGGGATTTTGAGCCCTTATATTTCTCTTAAACTTAATGATTTCATTTTGAACTTGAAGTGTCTAATTCATCATAAAAAGAGAGTCAGGTGTAAGTGAGGAATGGAAGGCAAATGATAAGAACGAGAATAGACAATTCTCTCCATCTAAGTCATCCACAAATATTATGGCTTCAGGTAAAACAGAAATGTTAATAACTGTCATTTCCAAAACCTTGACTAACCAATAAGTACACCTCACCCCATGTCCATTTCTCATCCTATTTTAAATGGAACAAAGTGACTTTCAGAGGTTGGGAAGTGCATAATTATATAGACCAGAGTCTTTGGACTTTGATCATAATTATAGTGCTTTCTCCATCCATCACTTGTTGCTTGAGGACTATTCCTTGCTGAGTGCTTTAAAGAAGATAGAAACCCTGTCAGGACAAATTTGAGCTGCAAAACAGCTAATCAGAAACTTGGCTCTCTTAACTTGAAACAGATTGAAAATTGCCACTTTAATCTCACAATCCATTTGGCTTTTAAGTAAAACGAGTACATGAAGTCTGTCTTTTGGAAGGCATGTTTCTGTTGTTCATACCCCTGGATACCGTTTATGAGCTTCTGTTGGGACATTAGGTCCAAGTTTCCCTCACTATAGGTAACAGTTCTCAAAACTAGGTTTGCAAACAAACAAATCAACTGGGGTGCTTGATAAAAACGCTGATTTTTAATTCCTTCTGCTGCTCAATGTCAGTTTTTCAAAGGGAGGCAAACACAAAATCTAGGAATGACCGGGAGCATTACAGCACCAGAAATAGTGAAGCTGTTTTCTAAGAGTGGTCTGAGAGCTACATGAATGAAAATTGTTTGTATTTGTTTGTGAGCAATTCCAAAGCTTCACCTAGACTTGTCAAATCATTGTCTCAGGGTGTTGCTTTCACACCCCTCTGAATTCCTGGGATCAGAAGTGAAGGTATATAATTACTATATTTTCCTGAGTCTGAATTTGGGCCTCACACTTTTAGTTACTAACTAAGAGTCAGATACACGTTCGTGTAAAACATTTTGAGATACTTTAACAGATGCTACTAACAAAAATCACCCTTCCAATTTGCTGCCTCCAGGATGAATGCTTTGCAATTGCCGGCTGTAGCTAGGTTGCCTGGGCTCTTCTATCCTCCCTTGTACCTTTCTGTATTATGCCTGTGCATGTGGTTCTACTTTGGATTTTCTGAGGTCTAGGATTGTATCTGACTCATACTTTCCACCTTCCCCACTCAGCATGAAAATAAATAAATAAATAAATACATAAATTCATGGACTATTTTAAACCAAACAAACAAATCAAAACAAAAAAATTAGTTTTAGTTTCCATAGCTGCAAATGAGGATTAAAAATCCTTCATCCAGTGAGTTAGCTTCCTAGTGCTACTATAACAAATTACCACAAATTTACTGCTTAAATCAATAAAAATGTATTATTTTACAGTTCTGTAGGTCAGACCTTTTCAGGCTTCCAGAGCCTGCCAGCCTTCCGTGGTTCACGATCCCCTTCCATCGTCAGAATCTGTGTGGAGCCTTTTTACATCACATCACTCTTTTTTTCCTACTTCCCACCTCCACTTTGAAGGACTCAGGACTACATTGTGTCCACCTGTGTAATCCACGTTAATCTACCTATTTTAAGGCCAGCTGATTAGTCATGTTAATTTCATCAGCAATCTTAATTCCCCTTTGCTGTGTAATATAGCATATTTGCAGGTTCTGGGGATTAAGATAAGGCTACCATTGGAGGTCATTATTCTGTCTACCACACCTACTCACCTTCTAGGTAGATAGATACATAATGTATTGAGAAACACTTTCTTAACTGTAAAGTCCTATGCATACCTCATAGAATGTTAGGTACTCTTGTAGAAATGACATTGAACTGGGAGTCAAAAGACTTGAATTCCAGACCTGGTTCTGCTATTTTGTTGTGTGATTTTCAGTAAATCACTTAACCCTTCTGGGATTCAGATATCACAAATCTGAAATCTAAGAATTGAGGGAGACAAGCCAAGATCCTGTCCAGACCCATAGTGACCTTTGTCCTTAATTTAAAGATGATATGGAACAAAATGGAATGTAAGGCATGCCTACATGAAGACATAATTGTTGCTGGGAAAGACTCCCCAGTCTGCTGGTGTGCTGCCCACAAAATAGTAGGACTGAGCAAATACACTAAGGAAATGAATTTCACAGTTTAGCTGGGTTCATCTTTAATTCTCAAAGTCTTATTTGTGAATAGTAGACCAGGTTTGTTATGCCTACTTACCTTATGAGAAATCTTTGATTTTGACAGCTTAAGTGATTTCACGAAGGTCACATAATGAGTTAGTGGTGGAGTTAAAACTATTTTCCAGATTTTTGGCAAGTCCTGTGTGCACTGTGCTAACACGCTTCCCTGCCTCTCCGCCATTTCAGTGCGCTCAGGAGCGGCATACAGAATATAACACACCATCCTTTGGCTAGTCACAGCTGGCCATAAAGGTCTTTTAAAACTTATTCTTGTGAAAATTATAAGGCTTTAAAGCAACTCCTTCTGGGTCACAACTGGTGGATACATTAGTGCCTGTTGATAAATTGTACCTTCATATTTCTTTATGAAACAACTCTCCTGTTCTCTGCCTTGCTCCTTTCAAGTACCAGTATAAACAAAATACCCAGACTGCAACATGTAGACTCATCCTTTTCTGTCAGATACAGAAACTTAGTGACTGTGGAGATGGCTAAAATTAATAAACTGGCCTTACTAAAAACTGGTTTGCTTATTGCAATGGATGGTTACATCCTTTATCGCACATCAGAAATTATATTGTATTATTATGTACTATCCATTTTGGAAGTCTTCCTATGCATATAACACTATGGTCATATTTTAATTTTTGCACTTGCCATGATCCTGGCAGGAAAAAGAGCACCTGAACAAAGAGTAATTGAAGCGAGTTTAATGAAGAGACTTTTTATCAAGGGGTAAGAGATTTGGGATGGGTTTTGGTAGTTAACAGTGGCTGGGAATGGTTACCATCCCTAAACTTGAAGAAAAGTGAGAGGAAGGAGCAGTTACTTGAACTCAGGATGCCTGGACCTGGGGCAGGGGCCTCTGACAGGACCTACAGTCTTCATTAGAAAACCCAACAGGGAGGTGGCCAGGGAAGCATACACCCCAGCTTCACTCTCCTTGTATCCGTCGATATCCTGCTAGAGGATCCCAGGGGTTGAACACAAGAGGGAACCGGAAGTGAAAGGAAGTGTCAATGGATTTAGAAGTTAACTTTCTGGGGTACAGAACAAGAAGCATAAGGATGGAAGGCAGA
Organism: Trachops cirrhosus; assembly: GCA_028533065.1. Classification (NCBI taxonomy): domain Eukaryota; kingdom Metazoa; phylum Chordata; class Mammalia; order Chiroptera; family Phyllostomidae; genus Trachops; species Trachops cirrhosus. The sequence goes on from CM052539.1 coordinate 148,688,444, forward strand.
TGTAAAGAGGGCACCCAACACAGGAGCACATATGCCTTTATGTGATTTTAGTGAAACTGTCTCCCACTAATAAGTTCACTGTCCCCACCCTTCCTTTTGGGATATATTTAGAAAGAACAGTTAATAAAGTTGACCTTTAAGCTAGAAAAGCATAAAATTCACAATCAATATGTAATTTTCACAGGAAATACTTCTCACTCGCCCACACAGCACTTTAATAGTTTCAGCTTATTTTGAAAAAAAATTATCTTTTAATATTCCTTGGTTAAAATACCTATTTTAAAAACTAGATGGCAATTGCAGGGATTCAAGGAAGCCCGAATTACAACCCCCAAAATAAATTAGCAAAGATTTATCTTGTAAAAAGTTAAATTTTAGGTTTATTTTGAGTATTGACGTAATAAAAAATCAACAGAGCTTATTTTATAAAGTTTTTATTATAAGGAAATGCTACTTTACACATTGGCTCTTATTTATTGATCTTGTATAATTTCATCTATGCTTCGATATTTTGTTAAAAGTAAATGAGCAATAACAGGACAAGGTGTAATTCTGTTACTTTCTTTTTGTAATGGTCAATATCAGTGAAATGGAAATCTAAGCTCTGTAGCTGAACTGCATTTTTTATTTTCAGAGAAGTTTTTACAAAGACTGAAATAAATTAGCATCAACTTCAAAGATCAACTAAATGCATAATATGTCAATATGCTAAGACACAAAAAAAAACGAAAGCATTCATTCAATTTTAACCGAAAGAATGATTATTATAGCACTGTAAAATGTATACTAAAATTGCCTTTTTGGGAATGGCATTAACATTCAGTAATAAATGATAATAGCATCTCTCATTTATTCTGTTCTGTGATAAAAGGAAATTCATACATTAAGGTAGCTTGGAGTTAAAAATAACAAGATATTTTTCTTTCTGTTTTTGAAAGTTCTCTGGTGACTTCTTTCTAAAGACAAGGTCAGGAAAAAGATAAATTTAACTATGTAGATGATTATGATTATAGAATGATTAAATTTGGTCTAACTTGAAATAGACTTTGTAAACCGAGAACTACAAGTGTTGTCTCTTTAGAAAACCAACTCAAACCAAATCACACTATATACATGTATGTATGATTCTTACTTTGACAATATCACTTACAGTGGTTTTTCACTTATTCATTAATTCGTTTAGTCACTGAATAATATAGATGAGAAGAGAAGGTACTAATAAGTCACTCCTTAAAATATATGACAAAACAGTTAAGAATATTGGGTTGGCCAAAAAGTTTTTTTTTTTCCCCATAAGATGCCTCCAGTAGTGTTTAGTTGTCTCGAACTTCATTTAAAACAATTTTGTTAGATTTTATTGTCATGGCTGTCATATCAGCATGCATTTAAAAAAACATCAAAATTAGTGAATTTTTGTGTAGCCATTTTAATATTGAAAATGAAAATAAATATGCAACATTTTCAGCATGATATGTTTTATTATTTCAAAAAAGTAAAAATGCAACAAATGCAAAAAAAGATTTGTGCAGTGTATGGAGAAGATACAGTGACTGATCGAATGTGTCAAAAGTGGTTTGCAAAGTTTCGTGCGGAAGATTTCTCACTAGGTGATGCTCCACTGTCGGGTTGACAGCAGAAGTTGATAGTGATCAGATCGAGACGTTAAATGAGAACAGTCAACATTATGTTAGGTTGCAGCTAGGAATGAGTGGCCGGAGGGGAAATAAAGGCAGAGTACTCACCATTACAGTCTAACAAAGAACTTAAATACAGGAAGCTGGAAGCAAAATGAAAACAAGTCTCACCAATTGACTCAGCAGTCCTGAGCTCAGTTTGATAAGTTTGCCAGCTGCCCTGAGCATTACAAGTAAAATAGCGCAGGAGGAGGGGAGAGTCCCTGAGAACCTGTACTGAGAAAAGGGGCTTCTATAATCATCTCACTAACACTGGTGGGTGTCCTGAACATCACAAGCAGGAGGAAGGGATACAGAGTTCTTGAGATTCTCTACTGGAAAAGGGGGGCCTCTATAACGATTTCACTAAGACAAAGAGCTTTTACTGAGAAAGAAAGCCTTTGTAGCTGTATATTATTCCCAAGATTTAGAAGGAAAGAGGGATACCTCTAGAAGCCATCTGAGGGATATAGTGCCCGAACCCCAATAGTCAGGGCACTCCGATTAGCTGAGTACCCACTTGTAGCTTTTGCTGAAGTGTGTAAATAAACTATCTCAACTCCACTCTGCGTGTTTGTCTCTTCCTTGAATTCATCTCTTGTGGGGAGACAAGAACCAAGGTGGGGAAAAAAGCCTCCTCACTGGGTCTTTCTCTCCACCATAACAATTATACCACATGGGAGATAGCTGACATACTCAAAACATCCAAATCAATAAAGCTATAGGTGAAAATCAAAAAATGTGTCTTTTATTTTATGGAAAAAATATACAAGCTTTTTGGCTAACCTAGTATTTGAGAAAACATGTTATTAAATATACAGGTACTGTAGAGTTAAATAAACTTTATCGTTGTAGCTTATTTATTTTGTATCTCCAGCGCCTTGCACAGAGTAGATGCTCAGCAACAAATATTTTTCTGCTCTTTATTGTATTTGCCAGTTAAGTTTCATTACAAATGGGAAGTGCATAATCATGCCTAAAACAATTTGTTAGGCAAATAAAAATGACCTGACCACTCTGCTCTACAGTCTCGCAGTTCTCCAACATACCTCCTTCCTTTCTGCAAAAGTGACAGTCACCATGATTAAGCTCAGGGCATTAAGCAAAATTTAAAACTATTTTAAAATACTGTTACTATTTTGAAGTTTACAATCTTCCAAAACTGAGCTTTCTGAAGATGTGCTCCATGAACTAACAGTTTGTTGGAACAACATGAAAAGCAATTTCCTCATTTATTAATATTTACGGGCCTCTCTCATCAACCACTACAAATGCTTCTAGACCAGCGATTTTCAACCGTTTTCATCTCATGGCATATAAACTAATTACTAAAATTCTGCAGCATCCCAAAAATATATTTTTTGCTGATCTGACAAAAATACATACAAATTGGATTCATTCATACTGGCTGGCTATTGCGTTGGCTGTTGTCTGTTTTTATTTGACAATCTGAAGGAAAAGAGGTCAGCGTCCCTGACTAAATAGTCAGATATTGCATATTTTAAAATTCTTGTGGTGTACCAGTTGAAAATTGCCACTGTAGACAGAGGTGTACAGGATGACTAACGTGTGGGTTCCTAATCAATAGAAAAATTTCCTTCTAGAGCTGAAGTATATCCAAGTGCCTACTTTTAAAAAGATGCCTTCAAGGGAAGCATAATCCAACTTATGTTTCATCAGAATTGTGCTAATAGAAATACTGTTTCAAAGGATTTTTATTGGAATAGAAAATTTTGAGGCTGTAAACAATTTTGAAAATGAGAAAATCTTTGGTGTTTTGCATTTTATCAATCCAGTCTCCAACTCTAACTAAATCTGATTTTCAAGCTATCCAAGAACATATAGACTCCAGAGAAAGCAAGGAAGGAATCAAACATCATTCACATTTTCCATTTCATCTTGGAAGATCACAAACTTGTTCCCTCCTTTCTTCCCTTCCATCTTTCCTTCCTTCCATCTTTCCTTCCTTCCTTTCTCCCTCTTTCTCTCTTTCTCTCTTTCCTTTTCCCCCTCTTTTTTCTTTCCCTTTCCCTCTCCATTTTCCTTTCTCTTTCAACCATTCCATTTATTTTTCTGCTGTTTCACACAGCCCACCAGAAACCTCACAAAAAGAAAAGCAAAGCCTACATAGTCCACATTAGTGTTCTACATGGTAACCGATTATATTAATGAAAAAAATCACACATCTTCCATAATTTCCTGGGCAATGTAGCTGAGCTCTGCTCAAAAAGCCCACTTCACTTCTAGTATGAGGCTCCAACAGACACCTGTGATTAGTGACAAGTTAACCCCTTCGTAACCCCACTGTTTTCAACACTCAGAGGTCCTCTCTCATTAGTCTTATAAAATAAAGTATGAAATTCCAACATCAAATCTCATGCTGTTGAATTAACAACATCACACTGCTACATACAACTTGAATATCTCCCATAACTTTATGACTGGAAAAACACTGTTCAGATTACATTTACCAGTTTAAAAATAGCAAACTCTAATTTGAAACACATACACACATCGTGCATGCTCACTAATATTCCTTCTTAGTGCTAGGCAAATTTTTTTCCTGTAAACATAAATAAACTTCAGTATAATCATAAGTTTTAAAAGTCAGACTTGTCAAAAGATGGTGTTTGTTATGAAACAAATTAAGAAGAAAATATTCCTTAGAGCCAAAATGACAAGCCATAGTCTCCTTGACATAAATACAATGGCTATTTACCTATTTTAATAAGTTAAAATTATTCTGTGTTTATTTTGACTTAGAGATCATTCATAAATGATCCTTATCCAATGAAATTTCTTCTTCTTGGGTGGGTGAGTGCCGAGCTAGGCAAATAACAGATTTTAAACACCTTAAAATAGTGTGATTTTTAAAAAAAGAATCTATGGGAAGATTGTCTTCAAACTTAGTCATTTTGTCCATTTACACTTAAACTAAAAAAGAAAAATCAATTGAACAAAAGATGCCCACAGACTACTTTAAGTCCACAGAAAGTCCAAAATAATATCACTGTGCTCATAAACAAGGCGGGGTTGCTGTTTGTACACGGCAGAAACACTCATAATACACAAGGCACTGCAATTAAGTTTTGACAGAAGTTATGTCACGTTTAAACTCACCGCTGGATGTAAGGGTCGGGACAGTACTGTAGGGTGGCACACCGTGAAGTTTCAAGATTCATTTCCTCCAATTCTCTTTGATATCAACAAATGGAGAACAATTATATAACATATACACATATACCTGTGTATATAGAGATAGAAAGCCAGAAGGCTAACTAAAAGCAATAGGGTCAACTGCTATCAGACATAGAAGTTTAGACACTTTTCCCCCTCACACACATTTGCAAAGAGGCGGAGCGTGTCTTGATTTTAACCAATGAGATTCATCAAGGAGCTAAAATATCAGAAACAATCAAATCTTACCAGCTGGGCATCCTCTCTAAATATGTTCTTCTTCCTCTATAACAGCTTTAGAATCCTTGACGTATAGTGGCCACGCTTGTTGGCAACTTGAAGGCATCTCTGAACTTCTGGTCTCCCTGGTGATTGGATGCTGGCATGAATGGCATCAGAGTTTAATTTCAGCAGCCTGGACTTTTATAATAGAACTGAAATTATGAGTGTCCACTCTGCTCCAGCTAATTAACACTTCCTTGTATTTGCATACTGACTTGACTTGAGGGCTTCTGTAGCTGCTGTGGAGCTAAATTTTGTACAGAGCTGCTTAGGAAGGTTGTTTATTTTTCATCTCCACTTCCCCCCAACCCCCACCCCCTTTCATTCTCCCTTTCAGCCAACCGCCTGTTGTGGTCACAATCTCAAATAGCAAAGACAGGGAAATTCCTTGATTATATTTAACCTAGAACTCACTCTTCCTCTGAACTAAGAGAAAGAGATATCTATTCACAACCACTTAGAAGTTTTGCCTGCCCCAAATAAAAGAAAATAACCTTTGTTGGGTTTTGCAAATATCTTACCTCAAACACACACACACTATTCTTAAAGTGATATTAAAATAAAAAATACTATAATATTTGAGACTATTTTGAAGTTTACAAAATTATTCCAAATTGCCTGTTAGCAAAAACATTCTACTTGATTTTAGTCTCTATCAGTCTGTCTCACTCTCTTATTTATGTCTTATTGTTTTTGCTGGTTTTGTTTTTATTTTGTCTGAACCTACTTGAGAGTAAAACTATTAAATTATTCATATATCCAAAGATTGTATAATACTAAAAAGTCTGCATATGGAATAATTTACTACCTTTTGCAGTACAGGCTGTAAACCTATCTTGGTTTTGTGGATTTGGAAATTGACTGAAATATGATTCAGAAGCTAAGTTAAAATAAACTCCAACAGAAAAAAAAAGTGTGTGCCCAAGTGTCACTAACATGACAAGTTTACATCTTCCATGCAGCCTCTAATCACAGGCTACCTGTAAACTGGTGACATCAGTATTTGTCAAACTCGTGAGACAATCCAAAGTTCTTTTCACAGAATTTGACATTTCCTTGTAAGATATTCAAATTCAAGAAGTATTTTGTAAAAAATTATTTTATTTGTTGCTTCAGTCAGAATAGAAGGAGGAAGCTATTTAAAACTTGATATCCTCTTCCCTTACTTAGCCTGAGAGTGTCTAACATCTGTGAATTGTGAAATTCACAAATATGCCGGCCTGAGCTCCAGCCAAATCAAACAGCTTGTTCTACAAAATGTGAAACTTGAAGGAAAGATCATTTTACTAATTAATTATAGATTTGTTAATTGGAATTAGTGTTTGGCTTTATTCCTTGCTATTGGCAAATACAGATGACCGTGATATACAAAGCTCTTAAACTTAAAATACACAGTATCCTTTGGCAATGGCCAAATTGTTCCATCACACAGGGCTTTGCCTTTCCCATTTATAAAGCAAAAAGTAATGTAATGATCTCCAGTGCTGTGCTGTTCAAATGTTAATGCTCCAAGTCACCTGGAAATCTGTTCCAAGGTCTGGGATGGAGCCTGAGTCTCTACATTTTTTTTATCTTTTTATTTAATTTATCGGGGTGACACTGGTTAACAAAATTATAAAGGTCTCAGGTGCGCAGTTCCACAACATATCAGCATATCATCTGTACACTGTATTGTGTTCACCACCTCAAGTCAAGTCTCCATCGCCATTTATCCCCCCACACCATCCATCATCTCTCCCGCTCTTCTTCCCCTCAATCACCTCACTGTTGTCCATGAGGGTTTTCTCTCTTTTTAAAATTTTTTGCTCATTCCCTCTACCCTCGCCACCCCCACCACGGCTGTCATCCTGTTCTCTACGGGTCTGCGTCTATTTTGCTATTGGTTCCATCGTTCATTAGGTTCCACATTTCAGTGAAATCCTATGGTATTTGTCTTTCTCTGACTGGCTTATTTCACTGAGCATCCTGCTCTGCAGGTCCACCCATGCCTTCACAAAAGGTTAGATTTCCTTTTTTTTTTTTTAATGGACTGGTAATAAACATATTATAGCTTCTTTATCCACTCATCTACTGATGGGCACTCGGACTGCTTCCAAATCTTGGCGATTGTAAATAACACTTCAGTGAACATAGCGGTGCATAGGTTCTTTTGAATTAGTGACTATTTAGGTTCTCTGTGCATTGAGATTCTGTATTTCTAATGAGCTCCCAGGTGAGGCTGGTGCTGCTGGTCTTGGTGTCATACTTAGAGCACAAGACCTATGCACTTCTCGGGCCTGACATTTATTTACTCTAGGACAGAAGCAGAACTGTTCTAAATATTGTAAATTACAAGCAGAGGCTCCAGATTCTCAAATAAATTATCCATTTGGAAACATATCTAACATGTTTTTAATTTCAAAAGGTTTACAGCCTAATTTATTTAAAAAAATTTTAAAATACATGTCCTGGCATGAATAGTTGTTATAAAAAATCCTAAATTTACTTAGCTAATAGGACAGATACTAAATGGCAAACAATTTTATATAAATAATTATGGAAAGTATTGGTTCCTACTGCATTGTGAAAATAAATGCAGAGAGTTACCTAGATTAAGAGCAAAAGGACAAACTCTCTAAGATCCAACAGCACACGAATAGCACACAGCCATCCACAACCTGGGAGAGTAAGTGACAATTATATTTTAATGACCATATTGCCACTTACATACATATTTCATCCTCTTCTCCCAGGGAACTCAGGTTACCGTACAAATGCATTTTTTTTTGGTGTGCAAGTTAGATATGTTTTCAGCAATTAAAGTTTCAGTCAAGAGATTGCAATAGAATAAGCTGCTCAGATGCCTAGAGAGGCAATTGCCTTTCTGACTATGACTTACACATTTGAATGATGCTGTGTGTGAAGACTTTGATTTGTATGAAGAAGAGCAGAAAGTGAAGGACTTAGGGAAACCACAGCATTAGGGCCTGGGACTCTGGACATAATGTACGAGAAAGGAGCACTTTCTCCTTCCCAGCTCCTTGCAGACAAGAATGTGCACTCTGCCATACATGATATTCAAAACCCGGCTCACTTACATCCACATGAATTATTTCCCCTGCCCTCTTTCATGCACTCCATCCACTCGTTACATACTCTTCTGGTTGCTCTCCTGCCTTGGGTCATATTTTGTCCTCCGTCCAGAATATTTTTAGACCCCATCGACATATATCTTATGTCATCTTACAAATCCTTAAAAAAAACAGGAAGCCCTTCTTAAGCCTCCAGGTAAAAGGAAGCTGCCCTCTTTCTGATGCCTTGAATCATTATGCACTTGTGTAAGGGCAGCTGCTACTTTCTTCCCAGATTTGAGCTCTTTAGCATAGGGCCCATTGCCTGTACTGACCAGGAGCAACTTAAAGGTGAGTTTACTGTCTGATACATCTCTGTATCAACAGGAACCAGCAAAATATGGTTAGATGAATGATATGTTTATATCTTTGCAAAAATAAACTAACAATAAGTATTATAAGTGATTAAAACAAAATTTGTAACAAACACCTGACCTTTTAGAATCAACTTATAGAGGTATGATTTACATACAATGAAATTCAGTAATTCTGTGTTCAGTTTGAGGCCACATGCGGTGTAGCCTCCACCACAACCAAGATAAAGTCTTTCATCACCCACAAAGTTCCCTCATACCTCTTTGCAGTTAATCTTCCCTCACTGCTGACCCTAGAGAATTGCCCTCTTGCTTTTCTTATCAGATATGAGATGTATACATTCTAGAATAGCATTATCCGATAAAACTTTCCAAGACTGAAGAAAATATTCTATATTTGCACTCACAGTACCAATGTAACTGAGGAACTACATTTTTATTTTTATCTTTAATCAACTTAAGTTTAAATAGCCACAGGTGGCTAGTGGCTACCACGTTCAATGGCACAATGCTGGAATATCACATAAACAGAAGCATATGGTGTATATTCTTTTGTGTCTAGGTTCTTTCACTCAACATATTGTTTTTGAGATATATCATGTTGTTACTTATATCAGTAACTTAGTAACTGGTTCTTTTTTTATGGCTGTTGAACATGTGGATTATTTCTCTTTTGTTGTTATGAAAAACAAATTCTGGTCTCAGGTACCCATTTATGTCCAGAAGCGTAAGTCCAATAGACTTTAAAAGTTCAATAATAACACACTTGCCTGGGTCCCTTAGCAATGAGGAATAACTCCTTCCTTGCAAGATGCTGCAGCTCTAGATGGGAGAGCAGATGTAGTATAAGGAAACCGGCTGACCTGGGTTTAGTCTAGGTTTTTGTCCCAAAATACTCCAGGACTTTAAGCAATTAGCTTATTCTCTTTGAGCCTTAGATTCTTGATCTTTAAGATGAAGGATGGATCAATGAGAATTCTTTTGTTATAAGTGATAGAAACTCACTCTGGTTATCTAAAACTTAATACATGAAAATATGTAAAAAAAATGAAAATCCACTGATTGGAAGAGAAAGTTGAAAAGCAAGTGTTGGGAAAGGACTGGAACCAGGATAATGTCAAGGGTCTAAGTAACAGGAATATGTAGAAACACTCCACAGAGCCTCAGAAGAAACATGTCAGACCTAACAGGTTATTTTGACCTTGAATTGCTTAGCTTAATATTCAAATTCTCAGAACAAAGAAGCCATGTTTGGCTAGCAGAACTCTGAACACTTTGATTGATAGTCCTACCAAGACTGGGGCAAAGAGAATTTCCAAAAGAAAACAGATGTTCTAATGACTAAGAAAGAGCAGTAGATATAGGGCAACTGATAATAACGGATGCCACCACGAGGGGCTAGAAGTGGATGATCTCATAATTTCTTAAAGCTCTTGCTGTCTGTGGCTTGGTGATTAGAGAAGCTGAACTTCTCAGTTTCAAGACAACTATACCTCAGGCTTTGTCCTTCCTATGTTATACTCATGTGCCCTTTTTTCATAATGAGGATCATGAGAGAATCTTTTAGCGTTGGAAGTGGTAGAATAAATTTACCAAGTGTCACTCAGACTGAAGGGACTGAGAAGTTTGGTGATTTTTGTTTTAAGACACTTTTTCTATTCATGACTTTAGTTCAGTCCCACAACCTATATTTTATAGAAGTGGAAACCAAGTCCTGTTTTGGAGGATCCTACTAAACTTTTCAATTTTCTTCTCTATAAATTTGATATTTGCTGAGGTTAGACATCTAGTAAGAGAACAGCTGGGGCCTAGAATTTAAATGTGCTGGATTTTATATATATATATATATATATATATATATATATATATATACACTTATAGATATATATAAACAAATGCATTTTTCATATATATATATGAAAAAACAAATGCATTGCAAGCTTAGCCACATGCTTCTTCTCATTTGACCTCTACGTCCTTATAGGTCACTGGAATTCATCAAAAAGAAAAAAATGTATAGTTAAGCTAATATCTCAATCTACTGAGAAGGAAGATGCTTCAGTTGGGTGTCTGAGGAAAGGGACGCTCTTCTGTTCAGAGAGCATGCAGGGAAACACAGAAGCCAATGGGGGAGGGAGGAGTTTGGCAGTTTCCCTAACAGACAAACCTGATATCCTCCAAGTCACACCCAGTGTCCAAAAGCAATGTGGGTGGGCTTCTTTTCCAGACATCCCTGAACAGCTGTGTGTGGGCTGCTTCTCACTCTTACCCCTCCTTTGCTCGATGCCCACGTGAGTGAGGGATAAATAAGGAGAAACAGGAAGTCCTTATTTGGCACTTTCCAGATTTTTTTTGTCTGAACCATTTGCCAGTTGCAGATATGATTCACCTTTTCTCTAAATGTTTCAGTGTGTATTTACTAAAGGGAAGAAATCTCTCACATAATCACAGTTCAATACCTGAAATGAAGAAATGAACACCTTTTGGGTTTTGCCAATTGTCCCAACAATGTTCTTTATAGCAAGAGAAAATCCTGGATCATACATTATGCTTAGTTGTCCTATTTCTTTATTCTCTTTTGATCAGAACAGATTCTCAGTCTTTGTGATTCACAACAGAGATATTTTAGAAATGTGTGGGACAGTTACTTTGTAGAATGTACTTCAGTTTAAGTTTGATTGATTGTTCCCCATAATTAGAGTTAGTCATATACTTTGAACAGAAATATCACAAAAGTGATTCTGTGTCAATTTCCATTCATCATATCATGAATTGCTCAGTTATTAAAGTTCACCAAAGGTGTTTTCCTCAGGCTTCCATCTCAGAAGCAGATTTACTGTAAAAGTGATAAAATGTAATCATCAAAACCTCTCATCTGCACATAGTTACGGAAACTAACTATGTTTATATGGTCATTATTGTTTCTGTACAATACAATACATTAATATGAGATATTTTAACTATAATCTTCTAACACTGCAATTCCTTTCTATCCCAATTTGCCCTCCAACACTTTTCATGCAACATGGTGTGGTGATACAGTGGCCATGGAGCTTTTAGAATCCAGCCAAGGGCAAGTCGAAAGGGTTTGAGGAAAATACGTTTATGTGGTTTATAGTTACATTTGTGTAGAGTTACATTACTACTACTCATCCTGTTGTAGGAATGACTTCCAAGAATACTCCTCCTGCCCATGGCCTTGACTCACTGGGTATGGTGTCATTGAAACTCAGGCCAGAGGTCATATCGCAGTATGGATCTGCCTTACAAAAACTGCCATGGGAAATGTGTGAATAGTGAAAGAGAAACAGGGTTTCAAATGCACAGAGCTAGAATCTAATCAGTGGAAACTTTCCCCTCCCTTTATCAGGCAGGCAAAATTGTAAGCAGAGGACTCAATATCATCAATATTTAATCAAAACCCAAGTTCTCTCTTGTCTGTTATTTAGCAAATATAATTGTAAATGCACCATACATTATTTGGTCACTGATGACGGGAAGTACATTAAATAGAGTTTATCCTTTATGTGTTTGTGGGAACGCAAATGGACGGCAGTGCTGCAAACAGCAGGTGTGCCTGCCAAGCCTCAGACTGGGGCTGCAAAAGACAGGGTTGTACATATGAAGTTAAGACTCTGTCCAAACCTAAGCGTCCCCAGTTCTGTGACTGCAAATGTGTAAGCTACATGTATATATGACCCATCTATCGATCCATTTACATGAAATCACTTTGTTCCACAATAATCTGAGGCAGCTTATATAAAGTGCCTATACTTATAAGAAATTAAAACTACACATGCAGGGTCACCAGGAACTGACAGAAAGGGAAAATAGGGAGTTTTTCAATGGGTATAGAGAGTCAGTATTGCAAGATGGAAAAGGTCAGGAGATTTATTGCACAAAAATGTGAACATACATAACTTTACAAATTGTACACTTAAAAATGGTTATGATGGTAAATTTTATTTTATATGGTTTTTTTTCCACAATTAGACTTTCAAAGAATTTAAAAATAATATGTAGGTAAATGAGGAAGTCAATAACCAGTAGAAACATCAAGGGTAAGAAAAATAAAAGGAAACCGAGAACAATATCTGTTCACAAAATGTATTGCACGAAACTCTATACTTGTGCTAATAGGCCATGAATTAATCTGTGAATATCTAAACAGCCAGTGTAAGGAGGACTTATGTGTATTTTTTTTTAAATCTACAATAATAGCTTAGACTCTTGGTATGAATAACATATTTTCGACACAAAATATATACCTGGAAGAATAAGGGGAAAAAGGTAACATATGCTGAGTCTTCCAAATAAATTGACTTTTTGGCTTCTAGTATCTGAATCTAGTGCATTTGTCTGATTGCTCTTTACAAGTAAATGAAAATGAATTGATGTTGTAATGAGACCTGAATTTATACTGGTTTCCAGCAGACAAATTCTCTCACAAGACTGTATGGTACTCACTGATTTGATATTTGATTAAGACTCGACATGCACAACCTTGTCGGCTTTTTCTGTGTGTCCATCAGCATGTTGGGTGCCATGAGTACCAACTGAATCAATAATACCTAGTACCTGCACTTGGATAGCTCCAAGAAGAGTTGAAAATAATATTCTTTTTCCTTTTTGCATCCTAGGCTTCATAGACAAAAGAATGACTATAGCATAGCTGTGTCCCTAAGTAACTGGTAACCAATTTGTCTGCTGGGATTTTGGATTGGGCTGTCTGAAGCCTGATTAATACTCATGAGATAAGAATATATTCACTAGAATTAATGAAAGTGCATGTAGTTGGGAGAGAATAGAATGTCACATTCTTATTTAGTTTTCTGTGGTTTGAGCCCAACAAAGACAGCTATGGCTGAACCTGTCCCTCAGACACACATGTGCAAATTTGTGCCTTATTGTCTGAGTTGATCATCAGGAAGTCATAAAAGCCATCATTTTCAGAAGACAGGGAGTGGATAGTGAGCCAAGAAAACAAGTTCCTATCAATATTACTGAAGATATGGCATGATGATTTTTTTTAAACCACTGAGTGCTTTACTTGTGTGTTGCTTCCTGAGGCATACTGTTTATCTGTGTAGCACAGCTCCCAAAAAGGGGAATAAAAGTCACTTATAAATACCTTTTTTTTTCTAATTAACTATACTCAATGTTAAAAAAATCATGTTAAAAAAAGGAATTCATGTACTTAGAAAAAAGTACCAGCAAATGAATGACTTAAGAATAACAATCCTGTGTACAATGGTTTGTTTTACACAACACTTTCACAGACATCATTACCTCATTGGAGCCTCCCAATTGTCACATCATGACTAAGACAAGCGGTGTCATTATCTCCATTGTATGCATGAGGAAGCTAAGACTCAGGCAGCTTAAAAAAACAGACTCACCGTTGCAAAAACATCGCTGGCAGTGGCTGGCACTACACCCGATTCTTACTCCCAGATCCAAGTCCATCTGCTCAATTAAATAGCTCAATAAAAAAATTAAATGCCTATGGCATGCCTGGTGTGCAGCACTCTGGGAAAATAAAAGTAAATAACACACAGTCCCTTTTCTCTTTACATTACATCTGCAAATGCAGAATTTTTCCTAAATATTTTATGGTGATGATCTATTTAGATGACCACTAAAATTCTAAGAATTAGTCAAGTTAGGTGTTATTATCTCCATTTTATAGAGGAAAAGGCAGTTGGCAACCCTGCATCAATCACTTAGCCAGAGAGTGGTAGAGCCGTGATCTGAACTCAGGGAAACTTGTTTCTCTGAAATTATTACCACACTTTTGACCTCCAAATGCTTCAGAATACATTGTGCACATTTTTATATCTTGGAGTCCTATGCATGATCTCTAGCACATGATCTCTAACAGTGTCCTTTTTCTGGTCCAGCTAGCCTGTGATAACATAACACCACAAATGCCAGCCCCCAAAGGAAGGCATGAGCTCATGACAAGCACCCACATTTGGGCCAGGAGTCAAGAATGTTAACTCTGCTTATTTTGAAATCTGGGTTGTGCGCACTGTTTAAGCATGTGGGAGTGGATGCACTGATAAAAATGCTTCTGTGAGATGGAAACGATTCTCAGGACTGCCTTACAGGGGAATCCACATGGGATGGCCCTTGAATGGGTCTTGTTTACAGATTCAAAGGATCCAATTTAAAATACAGTCTTGGAGAAATAACAACAGTCTGAAAACACGACCACTCTTAGCTGCCTTTGGGTACGTAACACACTATTCTGTCGAATGAATATTCTGCCGCTTATCCACTTAAACCATTTGGTTCCTAGACAATATATCCTGTTTTTTACTTCTGAACAGAATAAATAATTTTCCTCATGGACCAAAAGGACCATCAATATTATGATAATGATTGCAAGACATATATTTTGAAAATAAAATTATCATTCTCTGTCAGATCATGAGACCCTGACTATGCACATATAAATGTGTGGGGAGATACAGGGGAGAAGAACAAGAGTGAGGGTGAGAAAGAAGTAGATAAAGTGATGATATTTACAGAGTGATGTATGTGTGAATGTATATGTGTATGTGTGCATGTATCTATATTACTTATAATATGTGACTGTGCTTACATATATGTGTATACTTATATACATATATTTCAGATAAATATATATTAATGCATGCACAATATCTACATACAGAGAAAGTATTTATTAACCAATTTTCTCCTCCAATTTACTTCTTTCTTTGCCTAACGATCAAGGCAAAAAATCAAGACAAAATTTAAAAATTCTCTAATGGAAGAGAGAAAACAATTTAGGCGGTGTATTCTCATGTTGTGGAAAATTTTATAGACACCATCACAAAGGCAAAACAAAAGAAAGTAAGTTCGTAAACTTTTAATACTAATTATTTCTTGGTGAGTGTGGTTAGAGTACAGAAAGTATGTTCTTGATAATACTTCTCTGTATTTTTCAAATTTTATGCATTACTTTTATACTCAGAAATAACCCATAAGAAAAACCATTAAAAATAGTTTTGCATAGAATTTATCTCTGGAAGGTGTTCATAATAAAAGGCCGACACATTATGCCAGGATGCATAAATCTAGAAGAATGTGTCTCAATTCCCTGATGGATTGGGATCTACATTAAGAATTTCTACTAAGGAATGGGAATGACTTATGCTCACCCTTATTTGAATTGTGCACTGTTAGAGACTGAATGGAATTCAGAGAGTTTTCATGGGTTGTTTAGATGAGGGTAGTTTGTGTAAACCAGGATCACAAGGTCAACATGCAATGTTTCACCTTGAGTTCTCTCCATTAACAACCATTGGCTTAAGAAGGAAAAGCAGCTCTTGTGAGACATTTGTGGTACAGAGTGTGGCAGTCATGGACATACACAGCTCAACTCCTCTGAAGTGAAACACATAACTGATAGACAGCCATAGTCAGTGCTCCTTCCATCCACATCACTTTCTAACTTAGACCTTCCTACCTCCAGGCTCCTCCTGGCCAAGGACAGAGACTGGTGAGGCTACTAAACCAGGCCCATTCTGGCAACACATAGGACACTTCCAGGTGGTGATTTTGACTTGAGAATGACTCACTGACCTGGCCAAAGCTTTTTTGAATATTTACTTCAGTCTTAAATCTTTCTACTGAATCCTTCTTCTCCTCTCTTTCTCTTGGTTTTTAGAGAAAGCATTTATTATCCTCTTAAGTACACACCTCTTCACCTTCCTTCTTCATTGTTTTCCAAAGGCATTCTTTCCAGTACATCTTTTGCACATCCAACTGCATCCTGGAGTCTGCTTCTCAAAGGACAAAAAGTAATACAAGAGGTTCTGAGAGTTGTCCAAAAATGAAGATCAAAGTTGGGAATTTAGCACTGACTCACTGTCCACTGGTCAAGCAAATACAGTAACATCCAGAACCATGTAGATTGTGAATAATTTCTGGCTCAAGGTGGGGACCCATTACTATAGATTCCATTGTTGTTGACATAGGAAAACATCCACTATAGGGGGTAGACTCTTGCAGGCTCTAAGATTCAAGCTTTTAGAAAGATAAAAGGGGAACTGTGCCTACAAGGAAGTGAAGTTGTATGGCTACTGCTAGGTTGTATTGACACTCTGCAGAGGGATATTGAGAAAGTGAGAAGTCTTAACAAGCAGTTGAAGGCTAAGTGTGAGAGCCAGATGGTCTCTTTAGTAGCTTACAAAGAAATAAGGGTCTATTTCCAAAAACAAACAAAGCTAAGCAGCACACTGAGAACAGAGCTCAAGAGATATTTGAGTGCTCAGCCAAGGTTGCTTGGAAACACCTGAGACCCTAAAATGTGGTATAGGGACATTAAGTGTATGTATCCCATGAGCTGGTTTTATAGACTGTCTGTGTTAGTCAGTTGGGGTTGTTATAACAAAGTACCACAGACTGGGTGGTTTATAAATAACAGAAATTTATTTCTTATAGCTCTAAAGGCTGGAAGTCTGAGATCAGGTCCCAGCATGGTCGAGGGAAGGCCTTCTTCTGGATTGCAGACTTCCTAATGTGTCCTCACAGGCTGAAAGAATCTAGGGGATTCAATGGAACTTCTTTTATAAGAGCACTAATCTCATTCATGAGTGCTCCAGCCTCATGACCTTACCAACTTACTAAAGCCCCACCTCCTAATAACATCACATCAGGCATTAGTATATCAACATATGAATTCTGGGGGACACAATATTTCAGAACACAGGACTCTCCTGAACCCTCAAAGCTTGTAGAGATGGACCACCCTTTCCTAGTAAGAGCTAGCATTTTCTTTATACTGGAAAATGCTACAAAAGCAACACTTATTTCCCTGTATAAGACAGAGTCCCAGCAGAACTCAGTTGGTCAAAGAGTTCCCTTATTCAAAGATAAGGGATTAAATAAATTACATGCCAAATAAATAATATATCAATAAATTAACAAACACATCCTGGCAAAAGTCACAGAAATATCTCTGGCTCTGGATTTTGAGGGTACTTGGTTGAGGGAGATGGGAAATAAGACTACATAAGAAAGAGGAGAGATTTATTCCTAGATATTTTATTTTTCTTTTTGCTATGTCAAATGGGATGTTTTTCTTGATTTCTGCTTCTGCTGTTTCATTGTTGGTGTACAAAAATGCCTTTGATTTCTGGATATTGACTTTGTATCCCGCTGTTTCGCCA
>CM052539.1:148706681-149002534 GCA_028533065.1 Trachops cirrhosus
GCCAGGCAGTGAAAGACAAATACCATATGATCTCGCCTTTAACAGGAACCTGAACAACAAAACAAAGAAACAAGTAAAATATGACAAAAGACTCTGAAATAGAGGACAGGTAGTCAGTGACCGGGGTGGGGAGGAATTTCAGGGGAGAAAGGAAGGGTTTACAGGAACAAATATAGAGGACACATGGACAAAACTAGGGGGGTTGGAAAGGGGAGGGAGGAGGGGTGAAATGGGTGGGTGGGCTGGAATGGGAATAAAGGATAGAAACTGTACTGAATAAACTAAAATAAAAAAATTAAAAAAACAAATATATTAATATTTCTACATTAAAAAAAAAGAAAGAGGAGAGAGAAGATGGCAGTGAAGTAAGTGGGGATTGAGCCCACTTGCTCGCACACCCAACTGGCACACTTGGCTGATCTTTCGAAGGACAAAGTGAACAACCAGCAGAATCTTAGCTGATATGAAGTTTGGAAATCAAAGTATGCAGAGAACGCTTGGATATGGGTAATAAGGAGGCGTTCTAGGCGAATGGAGAAAGTCCGCGGCATTACGCCAGAACCGCAGCTGCCGCAGAGATACTTTCGGAGGAGAGCGGGTCAGTGTGGGCAAGCCACAGATCTCTGCCACAAGATACCTGAATGGGAAAGTAACCAGGGGGAAAAAAGGCATGCAGGCGCACACACCGCTGGCAGTGTACCCAAGCCAGGCATTGGTCTCTGGCCAGGACAGTGCCAGTGAGTGTGGGGGATCGTGGCGGCACCTGGAGCTGGGAAAGAGGTAGGCTGTGACTGGCCACGACCCAGACAGACTTCGGATTGGCCAGAGAGATGGAGTGTGTGGAAAGTCAGGTAGTGGCTCAGAGCAACAGCAGCGCCAAAAGAAAATTTTCAAAGGATAACTGAAGCATATGGTGCCGGGACTGCGCATGCCTGTGCGCGTGCGCATGTGCATGTGCAACTGCCTGGCCAACTAGGATTGTGGGAGTGATTTGCTCCCACTCAGCGCACCACACAAATTGATCTAAGGGGTTCAAAATGAGGTGATTTGTTAGTGCCAACCTGGCACAACTGCTCAGGGTGGAGAGTTGGGGCTGCACAGTGCTCTGATGCTTTGTTGCTATATTGGTAAGAGAAAAAAACATTACAGTTGTTCATTTCTCTGTCTCTAAAGAGTACAGGGACCACAGCACAACCTGAGTGGTAAGGAGTGCTGTGGAGACTCCAGAAGGCTGGTGGGGCACCCATTGGTGGCAGTGCTAGAAGGATAACTAAGCGACTGGGTGGATTCCCCTGAGAAGAGTGGGGTCTAAACCCTGAGCTGGGATATCCAGCCTAAGCACCAGAGCCCAAAAAGTACTCAGATAACAACCAGCAGGGAAAAGCGGCAGAGTTGCTCTCCACCAGAGGCAGATGGCTGGAGATGCAAAGAACCGTTTAAGGGGCCAACACACAAATTTTCATTTGCTGTCACTTACTCAGGATTTGGGCAAAGGCGGAAGCAGAGTGGGTTAGAGACTCCTGAGGAGAGACTGGGGACTGAAGCTCTGGGGAGAGAACTGAGAGAGTAGACTCTGGGATCCCAGTGCTGAGAGTCATCCACCACACTGCAGCAGCCATTGTGCTCAGGCAGACCACTCTTCTGAGTGGCAGCAGCCTCAGGTGAAACAACAGCTCCAACCCCAGCAGGAACTCTGTCCCACCCTATGGGACTTAAACCTGAATGCTGAGTGCAGAGTGACTAGACTAAAAACTGAAGGAGACACCAACACAGTAGATCCCTGGAAGTCTCAGAGCAGTCTGTTTAAGGTCAGATGAGGTCAACATCTGACATCACCAGAGGCAGATCCAGGGAGAAAAAACCATGGTAAATACTAGAGGCTACTGAGATGAAATCCACTGTGGTCTTCTCCATGATTTGTGATATTTTCTTTCCTTCAAAGTTTTTTAACATTTATTTCTTGTCCATCAAGTCTGTGCATATTCCTCCTTCTACATTTTTTTTTGTATTCATGATGTGAATTTTACTTTCTCTCTTCACATTGGTTCAACTTCCAACTCTTACTAGTACTCCTCCCTCTACACTTTCAAAACCATTTTTCTTTCAGTAAGTCACCTCATATTCATTCTTTTTTCTTATAATAGTCTTAATCTCTTTACACCTTATTAATACTGGTTCATTTGCTGTTGGTAGTGGGATTGGAGGGAAAGTTATTTTTGCTGGTGTGGGTTTGTTTCCTGGGCTTTGTGGTTTTCTTCTGGCAGCACCTGCACAACAGCATATAAGACGTGGTGGGCAGAGTGACCCCCAGTCAACCAGCTGGAGGGAAGGACCCACCAAAGAATGACCCAACAACAATCAAAACCCAATTACATCCAGAAAGCCCACATAAATGGCATAAAGGGCATCCCAAGAGCATCAGGCTCAGGAGATCAAGAGACTGCACCACTGAATCTCACATGTCTCCTGCCATACAATATTTAACCACAAAGTCAGGGAGTCAAAACAGATCATTTTAAGAAGCAAGCAAAGAGTTTCTCAAATAATGGGAAAACAAAGAACCCCCAATCAAAAGGAAAGGAGGAATCCTCACAAAGAGTGCTAAATGAAATTCAGGCAAGTCAGCTGTCAGATATTGAGTTCAAAACAATGGTTATAAGGAAACTCAATGAGCTCAGTGAGAATTATCAAAAACTTCAGGGAAACTATGAGGAACTCAATGCAAAGTATATCAACATAAGAAAGGACATAGAAACAATCAACAGGAACCAAGAAGAAGTGAAGAATACAAGTTCTGAACTGAAGAACATAGTAGAAGGAATCAAAAACAGGCTAGATGAAGCAGAGGATTGAGTCAGCAAGCTGGAGGACAAGGTAGGAAAAACACCCAGAAAGATCAAGAAAAGTAAAAAAGGCTCAGAAAGAATGAAGAGGTGTTAAGGGAACTGCAGGACAACATGAAATGTAATATCCATATAATAAGGATACCAGAAGGAGAAGAGGAGCAAGGGATAGAAAACCTGTTTGAAAAAGTAATGATGGAAAACTTCCCTAATTTGATGAGAAAAAAAATCACACAACTCCAGGGAGCACTGCAGGTCCCAATCAAGAGGAACTCAAAGAGGTGCACTGCAAGATACATCATAATTAAAATGGCAAAATTCACAGACAAAGAGAGAATCTTAAAGTCAGCAAGGAAGAAACAGGAAGTAGCATACAAGGGAGCCCCAATAAGGCTAGCAGCTGACTTCTCAACAGAAAATCTATAAGCCAGGAGGAAATGGCAAAAAATATTCCAAGGAATGAAAACCAAGTGCCTGCAACCAAGACTGCTCTACCCAGCAAGTCTCTCAATCAAAATGGAAGGTGAAGTAAGGAACTTCACAGATAAAAGGAGGGTCAAAGAACACATTTCCCCCAAACCAGCACTGCAAGAGATGCTAAAGGGTCTGCTTCAAGTAGATGAAAAAGAGTGAGAAAGAGAGGAACACAGGTACAAATGGGGTAAAATGGCAATGAATAAGTACTTATCAATAATAACCTTAAGACACAGGGTAATAATCAAAAGACATAGGGTAGCTGAATGGGTAAAAAAAAACATGACCTGCACATATGCTGCTTACAAGAGACTCTCCTTACAACAAAAGACCCACACAGACTAAAGTGAAGGGTTGCAAAAAATATTCCAAGCAAAAGAACAAGGTAAAAAAACCAGGGTAGCTGTACTTACATCAAATAAGATAGAGTTCAAAACAAAGGTCATTAAAAGAAACACAGAAGGGTACTTCATAATATTCAAGGGAAAACTCCATCATGAAGACATAAAATTGTGAAGATACATGCACCCAACATAGGAGCACCCAAATATATAAGAAAAGTCTTGGAGGACTTTAAGAAAGATATAGACAGAAACACAATTAAAGTAGGGGATTTTAACACCCCACTGTCAACAATGGATAGATCTTTCAAACAAAATACCAACAAGGATATTGTGGACCTGAATGACGCATTTGATCAAATGGACATGACTGATATATTTAGAACCTTTCATTCCAAAGAAGCTAATTACACATTCCTTTCAAATGCACATGAAACATTTTCAAAGATAGACCACATGATATGACACAAATAAGCCCAAACAAATTCAAAAACATTGAAATCATATCAAGCATTTTCTTGGACCACAATGGCTTGAAAGTAGAAATGGACCTCAAGGAAAAAAACTCAAAAACATTCAAATGCATGGAGACTGAATAACATGCTATTAAACAATGAGATCAAGGAAGAAATCAGAAAGTTTCTGGAATCAAATGAAGATGAACACACAACAACCCCAAACCTATGGGACACAGTGAAGGAAGTTCATAGTAATACAGGCCAAACTAAAAAAGACAGAAACATTTCAAATAAACAACCTAACCCTACATCTACAAGAAATAGATGAACAACAACAAATAAAGCCCAGAGTGAGTAGAATGAAATAATCAAGATCACAGCAGAATTTAATGATATAGAGACTAAAAGAAAAGCTAAAAGGATCAATAAACCCAGGAGCTTGTTCTTTGAAAAGATAAACAAATTTAACCAGCCTTTGACCACACTCATCAAGAATAAAAGAAACATGACCCAAATAAATAAAATTAGAAACAAAAGAGGTAAAATTACAACCAATACCACGGAAATACAAAGGATTGTTAAGAAATTACTATGAACAACTCTATGCCAAGAAATTTGAAAACCTGAGTGAAATGGATAAGTTTCTAGAAAAATATAATCCTCCAAAACTGAGTCAAGGAGGAGCAGAAAGCCTGAATAGACCAATGTCAGGTAGTAAAATTGAAGCAGTAATCAAAAATCTCCCATCACTCATAAGCTCTGGGCCAGGTGAATTCACAGGAGAATTTTACCAAACATTTAGAGAAAAGCTAACTCCAATCTTTCTCAAACTATTCCAAAAAATCCAAGAAGCGGGAAGACTCCCAAACTCTTTTTATGAGGCCAGTATTATCCTAATTCCAAAACTAGATAAATACACAACAAAGAAAGAAAACTACAGGCCAATATTGCTGATGAACAGAGATGTTAAAATCCCCAAAATAATATTGGCAAACCAGATCTAACAGCACATGAAAAAGGTCATACACTATGATCAAGTGGGATTCATTCCAGGGGATGAAAGGTTGGTTTAAGATAAGCAAAGCAACATATGTAATATAACACATAAACTATGTGCAAGACAAAAACACATGATCATATCAGTATGCTGAAAAAGCATTTGATAAGGTATAGCACCCACTTATGATAAAAACACTAAGGAAAGTGGGAGGGAGCATTCCTCAACAGATTAAAGGCTATAAATGAGAAATGCACAACCAACATCATACTCAACAGGCAAAAATGAAAAATTTTCCCTTTAAGATCAGGCACAAGACAAGGGTATCCAGTTTCACCACTTCTATTCAACATAGTATTGGAAATCCTAGCCATAGTGAACAGAGAAGAAAAAAATAAAATAAAAGGCATCCAAACTGGAAAGGAAGAAGTAAAGCTGTCACTGATGCAGATGACATGACAGTGTACATAGAAAACCTTATAGACTCCACCAAAAAATTACTCGAACTAATAAATGAATTTGGCAAAAATGGTGGGATACAAAGTCAACATTCATAAATCAAAAGCATTTTTGTATGCCAACAATGAAATAGTAGAAAGAGAAAGCAGGATAATAATCTTTTTTACTATAGCAACAAGAAAAATAAAATACTCAGGAATAAGCTTAACCATGGAGGTAAAAGACCTACGCTCAGAAAACTACAGAACATTGAAGAAAGAAATTAAGGAAGACACAAATAATGCAAGTATATACAGTGTTCATGGATTGGAAGAATTAACATCAATAAAATATCCATGCTACCCAAAACAATCTATAGATTCAATGCAATCCTTATCAAAATACCAATAACATATTTCACAGATACAGAACATACATTTCAAAAGTTTATATGAAACCATAAATGACCCTGAATAGCCCCAGCAAGTTTGAGAAAGAAGAACAAAGTAGGAGGGATCACAATACCTGATATCAAACTATATTACAAGGCCACTGTAACCAAAACAATCTGGTACCAACATAAGAACAGACACATAGACCAATGGAAGAGAATAGAGCATGGAAATAAACCCATGTCAGTACGGTCAGTTAATATTTTACAAAGGGGGTAGAACATAAAATGTAGTAAAAAATAGCCTTTTTATTAAATGATGTTGGGAGAGCTTGACAAGTACATTGAAAAAAATGAAACTAGACAACTAACTTACATCATACACCAAAATAATCTCAAGATGGATAAAAGACTTAAACACTGGTTGTGACACCATAAAAATCCTACATGAAAGCATAGGCAAGAAAATTTCAGATATTTCATGCAGCAATATTTTTACCAATACATCCCCAAAGGCAAGGGATATAAAGGAAAGAATAAACAAATGGCACTACACCAAACTAAAAAGCTTCTGCATGGTTGAAGAAAACATCAAAATGGAAAGGGAACCAACTGTATGGGAAAACATATTTGTCAATGATACATCAGACAAGGGTTTGATCTCCAATATTTAAAGAACTCACATGACTCCACACCAGAAAGACAAGCAACCCAATTAAAAAATGTGCAAAGGTCCCGAACAGACACTTCTCCAAGGAGTACATACAGAGGGCCCAGAGACATATGAAAAGATGCTCAGCATCACTGGCCATCAGGGAATTGCAAATCAAAACCATAATGAGATACCACTTCACACTGGTCAGAATGGCTATCATTAATAAACCAACAAACAACAAGTGCTGGTGAGGTTGTGGAAGAAAGGGAACCCTAGTACACTGTTGGTGGGAATGCAGACTGGTGTAGCTACTGTGGAAAATGGAATGGAATTTCCTCAAAAAGACTAAAGATGGAACTATGTTTTGATCCAGTGATTCCACTGCTGGGATTATACCCTAAGAATCCCAAATCACCAATTCAAAAGAAACTATGCACCCCACTGTTCATAACAGCACAATTTACAATAGCCAAGTGCTGGAAGCAACCTAGGTGCCCATCAGTAAATGAGTGGATCAAAAAAAATATGGCACATTTACACAATGGAAGACTACACAGCAGAAATAAGAAGGAACTACTACCCTTCGTGACATCATGCATGGAACTGGAGAGCGTTATGCTAAGTGGAATAAGCCAGATGGTGAAAGAGAAAACCATATGATCTCACCTGTGAGTGGAACCTAATCAACAAAACAAACGTGCAAGCAAAATAGAACCAGACACATGGAAGTAATGTGACCAGAAGGGAATGGGGAAGGGAAAAACTGGGGGAAAAAGAGGAAGGGGCAAGCAAAGGAACAGGAATAGATGACTCATTGGCATGCATAATGGGGGGGTTAACTGTGAGGGGATGGGGAAAACGGTGGCACAACTGTAACTGAACAAAAATAAATGACAAAAAAACTACATAAGAAAGAATTCATTGAGTTGAATATGCTTTCTCATGGCATAGGGTTTGTCACTCTGGTGAGAACCAATGTGGATGGGGAAGCTCACTTATAGGGTAGCTCTTAAAAGTCTTGAAAAGTGAGAAACAATGCTGAGTGAAGAGAAATTACAAGTTTTCTGAGACCAATGGTAGATAAGTTATGAAGAGGCTAAGGGAAACGAGCATTTAAGGGTAGCTCTATGATGTGAAGCCAGGAGATCTGCCAGGGGAAATGTTACATAGGTAGCAAAGAAGACATATGACTCTCCAAGGCTATCAGAAATGTACTGGGGAAAAGGTTAGCAACATCACTAAGAAGTTCATTGCTGGTTCTTTCACAGCCCAGGGAAGGCAGTAGAAGAGATGGTCACAGAGTTGGGCTCATTAACATCAATGGTAATAATGCTCATCTACCCACAAAATAATAGAAGCCAGATGTCAGAAAGTCATAATTACCATAATGGCTAGCAATGTCAGAGGTGCAACCAAGAAAGTTTGACCTGTAAGAAGTTGGTCAAAAGAACATGGCAAACCAAGGGGCCGTATAAATGGGAAGCCAAGGAGGATTCTACTTAGATCTACAGCAGAAAAAGCAACAATGGAGACTAGATGGTTAAAGGTAGTTGCCAACATAAAGTCACAATCCTTGCTTGATTTTTTGATCTGAATTACTTTTTAGATCTAGAATCCTTTGGCTGAAGAGGTAACAGGATCCGTAGGAAAAAGTAACCTGTAACACTATGGCAAATATGCCATGGTAATGTCTTCAGGCTTTTTGAGAGACCTGCAGCCAAGGCTAACTTCAGGGATGTGCACTGAATTCTTTATTTAGAGGGTCTACTCACTTGGTTTAGTGTTGTATTGTTGGCATCTTGAAATTCCTAGTAATTTTAAACAAGTGGCCTCATGTTTTTATTTATACTGGACCTCACACACTACATAGCAGTCTTTCTTACAGCTATTGACTCAGGTGACTAACTAGGTAATGAGCATCTGAGTTGACATTGACCTTAAGTATAATCATCATTTCCTGTTAAAGTGGGAGCTCAACATGATCACGTAATAAATGGAATCCAGGTTAAAAGCAATGAGAGTGGGACAGGTCAAGCAGAAACCTCTGAAACTGCCCTCTATTCACTTGGCCAAGTGAATAAATAAAAAGTAATACCACATTCCAGGAAGCATGATGATTAGTGCTGTCATTTAATAGCCAAAGAATATGGACCCTGAGGAAGAGGGGGGACACTGTTTAATTTCTCAATGTGACCCCTGCAGAACTCAGATGGATGTTGGAGACAGAGTGTAGACTCTGGAAAGCTCAGTTATATCTCTTATTGCAACTGCTATGCCAGAGATGATGTTCTGCTTTGTTAGAACAGATTAACAAGGTCTCAGGTAGGTACATGATATGTATTCACTGATTTGTCAAATGCATCCTTGTCTATTCTGATTATAAGGGAGAACCATAAGTAGTTTACATTTGTGTGAGATATGCAAACTATATTTATAGTTTTGCTTCAGGACTATTTTAACTCTCCTTCTCTCTGTCAAATTGTACACTAAAGATATGTGGGATGCCTTCTCAACCCATAGAATATCACACTGAAGCATTATATCAATTACGTGTTGATCAGGCAGGACAAACGAGAGATAGCCTTCTGGAAGCCTCAGTAAGAGACATGTATTCCAGAGGATGGGGAACAAACCCTGCCAGAATTTGCAGTCTTGACACTTCAGGGAAGTCTTTAGGAATCCAGTGGTCAGGAGTTTGTCAGTATTGCTTTCCAAAGGAAAAAAATGCTGCATTTTGTATTCCCTGATGTGAAGAAGGAAGCAAAGAGACATATAGTTCTCTCTGGGTCCTGAAATTCCATTCCTAGGAATAGTGCTCTGTCTCATATACTGGGTGGCAAGGAAGACTCAATGTGTCTGGTAGAAAAAGACACAGCACGGAGCTTCTGGCAAGTCACAGTGGGGGAATCACAATGCAGATCCTGCTATTGTGGAGTAAGTTAACGCCATCCACATGGGACAAAGTCATATATCTTTGGGTAAAACAGCTCCTGGTGTGTCACTGGTTTCTAGTGAAAGCAGAGAACTTGGTCATGGGGCACTAAATGACCATGTCACTAGTTGGGTTATTTTAGTTCTTCCAAATCATTAAGTCAGTCCAGCATCACTTAAGCATAAGATGAAAATGGCACACCCAAATTGGGCCAAAGCAGAACCAGAGTTTGGTCACCTTTATGAGCAGGTAACTCAGGATCCCTGCCACCTACAGCAGTTATATCAGCACCCTCCTCTACTTTAAACTAATACCAGCTAAAGGAGGCGGAAAAGTCTGTCAATGCACTTCAGCTACAGTCAACCAGCTACACCTATAGCTGAATAAGTCAGATTTATTGATATGGGAAAGCAAGCATGGGGATCTATGGAGCATCTCAGTAAGAAGGTGTCAGGAAGAACTTACTATGGAATTGGGGCTCTGCTATGGACTGGATGCTGTTGTGAGGCAATTCTATGAATTAGTATCTTGAAAAATCTTATCTCTAAGGTGGGATAAATGGAGTGAAGTTAAAGCTATAATTGGGTAATTATAAATTTTACATCACATGTTAACTCCCATCAGAAGTCTGGAAAGGAGATCAAGCAAGCAAATAAATAAAATTATGTCAGTGTGTTAAATGCCATTAAAGAAGGCAGAAAAGAAGCTGAAATTATGAATCATGGGAGGAAAAGGCAATAGTGGTGGTGGTAAACTTACTTTATATTAAAAAATAGGGAAAGCTTTTTCTGAAGAAGTGATAGTTGAGCTGAGATCTAGGAGACAAGGAGGAGTGAGTCATGTGAAGAGGGGGAAGGGCATGCCAGGTGAAGGGGACAGCATATGCATGGCTTGGAGGCAGGGGGGGAATTTAGAGGGTTTAAGAGATTGAAAGACCATACATGGTGCGTCTGGGCCAGAGTGAGGAATGGGAGTCTGGAACAAGAGCAGAGTAACAAATTAAAAAGGCAGATTACATGAGGGCAGGAACAGAGTTTGGGTTTTATTCCAAGAGTAATAATTTTTTTTAAGTGTTACAAAGAGATGTGACTGATTCAATTAATATTTTAGAAAAGTTACTCTGTCCTGCCTGTGGAGAAGAGACTAGAGTGGGGCAAGAGTGGAACAGGATGATTCATTAGGGGAGGTATTGCAATCATATGGATTATTAACACCAAACAGAGACAGGCCATCACTCTACTCTGTGAATGGGTTACATTGTCTGTCCTTGAGTGGGACGTCGCTGTGTAGGCGGAGGACACAGTCTCTTTCTTACAGCTGACATCCCAGTGTCTGAACTTCTGACTAATTTGGTTCCCAAAATATATGTGGTATTTTATACATACAGTTCAGCAGGATCAGCACAGGTGAAATATAAGAGTTGACCCTCTGTGACATATCCCTTAAAACATCATCCCCAGTATCTTGTCTTTTGAAAGCCAGTTTGTATAGTCAATTTCAGATTACATGTCCTCCACATGAGCCTTTGCCCCTAGTCCCATATTAAAATAAAACAAGAGCACCAAAATAATAAAGGAAATTAAACTTCTCTGTGTGTGCACAACTACAAAAAAAGCAAAGTTCCCACTTAGCTTCGATGAGCCAGTGAAGTTGTTTGGGTGCTGGCCATACAGGGCAACACTTCCCCAGGGAACACAGAATCTTGAAGAACATTTGTTAAGTTTGGATTTAGTCCATTGGATTACTCTTTTAAAAAACCACCAAAGACAAATAATAATATACCCACTCTAATGAAAATATCATAATTTGATTCTTATTTACTCTCTATTAATGGTATCACTTCATTAAATATTACTGCCTTCCAAGAAAAAAAAAGGAGACATTCACTTGACTAAACTAGGCTCACAATTTGTTCTACCCTGTATGAAACTCCCCTGTCATCCTTGTGTAGGAAAAGCTCTAAAGGGAGTTTTAAGGAGATAATTAAAAAAATACTAAAATGATTTCTTTCTTGTAGTTTATGAGAATTTTTATTAGAAATCTGCATTTAATGGTTATGAACTCAGAAAATGTAAGAATGCAATCAGGCATACAGTATCTAAACTAGATAGTAAGAAAAGGGCAAGAAAAAAGCCACATGAATCTAATGTATTTTCCCCCTTGAATCTTAAGGTTGAAACTAGTTGTACTTATTTATTATATCCATACTTGATGTTCCAAATTTTGAGAAAAAGACTATTATAAATTACTGAGAGCCAGGGAGTTTGGGAAGTTTTAAAAATGTACTCCTTTTATTTTAATATTAAAGTGCTGTGAATGTTAGGTTTTTAAAGATATTAAAATAGTCTTAATTATAATTCTGACAGAATAATAAGGGTTTAGTGTTTGGGCAATAAATTATGACATAGCTGATTGGTGTTCTATCTTCAAGAAAAAAAACAGTATAAAACACCTTCAGGGACAATTTATGTAAATAGCTGATAATGTATTTAAACCACATTTTGCTTTGAATTTGTTTGGAAATGAGGTACAAAATGAACCAAGTCAAGTTTCGTAAACAGCCTAAGAATGTAAAAGATACTATTGTTTTTATGTCACCTGCACTCTGGGATTTTGATCTGTCATAGTCTAATACGTTAATCATTGCCTGTCTCCTCGTGTTTCTGCCTGAAAGACGTCACAGCCTCGGAAACACTGGCTTATCACATGTGCAAGAATTCAGGCCCCTGAGCTGAAGGGTGGATCACAAGGAAACTCATTTCTAGTGTTCCGAAGGCAGAGGAGCTAGGATGAGCATTAATGAACTGAAGTTCTTGCAGTGTTCTCTAGCCACTGCTCTAACTACTTGCAGACCCTACTCACTCTGTTTGATGTTTTACTTAAGTAAATGTCTCTCCCCAAGATTTTTCAGGATTTGTTTTAAGTATTCACAGCAACTACTCCTAACACACACAAACACACACACACACGTTTCTTTATTTTATTTTATTTTTTTATTTTAATCATTATTCAAGCACAGTTTCTATCCTTTACTCCCATTCCAGGCCACCCATGCATCCCTTCCCCGCTCCCTTCCATTTCTAAGCCCCCTAGTTTTTGTCCATGTGTCCTTTATATTTGTTCCTGTAAACCCTTCCCATTCTCCCCTGAAATTCACCTGAAATTCCCTCCCCTCTCCCCTCTGGTCACTGTCAGCCTGTCCTCTGTTTCAGTGTCTTTGCATATTTCTTTGTTTTGTTGTTCAGGTTCCTGTTAAAGGTGAGATCATATGGTATTTGTCTTTCACTACCTGGCTTATTTTACTTAGCATAATACTTTCCAGCTGCATCCATGCTGTTGCAAAGGGTAGGAGCTCCTTCTTTCTTTCAGCTGCATAGAATTCCATTGTGTAAATGTATCCTAGTTTTTTGATCCATTCATTTACTGATTTACTGCTTCCAGCACTTAACTATTGTAAATTGTGCTGCTATGAACATTGTGGTGCATAGGTTCTTTTGGATTGGTGTTTCAGGGTTCTTAGGATATAGTCCCAGCAGTGGAATTGCTGGGTCAAAAGGCAGATCCATTTTTAGTTTTCTGAGGAAGTTCCATACTGTTTTCCATAGTGGTTGTATCAGTCTGCAATCCCACCAACAGTGCACTAGGGTCCCTTTTTCTTCACAACCTCTCCAACATTTGTCTATTGTTTTATTTATGATGGCCATTCTGACTGGTGTGAAGTGATACCTCATTGTGGTTTTAATTTGCATCTCTCTGACAGCTAGGGATACTGAGCATCTTTTCATGTGTCTCTGGATCCTCTGTATGTCCTCCTTGGAGAGGTGTCTATTCAAGTCCTTTGCCCATTTTTTAATTGGGTTGCTTGTCTTCTTAGAGTGGAGTCATGTAAGTTCTTTATATATCTTGGAGATTAAACCCTTGTCTGATGTATCATTGGCAAATATGTTTTCCCATACAGTTGGTTCTTTTTTTTATTTTAATACTCTTTTCTTTAGCCATGCAGAAGCTTTTTATTTTGATGAGATCCCATTTGTTTATTCTTTCCTTTATGTTCCTTGCTGTAGGGGACGTGTCAGTAAAAATGTTTCTGCATGAAATATCTGAGATTTTCCTGCCTATGTTCTCCTCTAGGACTTTAATGGAGTCATGGTTTATATTTAAGTCTTTTATCCACCTTGACTTTATTTTTCACATTTCTTCTATTCCTTAAATTAGAAACTAAATGTTATTACATCCATAAATTATTTTATCTAAAAAGCCAGTTTATAGTATTTAATGATGTCATATCGCAAGAATTTGTGTGAGAAGAGCTGTTTATATCTTAAGTGCTTTAAGACCATTTCCTTCTTTTTTATAAGGGCTAACTCTCCCAAATCCACTGTTCTTTCTTGATGTCAAATGAAGTTTTCAGTTATATTTACTAGCCTTTCATTAAATTTTACCATCAAATAAAAGAATATGAGAATCAAGACTTAGATTTGATATGGCATTCAAGAAAATATTATGTTCATCTGAAAAACTCTATGAATACATAAAGTGAAAAACATTATAATCCTGCTATCTACTATTTTATGTGTTGGCATGTCCTTCTAGACTTTGTTTAAAGGTATACTAATTTATGTATGTTCAAGTCTTTTTGAATATATAGATATTCATAATGTAACACACTATTATTATCTACTCTTTTTCATTTAACCTTATATTAGAAGAAATTTTAATATACTCACAATGGTCACAATTATCATTTTAAACTACTACTTTATGCCTATTGACTTCAAATAAATACTTCTACTTAGCCATTTTACTATAATAAAGTTTTGAACATTTATTTTAATCTTCACAGTCAGGAAAATTATTTTTAAAAACAGATGAATACTTTCACACAAGTAACCTTTTTGCTATTGAATGAATGTTTTAAAATAAGCTTTTTTATTTTGAAATAATTTTGATTTACAGTAAAGTTGAAAAGATAGCATAGAAGTTTCCATATACTCTTTACCCATTTTCCCCAAATGTAGACATCTTACATAACTAAGGTACATTTGTCAAGATTAAAAAAAGATATTAACATTAACTCAACTACAGATTCTAGATAGATTCCCTGGTCTTTCCCCTAATGTTCTTCTTGAAACTTTGGTTGGTGTCTTTCATCAGTTCTGGAAAATTATCAGCCTATGTTTTTTAAAATATTGACTATGCTCCATTCTTTTTTCCTCCCACTTTTTTCCATTTTTCATCTCTGTACCTCTATATTGCATTTTGGGTCATTACTTCAAATTTATGTTCTAGTTTTTTAATTCTCTCATTTGCTGTGTCAATCTGCTACAGTCTTTCCCTGAGTTATATTTTTCATTGTTGCATTTATTTTTATTGTAGAATGATTTATTTGGTACTTTTTTAAGTCTGTCTTTCATTTATTTAAATATAATAATGTATTTATTTTCTATTATGAAACAATTACCTGAAAATTTAGCAGCTTAAAACAATACACTTTTGTTCATCCCAAGTTTCTATGTGACAGAAATCCAGGCACAACCTCACTGTGTTCTCTGTTTCTGAGACTCTTGTAAGGTTGCAACCAAGGTTTCAGCCAGGGCTGTATCTACATCTCAAGGCTGGACTCATGTGGTAGTTTTCTGGGTTCAGTTCCTTGAAGGCTGCAGGATTAAGGGCCTCAGTTTCTTACTGGTGATTGCTGGAAACCACATTCAGTTCCTTGCCACATGAGCTTCTTACACATCACAGCTTACTTCCTCAAAGCAAGTAAGTTAAGGAGGCATGAGCGAGAGAGTGCTGGTGAGACGGAGTCACAGTCACACAAAATCATGGAAAGGACATTTCTTCACTTTGATGTATTCTCTTCATCAGAACATCACCACACCTGTACCTCTCAGTCAAGGGGAGACAATTATATAAGTATGTGAATATTAAGATTTTTTTGAAATTTTATTTATCAATTACAGTTTACATTCCATATTATTTTGTAATAGTTTCAGGTGTACAGCACAGTGGTTAGACAATCATATACTTTACAAAATGATCTTCCTGGTATTTCAAGTACCCACCTGGCACCATACATAGTTATTATATTATTGACTGCATTCCCTATGCTGTACTATACATCCCCATGACTGTGCTATAAGTACAAATTTGTACTTCTCAATCCCTTCACCTTTTTCACCCAGCCTCTCAAACTCCCACCTTCTGACAACCATTAGTCTGTTCTCTCTATCTACATGAATTGTTAATTTTAATCAGTATTATTTGTGGAATTTTTCTGAGGTCTTGAATGAAGGTGAATTTCTCTAGGAAGAACTTACATTTGCTTCTATCAGATGCTTATGGGAATTATCAGTCGATATGTAATTAAGTTTTTATCTTGACATGTTGGGATCAATAAGATAGAATGAATTTAGGATGAAAATCTGCTAGGAACTAGCCTAAGTTTCCAACTTAAGAATACTGCTGTTTCCTTCCTCAGCTCTGTGTTTAGGCTTATGACCTTTGATTTCCCTTAATGTCACTGGGGTGAGAAGGAATATGTTCATTTTTGTTTCAATAGTTTGTACTGTGTATGATCTTTGATATCCCCAGTGAATGTCAGGATGATATAAAGACTCCTCAAAATTGAATAGATATTGCATCTCCTATTTTTTATGCCCTTTGAAACTATGACAACTAAAACTTAAATTCACCTTGGTCAATAAACACCTTTGGAGTGAAATTTGCCTCCATCACACTTCTGGTTTCCAACCTTCACTTCTGATTTGTCTGAAGGATTTTTTGTTGTTGTTGTTGCTTTTTCTTTAACTCACTGATCCATATAAGATTTATTTTTTCTAAGATAGTTTGTTGTTTTTAATGAGATTTTATTCAGTTTCCTAGCCCATGATATTATCAGAAAAAGACTTGAGGTTTTCTAATGTTTCTTTATTTTATTGAACGAATATTTATACTTGGCTTTGGAAGATCAGACTGTTCTGTCTTCATTGAGCATGGAGACAATCATGCAAGTTGTGGCATAACACACGTAAATTCTTTAGTTGGGGCAGACCTGACCGTGTGGGCATGGGGAGAGACACACACGGCTCAGCCCCAGCAGGGCTCCGTGGTCTGCATCTAACGTTCATGTTCTGAAGGATAACTCAGATACTCTTGCATTTTCTCCAAACAGCACTGATGCATTTTTGACAGAAACATACTTCTGATAAAATAGTCACTGAAGATATAAAACTTCTTGTCAAATTTGAATGAAGCAGTATTGTTAGAATGAGCAATGGCCTAATATTAGGAGCCTGCATTTCGCTTTGGCTTTAGTATCAGTAGGAAAGGCAAGCATCTTTTTCATTTGTTTTTATTTTATTCATAGGATATTGAACCCCCAGGAGGTTATACGCCTTTCTCTTTCCACTCTGTGTTGTTTCAGTGAGAACAAGTGATACCACTGGAAGAGAAACAAGCTACCAGAAAGCTCTGAGATCCTGAGCAGGAGTCACTGGGGACAGAAGGCAACATTAGAATCTGGTCACCGGTGTGATGCAGGAGAAATAGTTTGTCAGGAGACATGTGTTCAGGGAAAACCCTTCTGTTTACTTCCTGGGTAGCTTAGGAAAATGACTTATTCTCTTTGCTTCTAAGGAAAATAAAATATGTAAAATGAGCTTCTGACCTAACTATAAACCTAAGATTTTTAGTGGTTCAAATGAGATGATGAAAGTGAAAGCTGCACAAATAGGTTTACAGACTATAAAGGTGCCTCTCTCTCTCTCTCTCTCTCTCTCTCTCTCTCTCTCTTTCACTTTTTTGTTTAGGAAGCAACATAATAACGTATAGGTGAATTAAATGGCTCATTTCCCAAACTTAATGCCAACTTTTTTCTCCCTCATAAGCAATCTAGACCTTGCTAACTCATGGTTAAATTTTGGACCCTTGGTAGTCTAGAAATCATATTCCGTCATGCTTTCAGCCAAGACCTTGTTTGCATCTCCCTAGAGGTTATATTCAGCTAAATATCCAAGAAAGGAAAATTGCAGAGGTGTAGGTTTCTCCTTTACCCATCCAAAAAGTGTGGAAAATTTTTAGCCCTCCTTCTGTTTTTAAAGTTTTACCAGGAAGGCTCTCAATTTGGCTACATGGGTAAGGGTTTGGGTGGGGTGGGTGGGTGGTGAAGAAGAATGAGAATATATTAAAAAATCTTATCAAATAGATGAGACTTAGACAGTTGATAGAATTTAATGAATACCTGCCTTCCAAGCATTATATTTGCTAGTTCTTCTTTCATCTACCTTGCAGTCTATCTTTTATTTTTTCTGTTTCATAGATGAGGAAGAAAAAATTCAGAGTAGTGAAAGAATTTGTTCAAGGTCACACCACAATGAGGTGGCATAGTTGAAATTCAGACTGAGGGCTCTGACTCCAAAACATTTGCACAATGCTTCCCTATAATAGTAAAATAATTTTGTCTTTTCTATTAATTCTATGTTAAGAAAAATACATTTATTTTTTCAAGTGATCTATTAATCTATTCATTCAGTACCTGATCATTTAGTTTAAAGTAAATTATCAGTTGGTACTTGGCTGAAAAGTTAACTATTGGGGCTGATCTTAGAAAGAGAAGATAGATTTTTGTTTGTTTTATCTCTTGTTACTTTTTGTCTAGTTTTCTAATGGGAGAATAAAAAGAAAAGCATCTTCATTTCCAGATAAGGGATGAAGTCCCAGGTCACTGAGTGATGTACACACTTTTGTGTAGTAAGGAAAAGTAGTTTAATATTTAGCAGGTAAAGGTCCTGGCACTTCAGGAGTGTGAAGCTTTTGTCCAGGGAGTCAGTAATAACTAGGGTAGAATAAAACCCCCAAAAGTAACTATCCATTGCTTAAGTGGGGTGTCCAAAGGTTCCTGGCAAAAGAAAAGAAGTAGGTAGCGTGAACCAGCTACGTATTTTTCACCTCCTATGTCAAACCAGCAGCAACAACAAGAAAACTCTGAAAGGAAGAACCCCTCTGCCTTTCCATGTTCCTCTCAAAAAACTTAGTGATAGTATATTTACTATAGAGGAAGTAAGTATTATAGTAAACTCAGGAAGGAAACGCATAACCTGAAAGGCCCACACTGATTATCCAGTCCAACTTCTATACCTTATAGGCGAGGAAAGAAAGGCCAAGAGGAAGGTAGTGACTGGCCTAGCAATCCACAGGGAGTTAGAAGCTAAGCTGGGTTTAGCACTCCAGCCATCTGTTTGCAGCCCAGCACTGGTTCCTCTGTTGCATTATTGCTTATGTGGAAGGGATGAGAACACTAAGCATTTTAGAAGTTAACATGTGTGCCTGTCCTCCTATAAAACTGGTTTTTTCATCCCCATCTTCCCAGCAACTGAACCCTGGGTAAAAGGTGCTCTTCTTTTGCATAGATGTTTATTCTTCAGAGCTTATTACTAGTGCAGCTGAAAAGCATATAAATAAATTCTTAACCCAGGAGAGTATCTATTGCAGTACAATAGCACTGTGCTATTAAACAGAATCATGTGCCTCCATTTTTAAAATAAAATGTTCTTTATTAAATAGCAGACTTTATAAGCAATATAACTGAATCCATGGCAATCCAGAGCTGGTGAATGGAATTTCTGGTACAAAAAGAGTGTTTGAAATAAGTGTCGAGATGAAACAGCCATTCCCTGCAGCCCAAAGAAGAGGCTGAAAAGCACAGTCAAAGAGAATTAATATTTTTTTGGCACGGATACATTGCTGGCTGCACAAGGTGATTTTACTGTGCATTATACTTTAATTATAACTGCGCTGTAGCCATCTGCTCCACTTCATTCCCTAATTATAGATGCAAAAAGCATTTCACAACTCCTACCAGTAAAAATAAAAAGATCTGAGGGATTTCATGGCAGGCTTGCTCTGAGCGCCTCCCTTTTTTCTTGGCCTGTGGACTCTCCCTTCAACGGTACATTTGAATAGACCAGGGAAATGTTTGTGATGCACTGATCATTTCAGCAGGTCTGGGGTGTCTGAGCTTGTTCAATCCATTAATAATTCTCTTCTGTTATTATGCACTTTTTGGCCAGGTCTTTGTACGCCATGATAATATGTGACTTCCTGTTCACGCATCTTTTTTCTATATCTATTCTGTTCCCCTTTAATAAACCATTTTAAATTTAGTCATTTTATTTTTTAATGTTTGTCTTATTGCACTTTTTTGTATTGATCTCCAGAGCAATCATTTCAGCATCTCCTGAAATCCTTCTGAGAACCTTCCAAGAAAGCTGTTATTGTCCTTAGTTTTCAGTGGAGAGGAGAGATTCAAGAGTTTAAAGGTTTTCTTTGAGGTGACAGAGTTGGTCAGTGTCAGAACAAAGCATGACACCCACACTGTAGATATCATTTCCCATTGTTTCACATGCATCACTGTCCTGCACCATTTAAAAGTGATATTCAAATCCCACTGGAGTAGCAGAGGTGTGCTGGAGCCAACGTACACTGCTACACAAAAGCAAATTCCAGGCAAATTTTTCTGACTTCCTGTTCAGTGGCTCACGTTGGTAGCTTGAAATTGGCCACAATGGCCAATTTAAAATTGGCCATTATAAAATTGGCCAGTATAAAATTGACACACACAACAAATCCTCCTACTTCTCTGAGAGCCAGGTATTAATCATTTACCAGAATGCCACTGAACGTGGGAAATTGATCTACTCATTATCAGAAAATGAACATAACTTGAGAATAATGCCCTCTTCATCTCTGAACTTGACTAATATGCATATAAATATTACTCATGAATGAAGAAAAACTATTCAACTAAACTTCCTCTTGTTACTCATTCAATATTTTAAAGATAGGATAGTTATCTGATAGAATGAGGGCTCTTACTCGAGGTGGTAATATTCAGAATTTTTGAATGAACTTTTATCTTTAGACATTTTCATGGTTTTAAAAGCAATCAGCAAATTAGGAGCTTAAGTGTCGAGCAGGCTCCAGGAAAACCA
The DNA here is from genome assembly GCA_028533065.1 of Trachops cirrhosus. Taxonomy (NCBI): domain Eukaryota; kingdom Metazoa; phylum Chordata; class Mammalia; order Chiroptera; family Phyllostomidae; genus Trachops; species Trachops cirrhosus. The sequence continues at coordinate 148,727,202 of CM052539.1, forward strand.
CTTGTCCTTGGTTGCCATCTGAGTTCATTCCAACTAGACATGTGGAATATGTGAGAAAATACTTTCTGGAAGCTAGATTTGGGTATTTCTGAAAAAAATATCAGTGTACGTGGCTTTTTCTAGGGTGCTAAAAATAACAATTTAGAAATTCCCTATTTCCCTCTCAAAAACCTTCTGGACTTTCACAAAAGCATAAATTCTAGCTATTCACAAGATTGAAGTTCAAATCCAAGAGCACAGTCATTAAAAAGAAAAGGAGGTTTAAAACATCGGCTATAGGACCAGAAACAAGTACTGACATTCTAGGCAGAAAAGGAAGTGTAAGCTTTTTACTGAACATTTAGTGCAAATCTCAAATCACAAATAGAAGCACAACGTTACAAATCATCACATGTTATAGTGATTGGAGATTCAATTGGGTTCTCTATATAGAAAAGACAGCTGCATCAGATGGTGTATATGCTTCCTAATGGACATTTGAATTTATATATGTGCTGATACAAGAAAAATGGATTTGCGGTGACCTCAAAAGTACTTAGTCAAAGCTGATAGGAAGATTAAGTACTAATGTGCAACTGCCAGATTCTGCAGATGTGTGTTTGCAACCCTAATTGGACCTACCTTCGGAAAGTCCCTAAAAGTCAAGTTTTTTTCAGCTAATGGAGTACCGTACTGACAGTCCGTAGTTTTAGTAGTCCTACATCTGACATTAATTAGAATAAAGGCCTTAGAGAACATCTAAAACGGGGAAAAAGTATAAAGAGGCAATGGCGTGTCATAACTAGGAGAATGGACTTGGGAGCTGGACTGCCTGATTTGCCTCCACTTCTGCTACTTACTACCTTTCAGATCTCAGGAAAATTACAGCTGAAAAGTTCAATATCAGAACTGCATTTCTTTATGATTAGTGCAATAAAGCATTATACATGTAGAATGGCATCTGACATGTAGCAAGTTTCCAATAAATGTTAACTTTTAACCCAGTTCACCTCCTCATTTTATTTAAAAAACAACAACAAAAAATCCCCAAACCCCTGAAGCCTACAGAGGTTAAATGTATTGCTTAAAGTTGCATGGAAAATTTAAAGTAGAATTAGATTTAGAAACCATGACCCTTTTTTCATTTTACCACCTACTCCAACAGTACTAAATAAGTTGTTTGTATTTATTCAATTAAACAAGTATTATCAAGCTCTTCTGGGGTTCGGGGTTTTCTAAGCATTTTTCCAATGCAAGAGTAAATGACAAATTTAATTCTCAAACAAGGTTTTATGATTCCAAGTGAATTGTTTCCATCTCTTTGACATGCTACAACTTCTCAATTACGAGTTTTCAGAATGGTATCTTATCCATTTGCTTGTGAAATAGGAAAACATCCTGCTTCAACAATAGTAACAGAAAAGATCCCAGAAAGCTTATGTGAACAAAGGAAATGAAATCATTGTTGAGGAAAATAAATATGTTCAAAAGACAAAGAAGAGGAAGGCATGGATGAAATACAAAGTCAATTAAACACTTTTAAAATCCAATATTTTACGTAGACAATAACAAAGCCAGGTACCAAAGAGACTGATAGGGAGGCTTGCTCTGCATCCCTGGTGACAGAAAACTGGAAACTTTTTTCTGGAAAAAAAGAAACAAACTTTAAAATAGGAATTAGCATCACAGAACTTACTAATGGTTGGGCTTTGGCAAACTCCTCAATCTGCAACTTCAAAAAGGGCTCCTAAGAAAGAAGATGCCAGACCTCACGGAGCATTACTGTCACTATTGCTGTCACTGCTGCTGCAGCTCTTACTGTCTTGGCTTCCCATCATTTACATTAGGTGTTTTTTCGCTTTTGAAAGAAAGATTATTAATTCATTATTTTCTCATAATACTTCAGTTTCAAAATGAGATTAGGAAGAACAGAGAACCTCTGAGAAATCAGGCTGTGATTGTAAGTTCAAGGCCCTGGTAAAGTACGGGAATTGATGGGTCCAGAGAGTTCATAGAGACTTTAATTCTCGATTATTGATTACCTTTCTATGCCCAAATGGATGAGATTGCCCAAGTATGAGATTGAAGCTGTGAAGTAGCTGATATAGCTGGAAATTGGTCCAAAGTTAAACATGTGAGCAAATTCCAAGAACAAAGACTAGGAAAGCAGAATCTGAACGATGAAATAATTATGCATGCAAAGATTAAAATTAAGGTGTGGGAGGGAAACTGAGATATGAATGGGTGCATATAATGTTAAAGTAAGTTACAAATTTAAAGACTGAACAGCTGAAGGTAAGAGAGCTAGAGGGACCCAGAGATAAGATGGGATATTATCCAAATCCGTTTGAGCTCTTCAATCTCTGCTTTGTCACGGTCTTGGTCATGAGACTCCATACAAAGCATTAGCAGCTATGCCTCAAAACCTTAGAAATCTCTGGAAGATCTGTCTTGTCTTGGTGTCTCCCAAGAGTTGGCTCAGTCTGGGACTTCCAGATTCCATTCCATAGATGCAGTAAACTCTAAGAGTTTAGTTCCCACCTCTGTTTAGACTATTCAGATGGATGTTTTTTACTCTGGATATGGTCTTTCAGGTTCCTTTGACTTAATATACCTCAGTCCATAGGCCAGGCTAGATCAGCATTCTCGGTAGGCTCTGCAATTCTATTTTAGGTTCAGCGCTCCGGTTCTCACTAGACAAAATTTAAGTGGATGTGTGTTTTACTAGTGATATTGCCACAGCTGTTTATTAGCCAGGCTCATATCCTGGTCTCAGGGTGCTATGTAATGCTTCATAGTATGGAAAAAGCTTATATACTATAAGCCCAGTGCTTACATTTGTGTAAATTCGATATTCTTTTTGAGTTTATTCAGACTGAACTTCATAAAGCTTTTTACATTCTGTGGTTTTATGTCTTTCACCTATTTTAAAAAAATAGCCAGAATTTCTTTCAATATTGCTTACATTTCCTTCTTTCTCTCCCCTCCCAACCCTCTTATTCCTCCTCTCTTCTGTGTTCCAATTATGTGCCATATTTTTTTAATTGTGTCTTACATGTTCTTAGATGCTTTATTTTATGCATTTTTTTTCCTTTGGTGTTTCATGCTAGATATTTTGTACACCTGTCTTTTAGTTTACTCTCTTTTGTTGTTTTACCTTTAATATGCTACCAATCCTATCTGTTAAGTTTGTAAGTTCAGTTCAGTATTTTACAGTTCTACAATTTTCATTTAACTTTGTATAAATTTTAAGTTTCTGGAAAAACTATTTATATCTTTCTCTATTTTCTTATATATTAATTCCAGTTATTTATAATGTCCTATTCAATAACTACATTATGGTTCTACCTTTTCTTTTTCTCTAAAATTTTGGTCACTTGATTCTGTTTTTACCATGTTTTATACTTTTTAATTTGATGTCAGGTACTTGGGGGAAAACATTTAGAGGTTCTAAATAATGTTATCTTCCTTGAAAGAGGATTAAGATTTTTCTCAAACTGGAAGGTAAAGTATCTGTACATCATCTTGATCCTGCCAAGGACTGATTTTGGAGTTTGTTAGGTCGGGTTTATTTCAGCTTTGCCCATACTTTGAAAGCATAGCCCTTACTCTTAACGCCCAGCCATTCTCCTTAGTCATGGTCTTTTCTGGGCCTTCACCTGAAAACCTGAGTATTTACCAAGATTCCTCCACCTTGGTAGGACCTGAGCTCCAATCCCTGTGTCCCCAACAGTTCATGATTATTTAGATCTTTGAGCATGACCTTCATCTCCAAGCTCTTCTTTGGGATTTCCAGTTCTGTACATACCCAGCTTTGGAGGTGGCTAATAATTCCAACAAAATATGTATACTATATGTTGGAGTTTACCTGTAAGATATTCACTTCTCTGTGATTTTTACCTTAAATCCTAGACATTCTGGTAACCATAAACTTCAACCTCTGACTCCTCTACCTGGACTACTGCTTTCTGCTTGGGCTTATCACCACCCATGCCCAGTCACCATGCCAGGCAAATTAGGAAGTTCTTCCAGGGAAAATGCCCGATGAACTTGAAGTTTTATACTTGTGCTTTTTTAACTCTTTCAGAGTTTATAGCCTTCAGATCTTGTCTGCATTAACTGCTTTCAAATGCCTTCAAATATATGTTTTATATATAATATGAAATACACATATTTTAGTAGTTAATTTGTCTTTGGGGTAGTATAAACTATTCTATCATGGTTGACATCCAAAGTTTATTAGACAACTTTAAATATGTAAACAGCACTGGCTGCTTTGGTTTAGTGGACTGAGCGCCAGGTTGCTGGTTTGATTCTCAGGCAGGGCACATGCCTGGATTGCAAGCCAGGTCCCCAGTAGGGGCTATGTAAGAGGCCACCACACATTGATGTTTCTCTCCCTTTCTTTCTCCCTCCCTTCCCCTCTCTCTAACAATAAATAAATAATATCTAAAAAATGTGTAAACAAATGTTTATTTTATCATCCACATATTACTTAATTTCAATTCAATTAGATTTTGAGAGGGCTAAGGGAAAAAGCCACTTGTGAAATTGGTTTACTAAATAGGAATTTAAAAATCAGTATTAAGCAAAACTGAAGTAAGCAAACATATAAACCAGATAGGATAATATGATTCTGTGAATAAGCATCATATTTGGATCTGAGTTCCCAGGAAGTCTATGGGGAAAATTTGTTATCTAATATGTAAATCTCATTATTAAAAAATGACAACATATATGCTACTTACACTAAAAAGTAACTTTTAATAATATAGAAATTTTAAATAAAATATTTATATGAGACTTTTTATAAAGTTTTTTTAAATCTAAAATGCTGAAGCATTTTTTACAACCTATATTAAAATCCAAGGTATGTCATTACATAAAGAAGAATAAATACATTTTACTGCATTGATGACAAATAACAATAGCAAATACCAAAACCTGAAGGATAATATAAGCTTCTGCTTTCCTCTTCTCCTATTATATTTTCCTTCTTATATATTTAGAAATATCGATAAAATGGAAATACTGAAAATCCATATTTACTTTATTAGGCATTTAATTGTTAACAATAATATCTAAATGTATTGAGGCATTGAGGACATTTCACCATATATACATATTTTTATATATATATATAAACACTCATAAAGTTAGAAATAGGTGTAGGTAGACTGGTGTCAGGATATCAGTGTATTGCTAACAGGAATAATATGGAAGGGGTTGGGTCAAACTTAACACATGCCCTTGTGAGACTGTCCTGCTCATTATTAGACACAGCTGAGTTTCTAACAGAAGTATGCTTGTGCTTGTTGAATGAATGGGTGAATACATGGATGAATGAATAAATACATGAAAAAGTGAATGGATTTTGGCCCCAGCCTTTAGAATAGTGCTCACCTCACAGATGGAGTTTAATGACCCCAGCTGTAAGATTTGGAGAGCTTGGTGGGTGATAAACCAGGCATCTCAGTACTCTCCAATTTCATCAGCATCTTTTATAAGCCATCTGTAACATTACAGTGATACCTCAATTAACAAAGCCTTTGGAACAAAGCTCTTTTATAATCAAGTTGGCAGCATTGACAATAGCTCATAAACATGCAAAGCATGTTACCATGTGTCATTCAGCTCAGTGACAATGTTCCAATTAAACTGCATGTATGCACATGGCAAAATACTGTTGTGCACAGCTACCATTGGCAGGCACAGTCAATAGAACTGACCTCAGTATTCCTGTGGTTTTGCTAGCTTGTCCTCTCTCCTTGGCTTTTTTTTCTGATTTCTTCTACATTTAATGGACATATATCCTTCCCACTCAAGTGTCTGATGTCCATCTATTCTTTAGCTGCTTATCCCGACCCTTTGTAAGTTAAAAAAAAAAAAAGGAGGTCTAGAAGATAACTGTATGTTCGTGGCTCACCTGACTGATCTCATTTACTTCTTGCATGCATGCAGTAGGTAGAATGCATTCTATTTTTTCCCTGCCGTAGGAAGGTTGGCATGGGTAACAAATGCTTTAGAAGGAGCCCTGGGAATAACATTTCATGAAGTCATGAAGGCTTCACTGCTGACTCTCATGCTGCTCAGCAGTCTTTTTTCGCTGAGCCTCAGTTGCCACACTTACAAAATGAGCAGATCAATGACTTTATAAAGATCCTCCAAGATCTAAGTTTCTAGGATCCAAAATCCATAACTGAAAACATATGAAAAAATCAACTGTCTTTCTCCCATTTCTGAGAGTTGGGAGAATAAAAGATGCAAATTCTGGCTGATGCCATTTTATGGTTCTGAGTCACAAGAGGAAACACATTTTTTTTTTAGGCAGATCATCCTTTTGTTTAAATCACTCTGGGCACTGTGTAAGTGGGTACATTATTTCGTAGTAGAGTAGAATCCTGCTTTTTATCTCTCTCTCTTTTTAAAAAAATTATTTTATTGTTGTTTAATTACAGTTATCTGCATTTACCCCCCCACCCCAGGAAACACATTTTTTTATATTGTTTCTCTTAAAATATAAACACTATTCACTTTGGGATACTTATCAATTAATTCCCTAGGGAAATTTAAAAAAACTGAGAATTACAAAACTAAATGATGTGATACCTATGCTATCATCCCAGAATCTGGACAGAACTTTCAAGACACAGGGCATGAGTCAGCATGTTATTTTTCCCTTGCCTCTGCAATCATGGAAGGAAGTATCAAAATGTGGCCTCCATGGGTCTTCATGCCTGAGTTCCTATGATGACCACAATTTTCACTCACTCATATCAGACATGTAATGAGTAAGAGAAAAATTGTGTAGTATTAGGCTACTGAAAAACAAACCTACGTGAAGTCCAGCTCTCTTTCACTTTGGTACACCTGCCATTCCATCAGTTTTGGGAAAGTAGAAGGAGAAAAACTTAAGCGCATTATTTGGTATGACCAGAATGTTTCTGCTGGTATGGCAAGACTGGGCATTTTGCCTGTAATTCTTCAGAGAGAATATACTAGGGGCTGTTATTGTGCTTAGAATTTTGCTACCATGATGGTACAGGGCTTAAAACGTAGGAAGTTCATGTTTATTGGTACTAAATATATTAAAATATTCTATCTTGCTTTCTAGTTATTCTGACCTCACAGAGTTTTAGAATATCAGATTAACAAGGACTTTATAGAAAATGTCACCAAAAATATATATTTTTAAAAAAATTTTGATGCAGAATCTCCCATAGTCATTTGAAGAGAAATCCAGATTTTGCCAGAGATTTCCTTAGGGGACTCGCCTCTTCACAAGGCAACGAGCTCCATTTACACACAGCACTGAGTGTAATAGAGTTCTTCTCTTTAGGTTAAAGTATAATATGCATCACCACAGTTTCTACCTAATAGAATTCTTAATCCTACCTTATAGGGCCACATTTTAATTCTTACCTTTGATAGCCCTTAGAATATTTTAAGAGAGCAAGCAAATTCTTTGAAATGAGAATCCTTGAAATTTTCTCCCAAAGAAAGACCTTGAGTCACAAAATTGATTTAGAGAGAAGATGATAATTATGGGATGTGAAATAATTTTCAAGTGGTCACATGTTATTATTCTCATTAGCACAGATGGGGTGAAATTTAGATAGTAAGGATGAAGTAAAGTCTTCAAATTCTCATATCTTCAATGAGTTGATGGATCAGTTTGACTCATCAAAAACAGTTAAGAACCAAAAATCATTTGGCCAGATTTCTATTTTGCCAGGGGGAAATTTCAATTTCTTGTTGCCCTTTTTTACACCTATCTCCTTTGATGTCCTTCATTGCTATGCAAAAGAAATTTGAATATAAGGGAGCACTTTATAAACAATATGAACCATATAATGACATAATAGGACTCCTCAGACAATAGAAAAAAGTTGAAAATGAGAGTCCCTAGCTGGCGATGTATTATTGGCAATTCAGGCATCTGATGAACATCCCAGTTCAGTAAGTCCTTTAAATATAAAAACTGACCTTGAAGCAAGATGGCACCTTGAGGTATGGATTTGCTGGAGTCTTAAGACAAGGTTCATCTAAGTAGGAGGAAGGGTCCTACCTAGATTAAAGTTTTAGTTTGTTCTTTCCATGAACAATTTTATAAACTTTAAGCAAATTATTTTCCTTCTCTCAGCTAATTTTCCCTTCTACAAAAAAACAGGGGTTTATACTTAGATCAGTGGTTTTGAAACTAAAAATATTACCTAAAAGTAATAAATAATTCAAATAAGTTACTTATTAAATGTACCTGAGTTACAGTAGGGATGGGATCTTTCTTGTCCTCAAGGCAGCGTCCATGGGGGCCCCTCACAATTCCTTAGATTGTCCAAGCAGCACTGTAAGCCATCTCCTCGTTGACCTCTGAGAGCCTGGGGTTTGCTATTCTAAGTGTGATCCAGCATGTCATATCTCATAAAACCAGAAAAATGATTAAGGACTTTGAAAGCTATCAGGAAAGTTGCTCCAGGAATTGAGATACTTAGTAGGCAGTCAGACACAATCATCTGAACACTCTCTTTGTCTTACTGTTTCTGTTTCTATCTATTCTTTTTCCCAGGTCTAGAATATATTTCCACTTTTTTGCACTGGCTCACATCCTATACACTCTTCAAAACCCACTTCAAATTTCCTCCAGAAACTTACTGAACCAGCCCCTGTCCCCCCACTCCTTTGCAATTTCTTAGACCACTACATTACATACTTTTGCTTTGTCACCCCCAAAGGATCTTTGAACTGATTAAGGCAGCAGAGCAAAAATTGGTTGGGGTTAAGAGTCATAGCTTCTCCACTAGCTAATTGTGCAATCTTGGGTGAGCAACTGGATTTTTCTGAGGTTCAGTTTCCTCATCCGTAAAACAGGAATGGGTGCATCCATCAAAAGAGTTTTTGTGCAGATCAAATGAGATAGTACATGCAAAACACCTGGCACAAAGGAAAGAGTTGGCAAGTTATTAATTCCATCCAACATTCCCTTTGCCCCAGAGGAAAGGAAATGTAAGCATTTCTAGAGGGAGTTCTTTTCATTTTCTGTAACTTAGATATTTCTACTCCCTCTCTTCCTTCAACTCAGTCACCTTCTAATATTAATAAACAATAAAAAAAACTTTAAAAAAATAAATCAGCTAAGTAAGGAGAGACTAATCTGTCATTAGCAGTTCTTTCTAGAGTGCTTGTTTATATAACTGACCTCATTTGACCCTCACAACAACACCCTGTGGTAGATGTTATTCTCTTTCATTTATAGCTGAGAAAAATGGAGGCTAAGTATTAAGTGACTCACTTAAAGTCACTCACTGGTTAGAAAAGAACTGAGATTCAAAACATCCTTTCTTATTCCAAGACTCATGACTTTTCTACTTTGTTTTGCTGCTAAAGTGAACCCTTCTTGGTTTCTGTCCTTGGGAAAAATTTGATGCATCTGTTTAGTGAGGGTGCTAAAGAAGACATGAGATCTCTCTCTAGATCAGAGAGAGCTGCCTCCCCTTCCAGGAACCAGTGTGCTCTAGCCTTGCCTCATCTACGGGAACTTTTCTTGGTAGAGCTGCTCTGGGACATCAAGCTGTACAGCCTTATCCCATGGGAATAGCCGTGTTGCTCCCTGGGTCTCAAAGCCTGTGTCTGAGGAGTTAAACTCTTCTCCAGAGGAGTTCTTTATTTGTTCCAGCCTTGCCCTTACTTGTCTCTAGATTGATCCACAGCTCACTCTTCACCCCCCGCCATTCCATGAATTTTGCAATCACCCTGAGGCCTTTTGAGGAAGAGTCCTGTTTCCTCATGGGGTTATCCCTGAAGTTCATTAAGGACTGTTTTCTCTGGCACAGCAGTTATGATGCCCCCTAAGCCCTTGGCTGAGACCTACAGATTCAGACTGATCTTTGAAATAAGCCCAGGCAATTCTGTAACCCCAAATTTGGGAGGTCTGGGTATAGGAAAACCCATAAAACTCTTGATGCAAGAGTTGCTGACTGATTTCACCTACCTCCCTCACCACACACCCAGCCACCCACATCTCACCCTCATATGCAGTGCAGAGGAGTCACGCACGTGCTCCTGAAGGAATAACTTGGCAGCGGCCTTTCATTCCCAAGGGCATGGCTGGAGATGATGCATAACCGATAACTCACCGCTAAGGGTTGTACTGCATGAAGGCAACCATTTCAGGCAAGGGTGGAGTTCTTCACTCCAGAGGCATTCAGGACAAAAGAACAAACTGCCAGCTTCTCTCTGGGCTTCACAGGAGAACACTGGCCTGCATTCCTCTGTGGAAGAGATAGAAATAGGCCTCAGAGCTTTCAACAGTAGAGCATCATTAACTTCTTGGTCTCGTTTAGTCAGAAAAAAAAATGACAATCTAAATTAGGATTGAGACATATACATGGGGTTTTCAGGAGCCAGGCCCTTATAATGAAGCTCAGAGAACTGCATGTGGATGAGGAAATTTCAGACAAAGAGTGTAACAGAACAGAAGGCATCAAGCATAGTTTTTTCTACCTGTCTAACATATTTGGCAAAGTTGCATAGAACTGAAAACTCACTAGGAGTGCTGGGGCCCTTGCCCTCTATTAACAAGGAGATTGAGAAGCATCTTTTCCTGTATGCTCTGAGGCAATATGGAAACTAGAATTTATGGATTGTGTACCTACTACTTGCCAGGCATCATGCAAGTGGTTTATACACTTGCCTCATTTTGTTCTTAAAATAATGTGTGAAGTTGGTACTATAATGACCATTTTCAAATGAGGAATTTGAAGCTCAGAATGCCAGAAAGTCAGTAATTACAAGAGCCTGGATTCAAATTCTTCTCCCTCTGACTATAGAGATTCTTCAACTACCCCATGCTTAATGAATAGCCATTATGTTCTAGATCCCTAGCCTTTCCTAATCTATTGCATTCCAGGTCTTTCAGAAATCATTATAGTGATCCTTTACTGAGTGTGAACTGAGTACCATTCACCTACCCTATACGTGAAAAGATGTACTAAAAGTAAAAGGCAGCTGACACCCTCTCTTTGACAAGTTTCAAAACTAATTACAGAGAACTACATGCAAGGAGTTTATAAGTAGGTTCAGAGTTGTGTGGTGAGATGCAGATGGGACCTAAATGCCAAGTGGACACTCAATGAGGGAAGCATGACCATAGGCCCTAGGAAGTCTTCATGGAAAAACGGTTCTTTGAAAAAGTAAGGCTTAGTGTAGGCAGAATGCTAAACCTAGGGAAGATTATGGTCTTCCTAATGCAGCAGTTGACTTCTTTTTCCCCGTCAAAAAGAGAGGTTTTTTCCAAAGTCTTAATTTTGTAATGTACAGTAATCACAAAAAATGGTTTTACAGGCCACACTCTTCAACACAACAGGGCCATCCACCCTCTGGGTCTTACTCTTAGTGACCATGCTGCAGTAGACAGATTACTAGAAGGTGAATTGGGGCTCTCATCCTGGCTCAGCTGTGTGATCATGACAAATCTTTTCTTTTGCTGGTCCTCAGTTTCTCCAACAATGAAATAGGGTTACTGGGCAAATAGTGTGTGAGGGTGCCTCTAGTGCTGGTATGTCATCGGTCCTCTTTCAGAAGGCTTACCTTTGGCAGCAGAGAGGAATGAGCACTAGAATGAGAGTCAGGAGCCATTAGTCTCAGGACTGGCCTGGCCCTACCTCAGTCTGTGGTCTTGGACAACTACTTTTTATTCTCTGGGTTTCAGTTTTCCCATCTATAAAATGCCCAAGCTGGAGGAGTTCTGTAAACTCCCCTCCCACTGTAACATCTAATGGCTCTAAATATCCTATCTTAAATTATTCCCAATAAAGGTATCCATTTGGGTAAAAAGTAAATAAACAAAATAGGCCTCCTGAAGGCACCAGATTGAGTATTTGATGTTATTCACCTAAATTGGTTTTGACTGGAATATAGCATCTTCTGCACAAACAATGACTCAGAAAATTAATTAGCCTCTGCTTTAATTAAATAATAATTCTGTTTAATGCCAATTAAAATACCACATCTGAGTCAATTCACTACAGTAAGGTGTGTTTAGTGCAGGAAAAATGGTCCTTTGCCATATGGAACTGGGATGATGACTGAGGTACTGGGCCTTTTGATTACCAGATAGGCACACAGGGCCTTGAACCACAGGATGAAAATTCCCAGAGGCCATGGGTGCAGCCCACTCTGATGAAATCTTGCATACCTTCACTTTCTTCATCAGACTATTTTGCAGGCCTTATTATTAGCATTAAAGACACAGACCAAATCTAATAACAGTGCTGAATTGTCCAGATGTATTTCCAGAAGCCAAACTATTTTGCCCAGTGCAACATCATCCAGAAAACTCAGTTATGCCCGGACTAACAAGACTTTTTGACTTCCCTGAACTTTAGTATGGTATCACCCATTAGGTTCCTGCATAGTTAAGTTAGCAGAATCATTGAATATTAATAATAAAGCTTCCCCTGCTGTTGCAATCAGATATACTCTTTCTCTCTTGTGAAACAACAGGATTTTGGTTCATTCTAGTTTAAGGCAGCCACCATATCCTATATTAATTTTTGTGTGTAATCGTATTATATTCCACTTTGATTGTCTTATTTTCTTGACTTATTAGGTATATTAATAAAGACTGCTTTTTAAAAAGTATTTTATTATGTATACAATTATTCCATGCATTAATACTATTTTTGGAGTCTAATAAGAACTTCAAAACTTTGGGCAGCTATTACTGTCCCTTTTTGTACAGATAAGAAAATCAAAGGTCAGGGAGATTAGGTGGTTTGCCCAGCCTCACAGATCTGGCCTCCCTGCCACAGCTCTGCCTAACTGCCTCCAGACAACACTCTGAGCATAGTAGAAACTCAATTAACACCACAATGAAAGGATAGAAAATTGTCTTCTTCCTTCCTAAAAAGCATATCATTTTAGGGTTATATAAGAAGATTTTCCTGTTGTCTCCCCACATAAGCAGTCAATGATTGTCCAATGGTGAGACCTGAATGAAACAGCCAATAAGGAGTTAAGCAAAAATTTTTCCAGGTATAAAATCAAGTGTAGTTATTTAAAAATGGCCACAAAACACTTATTACTACTTTATGCCCTGAAAGATGAAGACTAATTCTTCTCTCCTTGAGCCTGGCCTGGCCTTAGTGACTTGCCTGGCCAATACATTTGGCAGAAATGATATTCTGGGACTTGTAAGGCTAGATCATAAGAACTGTTGCCATTGGGTCTCCTGGAGCATTTTATCTTAGAGCCCTGAGCTGTCATGAAAAAGTTCAGTTATCCTGAAGTTGCCAGGCTGGTAAAGCCATGTGTGGGTGAGCTTGTTAACAATCCCAACCAATTCTAGCCTGCTAGCCATCACTACCAAGGCACAAGACATGTAAATGAAGCTGTCTAAAGAAGTCTAGACCAATCATCTGCCAGTTAAAGACTATCAGGTAACTTCAGTTCATATCATGTGGATCAGAAATATTGCTCAGCTAAGCCTATTTCAGAATTCCTGACACACAAAATCGTGAGATATAATCAAGTAGTTTTAAGTCACATAACTGTGGGATAATTTGTTACTCAGTAATGGGTAACTAGAACATCATATTATAAAGAAATTCCTTAAGGAGTAACTATGGTACTATGTAGTGGGTTGTTTGCTTCTTCAGTGAAATTAGAAGCTAAAATTTTCAAGTCATGGCACCTTAACTACTACTTCACCCCATAAAGTCCAGAAATCAACTGCTTCTGCCCAAGGCAAGCCCCTCCTCCTTTTCTTTTCTCTTTCTTTATAAAATCAGTAAACCTGTTGGGAGTACCATGTGCTAGAGTCTGTACTAGCTAGTAACAATGGTTTAAATCCTCCTATGATATAAAAATGTATAAATTAATAATTACAATCAAAATAAGTGCCACGATGGTTAAATGCATGAATTCTGGAGTCAGACGAGTGGGACTGAATTATTGCTGTAGCAATTTCTAGCAAATGACCTTGAGCAAATTTTCAGCTTTTTATAGCCTCAGTTTCCTCAGCTATGAAATAGAGAAATTATCAGAAACTATATTAGAGATTAAGTTTAAGAATTAAGTGAGATAAGTACATAAAATTGCTAACTATACATAATTATCAAGTAAATAATTTCAATACATTATATTTGTAATTGGAGGGCATGTGACTTTATGGTGTCAGGGATAGTGGAGTTAGTGAGATTTGACATATAGAAAAAGTAAATCCATGTTTTACAAACCAGAGGGGAAGTCAGAGGGGAATAACAGGGGAAAGCAGAGGAAGGGACATCTAGGAACAAGTATATAGGACCCATGGACAAAGACCACCAACGGAAGATAATTGAGTGTGGGAGGTTGGGGTGGGTAGGGCAGGGGAGAGTAATGGGGGGAAATGAGGACAACTGCAATTGAACAATAATATTTTAAAAAATAAATCCATGTTTAAGATACATGCCTTTCCTTGTAAGACAAGCTGCTGGCCCTTCCAGTATAGAAGGGGCCCAATGTAGTCAACTTGCCACTAAAGAGCTGGTCTCCTGGAGGAATAAGGCTATTTTAAGGAATCAGTGTTGGTCTCTCTTGCTGACATTAAATATTCAGAAGCAGCAGTGGCTAAGTCAGCTTTGTTAAGTATGAGTCTGTGCTGTTGAGCTCATGTGTAGATTTTATCTCAACCACCATGACCACTCTGTTCATGTGCCTTGTGCCAATTCTGGAGTGATCAATGACAAAGACTGCCTAACTTCAGTTGACAAAGTTATTTTGTCTGTTTATTTGCTCAGTGCTTCTTTAGACTGTCTGATGGGCATTAACATATGATGCAAAACTATTCATACTTTGTGTCCATTCCTATATGTCCAGTACATGCTTCAAATCCATACCCTAGATCTTTGTTCCCCAATATTCTTTTTTAAATACATTTTTAAAGATTTTTATTTATTTTTAGAGAGAGGAGAAAGGAGGGAAAAAGAAAGGGAGAAAAACATCCATGTATGAGAGAACCATCATCAATCAGTTGCTTTTCACACATCCCTAGCTGGTGACCTGAACAACAACCCAGGCATGTGCCCTGACTGGAAATTGAACTGGAGACCTTTTGGTTTTCATATTAGTGCTCAATTTACAGAGCCACACCAGCCAGGGCTCTTTCCCCAATATTCTTAACCAGACAAGTAGACTGTTGGCCACTACTCAGGGAACTACATATATTCACTCATTTAGTCACATCTCCTTCCACATACAAGGTATAGCAATGCTTATTGCTCAGATCCATGCATTAGGGATATTTTTCTTCTGAACTGTCTTTTAGGGCTATCCTTGAATCTGGTTATAATGAAGTACCACCTATTTTTTTTTTTTGTACTCAGAAAGCAAGCTAATCCATTTGTAATCCAAGTGTAGGGCTTTTTTCTTTTTTTATTCAGGATCCTCCATGTGATTGTAGGTGCAAGTCACAGCAGTGTTACTGGTGCAACTGTGTGAATGGCGTAGAAGCCTGGACTAGGTGGTCATGCAGTTTATCAGGTGACTTGCTCAGGTGTCTTGCTCAGGCTCACTCCATTTCCAATTTCTGCTGATCATGGCTGTGCCCATCTGTTTTTATTGGTGGCTGTCTGAGAACTCAGCTCAGAATAGATAGTCCAGATTCATGCTAACTTGGTAATACATGATCAAACATTCTTTCACTACCAAGAACCAGTTTCATGCCACGAGCTTTGTCCAAAGGGTACACAATTTTCTACTATCAATGACACAGCCTTGCTTCAGAATCCAAAGGGCCTGTGCAATTCTCTAACTGGAATTTTCTGTAAGCCCCATACTGTATCTTTCCCCCCACTGACATCTCTAACACCATGTAGTTTACAGGATCATTTGACCCAAGTGGCAGGGCTAATTTTACTGTGGTCTGGATCTGCTGCAGAACCCTTTCCTGCTGGGGGCCCCACTCAGGTTTGCCTGTCACCCAGTAGATAGGCCAGAGCAGTATTCCTAAGTGTATCATGTTTGTCTCCAGAGGACTACCGTGTGCTGTGCTTCCTTCTCTGTGGTATGGGTTAGAAATTGCAGCATTTTTCTTCACTTTGGAGGGGATATCCTGCATCATTCTAATCAACCCCAGATGAAGGAGTGAGGGAAGGAAGGAAGAAAGGACGGGTGGTGAGTCGAGGATAAAATGTACAACGTAGTGACTACAGTGGATGACACTGTATTGTATAATTGAAATTTGCCAAGACAATAGAAATTTACATGTTCCCACCAAATACATATAGTGATGAATTGTAACCAGCTAGATGGCAGAAATGCTTTTGACAATGTATACATTATATCACATCATTACTATATATATCTTACAGTGTTATCTTTATATGTAATTTTGCTAATTATACTGCAATAAAGATGGAAGGAAAAAAAGTAGAGGTGGGGATTATTAGGAAATTTCAACAAGGTTGTCATAAACACTTGCGCAAAAGTTGTTCATCAAGGAACTCTCATCATCGGGTACCGGGCCTGCCTCAAGGTCCCTGCAGAGTTCAGTCCTTGGACAAGAGCAGCTGTGGGAAGGGTAGTCTCAGTGCAAATGCCAAAAAGAAAGTCCCAGGACATTGATGTCCTACAGTCAAAAATCAGAAACAAAAAGGTCTCTTATTGTTACATTGATCCAAAGTGAATCCAGAAACAGATACTAAGCATATTAGCACATTATGACTGCAAGTAAACCCTTTAAGCAGGAATTGTTCCTACATTTGTGGGAGAATCTCCCAAGTTCCCTTGAATTTTTCCAACCCAACCCTACATACTACTCAACTCCATCAGTTTTTATAATTGTCATCAGACAAGTAAAGGAAATACCTTATGGAAATTTCAATCTAAAAAAGAAAGGTAGTACTTCTCGCTACATCCAAGTTTATTACTTGAAAATCATTTCTAGAATCAGCCCATGATGAGTCTTTGTACCTTAGTATAAGAGTTAGCAAATGTTGTACAAAATGTCAGATAATAAATATTTTCAGTTTTGCAGGCCATAGGTTCTCTGCTCCAACTCTGCTATTGTAGCATAAAAGCAGCTATAGACAATAGACAAACAAATGGACATGGCTGTGTTCCAATAACATTTTATTCACAAAAACAGGAGGCTAACCAGATTTGGACCATGGGGCATAGTTCGCCCATTCTTGCTAGGGACCAAATATTGAGGTTCACACTTCCTGGTCTTATGCATTCTAATGAACCAATCATCACCCTTCAAAGATTATTTGCTTCCTTAGTTTCCACACATGTAGCACATCCCTGTGTCCACAGCACCTAGCATAGCCTCTGATATATGGTAAATAATAAAGGTTGCTCAGTCAACAAATGCCTGATACACTTGGTCTGGATGGCTGCTACTTTTCTTCAAAATCTAGTCCTTCTGAAAATGTCATCTAATTTAGGTAGGTAAATTTATCTCCAAACCTCTACAAATTATGGGTTTTGCATGTGCTCATCTAATGAGATTAAACAAAAATGCAAAGGGGTCTTGTCATCTAAATCAAGTATGTGCAGCCAACATTCAAGGGCATTGTTGAAGAGTTTGAGATGTCTCTTTAAACTCACCAATTATTCTGCCTGAAAGGAATGTCAAAGGGGGAAAAAATGTATATTGGATATTAACAAGATTATATATTCATACAGTCCTTGACTTTTGCATCCACAATCCTGTGTTTGGTAATACAGAATTTAGCTTCTTTACATGATCTACCAAGCAAGTCCACCTCCATTTTTCTCCTTTGTAACAAGAGGGCTCTAATGCTAATCTTTCACCCACATCACAGTAAGGCATACTAAGTGAGGCATTAGATAAGTTTTAAGAATTCTGCTGCAGATTTAGGAAAACAAAATCAAAGAATCTGAGAATATTTGGGACCTTGTACATCCTCTAATCTTCCCTTTTATTTTGTCAAAAATAAAATTCAGAGAAACTTTCTAAAAATGTTGTGCATCAGATCTAGCCACTTCTCTATTTAAAATTCTTCAATGACTTCCTAATCATTTACTGAAGAGATAGTTATCTAGCATCTGGCTGTACACTGGAGATACAGTTCTACACACAAAAAAACACTTTTCCTTCTCTGTGGAACTTTCATTCTGGTGGAACAGAAAGGTATCAAACAAATTATTATAAAATATAATTACAAATCTACAGAGGAAAGCAATGAATGAAGAGTGCTATTGTGAAACAGGTGGGCAGTGACTCAGATATTTCAGCTATAATCTGAAGGATGAGTAATGGTAAATCCTAAGTAAGGGCTGAGAGAAAATCACATGAGGTAGAAGGATTAATATCAAATGAGACATTCTTTGGAACCAGAAAAAAAAATTGGTCACCTTTTGGTAGCCAAGTATAATATGTCAGGGTGAGCAGAAAAGTAATATGAAATGAAGTTAAGTGAGTTAGAGTGGGGCCAGATCATGCAAGATCTGAATATCTTATAAAAGATAGTAATATTTTTTTGCATAAGAGTACTATTATTGTATTTGCATTAAAAATGCTCTCCTACTCTGAGCACTTTGTGGAAGCCTTATTAAAAACAGGTAAGATGTGAAACAGAATGATAAGTTAGGAAGCTAGTGTAGTAACCCAAGATGATGAAGATAGCTTGGACCAAGGTCATGGCAGAGAAGATAGAAAATCAGTTGAGAGATCTGGGATATATTTTGAATCAACCAGGTTTGATGAATCATTGGAAATGATGACTTACCATATTTTCCCATGTATAATGCACAACCACATTTTAGGCCAAAAATTCCAAGAAAAAATCTTTCATTTTAATTTTTAATTCAATTATTTATTTATTTATATTTAGATACTTGTGGTTTTTTGTATGATAAAGGAATTTTAGCATTTATTTTTAAACATATTATGGTACCAGAAATTTTATGTAACAAATAATTACAAAACACAAGAACAGATACAAGATACAAGAAATTTTATGTACCTACTGGCAACAAATTTATGAAATTTATGCATCATGGAAGGCCATGAACTCTTCGTCTCTGTCAATATCAGAAGTATCATCTTCTTCAATATCTGCATTACATTACAAGCATAAATAAAAGAATTAAAAACATTTACATAGTTATGGAATTAGTACTACCAGTGTATAATGCGCATCCTTATTTTCCCCTCAAAATTCAGGCAAAAGAAGAGTGCATGATACATGGCAAAATACAGTGTACTGTGTATTACTATATCTATGTAACATGACACAAGGAAGACACTTAGTAAAAGTTTGTTGACTCACTGATTAGGATTCCCTGGTGAAGTGAGGCCACATGGTCAAGAAAGAAAGAGAGCATTCTAGAACCTCAGTTTCTTAACTCTTATTCAAAGCTTTTATTCTGTCTACTATTCTACCCCTCTGCCTCACCAGCAGTAGAACTTATGCATGGTAGTTGTTCCATACAAATGAAAATGTGTGCAATTTTATATCAATAGGAACTAAGTTTGAATTATCTTCTTGACTTCCTACTCACGTAATGTTTCAAAGTCTCAATGAATTAATTTCCTTATAAAAAATAATGATGAAACAGCACTCTGGTTCCTTAAAGCAAATTGGAGATTAATGCAATTTTTTAGTTATTTTACAGAGACTGCACTGTGCATGTGACATCCCTGTCCTCAGGATGATCTCAGAACAAGAATCTTCAGCCTAGGAAACTCAAGTAGCAGAAATGTGAATACCCAGATCCCTTTATAAAGAGAAGCATCCTTCAATAAGGAAGAGCTAGTGCATAGATGTTATATGGACAAATATAGAAATGACCAATCAAACCCTTCCAGATCAAAATTCCTTTGTGCTTTCTCTCTTCCCCCTTAGCCCTATAACATAAGGGTCATGTTTTAAAACCCTCCAATCCAAACTTGCTGGGCCAGTGCTTCTGCAAACTAGCTCCTGTTCCCCTTAAATTCCACCCCAAACCTTCCATCAGGAGGACAGATTTGAGCAGTGCCTCCTCTCTGCTGAGAGTTAACTGCACATTAAATAAATCATTCTTACTTTTCTCAAAAGCTAGTGTCATCCTTGTGCCTTCTATGTTCATTGGACAGTGGGCTCTTGCTAGGTAGCAATGAAAATTTACTAAACAAAGATTCACCAGTGGCAATAAATAGACTTGGTGCTTATAGTAAGAAAACAATTAGAGGCAGAATTGTCCAAATCACTTTAATCATAGAATTTTTTCAAATAAATGAGCAGGTTATGATCTCAGCTCCATTGTTGCCCCTTCTGTAATCCAGGGGACTAGATGCAGACATTTCCCTGACTCCCTTGCCAGCTGCCATCTGGCTAGGTTCTGTGAATGGGAGGCAGTCATGGCAGATTGGAAAGCAGAGGGAAGAAAAGAGTCCTCTTACCTAGTCTTTGGAAGTGCCTCAAGCAGTGGCAACAGCAATGGCAGTGAGTGTGTGTTTCTGGATTGATGCTCAGGCAGCAATCTCTAATGTATTATATCAACAAGGGTCCATTCAGGAAATTAGGACTCACTATATGTATTTCCAACAGAGAAAATTTATTATGTGGATTTCATTATAACATCAAAGTAGCTACTAGACTAAAAGAAAAAGAGAGAATTTATCCAGAGAGTAGAAACTACCATCCCAAGGACAAGAAGAGTAAAAGGAAACTGTTGTTACCCAGAGCAAAAGTACCACCCCTGTTAGCTGTGCCACTGAGGCTGCTGGAGCCTCACTGCTGGTGCCACTCCTACTGAGACCTCTGCCCCTGCTGCTTTGCAGGAAGTTAAGGGCCTCTTTCCAACCAACACAGTAGGAACCCCATACACAAGTCCATTGTCATTGTCTCCCTAAGAGAAATTCCAAGAGCTCTGTGCAACCAATGCTGCTGGTGCTGCTGTAATTTTTTCCATCAGAATCACACTAGCTGGGGAGCTTCCCGAAGTCCACAATGCCAGCCACAGCTGTTGTCACCAGGGATGGCTGGTCTTTTCCTTCTGTCTTCCAGACTCCTGATAGATCCTCTCAATGACAGAAATTATCCAGAAGTTGGGTGGTAATCAAATTTGGAAAATAGTTTGTAGGCTTCCAGCCTTGGGACAAGGAACAAGGGATAAAGGAACAAGGAAGGGTAGAAATGGAACAGCGAGCCAATAGACACATACCAGTCCAGTAAACAAAATACATAAGCAAAGTATGTTAGAAGGTAATAAGTGCTGTGAAAAAAATAAATCAGGAAACAAAGGTAAAAATTTCTGTGGTGGAGGATGAGGGAGCAATTTTAAATTGCTTAAATTGTGCTTAATGAAAAAAAAATGACATGTGGGCCAAGACCAAAAGGTGTGTTGAAGGAAGCCATGTAGATATCTGGAAGAAGACTACTCCAGGCACAAACAAGAGTATGTACAAGGGCCTTGAGTCTGGACTTCACCTGGAGCATTAAAAGATGGGCAAAAAGGTCAGTGTGGCTGGAGCGTAATGAGGCAGGGTAGTGTGTGGAAGGACCAGAGATCAGAGAAGTAATGGGAAAGAAGAGGAGGGGCTGAGATCACATCAGGATGCATAAGGCATTCTAAGGATTTTTTCTTTCCTTCTGAGTTAAAATAGAAGCCACATATAAGTTTGTGAACAGAAGACTTATGTTAACTGAATACTGAGATAATGCTACCACACAGGACTTTTGTAAAGATCAAATTCATTAAAGAAATATAGTGCCTAACCAAGTATAGGGAACATAATATACAAGTTATATTGCTAGTTCATTTCGCATAATGAGTACTAGAAATTTTAAATGCATATTTTGATGAAATTTGTGTTGTTCTGATCCTTTGAATCCTTTTAGATAAGCAATACCTCCTCCTTATTCCAATTTAAGGTTTAGTCATTGTGATAGTTAGTTTTATTTGTCCTTTTGACAGAGCTAAAAGATGCTCAAATAGCTGTCAAAGCATTTCTGGGTGTGTCTGTGAGGATGTTTCTGGAAGGGGTTAGCATTTGAATCAGTCAGTGTAGAGAATATCTCCCTCAACAATGCTGGTGGGCATCATTCAATCTACTGAGGGCCCAAATAGAGCAAAAAGGCAGAGAAAGGGGGATATTTATTTGCTTATGCTAGAATACCCATCTCCCCCTGCCCTCAGACATTGGTCCTCTTGATTCTTGGGCCATCAGACTCAGACTGGGACTCACACCACTGGCTTCCTGGGTCTCAGACCTTTCAGACACAGATAAAATTATACCACTGGCTTTGCAGCCAGTTTCGCAGTTTGCAGATGGCAGGCAGGTCATGGAACTTCCCACCTCCATACTCAAGTGAGCCAATTCCTGTAAACTACCCTGGTCTCTCTCTATATATCTCTCTTTCTCTCTGTCTCTCATTATCTCTATCATTACTTCTATTTCTCTCTCTATCATCTTTATCTCTATCTCTATATCTATATCTATCTCCATGTCTATCTATCTTATTAGTTCAGTTTCTCTGGAGAACCCTGACACATCATTTTGCTGAAAGATTGCACTATAGTAAACTTATGATATGGAGATGACTGCTTTGACCCATCAGTGTTAAGGGCTGAACTATATCTCCCCAAAATTCATGGGAGGCTAATTCATGTTGATGTTCTAATAGCCACTACTTCAGAATGTGACTATATTTGGAGATAGGACTTTAGAGAGGTACTTCAGGTAAAGGGAGGTCATATGAGTGGGTTCTGATTCAACTTGACTAGTGCCCTTAGATAAGAAGTTATTAGGACATGGACACTCACAGAGGGAAGATGATATGAAGACAGAGAGAAAATCAGTGCTGTCTACAAACCAGAAAGAGGGGTCTATGGATAAAACAAACACCAGATTGAAGGCTGCTGCTCTAAGGGGTTGCCAGTCTTCACTTTCTGCTTCTCCCTGACATGAGACCACATATTATTTTGAAATAAACACCCATTCTCTCTTCTTTTTTATTCATAATAATAATCACAACTAGCATTTATGCTTTGCTTTTTAATTTGTTACTATAAAATATATTACTTAATTTTTGTCCTTACAAACTTGTAGAAATGAAGGTAAAGCAGATGTTATTTTTGTATATTTGTTATTTTCTAGATCTCATGCAGAAAAAAATTATTATTGGGACAACTTGTAGTGGCTCTGTAATATTTCTTTCCTGCCTTGATCTATCATCAGCTTCCCCTTTAAGCAAATGTGAGTGAGCATCTACTATGACTATAACAAGACTAATCTAAGAACAGTGTGAAGATGGACATGGAAACCATTTAAAATTGAGATTATTGAAAAGTCAAGGAGAGAAATGATAAAGGCCTTCACATCATAAGATGCTGTGGACGTGGGAAGAAGGGACTGATTATAGATGGCATTGTGCAGCCATAATTCACAGATGTTATTTATTGAAGGGATGTAGGGTACTCCCATGTGAAAGGTGTGTAAAGGTCATGATTGAATTGAATGGAAGTTTGAATTAGACATAAAGTTGCCTTCTTGTCTTGAGTTTATTTCTTGCCAGAAGACTGAGGAGCTAGTCTCACATTTGCCATTTCAGGTGACTGAGCTAATTTTTGTCTTCTCTCTTACTCAGGCAACTTCATGTGTTCCTCCTGATCTTGGATGCTGAAAAGAATAGCAAAAGCTTATATTCTAAGCTTGTAAAATAAGCATGAAAACATGTCTACACACTGTAATGCTGCACTGGTCTTGGATCAGAAAGCTTAGCTTCATGTCTTGATGACACTGTTTACCAAACGTCACCATAACCAAAGTTCACAAGAGAATGGTGAGGGTAAAATAAAACAATGAAGAATAAAACTATTTGCAGATGTCATGTACTGAACAAATATTTATTACAATCTTTAGAACTCACGGTTTATTTAATGTTGTTATTTAGACGGCAATAGAGCAGTACAAAATGAACAGCATAACCTTAGGTTTGGATTCACTAGGAATGATTAAAATGAAAGTGGGTGTTTTTCTTGAATGAGTGTTGGCAGGTCACCCTATCCACTCAATAGACCCTTTATCACTAACAACAGTAAACTACAAGCTTTCAGATTTAGGTTACTTCAGGGGAGGTTTACTAACAATTGTAACATGACAAAATAGTAGCACTGCTTTGAAGGAAGCTGACAGTTTCATGGCTGGCTCCAAATAGAAAGGCTGCCCTGGCCAACCACTCCTTTTCACTTCTTTTTCTCAGGTTGCTTTTCGTTACTTCTTAAGAGTCAAAACAATAGTAACTGAGAAGCTGGCATCAGCATGAATGACAGTAAAGTGTTCCAAGAGAGCTCATTGATTGATTGATGGACAATGATGAATATGTCTGAAAGAACATAAAGCTATGTTTCTTTTTTGAAGCCATTCAAATCTGGACAACATGGGCCAACAATCAGACATTTCTGAATTTAATATGCATATTGTTTCCAAATATGCAAACAATGATCAACACTACCACCCACCAGAAATCACATACATTAATAAGTTTCAAAGGAATTCAAATATCAGAAAGCTCCTTTTCCACCTGCAGAGATGCTGTAAGTCTTAGTTGATGAATGACACCAAAGAGAGCATGGGTACGTAAATTCTAGCTAATGATAATCATAGCAAAATTTCACACCTGTACAGTAATCTCTTTTATTTTACCCTTTTATAAACACTATAGTTGGTGACTGGGAAGTGTACATTTAAGATTACACTATGATAGGTGACCTTCTCTACAGAGGCACAGCCAGTCTGAATAAATCTCACAGTATGGGATGACCAGAGAAATGAAGAGTCGTACTTCATTTCTCTCCCTTTTTCTAACTTCTTACTGGGGCTACTTACTGGCTGAATGCAACGGGAAGGTAGAAGGTAAAAGCCTGTTGATGTAGTTCACAGTGTCAAGCTCTTGGAGCAAAGAGCAGAGGGGGAGCATATAGAGTAGGGGAAATGAATGCTATCTGGCACAAAGGCATGCATTTTCATTTCACTGTATGAGGGCAAGAAAAAGACACAGGAAGAGATAGCTAAAAAGAAATTATAAATCAGAACTATTGAAGCAAGCTGAGAAAAAATGCTGTGCAGGGGACTTATGGGAATTTCCCATTGACCACCTGCTCTCTAGTGTGTATGGGGGAAATTCTAAGAGGCTTTAGGGTACAGGGGCTAGAGTCAAAAACAACTTTTAAAATTGCAGCTGCAGTTTATTTTTATTTGAGCAACTTGATACACATATTTCAACCCATGGGAGAGCTTGCTGACTGGGACAGACAGGGTTGGTTGCACAAGAACTTCTAAAACATACAATGTTGTGGTATAAATTGACATCCACCTTAAAGACTCCTCATAACAAAAAGAGAACAGTGACCACTAACAGTCCATTTTCCGTATCTATGTGTCTGTTTCTGTTGAGTTGGTTTGTTTATTTTGTTCTTTAGATTCCACACGTAAGTGATCATATGGTTCTTGTCTTTCACTGACCAGCTTATTTCACTTAGCATAATACCTTCTAGGTCCATCCATGCTGTCACAAATGGTAAGATTTTATTCTTTTTTTATGACTTTGTGATATTCTATTGTACATAGGTACCATGACTTTTTTTTTATTAACTTTTCTATCAATGGGCATTTAGGTTGCTTCCAGAGCTTAGCTATTGTAAATGATGCTACAGTAAACATTGGGGTACATATATTCTTTCAAATTAGTGTTGTCTGAGTCTATGAGTTTTTGTTCATTTGTTTTTGTGCATTTGTTGCATTCAGTTTTATATCCCACATATGACTGAAATCATATGATTCTTGACTTTTTCCATTTGACTCGTTTTACTTAGCGTAATATTCTAAAGATCCATTCATATTTTTGCAAAGGGCAGTATTTCATCCTTTCTTACCACTGAATAGTACTCCATTGTATATATGAATCACATCTTCTTTATCCAATCATCTATTGAAGGGTACATTTGTTGTTTCCATGTCTTGGCCACCATGAATAATGCTACAATAAATATAAGAATGCACATATATTTGCAAATAAATGTCCCCCAATTTTTCAGGAAGATACCTAGAAGAGGAATTGCTGGGTCATATGGTAACTCTAGTCTTAATTTTTTGAGGAGCCTCCACACTGTTTTCCATAGTGTCTGTACCAGTTTACTATCCCACCAGCAGTGAAT
Organism: Trachops cirrhosus; assembly: GCA_028533065.1. NCBI lineage: Eukaryota > Metazoa > Chordata > Mammalia > Chiroptera > Phyllostomidae > Trachops > Trachops cirrhosus. Next base: position 148,753,329 of record CM052539.1, read on the forward strand.
GAAGTCTCCTCTTTTCTCTACAACCACTCCAGTAATTGTTATTAATTGTCTTGTTGATAATAGCAATTTAACAGGTGTGAAGTGCTATGTCCTCAGAGTAATGATTTGCATTTACCTAATGCATTTACCTAGTAACTGGTGAAGTTGAGCATCTTTTCATATTATCTGTTGGCCAGTTGTGTATTTTCTTGGAAGAGGTGTATGTTCAGGTCATCTACCCATTTTTTAATTGGATTATTTATTTGGTGTTAAGCCTTGTGAGTTCTTAAAGAAGGTGAAGAGATTAAGAAGTACAAATTGTTACAAAATAGTCACAGGGATGTAAAGAACAATATAGGGAATATAGTGAATAATAAGGCAATAACTACATATGGTGCCAGGTAGACACTTGAAATATTGGAGGAACCACTTTGTAAAGTGCATGACTGTCAAACCACTATGCTATACACCTGAAACTAATACACAATAATAGTGAATTAAACTATAATTGAAAAATAAAATTTAAAAAAGTTATGAAAAACGATAGTTGAGTGGATAAGCAAAATATGGTACATAAATACAGTAGAAGATTAGTCAGCCTTAACAAAGAAGAAAGTTTTTATACTCACTACAAAATAGATGAACCTTGAAAACATTACACTATGTGACATAAGCCGGACACAAGAGACTAATACTGTATGATTCCATGTATATGAGGTACCTAGAATAGTCAAGTTCATAGGTACAGAAAGTATAATGGTGGTTACCAGGGGCTGAAGGGAGCGGTAATGGGCAGTTATTGTTTGATGGGTATAGAGTTTCAGTTTGGGGTGATTAAAAAATTCTGAAGGTGGATACTGGCGATGGTTGTACAACAATGTGAATGTACTTAATGCAATTGAATTGTACACTTAAGAAGGGTTAAAATGGTAAATTTTATGTTATGTATATTTTATTACAATAAGATGTTATAAAAACCCAAAAGGAGAGAAAAGTAATTATTTAGAAATATGTAAAGTTTTATTTAAGTAAAATTTTATAATATAATAAATGTTTCACCATTTTTCATCTCTCAATAGTCCTGTGAGAAAACTGAACCTGGTATTTTTATTCCCATGTTATAGTGTGGAAAATCCCAGGCAGAAGAAATAGTACCCTGATGGTGTACAATGAGTGAGTGACCTCAGACACAAGCCTTCTAATTACAGATTCAGTGTTCTTTGTATTCTACTTCACACCTCTTCACTTCCACATATTCACACTACAGGAGGTGTGATTAGATTTTGCAAGCTCAATCTCTGACATAGTCAAGTGTTAAACATAGGTAATATTCTGTACACATTATCAATCTCTCCCATGATCCTGGCAAGGAACTTGGGATTTTGAGCTAGCAATTTGCAGCTTGGAAACACCCTTTACAAATGTGAGAAAAGATATTTGGGTTGTCACAATGACTAGGCCATGTTACTAGCATTTAGTAGTCAGAGCCAGGGAATCCATCCATGTTCTGATGCCCAGGTCAATTTTTCTTTTAAATTTTGTTATTCATTTAGTTTTACAAAGAGGGGAAGGGCAGGAGAAAGAGGGAGAGAAACAGCAACATGTGAGAGATACGTGGATCAGTTACTTCGTATACCCCTTCTTCCCAACTGGGAATCTGGCCCATAACTCAGGCATGTGCCCTGACTAGGAATAGAACCAGCAACCTTTCAGTTCACAAGCCAGCACTCAATCCACTGAGCCACACCAGCCAGGGGCCAGGTCAATTACTGCACAATGAAGAATTGTCCTGTCCAAATAAAAACCAAAGGTCCTTTCCATGAGAAACACTTCAATTTAGATTGCCTCTGTACTATTAGCCAAAACTCTACCTAGACAAGCAGTTACTAAACTTTTCTATAGGTTCTCCTGAAACATGTATAGAAAACACAGACTGCTTGGCCACATGTCTAACGATGCTGACTCAATATGTGGGATATGGCCAAAATCCACATTTTAAAATGTGCACTTCCTTAGTTAGTCTGCAAATAATGCTCTGTGAAACATTGGCCTAAGTTATTGAAAGGGAACACACCCCAAATATTATGATCAAAATAGTGAACTTTTATTTTGCAGTCCTCTAACCTCCTGTTATCCATCGTCTGTCCATCCCTCCCACCTTCCCTCCCCCCGTCTGTCCATCTATCCATTCATCTAACCTGTATTTCCATTTACTTCTTCTGATACCTAGAACCTATTATTGGTGACAGTTTTTCCTGATTACCTGTCCTATCTTCGGGCTTTTGATGTTCTGACCCCACCAATTAAATAAGAATATCTGCAGATATTTCCAAGAGATCAGAGTATCTGTTCTTAAAACACCCCAGCTAATTTCAATGTACATCTAAATTAGAGAACCAAGAGTTTAGACCTTCTTTTTTCACTCAAAATATGTTCTGCAGACCAGTAGCATATAAATCGTGTGAAAATCTTGTTAAAATTCAGATTTGAATTCATTAAGCCTAGGGTGGGTAGAGAGTCTTCATTTATAACAAGCTACCACATGGCATGATGTGGTGACTCTCTGAGACTCCATCAGTTTGTAGCCCTGAACTATGTACTTGGACTTTAATCCTATTCAACCTTGGTGTTCCTTATGAATTTTGACAAGATCAAGTACACATGTCCTGGACTCAAGAATGTTGGCTATAAAAATCTTCCCATCTGACCCCAGCTCTGCAGAGGACCATTCCAGACACTTCGTGAGACTCCATAGGCAAAGATGTTTATTGTTAATTCGCTACCATGGAAAGTCACTACAGATTATCAAGTAGGCACATTTTTGATCTGCCCTTAATGCTTCCTAAATACAAGCTGCCACCTGTGTTAATTGCATAGTCCACTCTCTGAACATTTGTTAGTTGTGTTTCCTACAAGTATCAATCTCATGATTGTCATATCCCAGGCTGCCAGTAAAAGGGTCAGGAATGGAAGGGAACTGGGGATCTTTCCAGTTAGTTTTCAATATCTCAGCTTCCCAACCCCATAAACAATATTTTTATCTCCACTTCTTGGAAAGTTCCTGTGACCTCTCTGCTTAAACAAGACCAGGGTATGTTTTCATTCCAGTACTGTTTTCTTTGCATGGAATACACTTCCTTATGGTATCTACTCATCCTTTGAAGTCCTATTTAACATGACTTTCTCTTTGTCTTTCCTTGACTTTACCAGACAGAATTAATCATTCACTGGAATCTAGGGTTCAACTCTACATTGTTACCATAGTGCTGATTATATTATATTCAATAAGGTGTTTATTGAGTCTGGAGATATAGATGACATTACATTATTGGTTTTATATATTGGAGAAGTCCTTAATATTATGATTAGATTATTATACATATATGCCTATGTTTCCAGACTTTATGGACACCCGTATTTATTCACACACAGTCTTTTGTGGACTCTGTTACAGAGTTGACCTCTAGTTTTTGCCTAATTCATTTTCTATTTTCAGTATCAAGCAGAGCCCCAGACCTCTTTTGAATTTCAATATAGATCATCAAATTGCAATGTAAGTTGATTGCTCTTAATGATACCTTTGTCAATAGGTTCCACTTAAGAATCTATTGACTGTTCATAGTATAGGACACAGCCTGTACCAAATGCCACTTCACATTTAGAGGAAGAACAAGACTTCTCAATGTCTTAGGCAACAAACTCCAGTCTCTTAATTCCCAAAGTAACCTTCATGTTGGACTTTTATGGTAGAAGTATAGAAGCCTCTTTAGGATAATCTTAAAAATAGAAATATAAAGATGATTTCAATATGAGATCATCTAGTAGTCAAATTTCAACTTTAAGTTCAGAAGCCTGAGGCCAGGCTACCCCTATCATTGTGAAGTGATATAAATGAGAGGGTGCGGCCTCCCTCCCTGTCATTCATAACTTTTCACTTGAGCTGGAAAAAGCTTCTGTTATTAACATGTTAAAATAAAACCTCCTCCAGGGTACCCAGTCATAGCAGAAATGCCTGTGGGTAACCAAACCCAAAGTCACATCCCCAGTAAAATGATTCAGTAAAATGAGTCAGTGTCTCCTTGGATTTTCACACCAAGGCACAGAATAGAGCAGCCACCCCTGGGCTGCTCAAGTCAGCATGGCACTTGCGTGCAGAAAAAGTGCAAACACAGGGACTTCTCCTCCTTCCAGGAGTGCCCTGTTAGGTCATATTGACTCCACTGAGCTGCTTCCAAATGCAACTCTGAGCAAAACGGCTGCAATTTCCAAGAATCTGAGCACTTACAAGTCCTTGAATCACCTGGTTATGAAATTTATGAATTGCTGAAGTAGCATTGAGATGGCTTTTAAAATTCTATTATACAAGTAATGCATACTTGATGAAGAAAAATTCAATCCAAATATGCAAAAATAAATAAATAAAACAAAATAAAACCACCTGAAATAAAAACTTAGTTAACATTTATTTTTAAAGATTTTATTTATTTATCTTCAGAGGGGAAGGGAAGGAGAGAGGGAGAGAAATATCAATGTATGGTTGCTTCCTGTGCATTCCCTGCTGGGAAATGGCCTGCAACCCAGGCATGTGCCCTGACTGGGAATCGAACCGTAATCTCTTGGTTTACAGGCCTGCGCTTAATCCACTAAGCTACACCAGCCAGGGCTTAGTTAACATTTTTTAATATACCCTTCAATATCTTATTTTGTGGGTATGTGTGTATAAGGTATATTTCTGTCAAAAGTGAGATAATACTGTACATAGTTTTGAAATCTGCTACTTTTCCAGCCAAAGTATATATCATTAAGGTCATTCCCTCACAATTATTAGTGTTCCATTATATAATTTTATGGTTGATTAATATCCTGTATGTGTATATTTTAACCCATTCATTCTTATTAGACATATAAATTACTTAAAATATGATAAACAAAGTTTATATGTAGTTATTAAGTTTTATACGTGTGCATTATTGGCTGCTTGGAATTTTTGTGAAACTTTTGCTCATGACTTTTGACTTTTATTGGAGTATCATCTTTTTCTTATAGACATGTAAAGATTGTTTATAGATTAAAGCTATTAACTCTGAAATATTTGTAACATATATTTTCCTAATTTAACATTAGCTCTTTAACTTTGGGAGTGATGTTTCTTATACTTAAAAAGTTTTGATTTTTCATGTAGTTAATCTATTTATCAGTATAGTTTTTGCCTTTGGTGTTTAAGTTATTCAACATGATACCTGTTGAAGCTAAAAAGTAACTGTGGAAAAAATAATGCTAGAAAAACTGCCACTTTAAAACTTAAGTATTGCCTTGTTTTGAGAAAATTACTCCAGGAGACTGATTAGTTATGAACTATGAGTAAAATACCCTAATACATGGTCACATTTTATAGACAGGCAATTTCCATTACAGAAAAGTGAAGTGACATCTACAACCAAATGACTGGAAGCACCAAGGCAAAGATGCCTAGGAAGAACCTTTGAATGGGGTGTGGGTTTATGAACTATGAAAGTAGCCCAGTGATATACTTTTAAATGTTTGGTATTTGGCTCTCTGGGGAAAAATTAATTAATATTGTTTTGTACTTAAGTTTGTTATAAAAAAATAGGACTTCTGGCCAAGATGGAAGTGTAGGTAGATACACTTTGCCTCCTCACACAACCAAAAAATGGACAACAACAAATTTAAAAACAAAAAATAACCAGAACTGCCAGAAGATTCAATTTTATGGAAGTCTGACAACCAAGAAGTTAGAGAAGAAACATTCACCCAGACAAGTAGGAAGGACAGAGACAGGCAGCTGGGATGGAGAGGACACATGGCAAGGTGGCAGCCTGGGGACCGGGCAGGCAAGGCAGTGGCTGGTGGTCCTACATTTGCATGTAGATAAACCAAGGGGAACAACTGGGGGACAAGACAGACCATGCAACCCAGGGTTCCAGCTTAGGGACATAAAGCCTCAAAACCTCTGGGTATTAAAATATTTGGGGATTGTGGTGGTGGGAGAAAGTCCCAGCCTCACAGGACAGTTCATTGGAGAGACCCATAGGGTCCTAGAACATACCCACACCCATACCCAGGAAATCAGCACCAGACGGGCCCATTTTGCTTTTAGGTAGCAGTGGCAGTGACTGAATAATACCAGCAAGTGGTATTTTTGCCTCTCAGACCCTTCCCACCACAACACGGCGATGTGGGTTGCCCCACCCTGGTGAATACCTAAGACTCTGCCCCTTACTATGTACCAGGTGGGCTGAGACAAAAAAAAATATGGTGCAAATGCAAGAACAGATCAAAGCTCCAAAAATAGAACTAAGAGATGAAAAGATAGCCATCCTATCAGATGCACAGTTCAAAACACTGGTAATCAGGAAGCTCACAGAAATGGTTGAGTGTCATCACAAAATAGAGGAAAAAGTGAAGGCCATGCAAAGTGAAATAAAGAAAAATGTACAGGTAACCAACAGTAACAGGAAAGAAATCAGGAGGATGCAAATCAACGATTCAGAGCAAAAGGAAGAAATGAACATTCAATCAGAATAGAATGATGAAACAAGAATTCAAAAAAATGAGGAGAAGCTTAGGAACCTCCAGGACAGCTTTAAACATTCCAACATCCAAATCATGGGGGTGCCAGAAGGAGAAGAGGAAGAGCAAGAAATTGAAAACTTATTTGAAAAAGTAATAAAGGAGAACTGCCCTACTCTGGCAAAGGAAATAGACTTCTAAGATATCCAGGAAGCCCAGAGAGTACCATAGAAGTTGGAAGCACATACCAAGGCACATCATAATTACATTTCCAAAGGTTAAAAATAAAGAAAGAATCTTAAAAGTAGCAAGAGAGAAGGAGACTGTTACCTAAAAAAAGTTCCCATAAGATTATTAGCTGATTTCTCAAAAGAAATCTTTCGGGCAAGAAGGGGCTGGAAAGAAGTATTCCAAGCCATGAAAGGCAAGGACCTACAACCAAGATTACTCTATCCAGCAAAGCTTTCATTTAGAATGGAAGGGCAGATCAAGTGCTTCCCAGATAAGGTCAAGTTAAAGGAGTTCATCATCACCAAGCCCTTATTATATGAAATGTTAACAGGACTTATCTAAGAAAAAGAAGATGATCAAAAATATGAACATTAAAGTGACAACAAATTCACAGCTATCAACAAATATATAGATATAGATAGATAGACAGATAGGTAGATAGATCACAAACAACTAGAACAGGAACAGATTCACATAAATAGAAATAACATGGAAACATGGAGTGTTCTCTGTGGGGAGGTGGAGGGGGGACATTGGGAGGGAAGTATAGGGAATAATAAGCAAAAACAGTACGTACAAAACAGACAGTGGGAGGTTAAGAATAGTACAGGAAATGGAGAATCCAAGGAACTTATATGTGCAACCCATGGACATGAACTAAATGGGAGGAATGCTTGTGGGGGAGGGGTGCAGGGTGAAGGTGAATAAAGGGGAGAAAATAATGGGACAACTGTAATAGCATAATCAATAAGATGTATTTAAAAGAAATAAAAACAAAAATATAATAATTACACAATAAAATATTTCTATCAATTTTTGCAGAACTCTTGTATAGCCAACTAATGTTTGTAAGTGATAAGTAAATACAGTTTTGACATGAATGTTGGTTGATATTTTGTTTTTGTTAATGTGTAAGACAAAAGTTTAACAACAAAAATATGCCTCACAAGTTTGGTTTGTCAATGACTAAAACAATTCTTTAACTGAATCAGAAATATGTTTCAAAAACTGGGATAATAATTTTCTGGCTACTCAAAATATGACATAGACATGCTATGACTTTAATATGTTATTAACATTTTAAAAATTATTTTCTTAATCATCAACAAAACAATAACTCAAGCCCTGATTTGTAGTATTTGCTGATTTCTGTGGTGTAAATATTCCCATTATGGCTAGTTTCAAGTTATAAACATCATGTGACTGAATATGGATAGGAAGAGGATGTAAACCTCAAAACCACAAATAATAGTAAATATAGTAAAGTATAAGTGATTGGCCTTGAGTACTCATTATCTTTGTTTTTAATATAGTTTAATTGTTAAAGTGTATAATTTAAGTTTTAATAATAGCTGAATTTAGCCACTAGCTTGTAAAATTGTTCAATGTTTAACAATTGGCTTTCATGGGACAATAGCAGCCAGCTCAGCACATCACTCATAGTAGTCATGTATTCATTTTCTAGATTTTCGTCTCACAATTTATGTCAATTATCTTGAAACCTTCAGGTTATAATAAAGTCTTATTGTTACCAAAGAAAATCAAGGGCCACTTCTGTGACCAAATTTGGAGTTAACTGGTGGAGTATAAGCAATGATTGCCTAACATTGCTTGTCTTAAGACATAGAGAGCTGACCTACAGAAGAAGAGAGTATAGTGTCAATTTACTCTAGTAGTACGTGTGAGGGATGAAGATTGAATATATGGATCAAGTCATCATTCCAATGGAATTCCATGAATAATGTGATATTAGCTTGATTTCCTTGCTATCCAATGGCATGTGAAGTTCTGGACTCATCTCTGATCATTGTCAGCAAGAAAGAAGTATGCATTTTCATGAACAGAAATTAACCATTGTCAAATGGCTTTTTTGCAGTATGATCAACATATAATAAACTACACATGTTTACAAAGTACAGTTTGTTAAGTATTGCCATAAACTTCACCATAATCAATATAATAGATATCTCTATAATTCCAGTTAGCTGAGGGACTTTTCCTTACTCTGACTCATTAGTTCTACACCTAGCCCTCCTGGCTCCTAACTCTGGGCACTCCAGGTCCCTAAAAAGGCAGGTGACTCTTGTTAGAGCTCCTTAGCAGTGATATAATTTCTCCCCTTTGTATTGTGCATCATCTGACCTCTTGCCCAGTGCCATTTCCTGAGGAAAAATAGATACTGGGGAACCAGCTCTTCTCTCTTTTGCCATTTGATTGCACTGTCACAGCAAATGAATAAAAATGTGATTGTTCCTTTAAGTTTGGCTTATTGTCCTAAATGACCACCTTTGTATCTGGCAGCTTCACAATCTATTATCTAATTTTATGCTAATGCAAATTGTTTTTCATTGCCATAGAGTTTTAATAACGTGAGGTCAGGTAGTGTTAGTGCTTTACCTTTTGTTCTTCTTTTTATATTCATGGTAATTATATAATATTCAGATTATATATTTTCCTTGAGTAACCTTTGACAATTTGTATTATTCAAAGAATTTGTCCATTTCATCTAAGCTGCTAACATTATTGGTATAAGTTGTTCATAATATATCCTTATAATCCTTCTAATATCTGCCAGATCTGTAATGATATTATTACTTTCATTCCTAATAGTGATAATTTGTGTTTTCTCTTTTTTCCCTGATCAGCCTGGTTAGAGATTTATACATTTCATTGATCTGTCTAAAAATCAATTTTTAGTTTCATTAATTTCTCTACTATTGTTCTGATTTCTGTTCTGATTTTTATTATCTCTTCTCATTCTGAGCTTAATTCATGATTCTTTCACTAGTTTCTTAAAGTTAATGAAGTATTTATTTGCTTTGAGAACTTTCTTCTTTCATATTATGGCCATTTGTACTATGAACCTCCACCACCAAGTATAATTTAGTGATATCTCACAAATTTTCATATGTCATGTTCCTTTTGATTTCTTCTTTGACCCATGGCTATTTAGGAGCATGCTATTTAGTTTTCAATTATTTTGGGAATTTCTAGAGTTCTCTTTGTTATTGATTTATAATTTAATCCCACATGATTAGAGAGAATGCTTTTTTACTTGAATCCTTTAAGTTTATTTACTCTTGTTTTATGTCTCAGAATATGGTCTACCTTGGTAAATGCTTTCATTCACACCTGAAAAGAGTGTGTTCTGCTATTGTGTGGATTGTTCTAGAAATATTTTTTAAATCAAGTTGTTTAATAGTGTTATTCAAGTATTTCATATCCTTATTGATTATCTATTAATTCTATTAATTATTGAGAAATGGAGTGATAATAACTGTTTTAATAATTCTATCATCTGCGCCACTGCTTGGTCAATTTTGATTGATTGATATCATCCTCTTATGGGTTGTATTGCCTTGCTTCTTTGCTTGTCTGGTAATTTTTTAATGTAAATACTACCTTGTTGGGTACTAGATAGTTTTACATCCCTAAAAGTGTATCAATACTTTGGCTTTATTCTGGTATACAGTTAAGTTACCAGGAAACAATTTCATCTTTTGGGGTCTTACTATTAAGCTTTGTTGGGCAATCCCAATGCAGCATTTAGTCTGAGGTTAATTCTTCCCACTTCCTCTTACTGAAACAAGACTCTCGTTAGTAGTCATATCCTCTGAATTATCAGGATTTCCATTCTGCCTACTAGGAACAGACACTATCCCTCAGTGTAAGTTCTAATTACTTTTCCTTGTAATACTTTCAGATGATTTTTTTCCCGTGGCTCCAAAAAGTTTCAATGCATATGCTAATCAGTGCTCCACTGAATGCTTGAGGGGAACCATCTGCACAGATCAGAAGTTCTCTTCCATACAGCCCTCTCCTCTCTGGCATTCTGCCCTGTGAACTCCAGCTTCTTTGGCCTCCTCAGATTCCATCTGCTCAACTCAGGGAGAGCTCTGAGCTCTGCTTGGATTTCCTTTACTGAAATCCAGCTTGGAAAGTCTGAAGGCAATAAGCTGGGGTAATTATAGGGCTCACCTCATCTACTTCCTGTCTCTCAGGAATCACTGCTCTTCCTTTCCTGATGTCCAATGACTTCAGTGTCACCGTCTTATGTATTTTGACTGTTTTGTTGTTGTTTCAGTTGGGATGGTAAATTTAGTCTGTTACTCTATTTTGACCAAAAGCAAAAGCTGAGAAATATAATTTTAATGTCATTTTTAATTTCTTCCCACTCTTCTTTTTTCAGTGAGATGATGATGTTGGTTTATTTTACTTTCTATTATTAGTAGTACATATTTCAAGTCACAGAAAAGTAAGGGTGTAATACCATGTACTTTCTATCCAGAATTTATAAATGTTAAGATTTTCTATATTTGTTTCAGGTCTCTCTTTCTTTCTCTCTCATTTTTATTTAAAAATAAATAACATGGATCCATTTAAAATCAGTCTTTCCTTACTTTCACCTTCATAAAAAAAAAAAATACTGTCCTGAAGTTAGTATATATCTTTTCTGTCTGTACTCTCTTTTTAGTCAATGTGTGTATCCACAGTGATTTTAGTGTCATTTTATGTGTTTAAAATTTTACATAAATAGCCCTGGCTGGCGTAGCTCAGTGGATTGAGCGCGGGCTGTGAACTAAAGCATCGCAGGCTCGATTCCCAGTCAGGGCACACGCCTAGGTTGCAGGCCAGGTCCCCAGTGGGGACCACATGAGAGGCAACCACACATTGATGTTTCTCCCTCTCTCCTTCTCCCCCTCTTCCCCTCTCTAAAAATAAATAAATAAAATCTTAAAAAATTAAAAAAAATTTACATAAATAATATCTATTATGTGAATCATTCTCTAATTTACCTTTAACACTAAGTGTTTGTTTTAGAAACCTATTCACATTGACATTTTTACACTTAGTTGTTTTATTTTAAAAACCTTATAATCTTTTATCATACTGCCAATATTTTGGTCACTCTTTGGTATTATTCACTACTTTCTTTCTTTAGAATGGCTATTAACCACTCTCTCATCTACACCAGTCAAAAGCCAAATTTCGGTAGTTTCGTTCCTAGCAAAATCCCCAAGATAAAATAGTCAATTATTTGTTTATTATTAACAAAAGAATTCTTTCATTCTCTCTCTTTTCTTTTCTTCCTCTTTCCCTCTCTTTTTTTACCTCCTTCTTTCATCTCTCCACCCATTCTTCCCATTTATGCATTAATTAATTCCACTTTCACTCTCATTTACATAACAGACTTGTTTTCTTCTATTTTCTTGCATATGTACTATATTACCATCTCCTGAACTAGTCTTGCCTTTCCCCAAATATGTTTTAAAGTGGTATATCCAGGTTTTTTCTAACTTTAACCTAGAATTCTCTTTTGTCATGTCTGCTTGCCCACCTTCTCTCCATTCTTCAAAGGCCAGTTCAAATGTCGCTTTCTCCATCAAGTCCACTTGGATTATCTCAGGTATAAAACCTCTCCCTGTACATGCAGTTCTATATTATACAGTAAGAACAGCACAGTATTTCTGGATTTGATGCTCAGCTCTGGCTATAAGATATTGTAATTTTAATCAATCTGATAACTTTGGGACCCACTATCTTAGGAATTAAAAAAATAATTCCTAATCACAAAATGTTATATTGGATCAAAATAATTAATATGGAGATGAAAAGGCTGAGGCAAGTAGGAGACCCAACAAGGCCCCATAATATGTTCATTTAATTTGAAAAGACACACAAAAAGAGAAAGTTCATAGGATGTCCACGAAGTGAGAGACACACCCCTGCTGTTTCTTTGGTGACCTTTAGTTTCTGAGTGCCTGGATTCCATGATCATCTCACTGGGTTGAAGGTCAAACTTATGTTTTAAAGTTTGCAGATACTTAGTGCCTAAATGCAAATTAACTATTTCATCAGTCATTCAATTAAAGAAATACAATCTTTTCCAGACCTGAATGAAAACCTGGGTGTACTGAATCTATTGAAAGACAGAAAGTTGGTCTCTAGTCTTATGAGACTTTAAAGGATGTTTTGACTGTGGACAATTTCAGATTTTAGAATAAAATGTCTGCCTTAAAATGCCTTTCTCTGTCCTGAGTGAATGGCTGAATATGGAGAGAAAGATGAGATTTGAGATTTCCAATTTCTAGCTTGGGTAGCTGGGTAGACGGTGGTACAGTTATTAAATATAAGAAATATCCTGTGAAGAAGAGAAGGTTTTAATGATGCATTAATAAGGAACAGACTTTTAGATACCTTTGCATTCTCTCTGCCTGGCAACAGGAGTTTTCTTGGAATTGCCAATGAAGTGACTAAGCTCTAACCACTTACATTTTTTAGTTTCTACATTCAGGTTTCAAGTCTCTGGACAGTAGAAGAATGTGATTGGCCCAAACTAAACCTACTGGCTTTGTTTACTCAAGCAGGAGGAAATATTATGGGCCAGGCAGTCATTCCAATTTACATCCACTTCAGGAGAAAGGGTAGTTCAGTTTTCAGACACGTCAAGTATGAGGTTCTTACCTAGAGGGTGTTATGCTAAGTGAAATAAATCAGACAGAAAAAGACAAATACCATATTATTTCACTTATATATGGAGTATAGAAAACAAACTAAATAAATGAATAAAATAGCAACAGACTCATAGATACAGAGAATAGACTGACGGTTGCCAGAGTGGAGGGGTGTTGGGGGCTGGATGAAAAAGAAGGCAGAATCAGAGATAATTGGAACCAAGGGCTTGATGACTGCTAGTACTCTTTCCATCTTTCCTCCCTGCATCATCCTGATTATGTCACCCTTCCATGTTTTTAGAAATATGGCTGCTGGCAAATCCTAGGAGACATCTTCCTGCTTTACCACCATGGAGGGACCTATTTCCCTGGTCTCAAATTGAAACATGTGATTTCAATTAGTCACTTTACTGCTGAGCTAATCTGCTGAGATAAGGAAAGCAGAATTCCATTATTACTTAGTATTGTGCTCCCCTTCCAGACCTTGAGAAAGGGTCTTGGGTCATACTGAAGAGCCCTCTATGAATATACAACCAATCATAGTGGTGGGTGAAAAAGCACATTGCAAACTTAGATGCAGAAAATGTGACACAAAGTACCTAAACTTTAAATACCTTAAATAGTACTTTCCTTTTATTGCTTATTATTTAAGGAAAGAGAGATGTAGTAAAAGTAGAAAATATGTGTGGGAATGACACCAAATTCAAACAGTAGTTTCCTCTGGGTGGAAAGATAAGGAGGAACATGAAGGAAGAAGAAGTCTAAATGTATCCCTAAAGTTTTAGTTAAAAACAAACAAATGGAATAAAGGAAGGAAAAGAGAAAGAAGGGACAGGGAGAGAGAGACATCTGAGGAAACTAACAATGGTTTCTAATCAAGTCGGAAAGCCAAACTCTCAAATTTACACTGAGTGAAAAGAAGGAAATATAATTGTATCTCTTAAAAAATATGCAGAAGCATTTTCAGAAGTGGTAGGAGGAATGTTGGTCAAACACTAGATGTCCATGGTATTTTAGATCTCACTTGTTTTCTTTCTTCAAGCTGCGTGGTTTCTTAAATACAACACAGTTATAGAATAGAATGACCTTGCCTTTCCTCACTTAAGCTATTACAGACGCTCCCTGATATGGTCATAGTTCTTATTCAACAAAAAAAGTCCTATTTTTAAAAAAATTATACAAAGTACTACACTGGGTATTGAAATAAAGGCTGACTTGTTGAAAAGATTTAAAATAATCAGTAACCTCTTGAGACAACAAAAAATGAGACACTTGGCTATCAATTTCTAAAGAATAATAGATAATCTTTCTTTGTGCAAAGATATGGAGACAGGTAAATGGAAGAAAAGACACAGCCCTCAGATTATTTTTTTCTAAATTTACTGCTTTCTGCCAAGAGACAGAGAAAACAAACAAGGACCTTGCTTTATCATGAAAGAAGACAAAGGGAGGTAGAAAGGAGGCTTTTATGTGAGTGATAATTTGGCCCATAGGTGAATAAGTCTTGTGCTTCCAATTTGCATGAAAGAATGGGTGCTTCTCATTTTAAGCAAGCATGACACAAAGCTAAACATTAACTGATAAAAGAGATATTTATACTTAAAAAAGCTTACGTTGTGGAAAGACCTAAAGTAAGATTATTTCTAAAAAGGTTTCCTTAATGTATTGAGCATTACTTAAGAAATAATTTTTTGGGGTTAGCTTATTACCTGTCCCGCTCCATGGATGTAAGCATACTTTATGTTCTTGCCTCTAATCAAAGAGAGAAATTTAAAATAAAGGAAACATCAGATCTGTGTGGAGGGTTCGAACTCTAAGCGCTCACTCTGCGCGGACGCTGGAACTGGGACACAGCGAGGTCAACTGGCTACACACTAGGGAACCGTCGCAGTGCAGGCATCAATGTGGAATGAGCATGGCAGTTGTTCAAAGCCTATCAAAATACAACTCGATTTACAGGAATTTGACACACATTGTGCTAAATATATTGATTTTTTTTGAGTGTATCTTTAAATACAATGAAAGGATTAAAAATTTGTTCAATGAGCAACTGGTTCCCTTCCATGTTGTTTACTCCACGCCTTTGTGTGTGAGGGGGCAGAGAGGGTAATAGTCCTTTAGAAAAGAATATCTTTCTGACCCTTTCAAGGAGATAACTGCTGGTCTGCAGTTCCAATTTTGGAGCCATATTCCCCTGACACTCATCATAGATTCGGTCCTGCATTGCATATCATCAGCCTTGGATAAAATTTCTCACCTTATCAGTTTCCCTGGGATGATCAGGAGAAAGAGGTGGTCAAATTCTAAGAACAGGGCTCAGATACGCTTTGATTTTTTGCTTTCTTTTTAGAGCTTAGCACAGCACTTGGCTCATGCATGGTAGGTATTAAATCAAGTTTATTAAATTAATTAATTGATTGATTAATGCATGAAGCAGAAAGTAACAAAAATGATTTTTCAAATCTTTTATTGAAAAAGATCTTTTCTTGGCCTCTGTTATGCACCAATTCAAAAGGATTTCATTAATGCACATTACCACATAGCAAAGCATTTTGTAATATGATAAGGGGACTTTTGCCTCTAAGACACCTGCTTGGATCCATCCCAAATAGATAGAGGCTGGACATTACTACTGCCAATATGAAGGGAGCTTGTAATGGATTAGAGTTTAGATCCCAAGCAACAGGTGTCCTTGCCATAAAATTAGCCATAGCTATGAACCAGAGAGTTTAGAAGCTGAAAGTACCTTAAAAAAATAAAAACTTCTATTTAACATAGGCAACTCCTATGGACGAAGTTCATGGTCCCAATGTAGTGGCTATAAATGGGACATGAAAGATGCTTAGAGAACTGAAGTTATCAGACTCAAGATCTATCTCTAATTTTGGCACGGCATTGTTATTTTTTTGCCCAGACCTGAAATGCCTTTCCTCCAAAAATCCTTGTGTCTTTCCATGGGAAAGGACATTTCAGCACCACAGTCTGGGTGCTGATCTAATGATGTTCAATGCTACTTCATTGGGCTTTGCTTCTAGGCCTCTTCAGTGGGAAGAACTAGGAAATATACATTTATTTTAAATAATTATCTCATGAGATCATACTGATATTTGCAATTCAAATTCAGGATTACAGAGTTTTTACTTATTTTCTTCTGTATTATGTTTGTACCTTCTTTCTTTCAAAAGTAGAATCCTGGTTCTCAGTGACATAGGAATTGATAGAAATAGCACATACTTTAATTATTCCTCTCCTTTTCCCTCATATAGATACCAGTCTCAGAATACCAATGTCAATGCTACCACCAGCGATATAATTACTGAGGACAGGTAAACATGGTTTACCTACATGCCCCTCATTCTCTTCCCATATTTTTTATGGTTGTGCCATATCTACTGTCTGAACATATGGCCATTACCTACTTTACGCTCTCCTTGCTAACTGTCATTTAGTCTTAATTCTCCTAGTACCTACTTATTCAACAGTAAACCCCAGACCTATGATGATGTCTTTTTAATCATTCTGACTTTCTGAAGCTTGTTTTCTAGCAATTCCTTAAAGTGGAAATAAAATTCCCCAAGTTCTTAAATACTGACAACTGTGTACTTGACTTTTCCATATGAAAATCAGTTATGCTAGATATAAAATCATCAGCTTACATTTTCTCTAGTATCATATAAATGCTACCCCGTTTTCTTTTGGAATGAAGCATTGTCGTCAAAGTGTTTGATGCTGGTCAGATTTTTTGTTGTTTTCTTGTGGTGTTCAAAGTATTATTGACTTATTTTCTGAGACTTCCTGGTTCAGATTCCCTTCCCATATTTATCTGCCTCTTCTCATTCCTTTGCTTCTACTGTCCCCATCTTGCTTACTTTTGATTGTCGTTGCTCTTCTGTGTAAGGCCCTGTCCTAGAAGGGAATCCTGGCTGGTTTATGAGTTCATAGATTCACAGGGAATAGGGTGCTCCAGCCTCTTACGACTGTACTTACCACAGTCTCCTTGCATTCACCTGAACTAGGTGATATAGAACTAAGAAAACTAGCTTTAGTCCTGTTTTCAAATTGGCTTGCTATGATTTACAGTAAATACACATGGTCTATTTTGGAATTTTTTTACATCTGTCCTGTTTTCAATGACTGAGAGGTTGATATTTTAGGTGGTTATTGGTGCATTTTGGTATTTGTAGTGCTTCCTCATCACCAGAATTGTTTATGTTGTTCATGGATTTTTGTGTTTTAACTGTTTTGCTTTTGCTTTCTAGTTGTTCTGTATTATGTGGAGGAGTAACAAAATTGAAAAACTATGCTGCATCACTATCTTTCCATTGAGGCATTAATTTTAAGTGGTTTAAGGTATTTTAAGAATCCTGAAGAAATATCCCCTTCTCTTTAATTGTATTGTGGTATGCAACCGTACTGAGATAAAACAAGGATGGAACTTGAAAAGGTCTGGTCCCTGGATTACTAAACCAAGCTGGAGTCACTGAATGAACTTTGTACCATGGCAGATGTTATCATATCACTGATGCCGTCACAGGCAACAAAGCAGATAGAGGAAAATGTCAAATGATACTGCATGGAACCAGACAATCAAATCCAGAATGAGGAACACTCTGCATGAAAATTGGCCTGACTTTATTCTAAACAAATGACATAAAAACAAAAGGTGGAAAGGAAGGACTATGCTAGATTAGAGGAAATATAAGAAATATAAAAACTGAAAGCATTGGCACACTAAAATAAAATAGCTCTTTATCCTAAAGCACTGTGTAAAGGTATATTTTGATGAGTGGTTACTCCATTGTGGACGAGAGATGGCAAAAAGAAGAAAGGGGAAAATGTCCCAATATGAGATTATTATCTTGAAGAATGACACTTTGATTCTGTAACTGCTATCGATGAAAAGTTGCCAGTAGAGGACTGTGAAGGTCCCAGATATGGTACTCACTCCAAGGTGTCTGTTGATATATCTTTCTCTGTTATTCAAAAAAAAAAAAGAATTCATCTTTAAAAATTATTTTTTCAATATTTCCCTTTTTGTTATGTTATTTTTTAAATTTTCATCTTAGAGAAAAGTTGCAATAGTGCAAAGATTTTTTTTCCTCTCTGAAACATTAGAAAGAATATTGCTCATACAAGGCCACATCACCTCTATATAATTTGGCATGTAACTCTGACAAAGAAATTCTTGTATAAAAATTATATAGTCATTAAAATTGAGAAATCAACATTGATTCATTATGACCATGTAATCCTCAGATCCCATTTACCTTTTACCCAATTATTTCAACAAATTCCTTTATTGTCACAAGATCCAATTGAGAATCACATGGTGCCTTCAGTCATCATTTTTCTTAAGTTTCTTTCAATCTAGAACAGTTCCACAATCTTTGACTTTGCTAAACTTGACACTTTTGAAAATAGAACACAGTTTTAATCTATGTGTTTTGAGTTTGCCATTAAATAGCTATGTTTTCTTGGAAGGACAAATTCTTCATTGAGAATATAATTTTCTTTATTTATAAAGGAGTTGGATACTGGGACCTCCAAAGCCCTTTCTTGCCTTAAAATTTCTAGGATTTGTCATTTGCTTACTCTGTTCCACTAGGCTGATATCATGCCTAAATCTAGTCATTCCTCCAACAAAATAAGAGCTTATGGATGGTTAAATGCACATCTATTTACACTGCCAGAAGGTGCCCTCAGTGGCAGTTCAACAGATTTAAAGGCTAGCCTACATATATTTTTTTACCATTTCTCAGTTAAAAGAAAACAATGTCATAGGTAGAGACAGAGTTCAGTTTAATAACAAGACTGAGTCAATCAAGTTAAGCTCAAGAATAAAAAGCACCATCAAGAATTTAGTGCCTATTGACTAAGCTAGATTCCAGATAAATATTTTACGTGGTCACTATACTCTTTCCATCAGAGTTGCTTCTGACAGGAAACACTCATATCCTGGAGCAAACATGAAATCTAAGAGAAGTCAGCTCCTCCCTCTCTTCACCATAGATTATTTCAAGGACTCTTCAGATTACATTCAACCTAGATGCCAGAAAGGAAGTTGCCTCTTCAAGTAGAATGCTTCCATGGCCCTTCACCTTGTTTGGGCACCAGTTTTGTATCAAACAGTGGTAGAAAGCAAACAAGACTATTTTTTAGAGCTCTTGGCTTCATTTTAACAAAGTGAACTTGAAGCATGCTATCCTGTTACAGCTCTTAAAAAAAACTAAGTCAAATCAATCCCAACCCACACTAACTCCTTCAAACCATAACACAGAGTTAACACAATCCCAAGGTGGTCGAGTGGTTTAACCACAAATATCCCAGTGGCATATGATCTGACTCCTAGTGTACATAGCTGAAATGGGAAGGAAAGAGCTGTAATGACTGGGTGTCCACTGTGGTCAAAAGTGGGCAAATCTGCCTTTAGGCAAATATGGGGTGAGTGTGAGATGGGGTCTGTGCCTGAGTCAAAAAAAATAGCCAAAGAAAACAAGAGAAGAAAACATTTGTATAGCAAATATTAATTAGTACACACAGGAAATGTCTATGTTGGGTGGAGATTGTAAATGGAAAAGAAATACAAAGATGAATAAGACATGAATATCATCCTCTAAGCTAGGCATGACACAAAGTGGAAACTGCTAAATGCAATAAGAAATAGGAAACAGTCTTATAGAAAAAGCATAACACCTGCAGCTAGTGCACTATTAGTAAATGTAAAACAGAAGGAAGAAAGGAAGGGAAGGAGCACAGATAAATGTGCTTAGTTCTGGCTTTGGAGGGTAAAGTGTCAGGGAATGTATACTGAGAAATAAAAAAGAATATTATATTAGATACCCTGAACTGATGAAAAGGAAACTAACAGCTTGGGTGCAGTTCTTTAAAAAGAAACATGTATGCCACAAGCTTGTTTGAAATAAATTGTCTTGGTTTTGTGTCACACTGGACAAAATGCCTCACCCTTCTACAGGAAGAAGATGCTCAGAAACTAACAGATCTTAATTTGTTTCCAGAAGCAGCCCTCCTTAGTCCAAAGGTGAGGTTGGCTCCTAAGATTCTGAGAATGCAGCCTCAAGGTGTTAACACGTATACTAACTACTTCACCAGGTTATGCCACCACACTCACCTTTCTGGAACATGCCCTTCATTTGCTTGCTTTGGGACTGTTCACCCTATATCACACTCTCTGAACCCAAACACTATCTGTACATCAAAACCCTACACATCCTTTAAGTCTTGCTCTATAGTCACATTCTCTTGGGAGCTTCTATAACATTTCAATAGGAAGTAATCATTATCTGTTCAAAATCCCCCCCTTTTTTCCCCCTAGGTCCGTAATACACACTGCCTTGTTTTGTAATTTTTGGTACATGTCCTGCCTTCTTCATAAAACCAAGAAAGCTCAGGATCTGTCTTATTTGTTTTGACCCACCCAGTAACAATCATGACCAAAAAAGACCCCATAGGAGTTCAACAAATTTGGTACCATGAATAACTATGATGATGTCTTAGAGTGGATAATGCTGCTGATTCTGTAACCAGAATAAGCTAGGTTGTGCAGGTGGTCAGATAATTCCAAAATTCAGTGACTTAAAACAGCAAAAGATCATTTCTCATTCTGAAGTAAGCCCACTGTGTATTTAAGGGAGGTTCTTTTCTTTATTATTCTGACTCAGGTATGCAAGCCGAGGGAGCCTTTGTTGCATAGAGTATCATTAGTTACCATAGCAAGCAGAAAGAAACATGATGAGTCAGGTACCGGTTTGTAAAGTTTTTTTCCTGGAAGTGACATATACCATATGCCAATATGATCATATTTAATTGCCCAAAGCTAGTAAAAAAAAACATGCCTTATTTTAAGAGGGTCAAAAAATGTAATAATATTATGTACTTAAAATATTCAGTGAATAAACAGCTCTAATGATGGTTAAAACGATGGCAAGAAATAACTTTAAGTCTGTAAGTTTGAGTCTCTCATGCAATAGGTGTGGGAAAAAAATGACAGCTCTTACCAAAAACAAATTCTAAAATAATTTACCTAGACCTCTGGAATAGAAATCATGGGATCCCATCTTAACCATGATGTTTTATATTATAGATAAAGAGATTAAACAGTTACACAGATAAAGATATACATATTTTTAAAGAAATGGATCTAAGAATACATTAAATTTAATATATATATAGCAGTAAATAACCACTGGAAATAGACAGATGTATTGCCATTCTTAGGAAGTGAAATACTAATTCAAGCACTAATTATTCTGCAACTAATTAAAGAAGAGATGGAGATGTATGATGTCTTGAGAAGTTCTAAAAGTCCCTGTATTTGCTTACAATATGTCTAGCTACACCCATAAACCAGTGTATTCATCTGTGTGTCTCCCTAGAGAAGCCTCAGAGGTTAGTTTTGTTCTTCTCTGAAGATCATGGTCCCATTTCAGAACTCATCCCTATATACACGCACACACACTGAAACCATTTTGATGTTTTGATACTGGAACTTCTCTAAAGATTATTTTTAAAAAAAAAAAGATTCTGTACCCTACAAAGTATTAGTACTTCTTTCTAAAATGTTTCTTAAGGCAAACCAATGTCTTGGCTCAGAAGGATCATAACAGATATATAGAAGTAAGATGTGA
Organism: Trachops cirrhosus; assembly: GCA_028533065.1. Classification (NCBI taxonomy): domain Eukaryota; kingdom Metazoa; phylum Chordata; class Mammalia; order Chiroptera; family Phyllostomidae; genus Trachops; species Trachops cirrhosus. Next base: position 148,775,170 of record CM052539.1, read on the forward strand.
AATGAAGCAGGCTGGGGAGTTAGGCAAAGAAGCTGGCTCTATTTTCGTCTTTCCTGTTAGAATGAGTTCCAAGTACAGGCTTCTGAGACTGATGGTAGCACCAAGGTGGGCTGTAGACCTGGACCTGGTGCCATGCTGCTTTAATGCAATGATGCTAAGACTTTGTGATTTCACGAGCCATAACAAATAATGCTACTATTATAGCTACATTACTGAGTAAGTCACAGGCTTGGCACATAGTTGTCAGTTTTGCAGGGAAATGTTTACCAGATACCCCTTGGGTGTGCAGGGTTCAGTCAAATAATTTTATGAGTCCCTATCTACATAAAAAATTTGATTTTTAAAAATATGTTATAAATTTATTTGGTCCATATGAGGTTTAGTTACATACCAATGAAAATTGTAATAATGACTAGAGAAGAGTTACTTAAAGCATTTGCTTTTTTCACCACCTAGATCACTTCAGTTCATCAACATGTGATTAATTACTTGTTTTTTCATCTATCCTCCCATGTATCTTGCTATTCTGAGTGAAAAGCATCTCGCAGCTCTAAATAGAATACTTCTGAACACACTCAACAAGGAAAAAAGAAATGATACCCTTGACCATGTATTGTTTCCCAGGCATCTTGAAAGTTTTTCTGTCATTTCACTCTCTTGATAACACTTGAGATGGGTATTATTATGCTCAGCTTTCAGATGAGGAATATGAGTCTAAGAGAATTTATAAGACCAAGGGATGTTTGCCCTCTCCACTAGGCCATTGCATTTCTCAGGTCTTTAACTGCTGTTCCCTAAAATTTGAGGTGAGGGATTAGTCAGTTTTAAATATGTAGATATAATGATATAAGACTAGTAAAATTGCTCAACTACCAGAGATCAGTATTGCCACATTGTTTTGGTTGTTTTAATGTAATTTAACTCTTGTCAAGAGCTGTATATTTCTGTGTGAATATATGTTTCTGAATAACAGTGAAACTTCTGGAATAAACTGATATGCATGTGTCACTCAATGGTAGGTAAGCCAGAGTCAAAACAGGGCCAGACAAATGACTGAGGCTGCCTTGAAGTAATGAGTTGAAAGCCCATGTTTATTAGCAGGAATCAATACAGAAGATGCTCTACTATTTAAAAAGTTAACCTTTAAACTTGTAATCCTGGATTACAGAAAATAAACAAAGGGTTGGAATTGGAGTAGCTCAGAACTGAGTTACAGGGAGAAGCAGTATCTTTCTGGATGTACCTAGCCTATATTTTACCTTTGAACAGGCCATTCTTTTTTTTCTCTCTTTATTTCTTTAGATAAGATCTCCAGAAACATTTCTATGGCTGGAAATAACTTTTGAGCTAAAATTGTCCATATACATACACAACCACATATGCACATTTGTACACCCAGGTGGGCATATAAATATACACATATCTATACACACACACATATATATACACACATACATATATTCATATTGGAGTTCAGTTCACTCCTAGTTTCAGTCACCTTTATTAAACAATTTAATAAACTTTAATAAATAGTTTAATAAATAATAGTTTAAGCGTGTGGTCATAAGATATTCAAAATATAAAAACATCAAATTTTTCTTCATTTGAAAAATGGAGGTAGGTTAAAGAATGCAAAATATTGATAATAAGAATACCTTACATACGGATAGCACTTCACAAAGAGTTTTCAGTTCAGTTCATATGAAAAGCACTTTACAAAGAGCTTTCAGTTCTCATTTCATATTTAAATAAGCTGATCAGGGAGCAAGACTGATGTAATTACTCCTTTTAAACATGAATAAGCTGAAACTCAGATTCATGTTGAATATTACGTTTAAGGTAATACAGCTAGAACTGAAATCCAGCTCATCAGAGCAGAAACCCCATACAGTTTCTACCATATATTTTTCTAAAAAGTTACTATGGTCCTGATAACTACCTATATGTGTATCTGTATCATCTGTATCTATCTATCATCTATTATCTATCTATCTATCTATCCTTGTATCCTACTGTCATTTAGCTAGTTAGCCTTACATTTTACTACATTTCACGTTTTTCCTAGGTACTAGTGATTTTGGTAGACAAATGGCTTCTCTTCTGTTTGGATTTAGACTCTTGGCCCCCAGAGTTTTACTCATACCCCCCAAAACTAGAAATCTTTCTACTTTCCACAGTTACTGTGATACATTCAGCCCACCAGTGTTGTGCAGAAATTTAAATACAAGTCTTTAATTTAGCAGATCCACCCACAAGGTTCCAGAAGCTTAAGTCAGCATGAATCTTTGGGAAAATATCACTCTGGAAAAAAATAGTACATGTGAGAAAAATACTGTGAATTTAGAAGCATTTGTTTTACAAACTACAGATGCAGAGTGAAAGAAAATGACATCTCACTTTGATGTTAAGCATTCCTCCATAACACATCCATCTGCGACACGTTGTGCAGTCACTTACCCGCTAAACCTCACAGCACACAGATTTGCACACGAGGTACAATACAGCTGACCCCGTTTCACAGATGGAGAGAATAGGAACACAGAGAGATGAAATGGGTTTCTCAAAGTTTCTGCTCAGTTTTCAGACATCTGTCATTGGACAAAAGTAAACTAAGTCACCCTAGTCCTTTATTAAAGTTGGAAAAAGGAAAGAGAATTTGTTCCTGGTTTTCTCTTTATGTGGTTCTTATTTGCTCAGATCTGGTTAAAACACAGACAGCAGACTTATCTTGAAGTCACTTTTGTGTAGCAAAACCGTCCTTAATAGATTGTATGTTTGTTTAGGGTAGGTTTGAGGGGAAGTCAGTGCCTTGGTAGTGCCAGTGATATAAATCTCACATGAATAAGCTCAACAAAGTGGTGATTCAGAAATGGGAAGCAGTTTTATCATGGAGGAAATCTTGAAATAAGAAGAGGAATATGCCGATTTTGTTCATGGCCTTGTCTCTTTGAGACATTTTCCTTATTACTATGACATTCAGTGATTTCATCTTTAAAATAACAAGAAAGACAAGATCAGTGGTTCTCAAAGTATAGATAGTCCTCAGCATCAGCATCATCTGGGAACTTGGTAGAAATGTGAATTCTCAAAACTTGCCCTTTACCTACTGAGTTAGAAATGCTAGGAGTGGGGCCTAAAATCTATAATAGTTTTTTAATTCTTTCAGGATGTTCTGATGCATAATGAATTTGAGGACTCCTGGATCAAAACTTCTCTAAAGGCCTTTCAGCCCTAAGATTCTGAATCCATCATGTTATTTGCATGATGAACTGTATCTTTTCAGATAATTTTAAGGATATGTTGGGCTCTTCAAAACACATATTAATTAATTTTCAAGCTCTGTGAAGAAAGTAGGTATTCATTTCCTCTATTATAAGAACAGAGAAATTGAGGTACAAGCTTCTAGAAACTATAGGAAGCAAGAGGTAAGGGAGCACCATGTAATATCTTTCATCCCCAAAGTAAAATGCACTTATCCTTTTTTTTTTCTGCAACTTAAGTTCTGGAGCTACAGTTGACCAAAACAGAGACTCGGCAGATCTGGAATACATAGCTATTCTCCTGTTTACTTAATGACTTTGGCAAGATAGAACCTAATGCTACCTTGTAGCCCCCAGATAAAATATGGCATAATATGAGGTATTGGTTTCTTCCTCCCTAGACTGTTACAAGGATACATCAAGTACAGAAAGTAAAGTTTTTTGTAGTTCCTGAGTAGCAAGATACAATTTAGAAACATTTCGTATGTAGAGGAACGTGAAATCAGTGCCTTTGAAGTTGCCTCATTTGTTTAAGCATACAGCCAGACACATAGTGGGCGATGGGTGTGTGCTTAGAATCTGATTGGTCTGTGCAGATTTCTGTAGGAGATATAAAGCAAAACATTTGTCTATTCTAATTGGAGGAACATAGCAAATTGGACTTTGAACAGGATAAACAGACTCAAAGATACTCCAAACCTGTCAAAAGAGGGACACTAAAAGAAAAGAAATAGCAGGTGTTTAATACACAGAATAAATGATAACAGTGGAACAAGATGGGCATCTTCAATTAGCTGAAGAGCTGAAGGTCTTCCATTTTAGGAGAATGTGGAACAATAGATACAGATAACAAAAAGAAGACTTTTTACTCTTCTCCTGCAAAAGTGAGATTTTCTGTCACCAATGTTTGCATAGACTAAGCAGACTCGGGAGACAGACACAATAGAAGTGACATAGAATGTTGAAAAGATAATGCCTACAGTTGACTTGGAGGACGGAAGAACCTGAGAGGTTGTTTATATGCTGTTATACTTTGTTTTTGGCTCCCATGCATAATTCATTCTCTGTAGTTCTCTGCCCTGCTCATTGCCCTGGGAAGTTGTCCTCCCTAGACTCTATTAACTGGATATAATTGCCCTTCAACTCAGGTGTGCTTTGCAAAGTGGAAGACACAGGTTAAAGTTTGGGAGTTGGGAGAAGAGGATACAGTGTGCATTTATTCCATCCCTGCCACTACCTTTTCACATCTGTGGGGGTCAGACAGACCACGTCCTGTTACATGAACCCTATTGCATTCTCGAGCTCTTTTCAGATCTCTCTAACATCATGTCTTTCCTGTGCCCATTGTGCCTGGGGTGGTAACGACGTCAAATATCGCTAATTCTAAGCTGCTTCATTCCTCATTGATCCTCCTAAAACTGCCCATCCTATACAAACAGCCCATTCAGTAAACTCTCTTCAGTCACTATGTAGGAGTGCCATCTAATGAGCTAGTCAGTTTGCCTCAGAGCAGGAGTTCTGAACCTTTAACCTGCATCAGAAACATCTGAGGACTTGTCAGACTACAGATTACTGAACCTCACCCCCAGAATCTCTGATTTAGTGGTTCTGAGATGCGGCCCATGAATTTTCATTTCCAACAAGTTCCCAGTTTTATGGGGATGATGATCTGGCACCCCATTTTGAGAATAATTGCCAGATAGTGATTCCCAAACGTGACCACACATCAGAATGACTTCCTGAACTGCATAAAAGTACAGATTGTTAAAATCCCTTGTATAGAACCTAAAAAATGAGAGCCTTGTAATATATCTTTCCTGAGTTTTCTCAGATGATTATGATGAAGTTGAATTATCTCTCCAAGATGCTTCCAACTCTGAACTAATGAGCAAGCAAGATGTTGCTTATTCTGTGCCTTTTGGCTTGAAGGTAACGGGAAAGCTTTGAGCCTCCTGAGAAAGAACAGGAAGCTTATCCCTCCTCTTGATCCAAGATCCAGTTCAGCAGCTTTAACTTTGCAAAGGGTGGCTTCTCTGAATACCACAAAGAAGTATGAGCACTCCACTCTCTCATTTCACATCAGTACTTGGCACACACCTCATGAGTGTATGCAGCCCTCACACTGCATTCATGTCGTGGTTCTTCCATCTGACTCTCCTAGAAGATGGACTGGGATTGAATCATACCAATTTTGAATGACCAACATTTAGCACTTAACACATCTTTGTATTACAACTGAGCACCTGGCCTGGCACAGAGTAAGTGCTAGTGGTACAAGCAGAAGGAAAGATTGTTGAATAAATGAATGAAATAATGGAATAAGTGAATAGGTGTTTTTCTTCCCCACCTTTTCTATTATGTCAACACAAAATAATAATATATTTTTATTTTGCTCTTAGATGCTAACTTTACCAAGTAAATTTGCTAAAACAGAGGGACTGGAAGTAAGTTGGATGGTCTCTTTTCTGTCTCTTAACTTCTTGGTTCAACAAGTAATTGAAAGGAATCAATCTCCCACTGACTGACAGTTTTGACAGCTGCTGTTCTCGGGATGTCAATGTATAATCTGTTATTCTCCTTCCCAAATTAAAACTGAACAGGGACATATGCTCTGTCAGTCTCATTCCTCTGATCTTGCTCCCGGTCCTCCATTCCCCGCTCTTGCCCTCTTTTATTCTTTCCCTGTCTCATGTCAGTGAAGTGCCTTTAAATTCTAAGCAATTGTGAAGCTCCTTTGCCTCAAGCTAGAAGCCGGATTAGAGCTCATCTTTCCTGGGTATTATTACGGCACGTTTACAGTGGAGTCTCCAGCTTTGCAAACTAATAGGGCATCATAAATATGAAGCTGTTCAAATAATAAATGAATCTTTTCTCTATGCTTAGCCAAGGGAAGAGGATATTAAAATGAATAAGAGTAATAATAAAAATCAAGCTAGTAGCATGGGTATAATTAAACTGAATAACTCACACTCAAAAAATAAAGCTCTAAACACTGGCTTTCTCCAGGACACACCTCAATACACCCAGGCCTCGCCTCAGAGAGGTATGTGCCGCTTGTCATTTTAACGTAAAGCAAACACCTACACTCACCCTCCCATCTGCAATTGGGAGACAAACTTGGCTTCTTGAGTCAAAAACTCTTTCAACCCTTGGAGGAAAAGAACAACTATTTTTCCTATTTCCAGTATTCAGGAAATCAGAATGCCGTTCCTTGAATTGATAAGATGAGTGATCTAAGGATGAAACCCTGATGCAGGGGTATCTCATTTGTATTCAGTGTTATAAGTACATTTTCATCTGTGCCAGAACAAGAAGCCAACAGCGTGGTAGGGACAGTCTGAGACTCAAAACTGTTCTGCCTGTCACTGGAGGGCCTTCCTTCTGCAGAATTTACTGGGAAGTATAAGCACTGAATGAGCTCAGGCACTATGAATGGGGCTGCTGCCATCCGTACTTTCTTCCCTGAAGCCATTTAAAACCCCACAAAGAAGCAGTCACCCAGACTAAGTTACACCTACCTTCCTTTCTCAACAGCTCTGGGTCCAAGTCAACTCTAGAATGAAAAACTGGGTGTATTTAGTCATTGTTCCTGGCAAGGTAAGCTTGTAAGCACACAGTCTCTAGGTTATTTCTCATTTGGAAACTGTGCATTCATGTAGCCCTTTTCCTTCAAAGAGGCTATTTACACAGAAGCCTCTCCTAGGAGTCCTTCATTTTAATGAAACATATTTGCCATAAAATTAATATGTCCATAATTCTTTTAAACCTCAGTAGCTACTCTTGTTTTTTATTTTGTGTTTCTGTACTTTTGAGACTCACATATCTTCTATCTAGAGAAGCAAAGGGGAAAAGCCCACACATTTCCATGAACTTGCCTTAAATCTCTGTTTTCCAAATGTCTTTTATCATAGTCCTTCTTAACCTGGCAAAAAATGCCTCTGTGGCAGATTATGGCTTAATAAGAATTTCCCCTTCCAACCATTTTGTAATCCCGATCAACTGCTTCCTCTTTAAGCTACTAGTTCCATATAAAAGAATATTCTTCAAAAAAGACAGAACCTTAAAGGTCCTCTATTCTAATGTCCCATTTAATTTTGGGTGGAGCTGACAAGCAAAGAGAAGAGATTTTCTTGATAGCACTAAGAAAGCTGAGATCAAATTACTTCAACTTTTGTTAGCAGTTTTCTCTTTCTTTCTTGTGCTATACTTGGTATTTATGACATTAACTATGTTGATCATGAATACTGAAGACATTAAGCATAAGATAAAGCTCATAGTACTGTGCAAATTTCCCTTACCATGTGGGTGATCTTGAGAATTCGCTTGCTTTCTCTAGGTTCTAAGTGTCCCTGTTAGTAGGGGTGTTACAGCAGGGATATTGAATGTGCCTTCAAAGTTCAATGTTCTCTGGTGTTGGATTCTCAATGAATAACAGTTATCAAGGTGAGTATTGCTTCTAGTAGTATGGTTAAACAAAATTTAAAAAATTAAACAAGATTGGATCTCATCTTGTAGAGTTAAATGAGTTAAAAAAGTGTATTTATGCACAGAAGATTTGTATGCATGAATTAAGTTCATAAAATGACCCCTAATACCATACTGAAACTATTGCCTTAACCTTTAATTATTTTTATATTATGTTTATTTCATTATGTAGGATGAAATGAATAGAAATCCTAGATTTGGGATTTTGTGTCCTGGTTTATCACTCCAGCTTTACTATATAGTTTTACTCTATGACTGTGGGCATTTAACAGCAATGAGCCTCAGTGACTTCATCTGTGCAATGGGAACAGATAGTAGGATAGGGAAAGTGGAGAGATTTCATGCTACATTCCTTTCAGAGTTCTTCTAGCTCTACTATTCAGTGGGATAGGAATCTGGCATAACTGCCTAAATATGCATATCTTCATACATGGGAATATCTAGATTATTTGGATGTAAAAGGCAAAGGATTAGAGTAAAAAGAGTCAGCAAGAATGGGAACAACTGTAAAGGTTCCAAGGAGTTCTCTTCTTTGTTGATAAAGTTGTGTGCTTGTCAGGAGCAGGGGGACAGTGTGAAGGGAAGCAATAGGAAGCCAGATGTTAATGTGAGTCTTCTTTTGGGACTTTGGGACCCTTCTTGTACTTTGAATTTGGTTCCTTTTAGAAACAAAAAGCCCCTGGACAGCCATATAGCTGTTCCTCATATAAACAAAACTGTCACCCCAGAAAACCATATTCTTATGAGTTCTAGCAGTAAACTTACAAACTCTTAATTTAAATACAATTAATTTACTATTTGTTAAGAGTAACTTTAGCTAAATAATTTATTGATTTTTTAATAAAGGAGAGAAATCAAAGGCTAGCATATAAGAACTTGCATCTAGACACTGGGTTATAGTTTTACACAGCTGATATTTTTTAATAGAAAATCATTAAAATACATTGAAAAGGGAGAAGTCATTACCAAAAATGACTGTCTTTCTTAGTGAACATCACATAGAAGGAGCAACAAAAAATAAACTGTGCCCTGGTTTCTAAATTCAAATATGAACACGCACCAATAAGCTGAGAGCTCCAAGGTCAGCATTCGCATAAACCAGTTTGCTTAGAAAATTGTCAGTCTCCCATTTTGTGACACATACACACCTACCTGAACAGTCAGAAAGTGAGTACAGAGCCCATGAAAAATTTTCATCACCAGGCCATACTAAAGATCAATTGATTAAAATATCAGGAATGCTCTTCCTCCCTAGTATAAATCACCTTTCCAGGATAGAAGACACATATGATCAGGACATGTCCTTTATGCAGAAGGGTTGGTCCACTTCTGCATTTTTTTTCCTCTCCCTCAGCTGTAATCACACTCCTGATGACAAAATGGCACATGCCAGTTTAGTGCAGAAAGCAATGGGAGTTAGCTCCCTGTATTTCAGGGCCTGACTGCCATAGATGACCTGATTTACTATGAGACTAGACCGAAAATTATTTAGATAATAACAGAGCACAGTGAACTACGCATAGGCATTTTAATCAACCTCAAGCCAACCTGTGTGATCCAAAGACAACCTATTTACTTAAAGACCTTGAGAAGATGACTTCCCCTCTCAGGGTCTCAAAGGGATCTAACCAGAGCTGTGGTGCTACACACTGGCCACACACTGACATTCCCTGGCACCTTTGAAAACTACCAATGCCCAACCCTGGCCCCCCACCATCAGAATCTCCGCTTGGGGGATTCTGGACATTGGTATTTTTAAAAACTCCCCAAGAAATTCTGCTATGCAGGCAAGACTCAGAAACACAGGTCTTTTCTGGTCACAAGCAGGGGAGGGCCTCAATTACAGTCAAGAATCCACCTTGAGGACCTTGGGGTTAAACTTGAATCTCCAGAATATAAATAGGAAGGACCTTTGGAAGGGGACATGGATATGTTGGGCCTTCTCCTCAGGGCCATGCCCCATAGTCTTGCAACTGAGCAAGTGGCAAGTTGCAAAACCCAAAAACTGAATAAGTCTTGTAAGATTATTCAACTTATTTGAGGAAAGATGAGATTGCTGCTTTCCGTGGTAATACTCAGACCCTAAAGTTTGTTAGTTTTCCATTAGTGAGGTTGCTTACGAAATAATATACCACCCAGCAAAATAACACCTCAAAAGTCCAATTACCTCATCCTGGCAACAAAATACTGTATTTCCCTTTAGGCCTTGCTTCACAGGCTGGAGTTGCCATGGGAAGCAAAGCTTTATTGGGATGCCAGAACAAACGGGCTCTGAAACCACACCGGCATAACTTATAGAGCTGCCTATAAATCAGAGAGAGCCCTAGGGTCAAAGCCACTTAGACACACACACACATATACACACACTCCCTGAAAAATATTACAAAGGAGAAGGTGTGTCAGGGAAATCCAATTAAAATTACTGCACGTAATAATAACTGAAATTTATGTGTCCCTTTCATCCACAGTTCTCAAAAGACACAGAATGAGCTAAGATTACTTGTCTTTTGAAACTTTTCCAGTGCTCTTAGGGATAAAAGAGGAGGGATTCTGCATATAAAATCAGGCAGGTAGAAATGGCTGTGAAGGGTCATCTCCTTCCATTCTTCTGGTTTCAGGCATAGTTACAATAAAAACCAAGCTGTTTCTCTCCTTCTCTTTGGCAAAGTCAATTCTACACCATTCCAGAGTATCATCTTCCATCCAATCTATTTTTCTCTAGGGGACTTTCTACCAGAGCTCATTCTGCTGGGACATGATTTTAAAACGGTCTCTCCTATCAAAACAATCCTGCGCCAATGTGGAACCTTAGGCAGGTTAGCTACTGTTAAGCTAGCCACCTCTTCTCCCCATTCTCCCTAACTACTTGGGTTCTTATTTCTACCAAGAATGCCCTTTCTTCCACTAAAGAGAGGGCTCCTTTGACTCTGGGGCACAATATCTTGCCACACCTAGAAATCTGACAGTATCCAGAAAGTCTTGATATTTAAAAAGCATCTATACCTATACAGTATTTCTGACCATAGTGTCTCAGTTCACATGTTTCTACTCTGCCATCTATAGAAATGCAGGAGAGCTGGTCACTATCCCCAGCTAGAAGAAACTTGGTAGATAGTAATTCTTCCCACTTCTTTTCTGCAGGTAGTTCCACTTTTTAATTTTATGAATGCTAAATTGAAATGTAAGAGTACATTCAGTATCTTTATAAGAAATGTTTTAGACAATCCCACTTTTCTATTTAATAAAAAATATATTACTGTTTAAAAGTCAAGGACATTTAAAAGTCAAGGTCTCCTTAACATAAAGGCTGTTTGGATAGTATCTCACTCATATGTTTGCCCCTATTGTCACCAGTTTCTGCAATACCCACCACTACCTGCAGTGTGCCAGTTCATCCCTGCTCTGAGCTCTGGCATCAGTCTGGCCCCTTGCCCTGTGATTGATTTAGGGCTAGTTCAATACCCTAGAGTAATACCTCAAGGAATATTCACTGCTAGCTTAATCCTTGACCTTATGTTAATAACTCACTTTTTTGTCTCATCCTTGACATCCATAACTTATTTGTAACTTGCTTAGCATACCAGACTCTCTAAGATTCTGTCTTCTCTTGCCATCTCCCAATTTCAGCACCTTCTAAATGATGTGGAGACCAAATGGAGCTAGTGACCACAGAGGGAAGAAGTGGATGGATGGGAGGCAAACTTGGAATAGTTCTTGAGTCAAGTTGCAGATTCTTCATATGCTTTTTTATTTACTGAATTTATTTGGGTGACATTGGTTTGCAAAACTATACAGGTTTCAACTGTACAACTCAGTAAAACATCATCTGTACATAGCATCATGTGCACATCACCCAAATTAAAGTTTCCTTCCATCCCCACTCCTGCCCCCACCTCTGCCCACCACCTACCTCGATCTTTCCCTCTGGCTATCACCACACTATTGTCTGTATCTACCTGTTATGTAGCTGTTTTAGGTTAATCCCTTCACATTCTTTTATCCAGTCTTCCAACCCCCCTCCACTCTGACTGCTATCAGTAGTTCCATGTTTTTACCCTGTTTTCATCATGCCTGGCTTTTGATGTGGATTAGTCAAAATGGAGTTTAACTAGCATGCTAACTCTTCAGACCATTGTGTGTGCGTGTATGTGTGCATGTGTGTTTAATTCTTTCACTTCTTTATATCATCCATGACTAGACTTGGGTCTCCTTTTCCTACTTGGTGTAACTCAAATTCTCCAACTCAAGAATCGAGTTTCATATACTATGGTATATGAAAAGATATTCTGCACTACTTGTCTAAATAGGTACCAATTTCTCTATTTAGTGGCAGAGAGACTGGGCAAGTTCTTTTACCTCTCTGACCTTCATATTTGACAAGGATGAAATGAATTGTGAACGCTGTATAGCACAATAGAGAGTAGGCTGTTTTCTCTCTCTAATTCCATGAGAACAGAGTGGTAACAGACAGAGAATCCTCTTACATACTTCCTCAGAAAAACATTTAGAGTAACATGGGGAGCCTTTTACTGTCAAGTACTGGTCAAGTTTTTTTGGTCATAGTCACTAAGCCATGGTTTTACAATTGCTCATACAGTGCAAAGTTTTGGTGCCTGCATTTGTTTCTCTAGTGAGCATTTTCCCCAGGTCTTTGACCTGACACTTTAGCTAAAAGAAACTTCAAAGGAGTCCTAAGCTAGTGGGAGAACTTCAAAGGCTTTCTTTGAGGTCAATTAGCACCTATAAAATGTATTGGTGTTGTCACTAATGGCTATTAAACTAAAGTGAAGGCTAATGAGGACTGATAACCACTACCTCCTGGGATTGTTGTTATTTAAGTGGAAAATAACCTTTAACTTTTTACATTGAGTATACAATGAGTGATTGGTTTAAGATTCATTACCTAGTATAGATTTGAGGTTCTTCTTAGAATTGTTTCAGAGAAGGAGTATAGTTTAGGTGCCCATCTGGACAATTTAATAAGTTGGCCAACCTGCCTGATGAAATGAGAGCTGACCTTCCAGATGTATGTGAGTTGTGAAGGCTTCCAAAAATCATGTGGGCACATCAGCACCGGGTAGTATATCATACTGTCTAGGTTACAGCGTGAGACTGAGATCAAACTTACCTCTGCCATTTTGTAGTCTCTTAATGTTGGACAAGCTCATAGGCCCATCTGTGCTTTTATTTCCTCCCGTGTAAGACCAACTAATGAAAATATTATTATGTTTAAAGGTTTTATATGAATATTTCACAGATTATCATGTAAATATAGGCATATATTTCTATATAATATAGATAATGTGGTTCAATATGCAGATTTTTGCTTTGTCTTATTTATATCTTCCAAATACAAAATTAGCATATTCTAAATCTGTCTTAGGAGAACCAAAAAATATAAAAGAACAGGGAAAAAAATCTTTACCTATATACAGTTATCCAAAGACATCTGTTAATTTGTCACATTCTCTTTTAAACAATTTTTGCCATCAGGAATTCCTACTGAAAAACAAATAAACACAAGTTTTTTGGGGGAGGGGTTATACAGGTGTTTTTTTATATATAAAATTTATCATAAAGATAAGAAAATTTTAGTTATTTTGCTCATAAATATTTGGCATTTCATTATCATTTCCACTCTCTTTGGATTCATTTTAGAGCAGGATCCTCAACCCTGGCTACACATCAGAATCCACCTGGGGAGCTTTAGAAATAGACTGAAGGCCAGATTTCACTCCCGACAATTTACAAGAGGAGGTGAAGTAGGGTTGGACATTTGTGGTGTTTAAATCTGTCCAGCTGTTTTTAACTTAAAGCTAAGATTGAAAAGCACTGCTTCAGAGGGACTGAATTATTCCCTGGGCTCACAAAGGAGATCTCTTTCCTATCTGAAAGCAACAGAGACAGATCTTCCTTCAGAGCTGCTGTCCTGCAGTCAATGACCCCCTATAGTGTGGTCATGACATCTTTTGCAAGGTCAGTTAGCAACTATCAATTTTTCTCTGTTGTCACTAATGACTATTAAGATAAAGTGAAATTTTAGTGTGAAATCTCCTGGAGAAGCCGTCAGAACTATATTTCTCAGCTCCTTTGCTGGCCTTCCTTCCTTATCACTTTTCTTTGGAAGGTCACAGATTATTACCTATTGTATACTCAATGAGTAAAAAAAGAAAAAGTAAAAAAAAACCCAAAAATACATAAATATTTTTTAAATTACTATTAAATTATTTTCTTTCTCCACAGCATTTTCCTGTCAAGCTTTCCACCCCAAACTCTCTTCCTTTTTCAGCTCCCTTAACATTGCCCTCTTCCAATTTACTAGTAAGACTGATGTCATGGAAGAAAGAGGGAAGAAAAAGTGTCTGGAAGGAGATGGTGGTGAGGCTGGAAGAACTCAGTCCCACGATCTGCCCCACAATGGGAAAACCGAGTCACACAATGCAAGCTCTTACAGCTCTGCCTAGCACATCTTAGAAGCTTTTGTTCACTCCCCATTTCCCACATCCACTCCTCTTTCTGCTCCTTTCCTAGAGAAGAGGGATACTTTTATTCATCAGAGTACCTGGGAATGTATGCTGGAGGGAAATATCTGCTCCAGGAGATGAAGCCAACACACTTCCTATTTACGTTTGTGGCAAGAATAAGCCAATCACAAATATAAGGGAAATGGAATAAAGAGAGCAGGAGTAAGAAAAGTTCTGAAAATTTTAGTGTGTGATGTGCTATGGAGATTTCAACATGGCTCATTCAAGAGAAGGTGCTGTAAAAATAATTATTTTTCAAAATTTCTTGAGTTGGATTATAGGCTTGGTTTGTTGGTTGGTTAGTTGGTTGGTTTTGGGTTTAGGAGAATGTGTATAGGAAAGAAGCAATCCTCAGGGTAGCCAAACTATATTCTTCCTCTCCCCAAAATAAGTCTATCCCAAGTGTAATAATCAAGAGTTACTATTTACTGAAGGCTTACTCTGTGCTGTTCTAGATTGGTAAACCTCTAAATAGCACTCTAAGAGAAGACATTTTCTCTAGCAACAGAAAACTACTTATGTTTTATATGTATGTGACATCATTTCCTACCCAAAGCCCTTGTTTATGCTTCTCTTGAAAAGACCTCCTCTTCATCATCTCCCCAAAACTGAATTCCAAAACAACTTCATCTCCGTGGAACTGTACTTTTCTGAATGCACAGAACCATTGGCCTACAGCTGTTTTCTCATCTAACTTCTTTTTTTAAAACTTCACTTGAGTTCCAATGTCTAATATCTAACATTTTTTAAAGTCCTATTAGACTGTAAACTTTATAGTGTGCTTTCACAGTAATGCTTAGATAGTGCCTGACACATAGTACTCATTCAGTATTTTGAATTAATGAATAAATTTATTCCCAGTAGCCCACAGTTGTCTTTCTCTTATTCCTTCTTTTCCTCTTTTCCTTTAATGGAGATTATAAGTATATGGGTGAGCTATACCTATAGACATTAACATTTCACCTGACTTTATTACTATTATTTTAATTTTATTATTTAATATTGAACACCATTTTTTATAGTATTTCTTGAAAGTTATGAAAAAAAATTCTTCTTAACTTTGACTATGTCATGTTGAAAAATAAGGATTTCATTAGAGGATTATGAGAGAAAAGCTCCTGATAATCCCTAAAGTAATTGTCTGTTATTGTTCTATAAATGAAGCATACATATGCAAAAACATAGCAGCTTGGGATTTATTTGGTGGAAAATAAAGTTCCAAATTGTGTCTCTTTTAGTATTTAATATTGTTGAGACATATAACTGAAAACAAGACATTTTAGAGCTGATAATCATATTAATAATAATTCTTAATATAGACAGGTTTATTTATACTAACAAATCACTTTGCACTAATGAATTATTAACCTGGTTTAGCTTGAAGAACATACTTCTTTCTCTAGCGACTAGCAGGATTTAGTCTGAGACAGAGCTGTCCCATCCTAAGTCACCAACACCCTAGATCCATTTCACTATGTATAGATAGGCAAAACAGAATAACACTTTAAGGCAGCAAAATCCCAGCATATGTGTGACTTGAAGTGTACACCTAAGTAATTAGGCTGTGGGGATTGGGTATTGGATGTTTTCTGTCATTAAGCAAGTATGAAGCTCTGTATAATTAGACAAATTAAAGGAAATTAGAATGTTCAGTCAATCTCTGTGCATTCAGTACATTTTAATTAGGGTCTTTGAATAATCATGTGTGACCACAAAGGATAAATTTGATACTGATGCATGAATACTATAGGGTAAACAATGGGAAAAAGAACACTTTATTTTTTTAGCACTTATCATAGACTGTGATTGATCATAGCATGTACTTTTTGAAAGACAGAGTTCTCTACAAATAGAGTAGGCTGCTTTAAAAGATAACAAGTTTCCTATTACTAAAGGCATTCAAACCAGATTGGTGCTCAAGCTCCTCTTCTTCCAATAAGCTTTCTGGTTACCACCATCCTAGATTTTGAGTGATTCTGAATCAGTCACTTTGTATTTTCTAACTCATCTTTCTGCTTTTACCCATGGCCTGATGTATTCTCATTCCTTCTACTCCCCTCCAAGTTCGCCATGCTCCTGACCTTAGGCCTTCCTTCTCTTCTCTGAACAGGCCAAGCTTATGCTTATTCAGCTCCTTTGCATGTGCCATATCTTCCATCAGTGGTATTCTCCCCTCAGAACAATACTAGCTCCATTTCATCTTTAAGATCTCCAGCAAAATCTTTCCTCTTCAGAGAAACCCATCTTAACTATCTGGCCTAAAATATAAAAGCCCCTACTTGTAACCACCACTTTGAAACTCTTTTTCTTATTGTATTTTCTTCATGGTGCCTATTACCACTTTAAATTACCTTATTTATAAGGTTTTTATTGTTGTTGTTTTTCCCCCAGCACTAAAATGTGTGCTTCATGACAGAATCCTTATATATTTGAATAATAACTGCATCCCTAGCACCTAGAATAGTGCTTGGATGGAAAAAAAGGAAGGAAGGAAGGAAGGAAGGAAGGAAGGAAGGAAGGAAGGAAGGAAGAAGGGAGTATGGAAGGGAGGGAGGGAGGGAGGGTAAAAGGAAGGAAGGAGAGAGTAAAAAGGTTTTAAATTATCTGCTTTAAGCATTTCATTAGCCAGTACATGTTTTACTAAGCATTGTACATTTTACTTTTTAAATGTTTTGTGTGGAGTACAAAAATCAATAAACTGACATAATCCTACCCAAGTCCCTTCTTCTCCAACAAATTGTCTTATTCAATTACTGTCTTTTAGAGATGGAGAAACTGAGAGCCTGCACAGTTAGTCGACTTGCCCAAGGTCATGTGGCAGAGCTGAGACAAGTTCTTTCCACTGCATCACCCTGGAATTTCTTAAACTCTCCAACCAGACTTACACCTTTTCTCCAAAGAAAGTAAGAGCAAGTTCAGAGTCCTTATTTTTAAACGTGCATTAAATGGAAACCTTTGGAAGAGCAGGTGGTGGTAATGCTATGAATCTGGCTCAGCAAGGGAACACTGAGGTCATAATATTTTTCACATTTAGTAACTTCAAAAATATAGAGATGATGTAAACTTCCTAAGACTTGTTGCCAACCTAGTGATACTGGTAACTTTGAGCAGGAGCTTATATCATTGGTCAGTGGAGGGACATGAGTGACCAATGAGCTCTCTCTAGTCAAGAGAGATGCTCTGGTAATGCTTTCAGTTGGCTCTCTTGGATTCTCATCCTGCTTACAGTAACACTAGCAAGGCTGCTTAAATTTCCTATTAGATACATGACAAAAATATCTTATGATGTGAAAAAGTTGCTAAGACTAATAGTGCCTACTTCGGAGAGTTGAAAGATTTAATGTGTGAACAAATTTAATTTGCTTTACAAACATGCTGGCACTTAGCAAGTGCTCATTAAATGTCATTTTGAAATACAAAATAGGTTGAAATGAACTAAATTTGAATATTTTATTTTTGCATTAAATTGGGCTATTCACCACTCAGTCTATCCTGAATTTTGCTTAAAGTAACACACCCTCAGAAGAATCCACAATCATAGGTCAGACATGAAAGGGACATTCATTGTGATCACCTGATTACAAATGAGATCATAAGAAGGAGAGGAACAGTATTACCACCAACACTGGACACAGACAGAGACGTAACCTAGGGCGGTGAAAGTCTAAAATTCAACCCAGATCTCTTTTTCCCAGTCCACTGCCTTCTTCTCTGCACCAGACAACAATGTCAATTGCACTTTGTATTTGGCCCATTTTTAAAACTTTCTTGTACATTAAATACTCTTACTCCCTGAAGATAAGACATAGCTTCACCTTTAGACTAGAGGAGCCCAGTAGGTATGCATTCATTCTGCATATCCTACTGGAAGATCTCTTGACCACACTATATACACTTCATTATACACAGGATCACAAATAGTAGATCACAGCTAGGACACCTCCAGATCTAAAATTCTGTGATTTTATATTTATAATGATGATTCCAACCCAGTTATTCTGGAATGGCTCCCAAATTATTGTTATACATAGCAGGGAAAGAGGTAAAATAATTAATATCTGAAATGATTATTTAAATGGTACTTAAAAAAGGAAAGTATCAATCATTTAGAATTATGTTCTCTACACAGTATGGTTTTTCCAAAACAAAAAAAAAGATTAGTTACTATAAAGGATAGAGGAAGTTAACCTTAAAGATGTTTTAATAATAGTTCTTTTGCAAATATACCTCAAATTTGGGGAAATTAACACTTTCTATTCATGGAGAATGACTCTCAGTCTAATTATCAGCAGCCTGTCACTCATCATCTGGTAAACAAGTCCCTATAATTTTCTTTATCAAAACTAAGAGACTTAAGAATTATTTTGCTTGACTTCAGCAATTTTTTTTACTTTACTTCAGCAATATGCTCCTGTAAGTCTGTATATTTTTCTCATAAGTCAACTTATTTTTACTGCTAATTTACATATAAACTAAGGACATTTTAGCTCCATTTAATTGACCTTCCACTGGCATTTAAGCTTTAAAAGGAAAGTGAAACAATTCACCTCATCTCCGCAGGTGAGAGTAAACAAAATTAATGCGCATCCTTTGGCTCTTAGTAACGGGTCTACTTTCATTCTCTGAAATGTATCATATCAAAGGAGATAAAGAATGCAATGGGCTAAGAATGAAGAATTTGGGTTTGAGTCCCTGCTTTGTAGTGCTTTGCACACTCTCTGACCTTTCACTACCAGTGTCTGAGTTCATTTCTTAGTCTGTAAGAGGGTAGAATCAGTTACACTATTCAATTCCCTCTCCCAATAAGTCACGGATCTGTCAATAAACAGCAAAAGGTTTAGGAGATGGCACAATTAAATTCCTTCAACACTCCCACGCACCTGTGAATGACTTAGCAGCAGAAAATAGCCATGTTCCTCTCAGTGTGGATTTAGCTTCTTCCAACTCGAAGCAGCTGGGCAAGTAAGCAGATGTACTTGTGATACTGCAAAAGAAAGTACCAAGTGTCCTGTACTTCTCAATGTTTCACTGAGAGATAATTTAGAAATTTTTATTTCTATATTTGAGTGGTTCCTGAACCCTGCCAATACACATATGCATTACATTCTTGTAGGAGTCCACTTCCTCCTTCTAGCACTCAGGCAATACAGTGGTCAAATCCTCAGTCTCTCTGACCTTGAATCAGTACAATCGGCTTACAATCTGTGCTTAGCTTCCCTCTCCCTCAATTTATTCTTGTCTCAGGATGATTTCCCCAGAACAAAAATCAGACCACAACCGAGACCTGTTTAAAATCTTGATAACTCCTAATTACCTTCAGAAAAAAAAAACAACATGAAATGAATCAAAACAAAACAAAAAAACTAAGCTAATTAACTCCTCGTTCACATGATTTAATCCCAATCTATCTTTTCCAACTTCAGCTCCCTCTCCACTCTCATCCATACACCCTATAATCTACCCCAAGGAAACATGTATTCCTCTAGAATAATGTCAGACTGTATTCGCTGAGCATTCTCAAAGTGCCAGGCACTTTTACATACATTATGTCATTTACTCAAATAATACACTCAAGATAGATATTATCTTCATGTTTAAGAGAGGTTGAGTAACTTGTGCAAGGTCCCTCAGCTATCAGAGGGTGGTTAGGGCTCAAACGCAGGTCTGACTCTCCATGCTCTTTCCACCTGCCCCATGCTGCCTTCCCAGCAACGCCTTGCACTCACACTCCTTTACACATGCTCTCTCTGCATTCTGAAACATCCTTTCCGTTTCTACCTGTTTGAACCCACTCTTTCCTAAGACCCATCTAAAATGTCATATCCCCTGTGAATATTTTTGTATTCTTCTAATGGAGTATTCTCTTTCATGTGCTGTGTTATTTTGCTTATAGACACATGTAACAGTATGGATAATAGTAGAGCTACTTGTGTGCATGCCTTAGACTCCTATGAAAATGGAAGCTCCTGGAGGGCAAGGGTGATATTAACCCCATTCCCGACATTTAGTGCGGTCGGTACCTGGAATTTGGTAGGCATTCATTAAGTGTCTTTTGGAATGAAAGAATGCATAAATAAGTAAATAAAATGTTTCTATTTTATCTTTATATGCTCATTTCTCAATTTAGATCTGACAGAAATATAGCAAAATCAATCACTAAATACTCCACAGTACTGGGGATTGGCACAGAAAGAAAACTTACAAAAGAGCATAGCTCAAACTTCAAGAATAACTAATTCGTATTCAGAAATGTTATACTACTCATGATAAAACTGATTACTCCTAAAATAAACTGCAACCATTTTCTTGTAAATGATGAAAAAATCCCATTTCTACTCATATTGTGGTTAAAAATAGCCATTTTTTGTCTAAACTGCTCAAACATTAGTTGGCTTCCAATTTTGGAGCCAAATTAAACTTTCAGTCTTTCTGTGTAGATAGGTGGGGATGTTTTCTCACATGAACTCACAGCTAGGCAGAGGGTTGGGTGTGCTCCAGAGTGAGTACCACATTTTTAGTTTATTACAACAATGATGACAATTACCAAGACACAAACACATGGCCCAGTCTAAGGCTTTTGTGGAAAGCATCACTGCAGTCACGAACAAGACTTTACAGATTTAGTCAGACGTGCCTATTTATCCACTAAGGGAAGAAAATGTCTCAGCAATGTAACATGCCAAGAAGATATCGTTTGTGTGGAACCTGCTAACTATTTTTAAAAAGGTAAATACAGGCGAATCAGTGCCAGCAAACTGTGTTTTCCATCTTTGAGAGGGCATTAGAGAAAGAGAAGGCTTTCTCTTGGTAGCATTTGTTAAACACCCAGAGACACACAGGTCTTAGTGCCCTCACGTAGTTCCCTAAGTGAGAGGAGCAAAATCACTCCTCTGTAGTAGCGAGGGAACTGTGGCCACCAGAAAGTTTCTGCCTCTTCTTCTCCACTTTTGGGCCAAAATAACATTCCTAAAACACAGGTTGTATCATGTTACAAGTTTTTACATGAATCTACAACACCCCTATCATCTACAATAAAGCAACAAGGCACTCAAGGCTTGCCTCACTTCAAGCTGGAATGCCCTCCCCTATCCCAGAAGACTCCTACAATCCCACAAAGTGCTGCTGAATTATTTTCCCAAAGAAGCATCCTAGCTTCACTCTGATGAAGCCTTTCTGTGAAGAGCCATTTCTATCATTTCTGTGATTTGTACTGAGTTCCTTGTTTATAAATGTTAAAAGCTCCAAGAATGAAGCTGTCTTGTTGATTTTTGTATTGTATAAAGTATTCAAAGTGGCTAATCAAGCACATTTTTATGTTTACTGAATGAATGACTGAAAAAAATAAGATTTTTACAGGTAAACATAAGAAAGATTTAGGCATAACTGCCTTTTCCTCATAGAAAAATTCCTGATAAGAAGTATAGTCTCAGTAAAGAAGATTTGAGTCAGGTTGTGGAGAAGTAGCACGAAGCTGCAGACACGAAGAAGAAAGAAACCACATCACACCAACAGACCACCTTCATGTTTCCAAGTGTCGTTTGTACTCTGCTGCTTCTTGGTTTCCCGTCCAAAATGAGTTTCAGAAACTCAGCGGGCAAGTCTTATTACGATTAAAAAGAAGACAGGATACGGAGAAAAGACAAATTTCTTGGGTAGTAATATCATTAAAAGTGGTTGCTGGTAAATATTTTTCAAAATGGTACTTTCTCTTCCTATTTCTCACAGGCTTTTGGGAGCAAATCATCCTCAGTGTTTCATGTTACACTTGAAGAAACAGATGCAAAGAGATTAACTCACCCAAGTCCATAGGGCAGTAAGTGGTGGAGAAACAATATGAATACAGGACTTTGACGTTGGAGCTTGACATCAGATTTGTGTTATGATGTCCTGACTAAGCTACTCTTCCAGCTGCCTCCTCTGTGAAACAAGACTACTTACCCGTTTTCTTTGCTCCTCACAGGAGTAAGAAGAAAGCTTAAGATCTTTCCACAAAATGACAGCCTGGGCAAGGGCCTATAATTCTGGAATTCATTCTTGGGTTTTTGAGATATATCATTCATATATGTGAGATCTGACTTATTCAAGGTGTATTCTAATTTATTTTCTGAACTAATTTTGCAATAGCTCATTATATGTATTTACTCTCCATGAAATGAATTGCATATTTATAGATGACCTTTTAAAAGGTCATTGATGTGGAGTGAAGGAAAGGCAGCCTGACGAGCTGCTCCCACAGCGAGTTTCAGTGGAGCTGGAAGAGGAGTGCATGCCATCCAGGCCTGAAGAGCAGAAGCTGTTAGTTGAAAAGAGCAATGTTTCCAACTCTATTTATTAAGTCTATTTACTAAGTCTTTTACTAAATGCTCAGTCCATTGGTATTTGATTTTATCTTTACCCTCCTTATACTTTTTGAACTCATTTTATTGATGCATTTCTAACTTCTTACCATTTATGCTTGGTTACTTTCTTGATTTATAATCAAACATTAGAAATAATCTGTCTTTGAGTGTAGTTTTGGCTCTTAATCATGAATAAATTATTATAGCTATTGTCAGATATGAATAAATAATGACATATTTACATAGTATAATACTATGCAACACTTAAAACACTTCTAAATGTTTTTTATCACATTGAAAATGTTTTAAACCATTTTATGCAGTATTATCCCAAGTTTTAATGTATTTTATGATTAAAATAGTTCAAGGATACTCATTGGTCCTTAACTCTAAATGATTGTATTATAGCTGAGTTTTGTTTTCTTCCTTGTGCCTTTATGTTTTTCAATTTTTTAAAGTGATTAACAGTTATAATCACTTAAAAAAACTTTTTATTCAACTTAATTTTTTCTGGGAGCTTGTGTTTTTGTTATTTCTTTTACTGTATGTTTTCATTGTTCCTCTAGTGTCAGTGATGAGGGGTTCAGGCTTGATCCAGTGGACCTGCTGGAGAGGTCGCCTACAGAGATGGCCAGAGGAAGTTACACTCATCAGGGTACCTGGCACAAGTTTGACCTGCATTTCTAACTGAGTTTCAGAAATCTCCAGTGATGGAACCATTTGTGAAGATTATTTTGGAAGACTCATTTCTTCATATATCAAAGTGACCAGTTGTCACAGGTACTGTGATATGCCTCACTGTACCCTTCTGTCACTCTTCAGGACTAAAGCACTTGTGCCCTAGGTTTTGAGCATGTTGACAGCCAAGTGCTCTCGGCTCTGACTCTCCTGGGATTGTGCTCTAACTAAAATGAGCTGCCTTACCAGGGTCCTCCTTCCTCCTTCCTAGCAGGAACCCTCATTGAAGTGAATGTATAAAATTTTAGATCCTCACTCTAACTTAGAGCAAGTCCAAAGTTTCCCGTATAACTGACTGAAGGCTTCAATATGACTAGATCTTCTTCAACTCCCCTTCCGCCCAATTCTGCTTTCTTTGCTCCCCTGTAAGTGTTCCCAAGAGCACTTCTAACTAGCATTGTGCTGTTAACATCCATCTCAAAAAAAGTAAAGCAAAACAAATCTCCTTCTCAGATACCACTATATGGGGCACTAGAATTGTAAAAATGGCCGTAACTTATTTACATTGTTCTTGCTTGGCTGGACATACTCTGTAGAAACTAATATGCTCAAAGTCTATATATTTTCCTCCTTCCGGCCCCATGGTGATTCTAACTTTGTGAATAGTTACAATTCTCTTGCATACAGTACTTAATTTCTAGGAGCAGTTATAGCTCCCCAAAGTCAGATAGTTTACCATTTTAAAAATACTTCAATTTTTCACCATTTTGGTAAGTGTATGATATTATTTCATTAGTATTTTACTGTGATTTTCCCTGATGACTAATGCTGTTGACTATCTTTTCATATGATTATTGACCTTTTAAATCTTTCCTTCTTGAAGTATCTGTTTTAATATTTTTCCTATTTTATAAGGCTTTCTGTCTTATTCTTACTGACTTACAGAAATTTTTTATGTATTCTGGATATGAGTTTTTGTCAAATGCACTTATTTGTGGTATTTTCTCCCATTTATGAGTAGCTTTCTCATTCTCCTAGTGGTGTCTTTTGATGAATAAAAATTCTTTATTTTAATATGGCTCAGCTATCAAACTTCTAGTGGGATTATAAATTGTTACAAGTACTTTGGAAAATTGTTTGGCAAAGTACCTATTAAAGTAAAACATCACACATACACACACACACATATATATAAAGTAAAACATCATATATAAAGTAAAACATCACAAATCATTATATGTCATATATAATGATATATATATATACATATATATATTGCCTTAAGGATTCACTTAATTGAAATGCATTCATACATCTGTAAAAGAAAAACAGGTAATAGAATGCTCCAAGAGGTACTATTTGTAATGGCTAAATAATGAGAAAATCTATCAGTAGCCTGTGTGAATAAGATGTGGTATAGCCTCCTCTGGAATACTATACATCAATGGGAAAGAATGACCTCAAATTATATCCAAAACTATGGATGAATCTCAAAAGCAGGTTGTTGAGTGAAAGAAGCCAGGCACAACAAGGCATATGTAGTAGTCCATTTAATTATAGTACAGAAGCTGAGAACACTTATCTTTACTGTCAGGGTAGTGGTTATCATTGGGGTAGGGGGTTAGTGACTGAAAGAAAGGACAATGAAATATCTGGAATTCTGGAAATTGTCTGTGTCTTATTCTCTATCTCAGTGTTTATTTTGTTATAGTCACTGAGTATAGTTATACATATACCTATCTGTATGCATGCACATTAGATATAATAATACAATATATTCCATATAATACCATAATAATACATTTCAAAAATGTGCTTCCAAACACAGGATTTTATCAGAACCTCCTAATATACTCTTGGTACTAATGATTCAGAGACCATTATCATTTTAGAGAAGAATAAAAATAAGTGAGGTTTTGAAAATTCAGGTCAATTCATTTCAACTAATATTTTAAGCACTTAATGTATCCTATGAAGAGAGGACACACCAGATAGTAAGACATAAAGGTCCTTACAGTTAAAAAAATGAAACGATTTACTCCCAGAGCACATGGCTAAAAAGGATGATAGAATTTTGGAAATAGATGGAACCTCGGCCACCATCGTCACTCTCCTTAACTAGATGAGGATGAGGCCAAGAGCATGCACTTTTTAGTGGCCCTGATTGGGGCTGGATTTCTAGTTTCAACACTTCATCACTGGGAGGACACTGGGCAAGTGATCTAGCCTCTCAACACCACAGTGCCCTGATCTCAACTGCATGGCTCTGAGGGTCAATTTTAAAAATCTGGGAGCAATTCTGCCTTACCACCCAACAACTTGTAATTACAAGATGAGTTACTATCCCTTCCCTTCAGGTGATCTGAGGTGAATGGTTCCAAGTCCAGCACCCTTTCTAGCGTGTTTTTGCTTCTCTAAATATGTACAAGCAAGATGTAAAGTGTTAGTTACACTGGGGGTGTGAGGCACATGCCACACAGGCCCTGTCGGCTTTCCAGGGAATCTGCCTGTGGAGTTTCTGTGTTTCATAACCTGCAGGTCAGGAGATCCTTTGGTCTAGCAGGGACACAGAAGCTCTCTGGTGTTGACGCATGGCCCTGAGAGTACAGATGAGTAATCCTTTCTGGGAGGAAAGCAGATCCAGCAGCCTGGAAAGCACACGTTCTGGGAGGCTGAGAATGAGCTTAGATGAGCAAAGACCACCATCCTGGGCATGTGACGCAACGCCTGGGGAATGTGTCCGAGTCCAGTCCAGTGGCCATGCTCATCATGTTCTGTAGCTCTCTGAGCCCTGGCAGCTGTCACTGTGACTGATGTGTGACACCCTGACCTTTGCTGACATTGTCCTTCCTTCTTGTCTTTCACACACTGCTGTCCCTGTTTCACATACACACTGATGACATATAGGTCTATGGAACTGCTTGAGGGAAAACCCTTCTCTATTATCCTTGTTCTAGAAGTACAATCTCCATCCTGCTCAGTATAACACTGACTCCAGTAAAACACAGCTTTCCTCTCTACAAGAGGCTCACCCTGAATCAACCATTCTCCCTGTGCCTTTAATAAAAGGAGGGCCAGACTCTTCAGAGTGTATTTCCCACCAATGAGGCAACTCCTTTATATTGTATAAAGTACATTCACATCCAGTACTTCATTTGCTCCTCACGACAGCTTTCTGGGGATTTTTTTTACTTTCACTGATGAAGGAAATAAGATTGAGAGTAGTCTCCTGAAGTGCCCAAAGTTACACAGCAAAGTAAATAACTGTCAGACCTCAAGTCTACTGAAAACCAACCCATTGCTTTTTGCTATGCTGTCTCTCAGACTCCACAGATAGATTTCTGCAGTTCCTACTGCAGAGCAATCTGATCTTTTCTAATTTATATTTGTGCCAGAGAGTCTATTAGCAAAAAGAGTTCTTTCCTGTACTCACCATACTCCATGATATTGAGGAAAAGGAGTACGAGAATAAATGAACAACCTGAGGGAGCTTCGAGAGTCTGTTTGCATGTCATCTCTAGGAAACTATACCTAACCCTTGATCTGGGATTGCCGTCCTCGCCTGTGAGTTCTCATAGCACCCTTTGCACACATTTACACTGTATTTAAATCATCTATTTATGTATTAGATATAAGATTTGTGTGTTCAGGGACTTTGTCTTGTTCATCTTTAAATTTTCTGGTACCTGATCATGGTAAACAGAAATATTTGGATGGTTGATTGGTTGTAAAATAATCTAGTCAGTGGTATTGAGAGTCAAAGCTCTCTAAAGGTAATGTACCTTGACCCTCATTTTACTGAGGAAAGCAATGAAGGCTAGAGAATGAAGAGGACATATTCAAGGTCACAAAAAGCTGCAGGACCACTTCTCCAAAGGCTGCTCTATGCTGCTCAATTTTGGGTTTCTACTGTACTGTTCAAGTTGTCTACCCTTTTAAATCACCCTATTTGGTTATATCTGAAAGTAATAAAGGATACCCCAGTCTACATTGTTAGAGAAGTCTCCCCCTCTAGAAGTACCTCTGATCATGCCTTGAAAATATTCACATGTTCTAGTTACCCTGACGGTGGATAAAAGCAGCTCTTTGGTTCATGTATGCAGTCTCACAGCCACTTCGGTGGACTACTTGCCTTCTCCCTTTACTGATTCCCCTAATCATGGATGTGCTTCTTCTGGCATTCCCAAAGCATTAAGCATGAGGCTTAAAGGTATTTCCTGAGGACGTGAAGAGAGCAACAAGGAACTGAAAAGCCAGAATGGGAAAACTAAATATTGGGTATTACATAACAATGCTTCCTGGAGCCTACCTGCCAAATCAATGGATACCCTTGGTTCTGTGGCTCGGTTGCTTGGAGCATCCTCCTGTACACCAAAAAAGGTAGCAGATTCCATCCCAGCATCAGGGCATATGCCTAGGTTGTGAGTTTAATTCTTCGTTAGAGCACATATGGGGGCAACCCATCGATGTTTCTCTCTCTCTCTCTCCCCTTTCTCTAAAATCAATAATAAAAAATATTCTCAGGTGATGATTTTTTAAAAACGTGTCTATGGCTGCCTGTGTCCCTCTTCAGCACCTCGCCTTCTACCACACTGCTATGGCCTACTTTTCAGAGCTGTTTGCACCAGATCCTTCCCATGGGTATTAGGCCCTGACCCTCAATTCTTGTCTTCAGTCCTTCAAAGGAAATATAAAAGAAACTTTAAAAAAATATTGGGGTGACATTGTTAATAAGATTATATAGATTTCAAGGATACAGCCTTTCTGATCATGTATCTTTCTCTGATACATGATCTGTGTATCCACCATCCAAAGTCAAATCATCTTCTGTCATGATATATTTGGCCCCCTTTACCCTCCCCTACCCTTTTCCCTCTGGTAACCACCATACTTCTGTCTGTCCAAGATACATCTCACTCCCCTACTTTCATGATTCACTAGGTAAAATACATAAAGGTAGGTTTGAGGAATTTGCATTTATTCCCCTTACCAGTAATTGGTTACACAAAGACCAAAGAGTAGGTACTTAATGCATAGCTAGAACATTCCACAAAATGAGCTCTCCCAGAAGAGAAAGTAGTGTACCTCAGAAAAAAAATTACTTCTTTATTGAACTGCAAGGAGAATAATCATAGGAAGCTTAGAATGCCTATTTTATTCTGGTTTCTGTCAATCAAACATTTAGGCATCCATCGCTGGAGTAATTTTCCCAACACTTGGGAGATACACACTCAGGTACAGATAGCCAGTGGCAAATATATGGGATCCATGCATATTATTAATGATAATTAACATTTATTGAGTGGGTGCTTTATGCCAGGAATGGAACTTAGCACTTTACATGCATTCTCTTATTTAATCCTTCCAGAATCCCATGAAAAGCCACAGTATGCATTCTGGGTGTGGTTTAGGGTGTGGCTGGTTCAGTGCCCAAATCTTGCCATTTATCCCTTCTCTTCTCCAGAGTTCCCAGCCAAAGAGCATATTCACCAAGGAATCAGCAGCCAAATGGGAAAAAAAAGTGCTGATTTTTATTAATGTTTGGGAAAGTCCACAAAGGAAAACTCTTATGAAACAGAATTGAAGAACAGAGCTTAGGCCCGAGGCTTAGGAGAAACACACCCTGTGTCGACTCACCCAGCCTTCAGCTTGAACAGAAGCTAGAACAAAGCAGAGTGTGGTCAGCCTCCTAAAGGGATGCCAAGAGTGGGGGTAAAAGTGTCACGAAATCTGCTCTTCCCACTGACTCTCTAAAGTTCTGACCAATGAGACTGACAATTCCTGCTCCCTAGGAAAGCTCCAGGGAGGTCAAAGACTGTGATGTAAGGGAAGAAATGCAGCTGCCTTCACTATGGGTCAGGCAAATCAGTGAACACAGGGAACAGAGAGCCATGCATAGGGTGAGGCAAAGTAGGTTTACAGTTGTGTGTATGGCAAAGAATACAATAATTAATAAATAATAACACAAGAATAAACTCTGTATGCCACATACAACTGTAAACTTACTTTTGCCCCACCCTGTATGTGTACTCTTTCCCTGTTTGAAAGAGGAGGAAATCACAGCTTAATGAAGTGAAATGTCTCGTTTATTATCTAATGGCTAAGAAGCCTTCTTCAAAGTCAGGCTTTTAACAGATGCCTCATGATATCACTGCTAATCTTGACTCTTGCTCTCTCCAATACATATGGTCTAATGTTTCCAAAGTTTTTCTCCATTATCTAGGAACCTCCAAGGACTATTTCTTGTAGTCCAAGTTCATGAACTTGGTTTGCCTTTGTCACAACATAACTGTCACTGCTTTTCTTCCCTGCTCTCGCACCACTGAAGGTGTTTCTACCTGGGAAGCTTCTAACAGATTCGTTTGCGCAGTGTCTGGAAACCTGTTGGGTTTCCCTGGGATCCACCCCACCGTCTGCCATCATCAGCTATGTGTCACAGTTCTCATGGAGCCGAGGGGCTTGGAGTTCTCTTGTACTCAATTCATGTTGGCTTCTGGGCAGAAATCGGGGGACTTCCCTCACTCTTTCTTTGGTGTGGGTGCTGAGGAAGTGCCACAGTATCTCTGGGACTTCTAGAGAAATCTATTTCTTCAGCATCTGTTTGCTGAGTCAGATATTGTCTGTGGGGCTGGTCAGGATGACCAAGGCAGCAGGCTGCTCAGCACCCCCTTTCCATTTGGAACCAAAATGGCATTTGAACCAAATGCCCTTATGATTTGTTTCTTGTGCTGACACCCAAGTTTTCAAAATTTTATAAGATATATCTGAATTCCAAGAAAAACACAGTTAATTCACCTGGAAGTCTTACTAAAAACTGTTCTACTAATCTTAAAAGCTCCATGCTTCTCATTAGTAATATGCAAAAAAAGAGAGAGATAAAAGTGAATGTGAAGGGAACACATTGTTATTGGCCCTATAAATATTGCTAACTCTCCCTCACAGCATGTCAGGGGAACATGTGAAAGACAGCAATGGGCAACAGCACTTCTCTTGGGCATTTGCTGAGGACTGAATGTCGGACTCACCAGTCTCCCATTGCCCATTTCTCTCTATTTTCTACCACTGAGCTCTGTCAGAGGACAGAGTCCTTATAATGTCAGCTTGCTTAGGGTACCTCACTAGTTAGATGCACCCTTCCCCCAAGAATACACTCAACTCCCATGTCTGTGGTCACCCATACTTCTGAATTAGAGACTTTTTCTATTAGTTATGGCTTTATGAAATGGACTCAACTCCTCCCTGCTGTCAGACAAGGAAAAGAGTGTTATACCCTTCTGATGTTTAAATGTTCAAGTTTATAACTGCTTGCTGATCCAAAAACAAATACAGAAAATAGATTTAACAACCTAGATTTATTAATATCTGACAATAACTATAATACTTTATTCATGATTCAGGACCAAAACTACACTCAAAGGCAGACTATTTCTAATGCTTGATTATAAATCAAGAAAGTAACCCAGCATGATTTAGTAAAGAAAAGGGTTATTTAATAATTCCTTTCAATCTTCTCTTGCTAAACACCTACTGTATGCAAGCTCTCACCACATAATGGTGATGGTGAGCAGAAAGAGCTGGATAAGACAGAGAGAGGACTTCGACAAGCACTAATAGCAACATATACATGTATCTATATGCATGCAGGTTTTATAGATTATATCAGGTCTTGCTCACTTCAGTTGCCTTTAATCATCTCTTAAACCTGAGGAGGAATTTAATTCAGCTACTTTGTTGAGGGTTGTTTCTTATCTTATGTTTTGGATAATACACTAATGTTCTAGTATCACAGAAAGACAGAACCTTAGAAAGGACTGTCTAGAAAGAACATTAGACGTCACTAAGTTTCATCCCCCACAGTGCAGATGAGGAAATTGTGACCTGGATGATAGAGTGGCTTGCCAATTCCAGTCCCAGAGTTGGGAGGCGAGCTTTGGCCAGCCTTTCTTTCTGAAGCCCTTAAATACTTTCATGTCAAGTGTATATGTAATGCATAAATTTAATAATTATATATTGGTGGCTTATTCTGAATCAGCATTAGGTAGAAAGAAGTTTATTATAAAAATGAAAAGATAAGAGAATGTACAGGGACAAAATGTTTCAAATATATTAATGTGCTTTTTCTCTTTTTTATGGTTATTTAGTTTTTATATTTTTCCCTGATTTTTATTACTTTGCTGAAGGCACTCACTTGTCTCATGTTGGCAAAGGAGATAAAGGGCTATTAGAGAAGTAAGACAAAGTAATTTTTTTCTGTTTCTCATTTCCAAAAGAGAATTATGTAGACCATCCTTACTAGGTATAATTCGATGACCATAAAATACAAGCATTTTCACTGGATAATTCAGTGAGTTTTGACAAATGCATACCTCATGTAAACATCATCATCTTTAAGCTGTAGAGTTTCCCTACACAACAGAAAGTTCCCTAATGCAGAGTCAATGACCCCCACCCCGACCTGGCCTCAGAATCTAATGACTTGCTTTCTGTGACTATACATATATCTTTTATACAATTACATATAATGGAATCATAAAATACATAGCCTTCCTTATATCTGACTTTTTCACTTCCTTAATGTCTCAAGATTCATTCCTACTGTTGTGTGTATTAATATTTTGTTTTTATCACTGAGTAGTATTCCATAGTATAGGCATATCATAACCATTAGTTGATGGATAATTAGGTTGTCTCCAATTTGGTTTGGGCTATTATGCTATTAAGGAAATTTGCATATGTGTATTTGTGTGGACTTACATTATTATAAATATGCAAAATTATTATATCATAATTTATATATATTTTCCACTTAATGAGGTCCTACCATAATGTTTTCCAAAGTAACTACATCACTTTTCACTCTCACCAGCAATATAAGACAGCTCTAGTTATTATCCTCAAACACTTTTTATTGTCAGTCATCTTAACTAGAATTTATTTCTTTCATCTAACTTATTACACATATTGCCTTGAAATTGCTTATAATATTCCCTACTATACTTTTGCTTT
The DNA here is from genome assembly GCA_028533065.1 of Trachops cirrhosus. Lineage (NCBI taxonomy): Eukaryota > Metazoa > Chordata > Mammalia > Chiroptera > Phyllostomidae > Trachops > Trachops cirrhosus. The sequence continues at coordinate 148,807,462 of CM052539.1, forward strand.
TAGTATGGACCATATTTCATGCTGATATTTGTGAGTGAATACTTTTCCTTCTTTTTATTAGTAGTACTATAAATTAATAATTTTATTGATATTTTTGTTTTGTTCTATTTATAGTTTTTTAATGACTGTTTCCACATTTTAGATTTTCTTCTATATACTTAGTTTTGGTTTCATTGTTATTTTTTCAGTGTCTTGTGGATATGTAAATTGCCTTTAGACATTTCTTCTTTTATAATTTTAGAAATTTGAGCAAGAAATTTCCCTCTAATGCTGCTTTTGTTAGACTTCAGACATATTATTATGTTGTGTTTTATATTTTCATGTTTCAAATATTTTTCAATTTTCCTTGTGATTCTTATGATTATGTTATGGTTTTGCATAATTATAGGGGTAATGAATTTTGTAGAATACCACAGAGGTGAAGTGTGCTTCTCATCATATTATGTCAGGAAGTAAATAATAGTAATATGACTTTAAACTGGTGATGTTAACCTTGATCACTTGGTTAAGTTGGAGTTTGCCAGATATTCCTCTGTAAGTTTACTAAGCTTTTCCTTTCCATACTCCTTTATTTGGAAGCAAATTCCTAAATCCAACCCACACTGAAGAAGGAGAGAATTAGCCTACAGTTTCTGGAAGGAGGTGTAGCTATGCATTATTATTTGGAATTCTTTTGGAAGGAAGGTTTTTTCCATCTCTCTTTTTTATCTGTTGGTTTAATCACTTATATTAGTATGGACTTGGCATTATCTATTTTACATATTATATTCCACTACTATATTATATGTTTCTTTGCTCTAATTACATCAGCTTTAACCATTGAAGGCTCTTTCTGATTGGCTCCTGTGTCAACTTGACAAGTTTCATCTTTTGTTTTTTTTAGTGCTTCCTTATTTCTGGCACTCACTGCAAGATGGTTCAGGTTCATTTCGTGTTTTCCCTGCGTTAAGCCTAAAATTAGCAATTTGCCTAGGAACGTTGGTTCTTTTCTTTATGTAGATTCAAGTTTCTGACCTATATCATTTTTCCTTTGCCTACAGAATTTCTTTTAACATTTCTCAAAAGGAAGATCTGCTGGAAATAAATTAACTCAGTTTTTGTTTGTATGAGAAAAACCTTGATTTCTTCCTCATATTCAAAACATAATTTATTCAGATATAGAATTTTAGGATGGTGGTTTTGTTTTGTTTTTTCTTTTCAACACTAAAAATATCATTCTACTCTCTTCTAGATTAAATGGTTTCTGATGAAAAGTCTGTTGTAATTCTTATCTTTGTACATTGATGAAGGTCTCTGCCCACTCCCTGCTTCTATCAAGGTTTGCACTTTTTCTTTGGTTTTCTGAATTTGAATGTGATATGCTTAGAGGTGTGTTTTGAAATATGTTTGTTTGTATGTTTATTATCTATCCTATTGAGATTCTCTGAAGTTTCTGCATCTGTAGGTTATTGTGCCTGTTATTAATTTTGGAATGTTCTGTCATTATCACATCACATTTTCTCTTTGATCATCTATTTCTTTTTCTCTGCTATTTCAAATAGTATCCCACAACTATTGACTGTTCTGTTATTATTTCCCTTCTTTCCGTCCTTCGTTCCTTCCTTCTTTCCTTCTTTCCTTCCTTCCTTCCATATTCTTCTTTCCCTTTGAATTTTAGTTCGGAATGTTTTTATTTTATTTAGTCTTGCTTGAACTTCACTGATTTGTGAGCAATGTCAACTTTACTGATAAGCGATCAAAGGCGTTCTTCATTTTTGGTACAGTGTTTTTTTTTCTAGAAATTCCTTTTTATTCTTAATGTGTTCATCCTTCTGCTTGCATTGCCCATCTGTCCTTGCATGTTGTCTACTTTTTTCTTAGAGCCCTTAGCATATTAATCATAATTATTTTACATTCCTTTGTGATAATTTCAATATCTGTGTCATATCTGAGGATGGTTCTGAGGATGATTTGTCTCTTCAGACTGTGTTTTTTCTTGCCTTTTGGCATGCTCTGAAAGCTGAATATGTTTTATTGGGTAATAGAAACTGAGATAAATAGGCATTTAGTGTGAGGATTTATGTTAATCTGCCTAGGAGTTGGGCTATGTTTAATGTTTGCTGTTTCTATAAGTGCCAGAAAATTCAAATTACTTTGGTGTCCCTGTTTTTGTCTCCTTTCTTGATGTTGGGCTTCCTTAAGGATTCCTCTTAAGACAGAGTCTGTGTCTTGCATCTTTTTAAGTTGTAATCCACTGTTATTATACTGGAGGCCTACTGGTGTGGAGATAAAGTATGTGGTTGGAGGGGGGAGTGTTTGATGATTCACTGATTAAAATATTAGTCTCTTTAGGAGGCTTGTGTCTAGGGAATATGACTTTCATAAAGGTTTCCCCAGTGATATATACTTTGCCATTTCTTTCTCCCACTGCCTTCCCTGACTATAGCATTTTCATTTTTTCCTCCTAAACCCATAACCCCTGCTGAGTATATTTTATTTCTTTACCTTTTAAGTGAGACAGAAAGCTGAAGGGTCTGGTGTGAGGAATTCCCTTATCTTACTTAAGGAAGTCTCTGGAAAATTTTTTTCTTCTGAATAGTAAACCTTTGTTATGAGTGTTCTAAATATATTTCACAATTATTACTATTACAGTCTGAATTGTGTTCCCCTAAAGATATGTTGACTTCCTAACCTCCAGCACCTATTAACATGACCTTAATTGGAAAAAGGGTCTTTGCATATTTAATTAAATTAAAATGAGGTAATTAGGGTGGATCTCAATCCACTAAGACTGGTATATTATAAGAAAAGAAAACTTTGAACACAGACATGCAGAGAGAATGCCATGTGATGCGCAGAGGCAGCAACTGGAGAGCTGCAGCCATGAGTCAGGGACACCGAGAACGGATGACTGCCACTGGGAGAGAGGAAGAGGCAGCAAAAGATTCTTCCCTTTAGGTTTCAGAAAGAGCATGGGCCTGCTGACACCTCGATTTTATACCTCTGCCCTCCAGAACTATGAGCCATATCCACTTGTGGTACTTTGTCATGGTAGCCCTAGAAAACTAATGCAACTACTTTACCCCTTCCCTTGATAAACCCATAAAAGGATCTTCCTTGAATTTTCACTATGAGTATCTGGTTGAGTTTCTGGATATAATGCTCACAAAAGTGTTTAGGTCTTCTTGAGACTTTAAGGCTTAGTAGAATTTTACACTTATGGTAGTCCACAGTTAGCCTTCAGAAGTTTATCGAAGTTACCAGTTAATTGTTTCTACAAGTGTATGGTGGGCTTCCACTCCAGGAAAATAGATCTCACCTGCATCTCTCTGGATGCACCCATATCCAAATATCAGAGTGGTGGATGGTCCTTTTACCTCATTTCTCTGATGGATCCAAGAAAAGTCACTAATTTTCAGTTTTCACAGTTGCTGTTGTTAGTGTTGTTGTTGTTATGGTAGAGTGAAAACTTCCAAGCCCTTTACACATCAAAGCTAAAACAGCAAGTTTATTTAGGAAGCAAAATTTAAGTGCAAAATGTGCTTATTACTACTGGGGTGTCACTGGTGCTAGGTCATCTCAATGGATACATCTAGAAAATCTATACATACAGACTACCCTCATGTATGCACGCACATCTATACTATATTGTGTTCCTCTGTTTAACCCACGTGTGTCTGTATTTTAATGTGTTTTTCCGGTAGGCAGCATATACATGGTTCTCACTTTTTTTCTGGATAATCTTGGCCCTTTAATAGGAGTGTTTATACAATTTCTTTCACTATTAGCATTAAAATGATGGATTTTAAGTCTTTTACCTTGCTATTTAAAGTCTATTTTTATTATTTTATTTTTATTTTTCTGCCTCCCAATGGATTATTTGTATTCCTTTTTATTTGTATTATTCGTCTATTAGGTATCCTTCTGGTTTTACTTGTTTGTTGGTTGGTTTTAGTAGTTGCTCTGGGGTTTCAATATACACATTTTTAGTTCAAAGTTATGCTTATGTGTCATCCATGCTATTTATTTTTTGCTATCATTTTTAAATATTTTGCTTCTATATGTTCTACAACTCTTCGATATATTGGTATTATTTTCTTTTTAAACAATTATTTTTCTTTTTACACTAATTAAAAATGACAAAAATTATCTTTACTAAATTATCATTTCTGGAATTCTTATTTATTCCTTTGTATACATCAAAATGTCCATCTGTCTGCAATTCTTTTGACTTTAGAATTTCCACTAATATCTTATAGCACAGGTCTGCTGACAATAAATTCTCTCAGCTGTTTGTCTAAAAAACAAAGTCTTTATTTCACCTACATTTTAAAAAGATTTTGTAATAAATATAAAAGTCTAGATTAATATTTTTAAAATTTTATTGCTTAGCACTTAGATGCCATTTTTTCTAGTTTCCATTATTTCTATAGAAAATTTTTTTCTTTGATATTTTTATATAAAATTATCTTTTACTCTGGCTTCTGTTGAATTTTTCTTTTTATAATTGTTTTTTAGCAATTTCATTTTGATGTCTCTTGGTGTGGTTTTCCTTGTGTTTATCCTGCTTAGGTGTTTATTGATTTTATTGAGCCTGTCACTTTATAGATTTCATCAAATTTCAGAAATTTTTTAGCCACTATTTCTTCAAATAATTTGTATACCACCTCCCCTTCATACACATACACATACACACACACACACTTTTGGGGTTCCAACTAAATGTGTTTTAGTCTTATTGATAGGTCTCATAAGTCACTACCGCTCAAACTTTCTCCAATCTATTTATCTTTGTGCTTCAGCTTACATAATTTTTATTTCTATTCCTCAAGTTCATTGATCTTTTCTTCTGCAGTGTCTGAACAGTATTATATTTTTCAGCTCAACAATTTCATTTAATTTTTTGTTTATAAATATATATATTAGATAAGTATCTTAAAAAGCTGTTATATATGTACATATATACATATATATGTATACACATATATACATACATAACATGTTTTATATATGTGTGTGCATATAACATATGTTTTAAGATACTTGTCTAATAATTCCATAATTCTTGAGGTCTTTCTAATTGACCAACTATTCCTCTGGTGATTGCTTACACTTTTCTGCTTCTTTACATGTCTGTTAATTTCCACTTTAGTCTAAAACATTGTAAATATTATGTTTGAATGTTTGAACTTTATTATCTTTAAAGAGTGTTAAAATTTGTTTTGGAATGAAGTTAACTTACTTGTGAATCATTTTGATCTTTTCAAAAATTGTTTTTAAGCTTTGTTAGGACAATTCTAGAGTACACTTTATTCTAGTGCTAATTTAGTCTGTCCACTAAAGCATGACCTTCCTGTGATCTCCGATGAATGGCCAAGGTGTTCAGTTAGGCCTCTTCACTTTAGCTTGCTGGAAATTGAACAACTCTTAGCCTTCTCTGTTTTTTTTTTTCCACCCTACAGAGCCTGAAGAAACTTTTTCAAGCCTCAAGGGGTTTCACCCTACAAATGTAAAACAGCAGACTCAAGAGAATTCTCATGAATATTTCTAGAGTGTTTTTTTGATAAATTTATCCTACCTAGTAACTTGCTTCATACATTCTAAATATATCAATGTCCCAGAACTTCAACATTTTTCTCTTCAACAAAGCAAGATTGTTCTCTAGTAGGTCTTCCCTCCCTGAGCCATGGTTTAACGTGGCTTACCACACTTATTTTCTTTCACACTCAGGGTCACACTCCTGTGCTTCTTGAGGTCTAATAGCTGAAAATAGTTACTTCATATATTTGGTCTGGTTTTATAGCTGATTCTGAAAGAAGGGCAAATACGGGGTCTGGCATAAGTAACACCTTCTTCGGTGTGGTTGGCTGGGTAATAAGATGGGTGAAATAATTTATAGTTTTAATTTGAACATTTCACCTAAAATGTCATATGATATACTTGAGTATGATATTATTATGTAACAGGATTATATGCTTATCATTTTGTAATAAAAGATTTTGTAATAAGAAAGGGAAATTATTTGTGCCAGACCCTGTATACTAGTTACTTCTTTGAAGCTGGAAAAAGAAGTCTTCAAAATAGAATTTTTCAGGTAAGACAATGTTATAAACTTATTCAAACTTACTTGAAGAAAACTTCTGCATTTTCAACAGACTAGGGTCAGACAATTTGTTTTGTGTGGTGTTGAGAAGGTAAGCTTTTGCCTATGTCTCAAGGTTTTGTGCCTTATTTACCAAAAGCAAATGAACCAAAAACCCCCAAAACCCACACTGTAAAAAAGAGAAAAGATCTTTCAACCAAAGGAATTCTGTGAAGAAGAAAGGAGAGAGCAGAAGAGGTATGAAGTCAAGTACCAATGTTCTTGTTTTTTCACTTTACTGTCACACCTGCAATTTAGTGGTAATCATTAGAAGTTTTTAAACATTCCAGTAGAATGGAGGAGCCTAAGAACATGGAAGCTTCTATAATATGCTTTCAAAGAATGTGGAGTAGGTAAAGGCTCCCGAAAGCACTCAAACCTTAAGCCAAGCACCACTTTCAGTATTGTGCATATAAGTATAGGACCAATGACATGGAGGTAGGATCTAATATTTTAATGAAAGAAGATCTTGAGAAATGCTCTTGCTTCTTCAGTCTCTGTGGGAAGAATTTGTGTACCTTGGGAAAGAGATCCAGAGTTACCAAAAAGAAATTAAATGGATAGAGACCTGATCTACAGACACCAGCATATACCCTCATTGAAAAACAAAACAGACAGGACAAGTTACATTTCAATTATCACCAGTCCAAGGAGTAACACAAACCATCTGACTTCACTAACCACGTCAAGAATATAGAAGATGCCACGTCAACTTGTATCTCTCTTACAGCCATGGAGTTACTTAAATTACTATTTTCCCAACACAAATCCAAATGTCATTTTGGAGAGAAGCCAGGTAGTAGTCACAGACTAGAAATCTGAAGAACTAAGCATAGTCCTTAGTCCTTCAGGCAGAGACTGAATTATCTAGAAAGAACACTTAAGTTGTAAGTCTGTCAAAAATTGTGTAAAGGAATTTAAATAATATTTTATATTTATAATTGGTTAAATATAAATAAATATAGTAAATGCAATATAATTAATGATATTACAATGTGGTAAGAGTTTTGATGACAGTGAAATATAGATGCTATGAAAACACAAAATATAAATTAATCTTAGCCAGTACACTTGTAAAAATATCTATGAAGTAGATAGTACCTAAAATGGATCTTTAAAAATTGATAATGATTCAAGGAAAGGAAAAAAAAATGAGGCATTTTCAGTAAATGAATGAACCACAAGTATAGTCAAGTAATATAAAAATATTTCAGAGAGAGCATGAACAACAGTGTGGTGATTGCTGGCGGTAGGGGGCTATAAGAGGACTAAAAGGTAATGTAAAAAATACAATAAAGATTAAAATTAATAAAAAATAAATAAATAAACAAAAGGAACAAATAATTCAGTATGTTTTAAGCTCAGGTTAGAAAATGAGTCTATTAAAATATATCAGTTAATTTGGATAGTCTTAAATGACATACCAAGAATTTTAACTGTTATTAATAATTTAAAAACTATTGTTCTTATGAGCATTTTTTATGTGCTAAGCTTTATTAGTTATTCATTATTGAATAACAAACTACTCCAAATTTAGTGAATTAAAACAGCATGCATCTATTATCTCGGTTTCTATAGGTCAGGAATCTGAATGTGGCTTAGCTGGGGTTTTACAGAGCTGAATTCAAGATGTAGACTGGGGATGTGTTCTCAATAGAAGGCTCTACCGAAAAAAATCTACATCCAAGATCACTCATGTAGTTGGAAGAATTTATTTTCTTACAGTTGGAGGGCTGAGGACCCCATGTTTTTGTTGGCCAGAGCATGGGGACAGCTCACAGCTCCTAGAGGCTGCTCACAGTTACTACATGACTGCGTGCTTCATTGAACCAACAGAAAGTCTCTTGAGCTAGCAATATGATGCTTTATATAATAAAAGGGAATCATGCAAGTGACATTTTTCACCTTTGCTCTATTCCATTGGACAGAAGCAAAAGTCACTGATCTAATCCACACTCAAGGAGATGGGATTTCCTAAGGGCATGAACACTAGTATCAGAAATCATGGTGGGAAGTCTTAGAAATGGCCTATCACTCAAGGACACTGCTAAGAATCTTAAACATTATTTCAATCAATCCTCACAACAAACTACAATAAGTAAGAAGGGAAGATTACATTTCAAATAAACTTATTTATGAAATATTTCATGCATAACTATTATCAATCATGTAAGACACATTAGAGCTTTGCATTTTAACTTAGTGTGCTTAATAATTTGAATAAATTTGATACTAAGTTTAGTTATTTCTATAACTGTGGACATGTGCATGGGTTATCTAGCTTTTCTGAAGTGTGATGTCCGGGTACTTTATTCTATTTATAACTATGATCACAATACCTCCACTAATTAGAATATTATCAGTATTTTAACACTGAAAACATTGAAATATGAGGAAATTAAGTAATTTTGCTAACTGCTGACTTCTAGGTGCAATGTATGGGTAGTATAGAATAGTTTTCGAGTAATCTATATTTAACAAGTAAGAACATAAGGGAGAAAATGAGAAGGAGACTAGGTAGTAGTTATCTGTAGCAGTGTGATTTGTTGAGTAGGACATACTGGTACAACTCTTTGACTGAACCTGGGAAGCAGAATTCACTAAAATCTAAAACTCTAGTTTTGATGACTAAATAATATGCACAATTTCTTACTTTATTCCAGCCCAGATCCTTATTTTTTTTGCCTTGGATCTCACCTCTGATTTTACCCTAAGTGTAATATCAGAAAGGGAATAAATAAGTCTGAAATATAGAGGCAGGAGGTAATGGAGACAGCTAGCTGCATTTCTAACTTATAATGTTATTCTTTCTTACTAATGGAATCCCTGTGTCACTGGGACCGATCATACCTGGACAAAAGACCAAACTTTCTAATTTCCACAACAGCTAGAGTGGCTATGTGAATAACTTTTAGCAATGAGATATAAGTAAAAATTGCTGAGAAGGATTTATTGGAAGTTTCCATAAAGGAGTGTCACAGACATTTAGGAAAAGCTCTTATTTTTCCATTCTTTTCCAGCCTGAAATATATGGTTGAAAGTTGGAAGTTCGAGCAGCTTCCATTCTGTTAATCCTGTGAGATTTGGTGTGGGGTGGCAGTGGGGATGGTGGTGTTGTTACAGTAGTTAACCTATGATGACAAGTTCTGCTGAATTCAAACAGTAGCGTCAAAGTCAAACTACTGTGTAAACCATAGGCATATCAAGTGCTGTGAGTCTAAGCTCTAAAAGCAATGAACGTGACAACTTAGGGGAACTAATTTCATCTCTCTTATTTTTAGTTTTGTCGTTGGCAAAATGGGGGAAATACCTAAACTAGAGGATTACTGAAAAGATGTAATTTTTATGCAAACCTTAAGCAATTATAGAAAGATTCACTGCTAACAGTATGAATGGAAATGAGAGTCTGAGCAAAGGGCAGCAGACCAGGGAATGAAAAAGGGGTGGTGCAGAGAAAACCCACCTCAAAGGCAGGCTGGCCTACTTAAACTACCTTTCAGTACCTTACTCATGGGTTCGTTCTGCTTAAATTCTTGTTGAAAAAAAATGTTTTCTGGTGGACAGGCTTTATTTCTCTGCCTTTCTCTCGAGGAAATTTAGGGAGTAATTAAAAACAATCCCACCTGCTGCAGCTCTTCCAGGAGAAGCTGCAGGCTGCAAGCATCCAAGTATCTCTTGTCATGGGCGTGCTCAGGTGTAGACACTGTAGCCTGTAGTGGATGTGTGCGGGAACCGATTCCCAGGTAACTATGGCAAAGGCAATTTTGTTTGCTAAATATTGGCAATGGCCGGGGAAATAAATGAGAACAGTCAACAAATCCTGAGAACGGTCTCTTCTCTTAGGTGATACCAAGATACAGACAATGTATCATGCCCTCTGAATGTGAATGGTGGCCAAGAGACACATTTAGGTAAGATACTGCTTCAAACAAAAGGTCCTGGGTAATGAATGCATTTAGAATAGTACATGATTGTCAACTCTGAAATAGCTAAAGGGAGGTGTATTAGGTTTTTCAACACAGTGTGTGTACACACACACACACACACACACACACACACACACACACACACACACTCATTCCCAGCTGCTCAAGCAGAGAAGCAGAGAAGCAGAGAAGCAGAGAAGCAGAGAAGGGGCAAATTCTCTTTTCCTGCCTTTTGTTCTATTCAGATCCTCAATGGATTGGATAATGCCCCTCATATTGGACAGGGCAATCAACTTTACTGAGTAGATGGATCTGAAAATATCCTCACAGACATACCCAGAAATAATGTTTAAACAAATATCTGGGCATCCTGTGAATCAGTTAAGTTGACACGTAAAATTAACCATTATTGGAGACTTAATGACTTCAGATGTTGAAAACCTTAGTGTAGCACTAGCTTATTACCCAGTCATGGCTGCAAGTCCCAGGGCATTATGCTCTGTCTAAACTCATGGCATTCTACTCTGAATTCACATCTTACTGAGTTGTTATGTTCCATTGCAACACAAACTCAATATCTCTAAAAGTGAACTCATCATGTTTTCCATATTAGGTTGTACACAAGAAAGAAAGTCCAACTCAAACTGGATTGAGAGGAAAAACAGAAGAATAGATTTATGTAACTGGAAAGTCTAAGATATTAGAAGCAGCTTGATTAATGGGCTAATGTAATTAGACTTTGCTCTTTATTTCTCAGTTCTATATTGGCTTCAAAGTAAGGCAGACTATATGCTTATGGAGAAAAATGGTAGGCAGCAACTCCAAGCCATTCTTCAGGAATGTCAATAACAAAGCACTTTAAAAAGCCTAATAACTAATATAACGCATAATGCAATGAAATTAAAAATCAATAGCAGAGACATCAAACTTCCCATGTGTTAGTAAACTAATAAACACAATTCAAAAGAAATTATGAATCAAATAGTATTTCCAGAATTATTGAAAATGAATGCTATGCCTCCACTTCCGGTTAGCATGCAAAAAGTCAAAACTCTTTAAAAGTCAAAAAATCCATTTATGCTATAAATGAGTTTTTGAAACTTATCAGAAGCTCAAGCATATAAAAATACAAAAATAAATTAAAATTATTTCTAGGATAGAAGAGAACCTCTCTTATTTCCATGCCCGGGGAAGTGGTAGGAGGCAGAAGATTCTTCCATAGATGGTGATAAACAACATCCTTTGTGCCTTTTGTGATTTCTTCATATGCGTATGTGCTATAAAACCCACAATATTATTATTTTTGCCTTAAACAATTACTAGTCCTCTAAACAAATTTAAAGGTAAATATTCACATAATAAAAAATAAAAAATGTATTTTATATTTTCCTGGATATTTATCTTTCTGATACACTTCATTCTCTTTTGAAGAATCGGGATTCCATCTGGTATAATTTCCCCTTTTGTTAAAGAACTTATTTTTATCATTTTTCATAGTGCCAAAATAATTAATAATAATAACATAGGTTTTATAGAACATATTTTATTCACCCAAAGATTGAAAGTAAATCAAGAGCTGATGACTAGAATAGTAAACTTAAACACAACCATATCCATATCAACAATTACAGTAAATGTAAAGAGACTAAACAATTAAAAGGCAGAAGTTGTTAAGTTGAATTTAAAGAGTAAGATCAAACTGTTTGCTGTTCACAATATTGTAAAGCTATGTATTTATCTCAACTGTAAAAAAAATGCAAATCTAACAAAATTCCCCAAGGAAAAAAAATTAAAAGAAATATGACAAGTTGATCCTAAAAGTCATGCAAAAGAATAAAGATCCTTAAAAAGCTAAGGTAGTTTGGGATAAGAAGAAATATGAAGGTTATGTCATATCATTCTCTAAATTATTTAAATCTACAAGAATGATGTGTTAGTGTTGGCTAATTAACCCAACTCTGAGGAAAAATAAAACTATATAAAAAGACCTTTTCTTTTCAGATAAAAGGGGACAGGTCCAAGAGGAGACTGTAGGACCAATCTTTCTGCTTCCCCCTCTCTCTATTAAACATTTAAGTGGCATAGTGGCAATCATCTTGCAACCACAGAATGATAATCATAGACAGAAAAGAAAATATACTTGGGATAATGTGACAGAAAGATGACTGAGCCTAATTTTCTTGATTACATTAATGATATGCAAAACCAATGCTAGCAACTATTTCACTTCACACTTATACAAGAAAAATAAACCTCAATTACATAATCACTGTTATCAAAAATTCTTTTGATTGCCATCATACCTATATCTTACTATTCTAATTTCTAAAAAGAGAACTATAAATCAAACAACAGTAACTTTCAATTCCCCTACCATTACATTGACAAAATTAACAATTTGATAATGCCAAAGAATGAAACAGAGAGGACAAAGAGATTCTTAAACTGCATTAAGTCGGTTTGCAAATTGGCACATTCACTTTGGAGAATAACTTAGTAACATTTGATAAAGTTTGGAGTCATTTATGTCCTAAAACACAGAAGTTAATCCTCAGTCCTCTAAAGAAACTCATATTTATGCAACAAGATATACAAAAGGATGTTTACTACAGCAATTCTCTTAAGAGTGAATAATTAGAAACCTTTTATAATCCACAAGTCAAATGTGTGAGGGTGGCATAGTCCTACGGTATGATAGTATTCAACAGTTAAAATAAATAAACTAGATCTATATGTGTCAGCATAGGTAAATCTTTTTTTTTTTTTGGTTCAATTACAATTGTCCCCATTTTCCCTGATTACTCTCCCTCTGCCCTACCCACCCTCACTTTCCACATTCAGTCCTCCCCCCATTGTCTTTGTCCATGGGTTCATTATACATTTTCTTGATGACCCTTCCTCTTCTTTTCCCTGTTACACTGCTCCCCGCTCCCCGCACCCATCTGGATACTGTCAGTTTGTTTTTTAAATGTATGTGGTATTTGTGTTTCACTTCCTGGCTAATTTCACTTAGCATAATGCTTTCCAGTTCCATCCATGCTGTCACTTCTTTCTTTCTGCTGCATAGTATTCCATTGCATAAATGTACCACAGGTGTTTGATCCATTCATTTACTGATGGACATTTATGCTCTTTCCAGTACTTGGCAATTGTGAATTGTGCTGCTTTGAACATTGGGATGTATAGGTTCTTTTGGATTGGTGTTTCAAGGTTCTTAAGGTATAATCCCAGCAATAGAATTGCCGGGTCAAAAGGCAGTTCCATTTTTAGTTTTTTGAGGAAATTCCATACTGTTTTCTACAGTGGCTACACCAGTCAGTGTACTAAAGTTCCCTTTTCTCCACATCCTTGCCAGCATTTGTTGTTTGTTGATTTGTTTATCATGACCATTCTGACTGGTGTGAAGTGGTCTTAATTTGCATCTCTCTGATGGCTTGTGATGCTGAAAATCCTTTCATATGTATTCCAAAGTACCTAAAGTTCTTTGAAGTTCTTAATAGTAAAGCTAAAAAAAAGTGTAGTGTCTATTTAGTGGACATATCCAGCTAACACTCTTTTACTGTGGAAAAGGAAGAATACATTTAGGGGGAAAACTAGCAATTTAATAGAATATGTATGTTCATAAACAATACATAATAAACATGTGCTTTAAGAATTTACTTGAATCATATATTTCTACATGCATCCTTCTGCTATTACTTTTTTATAACTCAAAAAATGGGTTTTAAAGGGTTATCTATGCTTTCATATGTCTCTGGGGCTTCTGTATATCCTCCTTGGAGAAGTGTCTGTTCAGGTCTTTTGACCATTTTTCAATTGGATTGTGTGTCTTCCTGGTGTGGAGTTGTGTGAGTTCTTCATATATTTTGAAAATCAAACTCTTGTCTGTGGTATCATTGGCAAATATATTTTCCTATACGGTTCATTCCCTTTTCATTTTGCTGATGTTTTCTTTAGCCATGCAGAAGCTTTTTAATTTTCCCCCCTAAATGTATTCTTCCTTTTTCACAGTAAAAAAGTGTTTTAGCTGAATATGGCCACTAAATAGACACTACATTTTTTTAGATTTACTATTAAGAACCTCAAAGAACTTTAATTACTTTAGAATACATATTGATATTTATCATATTCAAAATTAAAATTGAGACATTAAAATGTATTTATTTCACTAAAAACACTGTAAATGTACTGTTATTTTATGAGAAATAACTTTAAATTTAGTGAAAAGGTGGGACTCTTACATTTTAAAAAATCTTTTTAATGTCTGACTTCATTCAAGACAAGTTGACTCTTCCATCTGTTTTTGCATTCAATGTTTAGTAATGTTGTTTTCACTGATACACTTGAAGAAAATTTGACCTCACACAGAGACATAGCTGGAAAAAGGTAGAGTCAAAGGTAGTTTGGAAATAGGCACCTTGAAAGAATCCCAGGGATCCCTGGATTCCGATCTCAGACTGGAAAGCTGCTGCCTTAAGAGATGGTGAAACAACAAAATATCATGGCTCCAAACGAACTGCCTACTCAGAACCCTCCACCTCCCTATGAACTGCTACAGGAGAAGGAAATAAATTCCATTTTCATTTGAGACCCTGTGTTTTGGGGACTCCTGGATAACCATGCTTCGTTAATGCCCTGTGTGATATACAGAGAGGTAAGCAAAGTATAAAACGTGATCTGGAAGTATATACGCCCACCCCAAAATATGATTTGGAAAGCATACAAAGGGACTTCAAATGTATCTGTAATATTTTATTCTGAAAATATGTTTGAAGAAAATATGGCAAGTAATCTCTGTTAAATATACATTGTGAATACTTGGTGATTATTATGTTATTTAGGGTAAATTTGAATTTTTTTGTGAAATAGATAAATGTTTTGTGGGGAGTCCAGATTAAAACATCTAAATTTGTACTTAGTGCATTTGTCATTATGCTTTCACAGGGCAGAGGTGAAGATCTCAAAATGTTTTCTTATACACATGAGTTCATGAGCCTTATTACATAACATAATTCTAAAATTGCACATGAATTTTGAAAGAAATTAATTAAGACAATGAAAATGAAATATGTACACTTAAATAAATGCATAGGAAATCTTTCACACACTATTATAATATTTACCTTAAGTTTCTGTAAGTAAGAAGCATATTTCCCTAGTATTAGCATGTTAGCATATATGAGAGATTTGCTGAGATTTGTTTTAATCTAAAGATTTCAAAGGATTTGCAGTTAAATTATAGGCACTTACAATTTAGAAATCATCTTAACATCCATAATTCTGTGCTATTAAAAATAATCCTGTTAATTAGACTGAGCAAGAATGACATACAACGGAGAAACTGAGGCCTAGAGGGAGAGATAAAATGACATGTGCTAGGCTACACAGCAAGTTATTTTCTCCATGTAGACGTCAAATTGGCTTTTCATATTACATTCATCCTCCAGCTCTCTCATCTGAAATTCCCTAACACATTTTGCCTCACATTCCATTAACCAGAACCAGGTTGCATGCTGTCCAAACCAATCACTGGCGAAAGAGAAAGACACTAGCAAAATCACTAACCAGTAATCAAGGTCCATCCTGTGGGATTGCCCAAGGACATGAGCCACCTTTCCTGAGCACATTACTACCCCAAACCAAAACAAAAAAAACAAATTCTGTTAATAGCAGCAGCAGCAGCAAAAACAACAAAGGAAGTGGCTGGTGGGTGGGGAATTGAATAGTGCCTTCCACAGCAACTATAATGTACTTCTTCACCTGAACCGTTCGTCTGTGGCTAGATGATGTCAGGGAGAAAAGAACCCAAGATGCAGATGTTGCTCTTTAAATACATTAATGAGATGCTATCACTGTGCCCTCAGCTGCTTGCGTATGGTCCAACTTTCTTTAGCTCCTTTGAACACAGTTTTGTATTGTATACACACTAGTGTGGCTAGGCTTTGGCATTAAAAAATGAGAGACATCACACACATTTAGTTCCGTTACATTGTATCCTCTGATTTTAAATTCTTTGAAGGCAGGAATTCTATTTTCTCCTTTATTCTAGGAGTCTGGCAATGTCTTACACTTAACATGTGTTCAACATGTCTCCTAAATTGTTAAATTTTGTTATCTTATACCACTTGTAATCATCTATTACAAGTCCCACTTCCAGTTTGTTTCTCCTGAAATTCTCCCCTTTAGACAGAAAGCTTTGTTCCTCCACAGAATATCAAGGTAAGAACCAATGCTTATCTAGCATTGATTTTGTGGCAAGCACTCTCCTATTTACTTATAATATATATACCCCCTTGTTAAATTAATCATTGTAAACATTCAGGAAAGCCCCCACCATATCCAGGTTGGAATCTTGAAGTCCATATTTTATGCATCCTTGAATTTAGAGCTACCAATCCCTGAGAGAACAAAACAAAACACCCTACTAAAAACCCCTACCTGCATGTTACTATCATAGTGAACACGCAATACAAAAGAGACAAATGTTATTGAGAAAGATAGCCGTTGCACCTCAATACATAAACCCTGGCCCAGTGATTTGTGTTCAGACAACACAGTGGGCCAGGCAGAGTTAGCTCACACCAGACACAGGACACCCATGACTGTGGAAAGTCCCCTGAAGTCACTGGAACATACACAGGAGTGTGTGTCTATGGATATAAATATAAAATGCTTCACTCACCTCGGCCCCCAAATCTGACCTTATTTGTCAGTGCTACCTTGGCTGGGTCTGGAGGGCAAGGAAAGAAGAACATCTTGACCAGCTGATGCTTTGACAGATGCAGGAGAAGCATGTTCTGGAGATGTGGTGAGAGCTGGCATGCCGTGCGTGCGTCTCCACCTTTGCTGCCCTCTGAGGAATGTGGGGGAAGATGAAGCCACACTGGCTCATGTGGCCTGTTTCTCCAGGTTGTTCCTAACACTGCATTTGTCTTTTTCTCTAACATAATTGTTCCTTGTAAAAAGAACACAATCTCAATTTTAAAAATGATAACCAGAGAAAAAAAAGGAAATGATAATCTGTACTACCTAGCACCTCAGAATTTTTAAAAGTACTTTTATTATGCTTTTAAATATTAATTATGGTTTGTCTGTGTCCTCTGTTCTGGACCTGAAACAGCAATGTGGGAAAGGGCCTGTGCTATATCTAAAGTGACCATGTAATGTGCTCGATCCACAACAATTAAGATGAGAGCTAAAATTAATTATACAAAATTGTGAAATTTTAATTTATTGACTGATAAATTGCTTATAATATATTGATGTATATAATATTTATATAAAATGGTACTCTTTAAAACATATTTTTTATTTTTTGTCATATATTTTAATCCTCACCTGAGGATATGTTTACTGATTTTAGAGAGCAGGGAAGGTAGTGAGAGAAATTTTGAAGTAAGAGAGAATCATTGATCATTGACCAGTTACCTCCCGTACAATGCCCTGACCAGGGTTCAAACCTTCTACCTAATTATATGCCCTCACTGGGAACCAAATGCACAACTGTGTGCGTGTGTGTGTGTGTGTGTGTGTGTGTGTACGGGACGACACTCCAATTAAATGAGCCACGCTGCCAGGGCCCAAAACCCATTATTAAAAATAAAATTTACTTTAAAAAATTTAAGTAACTTATATCTGCCTACATTAAAGAAATCAAAGTTACATTTGAAGTGTTTTTAAAAATTTTCTTTATATTAATTACCTGAACTCTATAACATAACTGAAAAAGAATCATTGTATAAGTTTACACACTTTTCTAATTTTCTTAGTGATAGCTGTTTTTCATATCATGACACTGGCGTTTTTTGAAAAAAACATATTTTCAATATAATATTACTTTAATTTCTTCAGACAAGTGACTGAAATATTTCTTCAAAGTCATATTGTACAATTAATAAATTTCAAATTATTGACATTTTCAGTTGAATTTTCTCTATAGACTACTCTTATTGAGAAAATATTTTCTTGTGGTAGTTGAAATATCTGTTAAGCTCAATGAAAAGTTTGTAAAACATAAGATATCTTCCATTCTATTTTATACAAAAATATGTAAATATTTCAGTTCAAATATTTGTGAAGATACTGACTTTTCCTCTTTTTAGAATACCTTTCTTTAATAAATATATTTAATAGTCAAATTCATTTAAGAAATTGATTCTATTTTTATTTATTTGAAAGTTTCACCAAACATAGATATGAGAGGGGACCCAAAAAACCCAAAATTATCTTCTGGAAGGTGGCCCCCTCATAGCACAGGCTTTCCCACTAGGTGAGTGCTCTAGGAACCCACCTGCATCAGTGCACTAGCTGGTGTTGTTGTGAGAGATAGAGTTCGGCTTCAGTCAGTTTTTTTTGAAGACTCTTTCAGTGCATTTGCACATTTCATGATGGATGATTTAGGAGCACACCTGCCCACACTGTGCTGAGTGTTCAGCAGTTTTTGACCAGAAACAGTATGACTCTCGTGTCTCATCCTCTCTATTCACCTGATCTTGCCACTAGAGACTTTTTTTTGTCTCCCCAATGAAAAAAATCCTCAAAGTTTTGCTGATGTGGAAGAGGTGAAACAAATGACAGGAGCACTAAAAGGCATCAAATTCAAAAAGATCAAAAACTGTTTGAGCAGTGGAAAAATGTCTCAACAGAGGTATTACGTCATCGGAGAGTACTTTGAAGGTGACTGCAGTTTAAACATGTAAGACTAAATATACATTTTTATAAATAAATTCTGGTTCTTTTGGAGTTTCCCCTTATACTACAAAATAAAAGGTCTTTTCTATTTTGCATTTTCTAAAACAGAATATAAGTTTGTCCAATATAGAAAGGAGCATTATTAAAAATCTCTTTCCACAAGTTTACATATTTAGAAACACACCTAAATTTTCAAGTTAAATTTTTACACAGCAAACTTTCATCATTTAATTTGTTTTGTTTCTCTTTTGCTTTTATAAGGAAAAATGTTAACATCTGCCTTTTTGTAAACTTTATTCTCAATAGTTGAAATTATCTAAAAGTTTCAAAATTGAAGTTTTTATTGCTCCATTTGTTGAATATTTGGATTAAAAATTTCAAATGATTTTAGTAAAATGCAAACAAAATGTATTAGTCTCATTTACAAAAAGTTCCATGCTATTGTGGGACACTTAGGTTTGTTTGTAAAATAGATGGTAAAAATTCAAATGTTTCAAAAATCAATGAATGACAGCAGTGCAAAGAGAAAACACTCATATTATCACACTATCATATTTGTTATACTCAATGCCAGCTTACTCACAAAATTTCTGTCAAAGGGAATTCGCTGTCAGTTTATAAGCATTCCTTTGCCATGTGACATGGAGGCTATGTGAATCTTGTCGCCATCGTAACCAATAATGCCATGGACAGATCTGTGTTACCCTTGGCACATTTACCTTCCTGGACCACCCCATCCTCACTGCTGGCACAGTCCTGGAGGAGGCACTGGGCTGAACGCTGGAGTTCTTTAGTGCTTTAGGCCCCAGCATGCTATGAAGACGAAAGCAAGCCATTCTCCCTCTAGCCTTTGGGTTTCCCCATTCTTAGGTGGGTATTTCTAAATAACCTCCACATCTCTACACACATCAACAGAGTTGGTCCCCAGGATGGGGAAGTGAAACCTGGTCTTGATCTTTTCTCACAATCACTGGTACTGACACGGGTGAGCTATCTCCCCTTGCTCTTTCCGTACAACCAGTAAATTCTCTGTTTTAGTTGAGCTCTGTTCTTTATTTTTTCATTGTTGTTCTATTACAGTTGTCCCAGCTTTCCTCCGTTGCTGTCCCTGCCCAGCCCACCCCTCCCCTGACTCCCAGAGTCTGTCCCTGCTCTGTTGTCCATGTCCCTGGATCATTAACATCTATTCCTTGACTAGAATTCTTTTTAAAAAGCTATGATCAACTCTTTCTGGCTTTAAAGTTAAATTTTGAAATAGGAAATTTAGAAAAATCTTTCTCTTTCTTAAAAAGCTTTGCTTTAAATCTCATTATAATTCAATGGACATAAAATTCTTATTATTTGTTGCCAGAAACTGAATGTTAACTTTCTCTCTCTCTCTCTGCATTCCTGTTACACCAGTCCTGATCACTCCCTGTACTTCCCCACTCTGCATCCCCAGGAATGGTGAACAAGTACTTCGGGCCAACTTGGTTGAAAGTCAGGTATGAAGGATGCAAATATGCATATGAGATATGCATATTCACATTTCCAAACTGATGACCCCCTCTTACAATACATTACTGAAGAAATGATCAGTGGATCAAAAGTACGTCTGTAAGAACATTGTCATCTGATAACCCTGACGGGTTGAATTACAAACAATTTTCTCTTGTTACATGCTCTGTATGGTGACACTTGTTTCCCTGTACACTTACACAGATTATCATTTTGAAAAATTTTGCTCACTTAATAATGAGAGAATAATCAAGGAATAATCTTCACGTTTTCTTAGTTTTATTTTTTCTTTTAACTTCTCTAATGCTGCAGGCACAGAAGCTTGAACTCATGACAGAAGCAATTTAATAACTCAATCTAGGGATGTCAAAGGGCAAGGCACTGTGCAAAATCAGGACCCAGAGATTTTCCTTGCTGAGATCAACAGCTTTCAAACTGCACTTTCATTTGAAAGCAGGGTTTGGTTACCTGGACTACTAGTCTGGCTATTTATTAATGTGATAATCTTTTAGATTTGGTTAGCTCATTTTTTCAGACTTCCAAAGTTGTTACCTTTTGTGATTTTACCTTTGTGATTTTAATATTCCACAAATGAAAAAGTACTATCAGTTCCATTTTACAGCCAAACTGAGACTCAGAAATCTTAACTGATTTGCTCAAGGTGAATGGAAAGGGCAGATATGTACTGTAGTAGAAGGACAATCTGCATTGGAATTCTGATTCTACCACTGACTGGTTCCGTTTTAACAAAAAATGTCCTAACATCCCCAAACTGTTTCCTTGTCTACCAATCAAAATTAGCAAAGTTCTCAGAGAGGTAATAAGACATTAATATATCGACACATATAAGGAACTTCTCATTCACAGCTTGGAAGATATCAGCCAGCTGATAAATGATTATTCTAATTGAATTATCACTGCACAACAGTGTAGTGCTTTTTCTCTTATATTCTACTGCTTTTTTAAAAAATAAACCTTCATAAGTTTAGAACAGTAACTTCTTTATATCTTATGTCAAGGATCAGCAGAGGTGAAGAAAGAGAAATTGAACTAACAGGTGCTTTACGTTTAAATTTACCCTATAAAATAATAGAATCATAAAAAGCAAGAACTATAACAACAATATATATTAACCCCTGTAACTAGCTACAGAAACACAGGTATGGAAGAGAGAAGGATGGCCTAGGTTTCCACAGGGAATAAATTGAAGATCTGCATTTCTTTTAGAACCTGGGCTCTGAAATCAGATCCAGGACTTTCAACTCAGTGTGCACTTTATCCTTCTCAAACTGAGCAAGAAGAACCATAGGTTTAACCAATGAAAAATAAAGAGGCCTGCCAAAATTCCAGTCAGCCCTGCACACTTACTGGGCATCTGCGGAGAGCCAGGGCCTGTGCCAAGTGCTCTGGGGGACAGGGTTGAGTAAGGCATGGTCAGTGCTCTCCTGTCAAGTGGCGGAAGCAGGCACACACACAAGTAACTTGATTCCAAGGCAGACTGTGGTAAGTGTTATCTTAGATCAGTGCAGGAGACAGGTCACACGACTGGAATAGCATGAAGTCAGGCCCGAGGCTGAGGCCATGCTGTTATTTAAGAACCCTATCAGGTTCATCTCACAGCTTGGCAATGGTCCAAAAACCCTGTAGCTTTTTGTCCTGGGTGTGCTGGGTCATAAGATGCTTCCATTGCTTCTGCCCAAGTCTACAGTTAAGGCTCGCAAAGTCTGAGAGTCTATGAAGGCAGGCAGAGAGAGAAGTTTATTCCACGTTTTAAAATAAATGATCTTAGAATGTCTGCAACTATCAAAAATGGTCTGCTTTGAGGTTTCCTATTTCCTTCACTAGCTTGTGGGGATGTACTAAACATCAGAGCCTCCAGTTTTCTATACATTCAGGAAGTTAACAAACAAAAATATGACATTTGTTCATTTTCCTAAGGCAATTCTTATCTCATTCTGATATGCCTAAGCTGTTTGCATGTCTGTCTCCTGGACTGGATTGTGAGATGTTGGTCGACACAGCCCCTCTGACTCCACCTCACGTCCCTTAGCACCCCGGAAAGCTTTATGTATTAAATAATCAAGTTCAGTTGAAGTAAATTGTACCTAGTGCTATTCCTTAAGTTCTTCCCCATTTCTCACTTGTTGACAACTTTTCCAAAATGTCCTCAAACTCAAAATTAAAGTTGAAAGGGCAGAAGTGGTATCTGTCCCAACTAAATACTGCATTGTTAAACAGATTTCTGCTGCATTCAAAAACTGCTGCATTCAAAAATCTGTTTAACAGATTTCAAAAAAAAGAAAAAGGAAAGAAAGAAAAGAAAAGAAAGGGTGGGGAGAGGTATTAACCTGGATGAAAAAAGGAAAGAGGTCTGGACTAGAAGCCCAGAAGTCTGAGCTTTGCTGTGGGCTCTGTGTGACCTCAGGTAAGCTATTTCTCTCTCTGAGCCTCGGTCTCCTCCTCCATGGACAAACTAGAAGGCTGAACAGGTTTATTGCCAAGACATCGTTTACTTTGCGTGATCTCTCACTTTAATTGTGGTCATTCTTTATACTACCTGTAACACTAATAATGGTATGATAATTTACAATTTGCAAAGCACTTATAAAGGCATGATTCTCATATATATGTATATATGAAACTGTGCTTTCAACATGCAATCTATAATTAGGACCTGACTATATTGAAGAGAGAGCCAGAAGAGCTGAGGGGTCCCCCCACTATCTGCTCTCTCTGAAGCAGAGCTGACCTCTAGAGCTTCCTCTGGCTGAGATCAGATTCTTGTGGTCACACCCTGATCCAAACCAACTGTTGGGGCTTTGGGATGGCCTACTCACTGCTGGAAGTGTATCCAAGAAACCCACAGATCTCTGCTTCTCTGATGTGCTGGCCAGACCCACCAATCAGCGTTCAAGGAAGTCTTCCGGCAGAGGAGTCTTCCTTCTCCTGTCTACTTTACTCAGTCTTCACTGCCTACCTCTCATGAATACCTATGGTTTCAATCACCATCTAACAGTGATAATTACCAACTCAGGAATTCTAACCTGAACTAGGTTTTCAGCTGGTAAGCCACTTTTCTAACTAGCTAATCAATGTCTGCATTGTGTCCTTGAACCAATGTAATTTACTCTGCCTCTATTGTCCTTCATCATAAATGTGCCTCTTCCTGCCCTCTCTGGTTCTTCCAAAATCTGCTTGTTAATTTGACTCAGTGCTTCCAATTCAACTCTTATCTCTTTTCTTGGAATTGCATTGCTAATCACTGACTGAGTCCAGCAGATTTTCCCTTTGCAGTATCTACCCCTATAATAATTACTCATAGACAGATACTTAACTTCTTAAAGTATCCTTCTGAGCTATTTCATCATGCCACACCTCCAAGCAGAAACACTCAGATGTTCCTGATTGCATACCACATAGGCTTTTTTTTTTTTTGTGCTGGTGTCCAAGGCCTTTCATCATCTATACAAGGCACTCACGAGGCACACTCAGCTATTCCTGTTGCACATCCTACCATTAAGTAAACTGCACCCTATTCTCTCTGCGTGCCCCTCATCCCACCCGGCCCTCAGCATGCATACCTTTGTAACATTGTTAAGTTGTTCAGTATGTCCTGCCCCATTTCTCCCCACCATTCTTGTTAAAATATGATTCCATTCTCTAAGGGGCAGCTTGATGGTCCTTCTCCCATTACACTAATCCTAAACCAGATGCGTGTTCTTCATTCTGAACCCCACAGTCTTTTTGCCTTTTTTCTTTGTCAAGCCAGCTTCCGAGTTCTTGGTTCAATTGTGGGAGCACACTTCCAGACTTGATTTTGTTATTTCAGTTTGCATGTTGGTGAACATTGCTGGGAAACTTGACAGAGCAAAAAGCTCAATACACCTTAGATTGAATGGGTTTGTAGCAAGGAATCAAAAAGAAAAGGAACAGGAAAGAGTAGAAAGAAGTCAAGGGCCATTTTGGTGTTTTATCTATGATTTATTTTATGATTTTTAACTGGGAGGATATAATAATAACATGGCTACTTTCACAATAATGTTGCTTTTAGGACAATCAGAAAAAGACTAGAATAAGGTAGAGCTTAAGAAAAAGTGAAATTCGGTGCTAGGGAATAATATCCCAAACCACAAAACTCAGTTAGCAGCTGACTGAGGATTGGGACCATGTATCCTGATATCTAGGATAACCTATATCTACTTTTCTTCTAGCTATCTTCTTTCTGACTTATCTGCACAAGAATGCAGAAGGCCAGAGTGTCTATATTTAAGTAGTATGGATTTTGGAGCAATGAATAGGTAACTAATTAGATCCACAAAACTCACCCAGGATGTCCCTTCACTGTTGTCAAGTCACCTGAGACTTAGCTGTTTGTAGTCTGTCTCCCAGGCAGAAACGGGAAGGTCCTGAAGGACAGAGCCCCTGTGACTCACCTACTTATCTCCTAGCACCTAGAAGGTGCTTTGTCTTATAAAATATCCAATCAGCGATCAATTGAGCTGATATAACCCTGATTTTCTATAGTTCTTCCCCATGCCCCACCATTTTACTATAGTCACTAAAAAGTCTATGACTTGAACTTTTTAAGTAAAAATCCTTTTACAAAATGAAAGATACCCTCCATGCATTCCTAATAGTCATTCACCTCCAGAGCAAAAAGAATCTGGCTCCTCAATCCTAAAACTCTGGCTGTTAGACATGAAATGAGCGCACTTTGTCTAGCCAGCTCTCTGCAGAGGGACAGTGTGTGCCCTGGGCCAGGCCCTGGCCTTCTACCCCGGCAGCTGCACCCTGAGGCAGAGGACCAGGAGCATGGCCACCTGGTACTGATCCTCTCATTCCACCTGACAGGAAGATGGTTTAAACTTTCTCTTGCACAATGCACTGGAGGCGGAGAAGGAAGGCAGACAAAAAGAATGGGGCAGGCTGATTTCATCAGCCGTAGCAGCAGCTCCTCAATATTTCTTTGAGAAAAGATGTTGGCAGCTTAAGCACAACATGCTCAGGCAGATTCCATTTAACAGGACATATGAGTGGTCTTCAGTCTCCTCCTTCCCTCTTTTCACCTCTCCTCTTTCTTCTGGCCTTAGGCAAGAATTGTTTTCTTAGTGGGAGTGGGGAATATGAATCAGATGTTAGCAAAGTCTGGATTTAATTTCAATTTACGTGTACTTTTCTTCAATACTGAGTTCTCAACCATAGATCTTTAGTAATAGGAGTGCTATGAATCCTCCAGCTCTTTCAAAAATGTTTGTGGTTTTTTTCCTGGACACAAAAGTAATATGCTTATTGTAGAAATTTTAGAAAATTTATTATATATGTTTATGTGTATACATATACATAAACATGCCTACATTTAATGCATCTCTGATGTAAGCAATCTATTTAAACATAAATTTTATTAAATACATATTAAATTATTCTTTCATGCTAGTAAATTTTCTTTCACAGGGTGATTTTTTTGGTCACATAGTACTACATTATAGAGCTATCACAAAATTTAGTTAGTTCTACACTGTTGGATATTAGGGTCATTTATTGGTTATTACATATAACACAGTGGCAAATGCCTTGTACAAAATTTTCTGTTGCATGTATTCCTGTTGATTTTCTTAGAATGAATTCTCTTTCTACTTTGTGAAATATGACACCGACCTGAATACTCATGTTTGGCCAACAGATGCAAGACCGGACTATGGGAGATTTGGGAAGCATAGGGAGAGTGGAAAAGTAAGGAGCTGAAGCAACAATTGCTAGTTCTCTGGGCTCAATACAGCCCACAGGTTTTTTTGCTGTTGTTGTTGTTGCCAAAATTCCTGCTTATTAAACAACCTTCCCCAAGATTCTCTCAGACTTTAATTGATCCATAGTTTCCCTCATCCCTTTAATTACAGTCCTGCAGCACAGAGGCCCAAGTGGATCAGCACATGAGCCTTGTCAAGTTCAACCAGCATAGTTCAACAGGCGAAAGTAATGACAGAGATTTTATTCTTTACTTTTCTCCAAACACGGACTTTAAAAGGGGCCCAAATAACCAATCCATAGCAACACTTAACAAAATTTTAGTGACTTTCATTAATCTTGCAACTAATTTAATGCTATTCTCTTAAGTGCTTTATTATGTAGAAGAACATGATCTTCTCAGAAAGAACCTTTCACCTTTTGACTCAGCAATTCCACTTCTGGGAATATATCCAAAGAAACCCAAAACACTAATTTGGAAGAATACATATACCCCTATGTTCATTGCAGCATTATTTATAATAGCTAAAGTCTGGAAACAGCCCAAGTGCCCATCAGTACATAAGTGGATCAGAAGCTGTGGTACATTTATTTTTACAATGGAATACTAGTCAGCTGTAAACAATAAAGGAAATCTTGTCTTTTGTGACAGCATGAATGGACCTGGAGATTATTAGGCTAAGTGAAATAAGCAAGTCAGAGAAATATAAATACCATATTATCTCAATTACATGTGGAATCTAATGAAAAAATAAACTGATAAACAAAATAGAAATGGAGGTGTGGATATACATGAAACAGACTGACAGCTGTGAGAAGGAAGGGGGTTGGAGGACTGAATGAAAGAACATGAAGGGATTAAGTAAAACCATATATAAACAACAGGCAACAGTGTGGTGACTGCCAGAAGAAAAGGGAGGTGGTGAGGCGGGTGGGTAGGTGGAGGAATGGGGATTGAAACAGACTTTGCTTGGGATGATGGGGGTACATTGTAGTGTGCAGATGATGTTTTATTGAGTATACACTTGAAACATGTGCCCCAATAAATTCAATAAATAAATAAAGAAAATGGGAAAGGGAGTAGAGGATTCTACTCGGTACACTGGGGTGAAAACTGAATGTTAGCAGTTTTTGTTTGTTACATCATTATTACTCAAATATTTACTGAAACTAGACAAGCTGGAAACTATGCTAGTTCCTAGAGGGAATATGACTTGAAGAAAAAAATCTTAACCATTCACAAAAAACACTAGTTGAGGAGGCTAGCAAATAGTGAACTCTGATATGAACACTGGTCTTCCATTACAGAAAAACAGGGACCATTGGGTACGGGCTGTTTGTCTCTGTTGATTCAAGTTGGCAGGGGCATAAGCCCTAGATCTTTAATGTCATAAACATTAAGTTATTTAATAAATATAGGCAAGAAAATCCCTCTGGACAGTGTAAACACATTTGACACTTAAGTCTAAACTTCAGGAATTTACAGTCTAGTTAATTAAATGATTGATTTATATATGAAGTAGCGAATAAGCAGTTATTAAAGGAATTATATAAGCAATAAGAATTAACGTTTTAAAATAAATAATGTGCTCTTGCTGGTGTGGCTCAGCAGACTGAGTGCTGGCCTGTGAAGCAAGAGGTTGCTGGTTGATTTCCAGTCAGGGCATGTGCCTGGGTTGCAGGCCAGGTCCCCAGTAGGGGGCACTTGAGAGGCAACCACACACTGATGTTTCTCTCCCTCTCTTTCTCCCTCCCTTTCCCTCTCTAAAAATAAAATAAATAAAATCTTTTTATAAAAAGTCATTTAAAAATTAAAATAAATAATATATCCTGTGGGGATGGTCAGGGAAGATTTCAGGAAGGGAAATGGGAGGCAACTACACTTTAAAGGATTTTTTTCCTTCCTTGTAGTTCAGGTAGATTTATTAGAGGATATAGAATTGGAGTTGAAAGGAAAATCTTGAGGTAACACTACCTAATGCAATGTCCTTGGACTCTGCTTGGTTGTCTTACTTCATAAATATTGGTTAAGTATCTAAAATGAGTGAGAATGTCAAATTCTAGTGATACAAAGATTCATTAACATGGAACTATATTGAAGTTACTGTGAGATGAAGATAATTATTTTTGTATTCTACTTCACAGTTTACAAATTTTATTCATATTGTTATTTCAGACCAACAAAAACTTTGTACAGTTGGTAATATTTTCTCTGTCTTATCCATAATTGAGTCCGGGTTTGTTACTTGCTCTAACTTACACAGGACTGCAAACCACTTTATTTATCCTATACTACAGCTCCTGCTGCAGAATGTTTTGTACAAATAAAATTAACTTTGAGTCATTAATCATCTGTAACTAGTTATTCAGCTTAGTAATTGCACCGATCATTTTCATAGTTTATTTCTTAGGTATTTGTCTTTTCTACATTTTAGAAATTTATTACTCTGTTAGGTAACAGAGATTCTAGCATCTGGGAATAAATTGTCTGCTTTCTATGACATTTACTAAGAGCCAAGGAGTTGGCTTATCTCAATAGTCAGTTCTGCATAATTTTCCATGTATTTTCAATAAATTTTATATCAAAATATTCATTTTAATTTTTCAACATTTTATAACCCTAAATAAGTTTTAATCTATATTTTGAAAATATTAAAATGAAATTTATGTATTGTGTTTAATATATATTTGAGACAAAATATATTATTATATAGTGTATATTAATATTAATATGTTATCAATATTATCAATGATATATAATGTGTATTAATATAACACCACACTCTGTTGTTTTTTATAATGACTATAAACATATTTTTCACATTTATATAAGAAAGTTATCAAGATCTATGTTTCCCAAAGATCTGGCAATTTCTCTAAATTTAGACAGGCAGCTACACAACTTTTAGGAAATATTTTTGGAGAAACCATTGTATATAAGGTATTGTGCTGGCCACTTTGCACACCTTTTTGCATATGATTCTCAAAATGAGCCTGTAAGTTGAAGTGCTGGTCCCTATTTTACAAATGAAGACATGTTCTCAGAAACATATATAAGCTCAGTTAATGTCAAGTGAGAAATGTCATCTTACAAGTGAGAAAACCAGGATGTGTCCAAGTGAATGACTTTTATCCCAGGACTGGGGAGTGGGGAAAGGAGGTGTCCATGACATTATTTTCTTATGTTGCTTAAATTGGTCACTATGATCAATCTAGCACTATGAATAAAATGTCCACAAATCCAGTGCCACCTCTGCTTATTTGCTGATAGAGCTCAGTTTTGGAACTATGTTATCGAAAAAGGGTAAGTCCATTGCCATGGTAACAGACTTCATTTTTCTTTGTCTTTTTAAAAGATTTTATTTATTTTTAGACAGAGGGGAAAGGGGGGAGAAAGAGAGGGAGAGAAACATCATGTTTGATTGCACTTGTGCACCTCCTACTGGGGAGCTAGCCTGTAACCCAGGCCTGTGTCCTGACTGGGAATTGAATCGGTGACCCTTTGGTTTACAGGCAGCACTCAAACCACTGAGCCACACTAGCCAGGGCCATTTTTCTTCTCGATGAATTTGCTTTAACTTTGCAACCAATTTCAGCTGTTCTCACTGAAATGTGCCATCTTATCTTGTCTCATCATCTGGGCCCCCAGTAATCCTCTCTTCTCACTCTCACAATTTCTACCCCTACAAGGTACTTATCTACAATAAAAACAATTTTCCTAACAGAAGGCACCTGTGAGAATTCCATCTCAAATAACACTGCCAACTGAAAAAAATGGTATTGTTCTTCTGGTGAGTGTAAATGATTCTTGAATACATTATTAATAATAATATAACCTCACATAATACTTAGGACATAAACTAGAAGGCATAATATCTACCATTTATTAAGTATATCCTATACATTTCAAGCAATTGTCTTTATCTTCATAGCTGGGTATCTCCAAAAGACAAGGGAAGGAAACTAAGTCTGAGCTGAGAAGTAACTTACTCAAAGTCATACAACTAGTCAGTGGTAGAACCAGATTCAAAGTCTGATCCTAAAGTTAGAGAACCACCTACTATTAGTAAGAGATTAAGATAAGGCTATAGCTTAATTTTTTCCAAATTTCAAGTTTCTGTCCTTTAAATGTGGGCTGTTAAGAGCTGTCCTGCCTACTCTGCAGGCTGTTTGAGGAGATCAAAGGAGTTAATAGATGGAAATAAGAGAAGTGAGAATACTTCACACAAAGTATAAAACAGGACAACACCACAGGTTTTGTCAGTTTGTCTAATGTATCTCTCCTTTTTATTGAATAGATATGATTAAGCACTTTTTTTGCACTAAGAACATTCTAGACTTTGGAACTATGTTCAAAGATAACCAAATATATAATTATCTGTATAACATACACACAAAAATGTTTGAAGTTTTCAAAAATGAATGCAGAGAAGTAAGACTGAAGTCCCATGCTGTTATGAAGGTTTAGCTCAGAATATCTATTCCAGTTTTCTTCTAGTGGGACTTCCTTTTCCCATGGAGATCAGAAAACCAAAAATATATATATACAATTTATTTTCATCTGGTGATCGAAGTTTGACTCAGGTTCCAAAGCAAATGCAATTACATGAGACTTGAAATTTGAACTAAGAGAAGGGGGTATTGGGAATATATTTTATCTATTCAGACATAGCAAATGTGTCATGATTCTGAAAACAAACTGTAAGTCTTGATGATTTAGTAGAAATGAAGACTTCTCAATAGTAGAAAAGATGGCACGATCTTGGATCCTGAAGCTACAGTGACAGCTTCCTGACTTTGAGTGCAAGATTTCCTGATCGAAGGATGGTGATGCTGTTCTGGAACCAGTAGTTGTAGCTAACTTAGCAGTTCAGACTGAGGCAGTCCTATATTTATATGCATAATGGGAGATGCCTCCTAATTTGACGGTCAGCCTCCTCATCATGGCAGGAGAAACAGCTCCTTTGGCAGCCTAGTTCTGCAGTATGGACCTGAGAATAAATTCTAGAATCTCATCCTACAGATTTATATTTAACCATCTTAATAATTCTGGCATGTTCTAATAAATTATTTCATTCAAATTGTTTGCAGTGAAGTCTGTTTTCTGCATCAGAATCTAGATCAATATGAAACCCCAAAGAAAATATACAGAACACAGAAGAAAGTTTTTCAAGGCTATTTTTAAAAGTAATTCAAATAATTAAGTTGAATAATAATTGATCCCAATAGGTCTCCTAATGTGATTTCTCTCTCTTTTTCACTCCCAGTTATCATCTGTTTCCTCCTCTATTTCTCATGTGTCATCTTGTCATTCAGAGAAAAAATAAGAGTATTCAACTATAACATCTGCAAGGAAATGTTCTTTTGAAATGCAATGTCATATTTCTAATTTGAATTTTTTTATTCCTTTGCAATATGGTACAATGATCTTTATTCAAGTCAAACCGTTTTTCACTTTAGCCTCAAATGTACATTCTCTTACTTTAATTTTTACTTAAAAAATTCTTACTGTTAGTGTATTTCTCTTTTGAATGAGTGGAGGTTTTGCTAAGCAGGGGCTTTATTTATTTTTTTTTTTTTTGACACAGTCACCTACCTTTCAAAACAGCATTGGGACAATAGAAAAAATAAGGGCAAACACAATGTATAATTAGCCATTGGTGTGTCTTATAGACCTGTCTCACCCCACTCACAGTGGTTAATCTTGAATGAGGTGGTTATATTATTCCAGACTAAGGTCACTCAGTGTTTCCCATAATTTAATATAGCTATGTACTGTTAACCTCACCTTATAGCAGATGGTGTTTTAGAAAAAAAATTCCTTGTATAATTTGAAAATGGCAAGGTGGCTTTGACTCTTAGAAAGTACACTGTAAGAGCCAAAACTTAAAATCTATGCATGGCTTTGCTACGGACTAGTTGTAAGAAGAGGGTTTTATCTTTCTGGGCCTCATTTTTCTCATCTATAACATGAGAAGTTTGGACTGGAAAATTAACGTGTTTTATAAGTTAGCCACCACTTGTTGAAACCAACCAAATGCCAAGTCATATGCTTATATGTTATATACTTACATATGTTACAGAGATGGATCAGATAGTGAACCATGCTTCAAGAATTACAATACCTATTTGGGGAGACGGACATAAACCAGTAGTAACTCAACATAATGATCTCTAAATACTCTTTCAGTTATGAGTCAAATAAATATGTTTCTCTTTTTCTCATAATGTGTGTGTGCTCACGCACACATACACACACATATCCTCATACAGGAGCAAATTAACTTCAGAAAAGCTGAAACAAAGACAGCCTTCACAGAGATAATTGTTAATTAGAGAACGGGCATCACAGAAGATAGAAGAAGAAAATATTTACTCACTGGTTTCATTTACATTTACTTTGTTCTTTTGGAAAGAGGTTAACTGTGAGAGGCTTATAAAAAGCCTTGATGGATTGAGCCAATTGTAGAGAAAAAAATATGTCCACTTAGTTTTTTAATTATTGGGTCATTTCGGAAGTCAACTATATTTTCATGCAGAGCTCTGCTCTGGGACATCTCCCACTAACAGGGCAACCAAGTAGTTGACTTTTCTTCATAATTTTTTCCCTGGCTTGCAGGAGAAAATTTGAGAATTCTCTGAAAACAATCACATAAGAGGATGTCAAATCCCAGGATTCAAACTCAAAATCTCTAAGCTGAGTACTACCTCTGCTACTTACTAAGTATATGTCTGATGTAAAAAATGACCTTAGGCAAGTCACTTGACCACTCTGGGAAACATTTTTTTAAATTTAAAAATGGTAACCTCTTTTGTCTACCTCATAGGAGGATCAGGAAATTCAAAATGTCTGCAGTTTCTGAAGGGGGTCACACATGTTAGATGGAGGGATGCAATTTTGGAGGTAAAATGGGAAAGAGTGGTGAGTGCCGAGAATAGAAAATTACAATAAATAACATAGCCATTCAGTTCAGAGCTATATGGACTTTAAAGATGACTTAGTTCCATACTCTTGCTTTATGAATGACAAAGAAATCCAGTAAAGAAATTACTGAGACTTGTGCCATATTATACATTCCAGCCCAAATACTAAGAATCAATAGTAACAATTAGTCATACAGATATTTTCTGAGTTCAGAAATGATCAGGACAGTGACTGTTTTAATGATTTTTGTTTTGTTTTGTGTTTTGATATTTCTACTGTGAGTAATTACATATCAACTAATTCACTGGGCAATTCTAGATTTCTAGAGTTAGTTTTCTGCTCCAAAAGTATGCTCTCTCAGGGCATAAGCTATCTCTTATGCTTTTAAGGCATAATATTTAAAAAATTAATTTTAAATCTGTAAATATATGTTTTAGAAATATCCAGGCTTCTGAATTCCAATGACTACAGTTTTCCTTCAGCTTTCTTTAATCTTTCACTCTTGGAAGATTGATATCTTGGCTCTGTTTAGGAAAAAACCTGCCTTTAAACCAAATGACGCATTTCCAACCTGCCCTTGCTTGCGCTATTCACTCGCAGGTGATTTTATGATAGAAGAGTTGCAGTGGTTGTTAAGAGACAATTACCCACAGGTCTTCCGTATTTCTGTACTTCCTCTGCGTCGAGACACTAATTACCCCTCATTCCAGAATGTTCATGTGGCTAAGGGCCTTGGAAGATTGTGATAGTGTCTCTTTTTCAACAAAGGGGAGAGAGGCTTACAGGCCATCACCAAATACTCAGAGTCCCTAAATTCAAGATTCCTTTCCTGTAAAGTCTCAAAGTGTGTGCAGATGTCGCTTGGGACTCTTTTTGCTGCCCTCTGGGAGTTGGGCCTTAGGGAACCAGTGCAGAAGTGCTGACCCTCAGGTTGCTTCCCTTCATCACTGACCTAAACTTCTTGTGTCTTCCATCAGCAACCATACACTGTGACAGGCTAACACGTTATCTCTCAAGTAAAATGTCAGACAAGTCCCAGGTCTTGACAGTGGTTAGGGTGGCTTATTCACAACCTGCATTCCATCAAAAATAATTAATTGAATCCCATTCCTATTTGATAAAGGTGGGCTTATAAATATGCATTTGATGCCAAACTAGCCAAGGCAACATGAGGGTAAGTATGGGAGAAGGCTTCCTAGATCTTCATACATCGAAGAGGAAGAGAAGCCACATGTGATCCCTGCAAGCATTTCATCCATCTTGCTTTAACCCTGGGGTTGACAAAAGAACACATGAAAAATAAGAGAACAAAACCAGAGAAAAGGACCCAACCCTGACTTCCTGAGCTACAGTCAGGCCATCTAACTGCCACTATGTCGGAGAATGCATTTCCTTATTGCTTAAGGAAATGTGCTTCATGTTCCTATAATTACTTTATCCAAATGCACCCTGGTGGTACTGTAGCCTGTAAACCATGTTTCTCACTGACTCACCATATATGCCCTCTGTGACCCACTACAATGAGACCTTTGCTTCTGCCACATCATTAATAGACCTCCAATTACTTATTTTATTTAATTTTAATTTTTCTTCTGATATGCAAAGGACAGCATAAAATTATAGAGACAATTTAAATCACCACCCACATTAAAT
This sequence comes from Trachops cirrhosus, assembly GCA_028533065.1. Classification (NCBI taxonomy): domain Eukaryota; kingdom Metazoa; phylum Chordata; class Mammalia; order Chiroptera; family Phyllostomidae; genus Trachops; species Trachops cirrhosus. Next base: position 148,842,017 of record CM052539.1, read on the forward strand.
AAGAAAATACTGATAACATCCCTTACAAGGGTATCTTTATAACCACAACCTTTCCTTGTCCCTTTAAAGATAACTACTCTTCAGAATTTTGCCATAACCATTTTCCTACCCTTTTAAAATTCCCTGGCTGGTGTAGCTCAGTGGATTGAGCATGGACCTGTGAAGCAAAGGGTCACTGGTTCGATTCCCAGTCAGGGCACATGCCTGGCTTGCAGGCCAGGTGCCCAGTAGGGGACACATGAGAGGCAACCATACATTGATGTTTCTGTTCCTCTTTTTCTCCCTCACTTCCCTTCTCTCTATAAATAAATAAATAAATAAATAAATAAATAAATAAATAGCTTCACCCCCAAACATGCATCCTAAGTAATATATGTGTGCACACATCCTAAGTAATATAATTTAGTTTTGCCTGCTTTTGAACTTTATATGAATGGAGTCATAACCTATGTATTATTTTTTGTATATCTTCTTTGTCAATTTCTATGTAACTTTATTAATTTTCTGTGTGAGCTTTCTTTTTTTTTGTTTGCACTGTTGCATACTATGCTACTGCATAAATATGCCAGTATTTATTTATCCATGCTACTGTTCACAAGCATTTGGTTGTTTTTCATTTGGGACAAAGAATAAAGATTCTGATATCCATATTTCTTGTAAAAACATCTTGGTACCTATCTCCAAGATATTTTCTAGGTTATATATCTAAGGAAAAATTTCTGGGTCATAGAATGTAAATATTCTCAAAATTAACCATATAATGCCAAATAGTTTTTAATGGAGTACCAATTTATGTTCCCACTAAAAGTATATGAGATTACCCATTGTAATAATTTCTCTGCAACTTTTGGTATTGTCCAACTTTTTAATTTTGCTAAACAATTGAGAAAGTAATCTCATTGTGCTTTTAATTTGCATTTTTTGTGATTGTTGATTTGGGGCCTTTTTATATGTTTGTAGGCCATTGGGCTATGTTCTGCTGTGATTTGTATATTCAAATATTTTACCTATTTCTTTAATTGTGTTGCCTGACTTTCAAAGTTTATTTGTAGGAATGTTTCATATATTCTGGGTACTGTCTCTAGATACTGTGGAACCAATATTTTCTTCCAATATCAATAACTTCTTTTAATTTCTTTCTGGCATTTACTGGATGACTTAAGCTTAAAATTTTAATACAGTCATATTAATCAATTTTTAAGGTTACTACTTTTGGGGGGACTAGTTTAAGAAATCCTTTCTTAAACCAAGGTCATGAAGATGTTCTATATTATCTTAGAAAAAGCTTTAAACTTTGGCTTTTACATGTAAGGTTTTCATTCACATGAAACTCATTTTCGCGTGTTACATGGTAAAGGTCAGCCTTTTGTCACAGCACCATTCGTTCATCACTCACCTGTGATCTAATCACAATTATAAGTCAAGTGTCCATCTCTGTGACAAGCTGTTTCTAAATTCCTCACATTGTTTATTAAAAGGATAATGAGATCATCACTCAACATAAAATACAAACATAAAGCTGTACTTACTGTTTATTAGAGTAAGGAGAGGTCTGCTCATCAAGAACAGTCTCTGAGAAGAACAGACAGCTGATTTTATTTAAGGTTTTGGGGAAGCATGGATTTTCAGAAATCTAAGTGAACTGGCATAATCTGGACATGTGTGGTTATCTCAGATAAGACTGTTATTGACTGGCAGACGCTGAGCATTGGGTTTATTGGCATCAGTCCCTCACAGACTGGCTGACTTTCACAAGAGGAGGGCAATACTGATATTTTGGTTTAACAAGGTGTGTTCACTAAGGCAAGTAATTGTTCATTATTTAACAAGCTTAACACTGATTCAGATAGCTACTTGTAACCATGACTAAAGATTAATCAATCTTTCCTTACCTTGTGGGAACTTTTTCAAACATCAGTTCTTTTAGTTTGTCTCACCAGGTATGAATATCACACTGTTTTAATTACTGTAACTTTATGATGAATCTTAATATCTAGTGCAAGTCCTTTCACTTTATTCTTTTTTCAAGAGTGTCTTAAGTATTCTCATTTATTTTGCTTCTATATAAATTTTAGAAACTGTTTTCTTTAAGTTGCACACACACAAACTTGTGGCTTTGTTTGTATCCTATTGATTCTTCTAATCTAAGGATATGATCTATTTTTTTCACTTATTGATTTTTTATATCACTCAACAAATTTTAGAATTTTATACATCTTGTACATCTTTGACAGCTTTTTTTCCAGGCCCATTGTATTATTTTATAGTATCAGGTATGGCATATTTATTTCCTAACTACCTATTTCTGGTAGGTAGAGTTTGGCAATTGAATTTTGTACACTTAGTTTGTATCTACAATATCACTCACTTTTCTTACTTGTTTTCATCATTTATCAATGGAATTTTTGGAAGGAATTTGCCATGTAGACAATAAATGAATCTCTTTTGTTTCTTTCCTATTCTTTTAACTTTTATTTCATTACCTTGTCTTTTATTTCACCAGCTATACCTCTAGTATAATAGTGAAACAGAAGTTGTGATATCTTGAATTTCTCTGGCCACATTTCAGACTACATTTCCAAGCTTCTTTCTGAAATTGCAGGTGACATATGATTAAATCCTTATCAATGGAATTTGGGAGAAATGTTACATGCTACTTCAAGTACTTACCTATCAAATAACTACATGTGATCCTTCATTTCCTCCCTCTCCTTTTCTATCTGCTGCATGGAGAAGACTCTCAGAACCTATGGGAACACAACCTGCAAGATGAATGAAACCTAGGTACCTAAATGCCATATTGATTTCCACTTCATAAGGGCTACTCACACTGCATTGTAACATAATTGAGGATTGAATTTTATTGTTACTTAGCCTTTGGATTTATCTGTTATTACTACTAGAAAACATACATTTAGTTCATTAATTTCAGTCTCTCTCCCTCTTTAATATATGTATTTTAAGGATAAAAATTTCTTTATAAATACTGCTCTAGTTTCATCTCACAAGTCTTACTATGTAATATTATATTTTCATTTTCTTAGGTCAGAATAGTTTCTATTTTTCACTTAATTTTTAAATTAATTTAATTTCATTTTCATTTAATTTCTTCTTTAATTTCTAATACGTCAATGCCTTTTTCTTTTTCAAATGGATATTCTCTAGTTATCTTTAAAGTATTTAATTCTAGTTTAATTATATTGTCCTCATATAACATGTTCTGTATGTATTTAATCCTTAAATAATTGTTAAATCCTGCTACCCAAATTGAGGTTAACTTTTATAAAGAGCTATATTTGCTGTACTCGGAAAGAAAATATTTTGTACAATTACTGGATGCTATATTCTGTATGCTCATTAAGTCTTTATGCAATAATATTGCTTAACAATATTTTGATCTGCTTGTTCTACCATTACTCAAAGAAACATTCCACTGTTAAAATCTCCTTCTGTGATAGTGGAATTTTTTAAAAATTTATCTTACAACTCTGTTAAGTTTTTGCTTTACATATTCTGAAGCTGTTTTATTAGTTGCATGTAAATTTAAAAAATTGTGACTTCCTAATGAATAAAATGTTTATGATTATAAAATAGTCCTCTTTTATTTTAATAATGGTTTTTACCTTATATGCATTTTATTAGGTGATATTAATATAATTGTCTTTCATTTGGTAATTTCCTAGTATATCCTTCTCCATTCTTTTAGTTTTAAAATAATTTCGGTACCTTTATGTTCATATATATATGTGTGTGTGTATATATATATATATTCTTTAAACAATATGCTAGATCTTTTTCTAATTTAATGCGGTTATCTTTGTTTTTAATGATGTAATTTCATCTGTTTATATTTTAATGTTTTTACTGATACAATTTAACTTCCTTCATCCTTTCCATTGCCTTCCTCTTCTACATACTTTCTCCTTTTCGAATTTCCTTTGGATTTGTGAAAATTATCTTTTGCTATTTACTTGTTTTAAAAATACATTTTTAAGTCTTTTAGCATTTATTGAAAAAAATGACAACATAATTAGCATATCAAAGTCCACATTTAAATAATATCTTTACCCTGTTTTTAAATACTCTAGGACCTTAAAACCTTTCCTTTACCATACCCCTGACTTACGTGTTACTATTTCAGCATATTTTAATTGTCTTTTTAAATAAAAATGTACGATAATTTATTTTTCTCAACCTAACTCTTCTAATCCTTCCGGACCCTGGCAAAGATGAAATGTCTGATAACAGGGCATCCTGTGATCGAACAGTCCGCGCTGCCCATCATAAGCTGGGTTCCATCAGACTGACCAAGTCATAAGGTCAGATAGATGTAATAGTGGCCCATCATAACAAGGAGACTTTATACCTGTGATTAGACACTAGTGGGGTGTGAGGACGTGAGTAAGCAGCATGAGCAAACAGCTTAGAAGCCCATACCACTGAACACTGTTGCACAGATACTTCTCCCTTCACTCACACCTCTGGTTGCATGGGAGTTTTTATGACCATCTGACATAAATAAAAAAGAAATAAAGAAAGCAGAGCTTAGTTTATGGGTAGGTTGGTTCCATAGGTAGATGTTAGCTGATGGTAGAAAACAGTTGCACTAACACTCTACTCAAGAGTTATCTTATGAGTTTCTGACTGCTGTGTTTGCCCCTGAAACTGATACAAAATAATAGTGAATGTCAACTGTGAGTGAAAAATAAAATTTAAATTAAAAAAAAAAAACGAATAGCCCTAAAAGATATCTCTAAGTAGAAATCTTTCTAATTCACAATGCTTGGGGCTGCTATACCTAATTATCAACATTGTATAGAAAGACAGTGATCTGAGGTAAGAATAAATACAAATTTGTGGTCAGTGGCAAATGGCTTGGCTGGCGAGTCAGGGATAGAAATAGAGAAAGAGTGGAAGATCAAGAGGATTTCTGGGAAAGAAGCTTGTGAATGGACATATGGGAAGGACAACTATAAAGAACTTCACATTGAATGTTCATGTTTGGCAGACAGCACCTATCACAGAACAGTCTGTGACGACCAAGTAGATAAAATCACCCAGCCAATTGATGTCAGCCCGAGTCATTCATTGACCCTCCTGACCCTGCCCTGTTGTGCAATGGATTCACAGAAAAAAAAAAAAAAAGTCGTTTAAATAGCCTTGGGACCAATAGATGGACCTAACAGTATAATCTCTTCTCCAAGCTGATGTAGCTATTGCCCTGTTTACTACTCAACATTCCACAAAAGGAGATCAAAGCTGAACTCCACATATAACTACATCCCTTGAGGAGACCAAATCATCACTCAGTGGTGATTCATTTGGAAAAGACAGAATTTCATATTGGTTGAAATTGGCACACGTGAATGTATTAGTTGTTTGTTTTTTTCACCAACATCACTAACCAAGGGCTTACAGAGCACCTCATACACTGACACAGTATCCCACATAGCATCAAACCATTAAGGACCTGAAGATCCACATTTGTAGCAAATGAGATGCAGCAATGGGCACATGATCATTGTTCTTATGATATATGAGGTGCTGCATGATCCAAACACTAATGGCATGATGGAATAATGAAATGGTGCTTTAAAGACATGGCTGATATAGCAGCCTAGAGATGAAATCTCTAAGGTTGAGGTGGCATCTTTCAGGAAGTAGTACACACCTAAATGAATGACCATTATATGGTACTATCTCCAGAAGGAGGAATACAGAGTATAAGAAGAACCACAGAATGGAAGTAAGAGTGATTTCATTTACCATTACTGCCAGTGACAGACACCCTTGGGGAGTTTATGCTTTATGTTTCTGCAACATTAATATCTGTAAGTCTACAGATTCTGTTCAGTGTAAGACAAGACACTATTTGAAAGAAGTGGTAGACAGAAGGTACCATCCTCACAGTTTATTGATAGTAATAGTAGTATAGGGTATTAGGAAAGCAGGGAGAAGAGGCTCCTAAGTTAAATAGATGTATTTTCTTGGGTGGTCAAGGATGAGATAGGAATTGAAAAAGAGTTAGAAAAGGCAGGGAATATGTTCATGGAGAGGTAAGGATCAAGCTGGATTTTGTAGTAAAGAAAATAGTTAATCACACATATGTGTAGGTGAAAGTCATTCAGGCAAAAGGCATAAAAATTTATGCGAAGACTGGGATATGTACAGACTTCTAGTTCCAGAGGGAAAGGAATGTGCCGGAAGGTCAGGCTGCAGTAGCAGACAGAAGACAAAGCAGAAGCCTTTAATGCCTCAGATGCCTGGGGGCAATAGGAAGTCATCAAAGTGTTTTAATCAGGAGAGAGGCTATTCCATGTGCACTGAGCAAATTGAACTAAGGACACCGATTCTTTTATACCTTCTCTTCAGCCCATTCAGAAAAGAAAAACCTCCTTTTGGCAATGAACCCATATCTTCAAAAGATTTATAGACTTCTGGAGAAATTCCAGTGTAATACTTTAAGTACAGAACCAACTGTTCTTTTCAGTGTAAGAGAGAGAAAGAGGGGGGGGATTAAAAAAAAAAACTTCACTTGTGAGCGTGTGTTTTCTTTTTTGTTTTTGTTCTTTTTTAATTTTTTGTGGGGGGAAGAGATAACTTTAGACTTTTGGAGAATCAGTCCCTAATTACAGAGGCAGAGGGTATAGTCAGTAGTAAGTTGTCTTGAAAAACAATTTTCATTAAGAAAAAGGGACAAGAAGCACAAGAAGAACTTCCTCCTGAGCTGGAGCACGGGGTCTTCATACAGCACGAATCACATATTAGTTAAATCAAGGGCAATACTTTGTGAGGAGAGAACTCTCAGAAAATAAATGATAAATGAATTGAATTGCTAAATGCACTTGGTAATTAGCCCTCAGTTAAAAGTGACTCCATTTGGGGAGCCTTTTAGAAATTTTAGCCCAATGAGAGCAGTTTCTCATTTCCTTTGGGATTTCAGATTTAAACTCCAGGATACATCAGAAACCTTGTTGCACTGAATATGCATCTATGCTCCTCCACCTGCACCCACTTCCCTTTGAACTGGACTTCTATACTTACCATGAATTGCTCCTGTCTTGGTGTGCACATAGCACTTTTTCTCTGCCAAATCTTTGTGTCTGTCTTAACTCAGGGGATTGTGAATAATTGTCATTACGACTTTTCTTTAAATTGTAAGAAAATGAAATTCTAGTCAGAGGGACTTTGCCCACCCTGCCACTTTCTAGTGTCCAGATGCAATGGAAACTCAATGGGTCTCAATCTGCTCCTTGTGAACTGGTGACATAAGGCTTCTGATGGAATATTCTGTGTTCCTTTAACAAGTTATTTTCAGCCCAAAGCCAGCCATTAGAATCACTTGCAGAAGTTCTTTTTTAAAAAGACCTTTCAGAGGGTCTCATCTTTGGAGATTCTGATTTAATAGATCAGGATATTAATATACCCCCAAAGCTCTCAAGTGATTCAAATATTTGACCATAGGGGACAGCCCCAGCTACACACCACAGAACAAGTGCAGAGTTAAATGGTGATAAAGCTTTGTTGCACTGCTCTTTACACTGACCTAGTGGACAGATCATAGAGTTTGGTTAGAGACTCCAATCTGTCTGATGAAGGCATTAGAATGTGTGGAGAGGGGCATGTCCAACTCAGATGAGCAAAGCTTTATTAATCTGAGAAGAGAATATGAGAAACAGAGCAAGGAAGGAGCCTATCCCTTTACTCCACATGTGGTGGAAAAACCCTGTGAAGAACAGGCAAAAGGCTCAGAACTGCTCCCCCACCTGCCTTTCTGAAAACACTGACCCCTGGCAAGATATTTCTTTTCTTTGGAGTCCTGGAAAAGCATACCATATTTAGAAAGGGAACCCATTTTATGTGAATGTTTGCTAGGAGTTAAGAAGTCTGCTAAGCACATGCCAGCCAGCATGTAGACCTCCAGTGTCAGCCTGTAAAGAGGGCTTTGCCAACTTTCAATGGGATTGCGAGGACCTGAAGGTGACACAGGAGACTCGAGAACAGACTTCATCCTGCCTGCCACAGACTAGATCTCTGCTACTAGATTCCTCTCAATTGAGTGGTTCTCAAACATTAGCTTGCATTACAATTACATAGGAGACTTATAATTCACCATATAAAGCTGCAGCAATAAGCTTAATAAGTTTTAAAAGGCTTAAATAAAAAAGATAACGTTAAACACTACACTATAAAATGTAAGCCTATAGCTATGTAAAAATTCAAATCAAATATAGATCCCTGGGTCTCACCCCAGAACTCCGGATGCAGTAGGCCTGTGGAGGGGCCCTATGTTTTGCATTTCTGACAGGCCACAGGTAAGGCTGATCTGCCGGTCCGGGGACGACACTTTGAGACCCACTCTTCTAGGGCACTAGCACAGCAGCACTCCCTTCAGGAGGATGGCCAAGATTATGATATGTTTGCTACAAAATCTGCTTATGATCCCCTTTTTTATAATGTAATTTAATCAAATATTAGGTAACTAACAAAATGTAAATGTAAATAAAATAGTTTCTTCTGTTTTTCTCTGATAGCTAAGTAGAATATTTTGGAAATACCCCATAAGGAGTATTGTTTTTAAAAAAATGTTGTCAAGCAAATTGTCTCTCAGGTGTGAATGCTGAAAGATTGAGTGTGGGGGTGGGGAGAGAGACTTACAAAATTCTTTCACCTCTGTATCTGTGTGCTTTGCACATGTTTTATAATTTCTTTGGAAATAGCCTTGGAACTACATCAAAATATCAAAGAGTTAAAAATGAGTCAGTACACACTAAATTCCTAGACTGGTATCAGGAGACCAGTAGTTCACAGAAGTATAAGCAGTAACAAATTCATCAAGAACGCCAGCATAAGGTTTCGCCCCCGAGCAGAGGTTGTCTGCCATTGCCCCAGAGGGTGGGCCATGGGTGTCAAAGTGAAGGGTGTCAGCCTTCCCAGGGGAGGGGCTCCCTGCTCCTGAAAAGCCAGGACAGCAGTGTTGAGGTCAGTAGGCAGTGCTCACAGTGGTGTGGGCCCTACTCTGCAGGCTCTCTGAAGGACATCTGGTGATGATGGACCTGGGAAGACCAATCACGTAGACCCTCCAGGGAACAAAAATAAAGGTCATCTGATTGCAGCTATCCAGAGAGTTTGGACATGAATCTATTTAAAGTCCCTGAAGGTAACATATTATTTGTGTAAATAAAGGCCTGTGACTACAAGTTGAGATAGGAATACAGCTAAAATGGAGCTTCAAGAAAACACCCCAAAGTGTCCAGAACATATATTTGCCGTGAAATAAACAGTGTCTTTTTTTAAAAAATGATTTAACAACAATTTATATAGCACTTAGTATGCTACAGGTATTGCTTAAGGGTGTTATACACATTAATCCATTTAATCCTCCTAACAAATCAGTGAGGGATATTCTGCTATTACCCACATTTTACTGATGAGTTTAGATATGTTGTTCAAGGCCACTCAGATAGTAAGTGCTAAAACTGTAATTCAAACCCAGAAAACACAACTCCCCAATCTGTTCTCTGAGCTGTTAAGCTCTCCTGACTCTCTCACCATACCAAGGGAGAGATGCCCAATCAATGCTATATTTACTGTCACTTTATATTAGTATAGCATAATTTACATAAGGCAGCCACAGTGATTAACCACAGATTGTCACCATGGTCCCAGGAAGCAGATAAAACTATTACTCATTCTCATTTTACAAAAGAAAAATTGAGGCTAAGAGAATCAAAGTGACAGAGGAAGGCATATCTGAAGTTCAGATCCTGGTTATTTGACTGCAGATCTATTATTCTTTCTTTCATTCCTCACTAGTTTTCTCAATTCTCTATTTTCCCTTAGGGAAAATTTAAAATCAGATTTTTATTTTTTTTCCCTTTTCTTTCCCTCCAAAGGTTGGCAAGATGTTTAAATCAAAGAGATGAACATTTTTTCAAAACTCAGAACGTTAAGCAATTCTCAAAATTACTAGGAATGTTTGATTTCAATCTTTTCAGGTAACCCATTTACTTATTAAGAGGCAGGAGGGCTTTTGAAGCTTGACATATTGTACAGGGTGACTGGGTAGAACGTGGCAGTCCCTTTCCCCCTTTATCTTCAGCCAGCACATTGGATTGGTCCTTTGCCAGCTAGTAAGGCAGGCATGTTGAGACAGTGAAGATGTAGAGGGAGGGACTGAAAGTTTGGTAGAAGAAACTCTGGGCCTGCAAGGTGAGGACCTGGATTCAAGTCCCATATGAACTCAAGACACACTGGGGGAGCCTCAGCAAATCACTTACTTTTTTAGATCTCAGATCTCTCATCTGTTGAGCACGGGTTTTGGACAAAATAATTTTCGACATGCCTCCTAACTTCCCAACTCTTTTAGTGGTCTGAGCTCTTCGTCTCTTTTCATGTGATTTTGAACATGTTGGGCTTCCATTGTCCCATCTGTAAACTAAGAGTAATGATATTTATCATGATTATCTTTCTAGATTGATAAATGGATTAAATATAATTCTAAATCCAAATGCCTTTACATACACACAATGTTTTAAAATAGGCAAATAGTATCATTAACTAAGTACGAAAAAAGTTAATATTTCAGCAAGTAAAACCATTGCTACTGATCTTCATAGAGCGCTTAGTGGGTTAAATGCTTGGACATCTGGTGAAATACTAGCCTCAGCTGTTTAAGTGACATCTTCTTGGGTCAAATTTCTCTTCTCTCTCTAGTCCATCTGCTCACAGCTTGTCATGATAAACACTTCTGAGTTACAAAGCAAAGAGTACACAGCAACAAAAGAGGGACAGCATCTTGGATCTTAACTAGACAACATTACCAGAGCAAAAACAGTAGCCAGTCATCAACTTTTCATTCTCTCAGCCCCACCCCACATTGCCTACCGCCTCTGCCCCCATCATTCTTTGCATCATGTGTTGTAGCCACAGGTCAGGCAGGAAACAAACTGAAGCTAAGAAATCAAAGCCATCCATGAGTGTCTGAAGAGAAGAAACAAACTTAATGGGTAAGAATAATGCCAGGTAGAAACTCTAGGTGTCACTGTCCTTGATTCAATGAAATAGAGTGTGATATGAGACTGATACTCCCTAGAAGAGGATGATCCAAACAGGACATCCTGGGAATAAAGTCACTTGGCTTTCTAAGACACTGTGGTCATTTGTTCTGAGACTTTGGCAAAAATTGCTGAATATTCAGCCTGTTTCCTCATTTGTAAAATGGGGCGGTATTTGGTGTTAGTAATAAACAACTACATCACTGTCCTTAGGCTTACATAAAAAAGTTTCTGACAGGGCTTGACACAGTGAGTAGCAAACTTTTTATTGACTCTCAATCTGGTATAACGGAATAAGCACTGTACTATAAAGTTCTCACATGTCCAGCTGAGGCCTTGGACCTTTCAACTCACTAGGAATGATCTGAAGTTTCAGAGCAAGGGAGTACAATCATCAGAGTTGGGATTCATATTCTTGGTTCTGTTTCCTTCTGTAGAAAATGAGGAAATTATTTAAATGTTCTGAAATTCTCTCCTTGCTCTGGTGTTCTGAAAGTCCATGCTGCTGCCTTGAATGTCTGCTTATTTTTAAAACCAAAAAAATTGTGTCTACATACACATTCTGTGTGAATAAGAACACTCCCCAAAACTACTTCCTCCAATATTGAAGTCAATATCAAAAGTAACAAACAGATTTTGGTGCATAATACAATGCTAATAGCAGTTATTTCATAATGGAGCCAATTCAGATGATAATTTTTATTAAATGTATGGGGTAACATTGGTTAATGATTATATAAGTTTCAAGTGTACATTTCTATGACACGTGATCTTTGTATTGCATTGTGTGCCCACCATCCAATGTCAAATAATCTTCCTTCACATATATTTACCCCCTCTATCCTTTAGTAAACTCTCTCCTTCTTCCCTGTGGTAACCACCCTACTGTTGTCCATGTCTATGATTTTTTTTGTTTCTTAAACTTGTTGGTTCATTTGTTGCTTTCAGTTTTATATCCCACATGTGTGTGAAATCAAATGGTTCTTAACTTTGTCTGATAATTAAGAAAAAATATCTTTGTTACTCATCTTTCAAAAGCATGAATTCTTTATGTACTAATGAGAAAAAGGTAGAGTGTGTTGTCTAAGCCAGGAGTGAAGGAAGGAATGATGTTAGCAAGAGTCAGCGCTCAAGCTTGACTCACCACTTATCATGTTAGGAGCAAAAACAGGTAATTTTGCCCCTGAGTGCATTCCTTATCAATAAGGTCATCTGTCTCCTTCCATTGAACGAAAAAAACGTGTGTTCTATAACAATCCCTAGAAAAATCTGCACCCTTTTTCTCAAGATTTGTGTCAGCATCAGATCTAATCATTCATTGATCTGATTGAGTTACTACCACAGTATACCCACTATGTGCCAAGTGTTGTGTTATGGGATAAGAACACATGTGAATATGATTAGCCTATAAGTATCTGTGGTAGACTATGAGAAAAACCAGGAAATAGAGACTTTAATTAAAATTCAGGATACAGGTTACCTCTAGAGGGGAAACAAGATTGATAGAGGAAGAAAACTGAGGAAATTTTAAAGGTATTAATTATATAATGGACACATGAGTAATAATTATATTGCTATTCTTTAAGCTATAAAATGTATATTGTCTTTGTATGTAATAATAACATTTTAATTTAAAACGTACACAAAAATGGAACAAAATATACTCCCCCCAAATGGATCTTCTCTTCAAAGCCCAAATGAAGTGTTTCCTGCTGCATGGCGTCTCTCCTGACTTCACTGATATTTTCCTCCCTCTTTTCATTGCTCTTCATATTTTTTTATTGTACTTGTCTTCCTGTAGTTTTTAATTTCTACTACACGAGACCATAGTTTGAGTAAAATCGTATCTTGCAAACATCTTGATGATAAAATCTGTGTCTCATTATCTCCACTTCACCCACAGCAGCTATCTCGGGGATCAGTTGTGGTATAGTCCAAGGATACAGGAATTTTCCCTCAAGAGTTTTGACTTTAAATTCTGGTTTCATGACATCAACTTATAAGATATTGCATAATAAGAAGTTTCAACTTCTGTGAAAAGTTGATGACCTTCACCTTTCAGCAACACAAATTTAGGATTTTTCTGAGACTTTATTGAGATAATACTTGCTGTATTTCATTATGAAGCATTACATAAATGTTTATTTGGGGCCCTTGGACATTGAAGGTTTTCAACAAATATTTGTTAAATGATTTTGCTACTGTCTTTATTATGTTCAAGGCTCCTAATCAATAGATAGGGAAGAAACATGCCTTAAAAAACATGAAATGTCTTGTTCAAGGAATGAAAAGCACTGAGTCACTCAGAAATGACCCACCCGGGAATATTAACTTTACTAAAAGAAGTGAATGGAAATTTTTTAACACTGAACCATGGGAGCTAGAAGAGGTTATTGACCAATTTGCTTCCAAATCCTTTATGAGGGGGCCACTGTGAAAGTCCACCATACTTTGGTGGTGTTATGTATCAATGTCAAATATATTTGAAGGCATAAAGAACAGCTATGATCGATATTGATAGCAATTAAAATAACAAACTGCTTTTACCTTGAAATGAGGTCATTAGTTGTCAACACTTTCCTTACAATATAAAATTGGATTTTCTAAGACTCCTCAATCTACACAACATTAGAAAAATTTGAAAACTGCCTACCAGTTTGTTGAAAATATTTTAAAATATTTTCTAAAGTAGTTTATTACTGGTTTTCTGAAAAACAAAATTGTTATAGAGAATAAATGGGGGTAAATAGGATTTACTTTGTTTTGGATCTATGTGTATTTAAATGTCTACTTCAATTAGCATTTTCTTATTTCCAAAATGCTTTAAGACATCATTGTCTTAGTTAAACATCTGTGAAGGGAATATTGTAAATCCTGTTTGATACAAGACAGATATGAGCTGCAGAGAGTAAGTGAGAAAGCCAGTTTCAAAATCTAACTTTCCCGACTCTAGATCCCAGGCATTTTCCACACCACTGCAATTGCTTCACCTAAAGCCCCCTCAACATTTACCCTGTAGATTACCTTTTGTCTTTGCATGCAGATATCTCCTTCAAATGTAAAAACTATGCCTAGCATATATAGTAAGCATGCAATACATTATTATTGAGTAAATGAAATGATTTTTCACTCAACATCTTCAAAGACCTACTATACCTCCAACATTGTACTGAGCACTGAAGCAGAATCACACACTTTTCTTACCTTCACAGATATAAAACCATTTTCATCTTTTGTGTGAATCTTCTATGAGCAACAAACTACTCAGGTAGGTAAGACTTCAAAGGAAATATATAACTTCCAGTTTTCATCTAGAATGTAAGTTTTTTGATTTATTCCATTCCAGGAATGGAAAGGCAAGCCTACCAATTTAGCAGATGTAAATTAGAAGTTATAAATGACATTTATGCCTTTTTAAAAATGTGGCTATCTTTAAATTTAAACTGAAACATCTTATTCTTTTTATCCTCAAGTATCTACCACTATGTCTGGCACATAATAAGTGCTTCATAAATATTTGTTAAAGCAGTTGAAGTGTTGACAATTCTGACAAAATGGTCAGGCTCAAGAAATAACAAAGGGTGGGAGGGAGGAGGGGAGGGATGGGTGGGTGGGCTGGAATGGGAATAAAGGATAGAAACTGTATTGAATAATAACTAAAATTAAAAAAAGAAATAACAAAAGGAATTGATCTCTCTCTCCCCCCCCCTTTCTGTTAAACTTTATTTTGAGGTAATTTTAGATTTAAAGAGAAGTTGCAAAAATAGTATGGAGTTGCCATATACCTCTCACCCAGTTTCTCCTAATTTAATATCTTACATATTTGTCAAAACTAAGAAACCAACATTTAATGCATTACTATTAAGAGCACTTCTGACATTTGAATTTCATTATTTTTATAGTAGTATCTGTGTTCTGTTCTAAGATCCAATCCTGGATACCACATTGCATTTAAGAATTTCTTATTCACAGAAATGGTTTTTATAATGTGGAAGAGAGTTTTCCATTATATGAAGCCTGATGATGCACTGAGGAATGTTCATCGACCCAAAATAGCAGACACACACCAAGAAAAACTTCCATCAGGATAGGGAAAGAGGAGAGTGGGCTGGTCTCAACTGTAACTGACAGGGCTGGAAGGAAAAACACTTGTCAATTACTTCTCAATAAAACTGGAGGAAAAAAGAGAGACACTTGAATTATATGTTCTGAACCACATTTGCATGTCCAGTCTTAGTATGTATAGCTACACAAATATATAAGTGGGCATTTTATTAAATAAAAGTACTTTTTTAAGCCTTCATGTTTTTAAATATAAAATCTTACAAACATGTAATAGCACCTTCTCTACCCCCAACCTTGCACATATCACTATCAAAAAAGATTCTGAGAGTCTCTTGTAGTTCAACTCAGCTTCCTGTTCAACAGTAACCAGAATACATGAATTTCTCTCTTTTTTTGGAGATCCTGTTGAAATTACAGTATAGCAATTAAAAGATATGACAAAGTCATAATAGCAAGAAAAATGCAAAGGTGTGGGATATTTAAACAAATTTCTTATACATGGGTGGATCGAAGCAGACAAAGACTGATGATGTGAGAGACAGTTTTCCTGGGAGAAGCTAGAAGGTTTTAGGTTAGAAGATTCAGAGATTAGAAATCTCTTATCAACTACTCTGAGCATGAATTTTAGCCAAAAATTTGAGAGCACTTCCCCTTAAGAGAGTGAATATCTGAAATGATTAATGTCTCTAAAATGAGCGTTAGTTAACCCAGAGTAAGATCCTCTTTATTCTTGCACTTGGAAATTCTTAGCTAAAAGGCACACTTCTGACCTACAACCTGAATGTAAAGATTTGCCAATAAACTTTGCCAAGTACTCTGAACTTCCTCTCAGCCTTCCATTCAAAGAGAAACCCATCAGGGAATGAGGCCAGTTCACAAAAGCAGGAGAATTCCACATACCTGAATAACCAATTGAATCTTAATTGAATCTTTCATATTTATCTATGAATGAAAAAAAATGGCATGAGACCAATGGGAAACACTACCAAATAAAAGACAAAAGTGAACAAAGAACAACTGACCACAAAGACACAAAAATGACACAAGAACTAGGTATACTTTTATTGCAACTATATTGTCAGAAGTGAGAAGATATTTTATCTATGAAATAAGAGTGAAGGCAAAAATAAATTAGCAATCAAAGAATTAAAAAGTCCTGTGGGAAATTAAAAATGCATTCATGGGAATTAAAGCTTAATAAAAGTATTTGAAGAAGAGTTTGAGAAAAAGTAATCTTAAGATTCAGAGGTAAAGAAATAGAAAGAGAAAATATGAAAGAAAAGACAAATGACATGGCAAAACAATCAGGAAGTATGCTATCCTCCAAAGAAGTTTCAGAAAGAGAAAAAGAAGAAAGAATGGGAACACAGTATCAAAGATATTTTAGAATTGTAACTTCAAAGTTGTGAAGAAAGATTTTTTTAACGTTAATTTAGAATTCTACATCCTGAGAAGTTGTCAGTCTCACGTTGCTACAAAATAGAGATAGATTTTTCTGTTTAATTTGTTTCATAAAGTATTTAAAATACTGCAAAATATGAAAAAAATTAGCAGACATTCATATACATATATACCAACCAAATTTTTATGTTGTTTATGTTTTCCCATATTGGCTTCAGAATTTTTTTAAATAACATGTTTTTGGAGAGAAGATAACAAATGCTGGCATAGCTATAGACAAAAGAGAACCCTTGTGCGCTATAGATGAGAATGCACTTATGAGGCCACTATGCAAAACAGAATGGGGGATCTGCAAAAAGCTAAAAATGCAACTGCCATGTGCCCTAGCAATTTCACTTCTATGGATATATCCCAAGGTAATGAAAACTTGAAAGGGCATCTGCATTTTTACACACACACACACACAGAGTATGGAAAATTATCCAGCCACAAAAACTTTTTAAAAATCCTATCATTTGAGACAACATGGATAGACATTGAAGGTATGCTAAGTAAAGTAAAATAAGTTAGAGAAAAACAAAACAAAACAAACACTGTATGAACTCACTTGCATGTGAACTTTTGAAAAGTAGGAACTCGGAAAAAGAGGTCAGACTTGCAGTTAGCAGAGGTGGGGGTTGAGGGAGAGAAAATTGAAAGAAAGTGGTCAAAAGTTACAAACTTCTACTTATAAGATAAATGAGTGCTAGGGAGGTGATGCACCTCAGGGTGACTATAGCAAACACTGCTGTGTGACATAGAGCAAAGTTAAGAAAGTAGGCCTAAAGAAATTGCCTCTCAAACATACATTCATAATGTATGTTAATAATTTTTCAATAAAACTGAGAAACAGCATACTTTTGGAAGAAAAAATACAACCATTCTTTGAGAAATAAAGCATGTTTTTAAAAACATAAAAATACTGAGAAATAACAAGTCCATTAATACAAATTTACTGTGTATCTTCCTTAGATTCTATTCCCCTTTTTCCCCCAAAGATCAGATTTGCCCTATTGTTGATATAGGTCTTCCCCATCATATGCTTTATGAGTTTAATACATTATAAATACATAAGTATTTAAAAGTTAAAAAATAAACATAAAGATGAAAACAGTACTTTGTACTAATTATATTTAAAATTTTTAAATATTACTCTATTGTATATATCCAATTACATATTTTTACTTTCAACATTATGCTTCTGATATTTATATATCTGGATACATAAAGATTAAGTTCATTTGTTTTAAAAGCTGCCTGGAATTTCCTGTTCAAATATCAATTCTCTTATCAATGGATGTCTAAATTATCCCAATTTTATTTAGTCTTACAAATTCTATCAGAATGATCATTTCTGAACATATTTCTTCCTGTAGATGTGTGAAAGTTTCTCTAAAGAATATTCCTAAAAATTGATTTATCAATTGTAAAATATGGTGTTTTCAAATTTACTTGATGTTGTCAAACTGAGGGCCTAAGTGATTGTCCCAGTTTAATCTCCCACTAGCCTTTACCACATTATTATCAAGCTTTGATATTTTCCAAGTTTTTCATTTGCTAGTCTGATGCCTGTGATTTTAATTCATATTTTTCTGATTGATAGAGAATTTCATATTGGCCTCTCAGATATTCCTTTCTTTAAAATTCCAGTATTTAACATCTATATATATTTCTATTGAGCTATTTGACATTTTCTCATTAATTTGGGGGACACTTTTTTTTTATTATTCATTATGTTTTGTTTGAGTTGCAGGAATCTTTTTCCAGTATTTTACTTGCTCTTACATTCACAGTGTCTTGTCCTAAAGAGAGTATTATGCCAAGTGAAATAAGTCAGACAGAGTAGGACACATACCATATACGCTCTTATATGCAGAATACAAAAAGCAACTAACCAAACGGCCAAACAAACAAACAAAAACAAAAGTCATGGGCATGGAGAACAGTGGGGAGAGGGATGCAAGAGTGGGCAAAATGGATGAAGGGCAGCGGAGATAACAGACTTCCAGTTGTGCAGTGAGTAAGCCATGGAGGTATTCTGTGCTGCGTGATGACTCTGGTCAATGGTATTGCAGTGAATATTTGAAGGCTGGTGGTTCGTCACAAGACAAACATATTTTTATAATTATTTTTATGGTGATGGATAGTGACTAGATTTACTGTGGTGATCATTTCTCAGTGTATGTATGTGTCAAATCATTACGTTGTATATCCGACACTAATATATTGCATGTTAATTATACCTCAATTAAAAAATAGTTTTAAAGTTTTATGTATAACTAGTTTCTATAACTATGTAAAAATAGTTTCAAAGTTATCAATATTATTCTTTTATGGATTGTGCTTTTTGGGGTTTATGAAACCCTCCCTAATTCCAGTATCACAAATATATTCTATATTTTTCTAAGTTATTTTAAAGTTGTAAGTTTTATATTTGAATATTTATAACATGTATTTATTTATTACTTCTATAATCAATACCATTTTTAACGGGACAAAAAATTAAAGTTATTCATAACTTTAGCCCTCAGAAACCACATACTGTTAACATTTATTCTATTTCCAGTTTTATTTCTGTAAACATGTCCTTTTGTTATATAAATGAGATGATACATTACCTATATTTTTATTGAATAGCACTTAATAATATTTGAAGAAATCTATAGTAATTCACAAAAAGAGGGGTCGAGGCTGGAGAATTCAGAGATGCAAGGTTTGGAGAAGGCACTTACATGAAAATTTTCCCTTGCACCATGAATTTGGAATACATGCAACCCAAAACAAGTACACCAATTAGCAATTTTGTTTTTACATGATCGCTTCACATCCCTCCATTGTAGAAATGTAGAATCTTCCATGCGATTATTATTAATACATCTGCCTCCTTCACTAAACCATATGCCCCTTTTGGTCATGGACAGATCTTGTTCACCTTTGTATCACTAATTGGACCCAGCAACTAGTAAGTGATCAAGAAACGTGGAAATGCGGGTGAGGAGATGTAGGTTCCAGTTCCGTAAGTAATGTCTTTAAACAAATTTCTTCAAAGACTTTGTTTCTTACTCTGAATCCTGAGGGAAGGGGACTAGATGACCTAAGTTTCCTAACTCCTCTAACATTCCAGCCTTTCTGATTCTTAGTAAAAAGTATTATGGGGTTCATAAATATTCTTTAAAATATTTGTATTTGATGATCATATTAAGTAGCACAGTCTTTCAACAACCAATGATATCTAACACTAACAGGTGTTTACTTAAACACAGATGGAAATCGTGGTCCCTTAAGGCTGCCAAATTTTCACTAGAGATGCCCTTGCAGGTTTAGATGGATGAGCTGTTTTCTGGTAAGTAGCCATCAGAATTCCAGAGAGTGAGCTTAACATAAGATACCCATTAGTGCTCTCTCACCACTGAGATTTCTGGCAGGATATAGGCCCATGTCATTTCCTGGCTACTTTGTCTTTCCATCTGTCCCGTGGACTTCAACCTTCTACAGGGACCCTGTGATTACATCTCCCTCTAGTGACTAAAACCTTTGTATAATGCAATCTTTTGTGGCACACAAGAAAAAGTATTTGACAAAAAGATATAAATAAAAACATAATATATTAGTCTTTTGATAATTCAAAGAACAGATTTGTTACTTTTTGGGAGTCATGAAGTTCATCATGTATTCCACTTTGCATTGAGAGAACTGACACTAGGGAGATATTTTTCTGTGTGTGTTTGAGAACCAAATATTCATGAATCTATACTATTAATAAGATGTGCCAGATTAACCATCAACCAAAATCTCATGTAAACAATGATAGGATAATCTTCAGTTGCAAATGTACAAGAAAAAAAATTTCTCTTCTATTCATTCTGTTTATCATTGCCCACAAAACTGGTTCTGGTTAAAGCAGCTTTGAATATTTTTCTTATATTGAGGATTTAAAGTATCAAGAATACAAATTTACAATCCAGTAGCACACATTTATTAAAAAAGTAGTAATAGTTAGCCAAGGTAAACTCTAAATAAATAGTTCGAGAAGTAAAATGGGCCAGAGAGAAAGCAATTCATCTTTTAAGACTATGAGTTACCCCAAGAACCCTGGTAGAAATGGCATCATTTGTACTTGCGCCATCCCTTCTGCAATAGTTCACTGTGGTTCAAAAGAGACTATTAGGCAAACAAATCACTATTTATTTTCTCCTTGTTCTATCTGTGATAAGCACTGCTGTATTGTCCAGTACTTATGCCAAGCCAGTGATACTACCTCCAGACCCAAACCTCAGGACGTCTCACCTTTCATATCAAATACCCTCATCCCTCTACTCAGGACAACTTTAGGTCAAGGATTAGAATGTCCTGGGCCTTAAAGAATTTGTCATCATAAACAAGTTCATTCCAGGAGCCTACTTTTCATTAAAACAGTTACATTCTGATATGGAAGCTAGAAACTGGGCTCTGAAGAGGGGATTTTCACCAGCTCACTGGGAAGTCCCTCTGGTTTCTAAGTCCATTTCTCAGTTCATTTTATGAAGCTCTTAATACCACTGGCCATGTCATTTGAAACTACTATAGCCTTACTTTTTCATCATTGACCTTGCAGATGGACAATTGAGAAAGTCAAGTCTGTGATCCCTATACAGTATAGTTGTAGTCATCAGATTGGCCTAGTCATTTGATCCTAATCTATTAAACTTAATTTCACAGCACAGAAACCAAAGGCCTGGACTGGGTAGAAAAGTTTCCAAAACCATGCAGAAAGGGTAGGACTAGAAACCAGATCACAAGAATCCAAGGATGTTTCTTTTAAGCCATGCTATGGTGTTTTTATATATTCCAGACTAAAGATCATATATGCAAATAAATGTAGATTCAATTGTTGCCCATTTAAAAGAATCTTCCTAGAAGTTTTCAGATATGCTACTGTTATTCAACACATGTTTAGGAATCCTCTTTGGGCGTTACACCCAATCAATGACACATTGTTAGTGATTTCCTCAGCCACCAGACTCTTAGTTCATTAAGGGCTCAGTCTGTTTAATTTTCCTTATCTCTCTAGCTCTTAACATAATACTTGACACATGGCAGGCCATCATAAATACTTTTGAATAAAATATGACAATGTTTACCTCTTGATGGAAGATTTAACTATTAGAAATATCCAATATCACCAGAAAAAATATTAAGTTCATGAAGTCACTTGCTGAGTTGGATATTCAGCATCATACTATTCAGAGTCCCTGACTCTACCCCACAGTGTAATTTGATCCCAGATCCCAGCTATTCATCTCAAAATCTTACAGCACCACTCCTAATTCTTGCACAGAAAAAGAACTCATAGATATTTAATAAATGTTTGATGAACAATGGAACAGTAGGTAGGAATTTGGATGAAGGCAGAGGCCACTTGTTTATAGGTTACTGAAGTGAGAATGTAATGGTAATATTTCTTCATTGGAAAATAAAAGTTAACATGGGTTATTGCTAATGTTCTAGTCCTCAACTAGCCACTTTGAATAGTGTCCTTGGATGAAAAGGCATTGTATGTACAACAGATTGTATCAGGAGCTGACATCCAAATATCTTTAGGTGTCAACATGCTGATCTGAGAATATTGCTAAAAACACAGGGGTTTCTTTTTTGCAAAGAAACTTCTAGGATGAAATATGTACTACCAGCAGGAATTCTACATTAAGTAAGGAGTACTTATGACTGTAGTTAAGTTCTCTGATACTTGTTGGTGCTGATTGTACTTGATATTTGGAATTCACATATTTATGCTCGCCTTGGTTACCAAGTTATCAACAAATACCACCTAGGAACAATGAACCATAGGATATTTTCTGAAAAAAAATTCACACACTTAAGTAATCAAAGGCTGTTCAACAAATGTGCTTGGGCAAAATCCAGAGAATTCTCTTTCAAAGTCCATGTCTGATCCTTGGCTTGTATGGCTCAGTGGATTGAGTGACAGTCTGTGAACCGAAGGGTCACTGTTTTGATTTCCAGCTAGGGTAGTTGCCTGGGTTGTGGTTCAGGTCCCCAGCTCGGGGCATGCAAGAGGCAACTAGCCTGTGTTTCTCTCAAACATCACTGTTTCTCCCCCTCTCCATCCCCTCTCTCTAAAAATAAATAAATATAAACTTAAAAAAATCCATTGTTGAATGATAAACCCAGGCCCATATTTTCATCTGATTATAATTCTTCTAGAAATAAGAGCTAGTAAACCTTATCTTTTGCCATATATTATCCTGAGTAGAAAGAGAAGTGAATTAGTCCTGGGGCTAAATAAATTTCAGGACTTTGACATGCCATGAAGCTTAATTAAAAATATAAAAAATAACTTGAACTTGGGTATAACTATCAGGGTACTTAACAACGCCTTGGGTGTTTTCTTACCATTCAAAATAATTTTTCTTAATAGAGAAATATGTTTGTAGTACTTTGTTTTATTCCTTTGGGATCTCTCCTATTTAAGATTCTTAATATATTCTAGTTTAACAGGCAGGACTTATTTTTTACAAGATGTGTTTCCTCACTGAACTGGTTTGTGGAGGAGACCAAGCGCTGGCTGTGTTCAGTCCTACCCACGTACAAATATGGGTGTTTGGTAGGGGAGGGAAAGAATGTTGTCTTCCACATTGTTTTTTCCCTCTATTTGTTCTGGCCTAACTCTCAATATAGAGTGCTTATAAATAATCTGACACATTAAAATGAGTGTCTGAACAGGGGTAAGTCAGATGGGGACTGAGCCAAGGGCCAGGACAAAATAACACTTCTGTTGTACAGCCAGGGGACACCTTGCTGCCTGCTGTCTTGTCAGCGAGAAGCCGAGAAGAAAGGTAACAAAACTTTTCAATCCCAGCTATGTATGTTCCTCACTCTAACAAAAACTTAGTGATTGATTGGCTGCAGCTCAGATTTTACTCCCATGTGGCTTCTAAGCCCAGGCCAGCAAAGGCACTGTTGGGAATGTGTGCACTGGTAAGATTGGAGGCCTTCAGCTCTGGGTGCTACAGCTTTCTCTGCTACTCAAGATCAAATCCTCTCTTCACAGGACCTACTGAACTCCCATCAACACAGTCTCCCTTTTTCTCCATCAGCTAAGGGATCTGTTCAAGTCTCCACAAGCATGAGACTTCCCTCTGCTATCCATATTCTTTTGAATCTGATTTTAAGCATGTGAATCTTACCCAACCCTTCTGAAATTAAGACTTTCAAAACCCCAAAGCCAAGGGCTAACTCTGTTTTCCTCTCTTATTTCTACAATGCCATTCCTTCTTTGAGGCAATACAAAGAATGTCTACCTAGATGAATGGTGGAGACAAAGAGAAAATATTAGGAGCAAACACCACATTGTAGCGCTTCACAAATATTATCTCATGATAACTTGTACATGCATGGAGAGAGAAAAAAGAGATATGAGCTCAGAGAAGTGCATTAGTAATTTGTTATGTTAAGACTGTGGAGACAAATAGAGATCACCTGGCTTAATGCTTCCGTTTATTATGGGGGGTAACCAAGATCCAGAGAAAGGAAGCGACTTGTTCAATGTGACAGTGTGTTATTGGGGGGAAATGGGACTTTTTGACCCATATTCTTATCAATTTAGTGTACAGAAGACAATACAGAATTTAATGTTAGTCAAATTCATATTTTAATTCATAGCTGAAAGGGATTTAAAAAATTAGACTGTGAAATAAATAAATTTTGTCCTTTACTCACCACATGTGTGATCTTTGACAACTATTAAACATCTGTAAGGATAATCTGTAAGTGAGGATATTAAACTTTGTAATTTTGTTATAATCAAACTATGTGAAGTATATAAATTCTTGGCACATACTAGATGCTCAATAATTCATGGCTGTGGTATATAGTAGAATGTTATCCTGTAATTTTTATATTTAGAGTTATATATTATTATATAATGTAATAGACAAAAGATGTTAGCTAGATGTTTAAGTAACATTGAATAATATGCTATTTTGAATGCTAGAATATCCCTTAATAAGCAAAGTTAAACCAAAGTACTTTTGAACCTCTACAATTTACTTCAAAAAAGTATGCCTTAAATTAGAAGCATTGAAACATTCACAAATAAGTTTTTTTGACATTGAATTCAAACACTTCAACTAAATGGAAAAAGTGTCAGTTGAAAACAAGTAGGAAAGAAAAGATAGTTTAAATGTCTGATATCTTTTTTTTCACAAGAAAATTGAGTCCTACAAAGGGGAAAATTATTTTCCCAAGGTGACAGAATTAGTCCCTTACAGAGCTAGGTTTAGAATCCCAAAATTCAGGTATATAAACTGTGTCACATTACCCTCTCTGTCCCATTTGTAATTTAACAAGGAGGAAACATAAGCTCAAAACTAGAAGTAAACCACTCTCTCACTTCATACTACTCCCTGTGTCAACTATCACATATACTGCAAACTGCTTGTATAACTTTTTAGAGTCACACTGTACCAACAAAACGTAGATTAAGGGACAGATCTGGCTGCTCCAAACTTCTTATCAATGCATTCCTCATTTCCATAAGCTATTTACAAAAATTTCCAATGCATTGTAAAACTATTAGTTATTGACGCATTATTTTAAAAATCTTAAAGCAATTATTTTACTTTATTGAATTCCCACAATTCTATTTCTTTGGCATTTGCTTGTTTTGTGTTTTTTATTTGTTTTTTGTTTTTTGTTTTTGTCTAGATTCTTAATTAAGAGAGAAAAAAATGGTTGCTCTACCAGAATTTCAACCTCTTACTAAAATAAAGAAGACTCATTTTCTGATCACTTCCTTTACTTAAACAATTTGAAAAGATAAAAATAAGCAAATGCAGGAGTGATTCAGAGAAAATAATGGAATTTTACATAAACAATCTCAGTCACAAAGACACAAAAGTACTAGTTAAACACACAGAACATGTGATGGGCAGTGAGAATGGCTTTTATCATAGGCACACCTGAAGCCGAGTTTCAAACCAGTCATGTCAATTTCATAATAGCTAATAAAAGCTGATACTAGAATACTTTCACAAAGAGAGCATTTTTTTCAAGTTAAATTCCACCCATTTATAATTCATATGAACAGACTTAGAGACAAAACACAAAACTCTCAGAAAGTACAGGAACCGAACAAGTAAAAATGACAACAGTGAAACTCCGGAACAGTTTCAAACATCATAGACTCAGCTCCTGACACTCTAAGGTTTATATCCTATAATTAGGAAAAATGGAATTTTTTTTATAAATAAGAAAATGCCTCTATCAGCATGAAGCACACATTATTATAATAAACGTTTTTTGATATGACAGCACAGCAGAGAATTTTGAGGCAGGGAGGCACCTGTGTGGCTGATTGTTTTTCTGTTTATATCTTTCAATTTTTCTGAACACATTTTTTGTGTGAATTTGGTTTAATCACTTAAACTTCTTGAGTCTCCCCAGTCTCAAAATAAAATTGAGACAATATTTACCTCACTTGTCATAAGGTGTATTTTTGCGGGGGAAAGGCCAACAGAATTTCTTAAAGCACACAATTTATTTATTTATTTATTTATTGTTCAATTATAGTTGTCCCCATTTTCCCCCCATTACTTTCCTCTGCACTACCCACCCCACACCTACCACACTCAATCCTCCCCACCCTGCCCCTCCATTGTCTTTGTCCTTGAGTCCTTAATACATGTAGCTTGACTTGACCCTTCCCCTTCTTTCCCCTGTCGTCCTCCTCATGCCTTCCCTCTGGTTACTATTGATTTTTCTTTATTTCCATGTCTCTGGTTCTTTTGCATGCTTGTTTGTTTTGTGGATTAGGTTCCTTTATAGGTGAGATCATATGATATTTGTCTTTTACCACCTAGCTTATTTCACTTAGCATAATGCTCTTCAGTTCCATCCACGCTGTTGCGGAGGATAGGAGCTCCTTCTTTCTTTCTGCTGCATAGTATCCCATTGTGTAAATATACCACAGACTTTTGATCTATGCATTTACTGATGGGCATTTACTGATGGGCTGTTTCCAGCGCTTGGCTATTGTAAATTGTGCTTCTATGAATATTGGGGTGTATAGATTCTTTTGAATTGGTGTTTCGGGATTCTTAAGGTATAATTCCAGCAGTGGAATTGCTGGGTCAAAATACAGTTCCATTTTTAGTTTTTTAAGGAAATTCCATACTGTTTCCCACAGTGCCTGCACCAGTTTGCATTCCCACCAACAGTGCACTAGGGTTCCCTTTTCTCTACAACCTTGCCAGCGCTTGTTGTTTGTTGATTTGTTTATGTTGGCCATTCTGACTTGTGTGAAGTGGTATCTCATTGTGGTTTTAATTTGCATCTCTCTGATGGCTAGTGATGCTGAGCATCCATTCATACAAATCACAAGATTTAAAGGTAAGAGAAACAAAAGTGTCAGGAATAACTTGAAGGTATTTAGCTTCAGGGTCTGGAATAATGGCATTGCCATGATTTGAGTTGGGAAAGCCTATAGAAAGAGAGGTCAGAGAAATGCACTCACTCTTCCAGCAGTGGCCCAGCTCTCTGTGCACATTTAAACAGAAAAAGTCTAGAAATCCAAAGGAGTCAGAGTTCTGTGCAATCCATTATTTACCTAGGCCTAGCACACATGAGCATGTGACCACTCAAGATATTTCAATATGGTAAGAATCTATTTCTAAGCAAGTTATTCATCTTTAAATAAGATTACCTGAAGAAAAGCTGGTCACAGTAATCCAAACGGTAAACTTCTATGATACTTGCATTTTGTAATTATTTTATTGTTTAATACATTTTTATTTGTAGGAAAAGAAATGATTGTTATTTATTAGAAATCATATCCAAAATACTATTTTTAAAAATGCCATAGACTTTTAGGCATAATCAGAAGAATAAGTTCCAGCTGGAGTGGAAGATTTAGTGATTGAAGGACCAAGGTCAAAAAACATTTTAACATGATATTTTTCTATTAATAATTGTAAAAATGCACAGCTCCTTTCTGGCTGATAAATTCCTTCCCTTAGGAACTGTAGGGGTATTACATTATTCATCTTTTCCATTTGGGAAGTCAATGGATATATAAAGTGCATAAGAAAAGAAATAGAAATTGCAGTCTATTATTTAGAACTATAAAAGTATCTAGCAGAACAATAAAAATTAAGATTTATAAATCTGTGAGACAATGTTGAGAGGAAATATAGTTTTTATAGAAGACAGTGCTTAGATACTCTGTCAGTTGGAATTGGAGCAGAAAACAGATGGCACACTGCTGTTGAAGAGAGTTTACTGAACAGCAATTTGCAAAGCTGTGACCCTGTTTAGGTAAAACAATAAAAGATGATAAAGTATTCAGATTCTATCAAGGGACAGGGGGAAAGAAGCAATTACCAGTACCTGGAGTGACCTATAGCTGTCAGGAAAAGTTAACAGGAGTTGAGGCCAAAAGGAGCTGTAGTCATAGATAGCAGCCAATGCCCACCTATCACCCAACAGGAAGCTACAGCAGACAAATACTCTCCCCCTTTTGTTTTCCTGATGATGCCATTGGTCAACCCCATTGGGAAGATACAGAGAATAGGAGCCTGGACAGTGACATTTAGAGGTCCACTTCCTAAACCACAGTGGTGGATGAAGAACAGTCGGTAATAGATTCAGAGGAGCACAGAGAATTCCAGCACAGATATTCACTAAAATGGGAAACTTGAACATGTTAAAGTTGCCTCAGAAAACACATAGATAGGACTACAAAGACACGTAATTATTTTTAATACAGAAAAGTTAGGAAAGCTAAAAAATAATTATTATCACTAAGAAATAACCATTGTTTATGCATTATTTACATATTTCAGATCTCAATAGATATATAGATAGGTAGATAATCAAAATAAATGTGTAGGTAGATAAATTGATAAAAGACATTTAAAATGATATTAACTACCATTTCTTATAAAGAGTACTAAATAAATGGAGGTTAAATCTAAGATATTTAAAGTATAACTAAAGGAAATTCAATGATTTACCAATACATATTTCTTCAGCACAACTTTTATTGTTATGTATATTTACAATAAGTGCCTTAGCACATTTTACCTTGTTTAAAAATTTACACTTGCCCTGGCTGGTGTAGCTTAGTGGATTGAGTGTGGGCCTGTGAACCAAGAGATCACGGTTCAATTCCCAGTCAGGGCACATGCCTGGGTTGCGGGCCAGTTCCCAGCAGGGAATGCACAGGAAGCAACCACACATTGATGTTTCTCTCCCTCTCTCCTTCCCTTCCCCTCTGAAGATAAATAAATAAAATCTTTTAAAAAATTAATTAATTAATTAATAAAAATTTACACTTTATGTGACTTTTAAACTTTCCACTTATGATTTATTTATATATGTATGGAGTCACAGATTTTTATTCTGTTCTATGACTATAATCTAATCTTATCATTATTTATTTGGCTGCTTATATTATTTGAGATTTGGCCAGTGGAGACTCCTTGATGTTGGCCTGTCTGTCCTTTCAACATGTCATCATCATTCTGAGAGTAGCTCCTTACTTTTCATTATTACGAAATATTCCAGACTCATCCTGTGCTTTCACTGTTATTTCCTCAAGGATCCCTGACTCCTTTTAGTGGCAAAATCTATATCAAAAACAAAATAAGTGATATTTATGCTTATTTATATGGGTGTATTATTGCTCCCAAGCTATCTTAGTAGAGCCAGGAGATACAGTCACACAAACCCATTTACACCTGTTATTGATGTATCTATCTATTAATCAATCTATTTCTGTAACTATTTATTTGTCTATATTGAAAATCATGAGTTCACACTGATAGTTTCAATTCTAATCTAACAACATGATGTCATTTTTTTCTTCCTTTCTATATTTTTGACTCCCTTCTCTAACAGTGAGACACATGGTTCCCACTAAGCTTAATAGTTTTTGCTCATTTGATTAAGCCCTGTATGTTAAAAGACTCCCTTACTGCTCACATGTACACATGCACACAAACGCACACACACACACAGCCCTTCACCTACCAGGACTCCAATGTTCCACGTTGACCTCCCACATATACAATCTCCATGCTCCCCTTGAGCTCCAACACCCTGCTCTGGGCTGCAAAGCCTGCACTGAGCCCCTCTCTCACACTAGTTGGGTTGTAAAATCTCACTCTGGGCCACCATGGTTTTCTCCTCTCACCAATATGAGCAACAAACTTGCTTTGGACTGAACCATCCAGGAAAAGAAGAGAAGAGAAAGAGGAAAAAAGAGAACAATTTATTTACCATTCTAAATGCCTGCATTTGAAAAAAAAAAGGTAAGAAATCAATGAGTTGACTTTCCACCATAAAGAAAAGTGTAAGAAAATAACAGATTAAAAGAATGGAACTAATAGAAAAAAAAATAAGTGTGGAACCTAATACAATAGAAATTGGACAAATAGAAAAACTCAATAAAACATATTTTGTTTTTTGAAGTCTTTCAGCAAAAAAAAATAGAGAGAAAATGAATGAACAATGTCAGTGATATAAAAGGGGACATCACTACAGACAATAAAAAATAACAAAAAATGAATAACATTATGCCAATAAATCTGACAACTTAGATAAACTAGGCAATTCTTTGATAAACACAACTTACTAACATAGAAGATTACTATGCATCTCGGTGCTTATGTGTACCTATAAGGAAATTAAATTTTTGGTCAAAAATCTTCCCACAAAGAGAAATCTGGTCACAGATAATTTCATGGTGACTTTTAACAACAACTAAAAGAAATATCACCTATTCTGCAAAGTATAGAGAAGGAGGAAACACATCCCAAATTATTTTATGAGATCAGCGTAATTCTGAAACTGAAACTGATAAAAATTATGAAAAAATAAAGTTATAGATCTATATAACTTATGACCCCAAAATACTTTAATAAAATATTAGCAAGTCAAACTTAAAAATAGTTTTTAAAGACAATACATTATGTAAGTAGTTTTTAATCCAGGAATAAAAAGCCTGGTATAATAAAAAAATCAATCAATGTAATTTATCAAATAAATAGGATAAGTTATACAATTATTTCAATAAGTACAAAAATCATTTATGATAAAACTTAAGGAAACTTTTTAAATCTGATTATGGATATCTAGAAAATCACTACAGTTAGTATTATTTTTAATTATGAAGGACCGAATGCTTTCTCTCTAATAGTGGAAACAAGGCAAGGTTGTCCCTCCTCAACACTTGCCTTCAATTTTTAACAGAAAGTTTTAATCAGTTCAATAAAGCAAGAAAAAAAAAGAAGAAATAAAGATTGAAAAATAAGTAAAATTACTATTATTCATCAATTCATAGATGGCATACTTGTTATTCTTAAGAGCACAATAAAATTTACCATAAACATACTCCTAGGATATATGTATTGACCAAGTTCACAGGACACAAAATTACTCTTCAAAAATAAACTGTGCTTCTATATACATAAGCAACAAACAATGGGAAAATGAAATTTTAAAAATACCACTTAATATGTTAGCGAATCTATCAAATATCTAGAAATAAATTTAATAGAAAACTTTGCTGAAAACTGCAAGATATTACTTAAATAAAAATCAATCAATAAAACCTAAAAGTATATTGTAAAGAGATATAATATTCAAGAATTGGAAGACACAATATTGTTAACATACTTCCTCTTCAAATTGATCTCTACATTCACTGCAATCTCAGTGGAAATCTCAGCAGGTTATTTGAAGAAATTGACAATATGATTCTAAACTTTATATAGGTATGTAAAGAATCTAGATGATCAAAACAGTTTAATATTTGTACTCTATAGCATTTATAAGATTCTAGGATAAGAAAGTGACAGTTAAGAAAAGCCTTGAAGAGGAATTTAAAATAAAAATTAGTAGATATCTGCTTACTGTGCTCCAGGAATTATGTAGGCATTTGGTATGTATTATAATTTTTAGTTTTCACAATAATCCTATAAAGCAGCTATAATTAAGACCTCTATTTTACAGGTGAAACAACTGCATTAAGTAACTTCTCAGAAGTCATAAACCTATTAGGTAGCAGACCCAAAATACAAAGTAAGAACTTTCAGATTATAAATCTTATCTATAAATAAAAAGGCACAGTTAAAGTTGCATTTATATTCTATAGGCAGTATAAACAAGCTGAAAGATGGTAGGGCCAGAATGAACCCCAAGTGATTATTACCAAAGATCATGCAGTAAAGAGAATAGACGTGGACATTCTCAAATCAGCAGTGTGGAGCTGTGAATGCAAGAACTTTGAGGGAAACAACTTTGATTACTACACAAGCATTATTCTTAGAAAACAAAACAAAAAAATCAGTGGGTAAGCTTTCCCTGTATCATTCAAAAAGAATAGGAATAATTTCCCTGCTTGCAGTAGGAAAAAATTAAATGTTATTAAATATTTATTCTAATACTATTTGTTGAGTCCTTCTATAAAAAGAGAAACCACAACTATTGCATTTGAGAAATTCAGCTTAGTGAGTAAATAAATGCATATTCCAATAACTAAAAGTACAGTGAAGTCAGAGTCAAGATTATGTAAACTGTCAATGCATAAACAAATTATGGAGGCCTGGAGAAGGGAGCAGTAAGAATGGGTGCAAGAAGAAGAAAGGAAGGAAGTGTGGTAAGTCAATAGTGAGGTAAGGAGAGGAAATACATTCTAAATAAAGAATTGCCAAAATCAGAGACATGGTGTCTTATACGAGCACAGCAAGTTCAAGGAACTTCAAGCAATTCAATATGACTACACAAATATGTGGTAGATGGAGAAGCGATAAGTGTCAGGGGGCAGAATGTGCAGGATTTGGAATTTATCCTGAGGTTACAGAACCATGGAAGATTTTACACATTGGGCTAATTTCTTTGTAGCGTATTGGTGTTCTGGCTCAAATTGGAGTTTGGATGATGATTAAAAAGGGCTTTTGCAATAGTTCACAGGAAATATGACATGGGCCAGATCTAAAGACATAGAAGTGAAATTAAAAAGTGAATTTGAGAACATTGGCAGGCAGAATCAATGGGAATGAGAAAACTGTTGAGTATGCAGGGGGTGCAGAAGAAAGGCTGACTCAGGGAACTGTGGAACAGGTAGGGAGACGAACATACACATTGCTGAAGGACGACTTTAATCATCCTGCCAATTACAGACTTCTAGAACTAAAGAGAGGACAAAGCACAAGTAGAACCACTAGATTCTAAATGAGAATTTTACCCACACATCTTTTGTGAATTAAGCTTTGACAAAATAAGAATAACCTTGAATTTTCTAAGCTTGGGTTTCATCAAATAACAGAATGGCCGGCAACGACTTTGTCTGGCAATTCTACTTTTACCCAGAACCTGAGATATCAATTTCCCTTGTCATAAGGACTTAGACACAGAACTCCTTTCTAAACATTGTGCATGATTCATTCTGTCTGACTAATAACCTGCCAGGAGATAAACGAGAAGAAGAGAATTGCCCCAAAATAGATAAAGCTGAGGTCAATGAAATATGTTGAATGTAACACCTGCTATTCCTTATATAATGAGTTATTTAGAAATTTCAAGTTGAATAAGCACCAAAAACCCCAGCAGAAACCGAAACATCTCCACCCAAGTGATCTCTCCTCTTACCACACTCTGAAATTTTCTCTGTGTTGCTGAGCATGAGTTAAGCACAGATATGACTAAGCACTATTGGAATTATTTGTACATGCCTCAAACTACTATGAACAGAGAGATTATTCCTCTTTCCATCTCCACATTTCTCATGCCTTGATCTCATCTACAATCTCAACTAAGCTCTGGAAATTCAGCTTCATACCCTGTGTCTGACCTCAGGCCAGTTTTCCAGGAAACCCCCTGTCCTTGGGCCCCTCTTTACCACTGTGGAATTTCAGAACAAATTGGTGATTGAATGAACTACCATTACCTCACCTCACTTCAAGTTTCCATTCCTTAAAGTGGAAACAGTCATGACTCAACTACTAGATCGTATTTAAAACCAACAGAATGATGTAAAATGTTCTTTGTAAGCTTAAAATGCTATCCAATTGTGAGGGATTATAATTGCCATCTAAACATTTTCAACCAGTTTATGCATTGTGTCTGAATTACATTAACAATGAACTTCAGTTTCTTCTTTTGTATTATGAAGATAAAAGCAGTGCCTTAGAGTGGGTATAAGAACAAAAGGAGTAAACATGTGAAGTATATGACACAATCTTGTAAGCACTAAACACTGAATAAAAGGTGGTGTTTGTAGAAGCATTGGTGTTACTACTATTACTCATATTGATTTATGTTAAAGCAATCAGTATTTATCCCTAGCCTATTTACAGGGTACAAATGCAAGGTACTTGGTGGAGACTCTGCAGGTAGACTGCAGAGAGGGATGGTGCAATCACACATAGAATGCAGGATGGATTAGGGCACTGCTTGTATAAGTAGTTGGTGTAGCCCAAGCAATGGCCCTTGCTTGGTATGAGTACGGCATTACCCACTGCTAATAAAATAAGGCTTGATGATGGCAGTAAGTCTAAGCTTTCTTAAAATTGAGCCTCATGTTTGCATTTACCCATCATTGGCAGTGAGTTTGAGTTGGCCTTTCTGGACCTTCTCATGGAGATGGTGT
Source organism: Trachops cirrhosus (assembly GCA_028533065.1). Taxonomy (NCBI): domain Eukaryota; kingdom Metazoa; phylum Chordata; class Mammalia; order Chiroptera; family Phyllostomidae; genus Trachops; species Trachops cirrhosus. Next base: position 148,876,226 of record CM052539.1, read on the forward strand.
TGCTACAGGCAAGTGGTGTTACCCTTTCAGGTCTGATAAATGCTTAACCAGCCTTTTATTTCAGATTGTAGAACTTAAGAATTGGATCAAAACTTAGAGATCATTTAGCTGAACCCACCTATTCCCCAAATGACGAGACTAGTGCCAAAGAGAGGTGACTCGCCAAAAGCTGTGCAGCTAATAAGTGGAGAAACCTGGCAGGGTCTCCTGACTCTCACCTAGGGCTTGCTTCCTCTTCTGTTCTGCAGTTAGTTAATTTGGTCTCTGTTGGCCTTCTGAGGCTGAGCACCTGGGTGGTTTCTTATCTGATTCTTGGACAATAGCCAGGCCTATGGATGGGCAGAGCTGGATGACTCAGAGAGCAGAACACTTTGCGCCTAAGGGGCCAAGCTACAGTTTGAAAGAAGGGTGTGGGCTCTGGGCACTTCCCCATAGCTCCCAAGTTCTGTCAGCATGACTGAGGGGAGGAGGGAAGGAGTGAGGAGTATGGTCTCATTTTGCAGGGCTCCTGCTAATGAGTTCTGGGACATGGAGCAGGTTTGATTGCTCACCCAACTCAATGTATGTTTGGCCCAGGTAAACTGAGCAGAGAATTAGAAAAGTATCACTCAACATGAAGAGACTGAAAAGAGAGATCTGCTTTTGCAGGAAGAATTCTTCTTATTATTTTTTTGCACTCATTCATTTTTGCAAGAGATATTTATTGATTACATACTACATGCCAGAAGGCATGCAAATGTTAAAGTATACAAAAGCAAATAACAAGACCACTATTATCAACAAGCAAGAGATGGCAAGTAAATTGCCAAAGTTTATGTAGTGAGATATATGCTGTCACAATGGTAAGAACCGGGCATGGGAAACTCCAGGGGGAACTGGTGTGTGTGTTTATGTCGTTTATGTATGCAGAGCTTAGAAAGGTTTTCCTGAAAATGATGTTTAAGCTGAATCTTTAAAGATTCAGAGGACCTATAACAACAGAGGTGTGAGACAGCGTGGCTGTTCTGGAGAAATAGTAAATCAGTATGGAGGAGCATAGTAGCAAAAATAAGGATTATTAGAAGGTGCTTAGCATGCAGAAATGTTCCATCTTACATTGTTGCTGGGAAAACAGAAGCTGGGGAAATTAAGCCATTCTCCCAAAACTCAGGCAATGTCAAGCAGCAAACCAAAATTATGTTGGACCTCCATTTTTTGTGTGCTTCTCATCCTAGACTCAGAACGTCATATTTGAAGAAAATTATTTTCAAGTCTTCCTCAGTGGAGAGACTGAGCAGTAACTTGCAGCTTAGATATCATTTCTTTATGGAAACCATGGCATATATGTTGGTTAAGAACTCAGGCTTATTCCACAAAAAGCTACTTCATCTGTAATGCACCTATAACACTGTACCAACATACTTAGAGTAACCACCTGTCAAGTACAACCAAGTCTGTATGGGGAAAAACGTTTAAATTTGGAATGCTTGGAAAATTTCACCTTTACTCTCCTGATGTGAGAGATGAATACTTCAAGCCCCCACTGACAGGGTCAAGAGGACAGGGAGTGACAATGCAAAGAATGTGACCAAGAGACACTGAGGACACAGAATGTGTGGTGCAGAGAAATATATACACACAGGGTTTGATTACTGAGAAACTCACAACTTAATACACGTATTTGATGCAAATCCCATTCCCTTCCTCCAGAATCTGTTTTGACTTTGGCTTTCTTAACTCTCTGAAGACAGCTCTAGTTTTCCACCCAAAGTCCACATTATGTTTTTGAAATGTATCCATGTTAATATATGTCAGTTTTGTTTGTAAGTATCAATTATGCATTCATTTGGTAGATCTTAGGTTGTTTGCAACTCTTCACTGACGTAGTGCTGCAATGAACATTCTCGTACATGTATGTCACAGCACAAATATAAGACCCTCTCTTAGGGATAAATTGATGGGTCAAAGACCAAGTTTATCTGCAGCTTTATTAGATATATCTAAATGATTTTATAATCTTATTTTCCACCAGCAGAGTGAAAGAATTTCAATTTTACCACTAACTCTTAAAATAGTATGTGACACAAGGCAAATTGCCACATAAGTTTTACTATGATTGAGATTAAGGTTATATCTACCTCATGATATGAGCTGAATAGTTTTATGGGAACTCTTTTGTTAACTGTCTCCTTTTCTCTTACTGCTTTTAACATTCTCTCCTTATCTTTAATCTTGGGTAATATAATTATGATGTGCCTTGGAGTGTTCCTCCTTGGGTCCCACTTTTTGGGGACTCATGAGCTTCCCAGACTTCCTAGAAGTTATTTCCTTTGCCAGATTAGGGAACTTCTTCATTATTTTTTCAAATAAGTTTTCAATTTCTTGCTCTTCCTCTTCTTTTTCTCACATCCTTATGATTCAAATGTTGGAATGTTTAAAGTTGTCGCAGAGGTTCCCAAGCCTCACCTTATTTTTTTGAATTATTGTTTCTTCATTCTGTTCTAGTTGAATGTTTATTTCTTCCTTCTGGTCCAAACCATTGATTTGAGTCTGGGTTTCCTTCCCTTCACTGTTGATGCCCTGTACATTTTCCTTTATTTCACAGAAACGGAGATCACATGGAGCGTTATCAGTGTGGCAGTGGGAGGGGGAAATAAGGGGAAAAGGTACAGGGAATAAGTAGCATAAATGGTAGGTAGAAAATAGACAGGTTGACATTAAGAATAGTATAGGAAAGGTAGAAGCCAAAGAACTTATATGTACGACCCATGGATATGAACTAAAGGGGTGGGGGGGATGCGGGTGAGGGGGTACAAGACAGAGGGGAATAAAGAGGGAAAATGGGACAACTGCAATATCATAATCAATATAATATATTAAAAAATAAAATTGGTTAACTTTCTTCAAGAACAGACCTTTGATTTTGTTGTTCACTTTCTTTTTAAGATTATTTTTGGCTCTTAGCATTTGTATTTCTTTCTTCCAAGTTTCTTCAGTTTTACCTAGTTCCTCTATTATAGTTTCTTGAGCTGAATTTGATTTGCTTATTAACTCATTATTTCAGAATTTTCATTTGTAAAAATATATTTTTGTAGGTCTTGGGTGTGGGGATTTTCTTATGTAGATGTATTCTAATTTCAATCCATTTGTTTAAGAACATGTTATTGATTCTTTAAAACTTTGTGCAACTTCCTTTGTTACCAATTGCTTGTATAATAGCAAAAAAATACCTAGTTTAGATCAACTAGTTAATTTTGTCTTCAAATCTATAGTCAGTACTAAATTTTGTCTGATTGATAAATTAGTTGCTGGAATACATATGTTAAAAATCACTCATAGTGATTATGAATTTGTCCAGTTTATCTTATGAATTATACATTTTGAGGTAATATTGTTTAGTGCAATAAGTTTGTGACTGCATACTATTCTTGTTAATGTGTTGCATTAATCATTATCAGTATCATTATTATGTTGTTGCTGCTGTGTCTTTCTTAATACCATTGAACTAAAACAACAACTTACGATTTGCATTTTAGGAAATATCTACTGCATTATCTTACATATTTTAGTTTCAGACTTATATGTGTTGAGTGCTCTTATTTTATGTATGCGTGAAGGTGCTAAGAAAGAACTTTATATGGTTCAGCAATCCAAAATCATAAAAAGAATTAATCAACAGTGGGAATCCATGGACAAATTGCATTGAATCAGTGCGATGGTGGCAGTGACACTAGTGGTGTGTGTCTGTGCGTGCAGGTGTGTGTAAACATGATGTCACTTAAAGAGCTAGGGGCTAGAGAAGTAAAACCTGGGGGAGCTACCAGCTTTTGAAGTGTGATGAGGTTGTCATGCTGTAAACCTTCATGATTTAGAAAAATTTTGTTGTAATAGTTGTAAGGGAAAACCCTAGAATAATTGTTTTTCATACTCAGTAAAAATTAATTAGCATCAATTGTTCTAAAAGTAGTGTTCTTGAAAATTCCCTTTCTTTTCTAAGTTAAACCTCTCATTGTAATCCTACATATGGTATTAATTTACTTAAATTCTTATTTCTAAGTAGTTTGACAAACTTCAGTGATATCTTTGTTGGAATTTTCATGATTTCTATTGATTTTATTTAGTCTAGTATCCATGTGTCCAATGATATCTAATAAATTAATTCAATGACTATACATACAGTATTGTTTTGAAATGGGCCCCTCCCTAAGGCTTGGAAAGAAGGAAAACAAAAGGCAACAATTTGGGGACTTGAGAAGCTCGCACCTTGGTAGTGGAGACAAATAAAGATGATACAATGTAGGAAATGTGTGATGAGGTTGTGGTTAAGTCTTCTAAGGCTTGCTAGAAGAGAGCTTGGTGTGAGAGAATTTTGTAAATGAAATGTCAAAGGATCCAAAGGTTAAAGAATGAGAAAATTTCAACTAGAGGTTTAATGAGGGAAGTTTCTTTCATCAGAATAACCTAGGCAAGCAGAAATGAAAAGATGGGAATGTGCTTGGCTAGATTGGCTAGTCAGTGTAGCTGCAGTATGATGGGCATGGAAAGGACAGGGTTTGATGCAAATAAATAAATTAATAATTATTATTATATCTAACACATAGATAAGACACTAGATGCTTACTGCCTGTCAGTACCTTTGTAAGTTCTTTACATATGATAAATCATTTAAGCCTTAAAACAACTTTATGATATAACTATTATTACCTCCATAGTATAGATGAAGAAACTGAAGTCCAGAGAATTTGCAAGTCTGCCAAGTTCTCAGAGCTAGGATGCAGTAGAAGTGGAATTAACATCTAGGTATTGGGCTCCAGAGCTGAAGCTCTTAAAGACGGGATTTCAAGTAACAGCCATTGGAGGGAACTTTTACAAGATCAGCCGCTATCATTGGAAACATACAGAGTTCATTTATTGTTGCATTTTCCTGACATAAACGATTCCCCTAGGACAATGGTTATTTGTCAGTACCATCCAGATACAAAGGCCAAGGTAATCCAGATGGGAACTGAAAAAAACCCTAAAGCCTGGAAAACCTATTATAGTTTTTTTAGAACTGAATATTGGTTTTCATTATGAAAAGCTACACTGTATAGACTGTGAAAGCCAAGCCTATAAAATTTTAAAATGAGCACCCAGGATAAAATCTGGAGTCGACAATGTCAGCTGCTCCTGTCTCTGGAGAAATTCAAACCTGTGAATTATTTCACGCCTTTACATAGCCATAAAGCTCTTATGAGCAAATGTTTTTTGAAAACTTCTTAAACTACTCTAAGTTAATTTACCATCATGTCTCTGAATTCTGGCCTGAAACTGGCATCTTCCCAGTCCTAATTTCATCCCCAGTTGAATTCAAATTTTAAACTTCATGTTTCCAATGAAGCTAAGTTCACCTTAAGGACAAGGAGAAAGCTTCTCCCTGTAACTGCCCTATGCTTAGGTCGTGCTGTACTGAAACATGCAAAGAACACACATTTCTTCCTCAACAGGGATCTAGTTCACTTTGTCCACCTCAACTCTCTTTAAAACTACAAAATGATTTTAAGAAGCCCAGTGTCCACAGAGCTCACTCACACACATCATTGCCCGTTTTTCTTGAGCTACCTTCTAACAGCTCAGTTACTGCCTCTTCCACAGGAAAGTCCAAACCCCAGGTATATGTCCAGGCCTTTCCGTGATTCTGGGTACACAAGTCGAATGGAGATTTCCCTCTAAATACTCTACATTTTAGGTCTTTCAGACTTGACCGATGCTTTCTCACCCTCTGAAATATCTTTCCCAATTCTTCCTACCCCAAGTTTCACAAAACTTTACCCAAACTGCAAGGCCCAACTCAAATATCTTTCTGCTCCCAGAATTGTGGGTTTTTTTCAACTTCATATCCAGTTCACTCTTTTAAGGGCCTCTAAGAAACCTCTCATCAAAGCTCACTTGGAATTGCATTATCTGGTATAAGTAACCAACATGGGTGTCCTTCCCTCACACCCCAAATGTGAGTCCCAGCCCTTACATGGACTCACATTGTCTACACAGAAGTTTTCATCATGGTTCGTATAAAGTAGATGCTCTGTGACTGAATAACAAAATAGATATGCTGAAATCTACAGCCTCACGTTCAAGAGGACAGACTAGTGAAAAGATAACTAAACCATAAAAAACAACAACAAAACCTTAGTTTCAAAGCCTGGATCTATCACTATTCTCTTACAATGTTAGACAAATAACGTTGTCTCTCTGGGTCAAAGAAGAATGCATTAGATAACCACTAAGATTCCTTCTAATATTTGGAATTTGTCATTCTATGATTTCCCCAGTAAATTATGGATATAAAATACTGATAACTTCTATCTCAACCCCTCATCCAGCTTCAGAAATTCTATCTGAGACAATGATCTACAAAATGTCATTAGATGGTGGCAAATAGTGAATCTATACCGTTATAGTCTTATATTTTCTGACATTCTTGGCAACCTGGAGACAAAAACAAAACCAACCAGACAACCAACCAAACAAAAAAAAATCCCAGAAAATTGTAATCTTAAAAAGAATTCCAATGTAGATTTAGAGTCAAAGCCTCATTTCATGGAAGAGGAAACTTAGGTTAAGAGAGGTAAGTTATTTTTGCCGGTCACACAAAAATAGTCATTAGCAGAATACACGCTTCACCCCAGAACTCTCATGTCCCAGGAAGAGCTTTTTCCATAGGAATTAAGAATTTCAATATTTAACTGACTTAAACAGCTGAGTGGAAGGTAATGAAGAGGAAAAATAAAGAAACAAGGATGTTTTTAGAGCATCATCTGGGGAGCTTATATGTGGTGGAAGTAATCACTGGGTTTTTGAAAGGCACTATAATTGTAGTATATGTGAGTTGTAGTTCAAACATGCAGGTGGGCAAAATTTTAAATTTTCTTTACTTTTATATAACTTAACTTATTGTACATGTTGGGTTCCTGTTCTACTAGGTGTTGGAAACTTAATCTTAGTCACTTCAGAGTTCCTGTCCTCATTCTAGGTTTCCATCTGAGTGCTGAAGGATTTATTTTATGCTATGGCCCCAGGAGGCATCTGGTCCTCCACTGCCATTTACCCATCCACCCACATGCCCACTACAAATTTGATTTATGTCTCTAGGTTCACACAGGCCGCAGCTCAGTCATCCCTCATTCTCACTAGCAAGAGGTCTGGGTCTTTCTCTATGTGTCCTTTGACACTTTCTGCTGCTTCTGAGCCACACTGTGGACTCTGTGAGGCCAAGGCCCTATCTGCATACTGTAGACATCTTGAAGAAACCAGGTCATTTGTCATGTGGACTTTCAGGAAATCTTTATCTGGATCCCAGGTCGGGGAACCCCTTCTTGCCCCTTTCCCCCACATATACACATTCATCAGATATCTTCCTAAAACTATAGTTCAAACTTTCTTCTCTCATCACCTATATTAGTTCATAACACATAAAACTCAGTGCTGAGTGGCTTAACACAATAGAAACATATTTCTTCAAGTGAAGTTTGAAACAGGTGCTGCTGATCCTCTGCAGAGTAGCTTTCTTCCATACAATGAATGGTGCAGGGACTTGCTCCATTTCATGCCCTGATACGGGGACTGGGATCTTTACCTGTGTAGATCTACCATGTCTAACACATGCACCTTTGAATTTGTCAAGCAAGTAAGTCTATTCATTCCAGTCAGCCAGCTAGCTGGGAGGGAAAAGGAGCATGGATTATCCCAGTGTACGGGGTGTTTACTTTGAATGCCGCAGCCTAGATACTGCAAGTATCACTTCCACTCATATTCCATGAAAACACCTAACTGCAAAGGAGGCTAGGAAGTAACAGTGGGCTGTGTGCTACGAGGAAGAGGGAATGGGGTTACTGTAAAATCAGCTAGTGTCTGCCAATCTCCAAGTTTAAAAACCAAAACACTATTCTTTTTTGCTTATGCTGGTCTGCTATATCTTTCCTTAGTTAATAGATTTAGATATACCTACTTTGACTGGGTAGCATCATGGCATTAGAGGAAGTACTAAGGTTGAGAAAAAAATATCTATTACAATTTCAATTTCTTTTCCCTGCCATGCAATGGACAGTAGTATTTTTAAAGACAGGCTTATAGCCTGTTGGGCTGAGTTTGGATCATTGATCTACCACTAGTCATGTAAACTCAGTTAACTTAATTTTTCTGAGCTTTCTTTCCCACATTTATAAAATGACACAAATCATGCCTTATTCCATACACTTGTGGTAAAAATGAAATAGATAAACAAAGATTTTAGTACAATGCCTGATATAAAGTAGACTCTTAATAAATGGTAGGTACTAATAGTAAAGAAAATAATGAATTTTTCTTTAACTGTAAGCTGATGCTACATACCAAGTGTCTGTACAGATATATGCAGTTTTCTGAACATAGTCATCAAAATCTACCTGGAAAGGTTTGAACACCTGTCTCCTCATCCTGGCTATAAAACACTATAAGAATCAGAAGCAGCAGAGTTCAATGAGCTATAAAAATTGTTATTTTGAATAATATAGATTGTACTATGTTTATTATTCACACTTTTAAATGGATTATTCCCTTTAAAAAAGAATCACATTGGAGTAATTTTTGTTTTTACCGTTCTGATTCTTGGTCTCTTTTTATTTTTTTGTTATGTATTGTTTTGCTTTGCTTTGAATTTGTCAGCTTTTTGCCTCCAGCGATGTAAACAGATGATGCTGGAAATGCCTCGAGATGAGAATTTGTCAAGGTAACTTGTGCCTTGCCCTTTCTCGCTGTCAGGCTGAGAGATCCAGCTGGAAATAAGAGCAGCTGCCTGCGGTGCCCTACTTTAGGGCACTTCAAACACAGCTTTAGCTTTATCCCATTTTAAGTTCAGATATTTCAAGATCCCGTGGAATGGGACACGACCCATCTACTTTATATTTGGATGGTACTTTTACTGAAGATAGACTGCAGGGGGAGGGCTGGGGGAGGGGAAGGAAGGGATGGAGTAATAGCCTCTAGATGCCAGGTCAATGATATCTGTATTTTTAGAGCACCTTTCACTTCCAAGAATGTGTCCACTATATCTCAGTATTCACAGTCATACCAGACCTTCAAATATTACATGTTTTTTAAAAAGTTAATGGTGGTGTTTCACCTGAGTTGAAAAAATGTAAATCCAATTGGGAATTGGACCTGTCCAGCTTTGGGGGTTGCTCACCTCACAGAGACCCTTCTTTCTTAGGGTGGAGGGAGCCACCATTCCACCATTCTGCTAACAGCCTATTTTTATGTTCAGGAAATAGAGTTATTGTAGAACCATGGAAATGGATATGGAAAGAATTCACAAAGCAATCCATTCCAGCTTCAGGCCACTTAAGAAGAATTTTTAGTATGTTTTGCAATGGTGGTGATGGCCACCTGCATTCCCCTCACTGTGTGCTGAGCTGATTTCACCCAAGGCTAAAATTCTGACAGTCTCATAAACAAAAGTATAGAGGTGTTAACGGCCTATTCGCAGTTAGATTTAAAAGGATGTCTTCCTGTGAAAGGGATGACTTTCTATTGCCATTTTCTTTCGTGGGGCAGTTATCTTTTGGTAAACAAAACCCTAAGTCATGATATAATGAGACATCACTGATTAAAATATGTATAAAAGGCCCTGTCTAGTGTGACTCATTGGATTGCATGCTACACTGTGAACCAAAGGGTCACAGGATCGATTCCCAGTCAGGGCACATGCTTGGGTTGTGTGCCAGTCCCCAGCATGGGGTGTGCAAGAGGCAACCACACATTGATGTCTCTTTCCCTCTCTGTAAAAACAAATAAAATCTTTTTTAAATTTTTTAAAATAAAAATAAATAAATAAAATATGTATGAAAGGAAATACCCTTTAAGGTAATTATTCATCTTTCATTATCATCTGCATATCTATACAATAGTCAAATTTGAGGTATAGAGCATCAGAAAAATTGATCTCTAAACCAGTTCATAATTTTACTAAAGATAAAATGAGGGCCTACGGAAATTAAGGGATTTGTTTCAGGGTTTCTAGTAAATTACTTGTAGGATTCTTCACTGATCTACAACTGAGAGACCTTTATATTGTACTGTAGATACACATGTATAGAAGCTTCATTTAGAGTATTAGCCTTAAAGTAAGGGGGAACGACTTCCAGTTAGAGAAAAATGAGCTATCAAACAACTGTTTGGGAGCATTGCAAAGAGCTGATTGAAGTTTACAAGTATCACTGTCACCCAATAGCTTCAGCAGAATTTGGTACAACATCAGGTGAATTAGACATCTCTACAGGATTTATCATTAAATTACATTTGTGGCAAAATGGTTGGAATTGGGAAAATGACCTGCTTGAAAATGCCATCGACCTTGAGTCAGTAACAGAAAAATAGCCCCTGAGTAGGAAAATCAATAGTATAATACCAGTGCCATCTCTGCCTCTGAATTGTTGCATGAGTTATGGTAATTACTGAACTTCTCTAAAAGGAAGGGATTTAATGAAATCATCCCTAAGGTCCCAGTGAAACCTGCACTAGTCTGCCCAGCATAGCTGTGCTTGCTCCGTCAGTATTCATCAAAGGCACTTTGCACACAGGCTCAGTGAAAGATTCTTTCATTATGTGAAGTTTAAAGCATATCTTTCACTGGAAGAAATTAATGAGGAAATGTTAACCAATGTTATTGATTTATTTTATAAACAACTATACTCCATAAAATTTTTGACAGGTTATTCCTTAATATTCTAGAATAACGAATATACACATTCAGTTTTGAAAGAAGTCAAAGACTTGAAAAATAATATTAAAGTAAGTAGCCCCATATTGAAATGGCCTCTGTTCACAGAAATTTTAGGCTGGGAATTTACCAACATGGAAAACATAAAACGAAGGGTAAGAAATGAAGGGGAGAATGACTAAAATGCTGTGGGCAATTCTTAAACTGAAAAGTTCCTGCAACGTAGCGAAGGTCCTGTGAAGCAAAGGTGACCTTGCTGTAGACACATAATCTTTTTTAATAGTATTTTATTTTATTTTATTAAATGTACCGGGATGACACTAGTTTGCAAAACCATACAGGTTTCAAGCATACAACTCAATAAAACATCATCTGCACACTGCATCACACACCCATTGCCCCAAGCAAAGACAACGGTGTGGCGATAGCCAGAGGGAAAGGTGGGTGGGGAGTAGATGGAGATGGGCAAAGGGGGACGATGGGGATGGATAGAGCAATAACCTTAATATTGCACAGAGTGCTTGGAGTAGGTGACACCCTTGCTCTTTCCTCAGCACAATGTTTTCCAAATCATATTTTGAGATGTTTATCACTATGGAAATGTGTTTGATTTATAACTTATGTGAAGTGATAAGTAGTATTTGTTTCACCGAAATGAGCATCACGGTCAATATTTCTGGAAGACATTTATTCACATAAATTCTTATGAGTGTTTATCCTAAATATTGAACTGTTTGTTATTAAGAAATAGGGTTATAATAAAATGCAATCTAAATATCTGTCAGACAGGAGTCTTTTATAACTTAGAGATTAACAAAATAAAGTTTGACTTCCTCTCTTGAAGTTTTCTTTTTTGTGTATTCTATTGATTATGGTATTATAGTTGTCCCATTTTTTTCTACCCTTTATTTGCTTCTGCACTGCATCCCCCCTCTCACCAGCATTCCTCACCCCTCCCTTAGTTCATGTCCATGGATCATACATATAAGTTCTTTGGCTTCTCCACTTCCTACTTTGTGCACTTACTTTAAATATGTTTATCACAGCATCTGTAAGTCATTATTGTACCCACTTGTTTATAGACTTGGCTTTCCCCACTGAACTTGCCTTTTAGAAATGAAACCATATCTTATCTATCTTATATACCCAGGTAAGTCTGTTTCCAAGACATATTAAATGTTTTTAAAGTAATGAATGAAAATTAAGGTCTATATTTTGATGACATTACATCTCTCATTACATTTAGACGACACACATCTGTGTGAACTTAGTCCCTCATCCAATTGCATCCCATATCTCTATGTGAACAATAAGAACAACAATGATTACTTTGCAACCTCGTATGGTTATTGTATTCATCAAATAAAAAAGAGGGTGTGATTGTGCATTATAATTTTAATCAACTCAAAAAAGTAAGTTACTATCTAATGCAATTTTTCATCTTTTTTGTGGTCATCACTTACTAACAAAAAAATATTCAGGCACCAAAAAGAAAACTAAATTAGGGTAACACAGGGTTGTACTTTGGCCATTAAGAAAATTATTTTTTTCTTTAATCAATATGACACTGATCACTTCCCAGAATGAGTACCTAGAAATGTGAGAAGTGCAACTAAAATAAAAACTTTACCAGGCAGTTCATTAGTTTCACACATTAGGTCATTTGCCCACTGTTAATGTGTGACTCTGTGCTCTTTACCCTTCAGGCTGGTTTAGCTTGGAACGTGGGTGTGAAGGAGAGACAACATCACCGACTCACAGATTCTGGTCACTTTCATCCTTTATCACGGAGATTCTTCTCTCATATCGTTATCTTTATGCCTTTTCCATAACTGGTGAAATTAGTGGCTGTCAGTTTGCCTCTTTCAAATCAACTTTAAACATATTACTCGTTGGATAAGTCCTCATTGGTTAGTTTATTGGCTTGCATTGCTTTTGAGTTTTTAATATTTTTATTATGGCTCTTTGCCTCAGATCTCTACACTTTCTAGTTTTGCAGTTACCCCAATGAAAAATTGGAAACTCCCTAGAGCCCAACCTGGGATCACTTAGTATGTGGAGCCACCATTTAGGAATCTAACAGTCAATGGAATTGTCATGCTTCTGTAACTTAGACCCACTGCGGATAAGGTTTGGGGAATTATCAAATCCACTATTCTCAATGTAAGGATTGGAGGGAGTTGTTCACTTAGCTTATTAGTGGCAACTAGAATTAAACTTTAGTTTCTGGGCTTTTAACATGGAGCTCTTTCCACTGAATATTTCTATCTCCTTTACTAGAGCTAAAGTTTTAAATACTCAGAGTGGTTCAATACCTTTAAATGACCTGGTATAAATTCCAAGCACTGTTAGGCTTCATTCCTCCTGGGGTCACCCCAACACACAACCCTAAGCCCATCATTTTCAGACCAACCCAGGATGGAGGAAGGCGTCTGCGTTACTGAGTATGTGTACATGGGTTACTACAAGTATCTGCAGTTTTAAGGACTGTCCATGGATCGCATTTCCTTGCAAGTTGCACTACAGTGACCCAGACACAACACTGACAGCTGTGGTGTAAATAAATAAAAACAGTATTTTGATCCTAATGGGGGGAGGGGTAATGAGAGGTTGAGGACAAGAAGAGAAAGAGGCAGACAGAATGAAACAGCCACAGCTGTGAAAAGAACAGATGCTAGCCAGGAAAGAGGGAGAGAGTGAGGAGGGGAGGAGAGAGATTAGGGTTCCACCAATGTCAGAAATGTTGAGGCTCTTGGAAAAGGATACACATACTTGGGACAGGTGGGAAGTGTTTACATTAAAACCAGAATGTCAAATGCCTTCCTAAATGCTAGCCAGATCATAGAAGACCCAAGTTGACCCTAAGGAAAAAAGCTGAAGTCCTTGCCCAGAGAGCCCATTACAGAGAGAGCCTCCAGAATTCTTTATATTCCATTCAAATTACTGGATATCAGCTGTGAGTGGCTGGATATCAGCTGTGTGCATCAATACACTATGCTGTGTGCCAGTGGCTCTCAAAGTGCCCTCCCCAGAGCAGCATCAGCATCACTAAGGAAACTGATAGAGATGCAAATGTTCTGGACTCAATCAGACCTACTAAATCAGAAATCCTGCAGGTAGGGCCTGATACCTGCATAAGAACAAATCTTTCAGGAATTTTGATGTATGCTCAAGATGGAGAAACTCAGCTCCATGTACATGCTACTGCTCAGCTTCCTCAGGGTTGTCTATAATCCCACCATTTTCAGTCAACAAGCCTCCACTCAACTTTACACCTTGGTCCCTCTGGGTTCTGCAGGACCCATGCCCTGACATTGCCAAGCACTAGTCTCCCCATAGGGGCAACAAAGGCTACAGCATGTGCTTCCAACAACTGGGACATCAGACCAACTAAACCCACAGGACAAAATAATGAAATGCATACACTGAGATTCCATTTAGTAAATGTTTTCCAACACCTACCCTCGACCAGAGATTGGCCCAGTGCAAGGACAGCAGCCTCAGTCATCAAGGCCATTTATAATAACTTTCAGTAGTGCCTGTCATTTAGAAAATACAAAACATTTTCCATTAAGTTACTAAACTTGAGCACATCAATGTCTAGAAGTGATTTGGAAAAGGTGGTGGGAGAGAGTTCAGTTTATCATGAAGAAAAGCTCATTCTCTGTACCTTGACATTGTTTTCGGGTGTTGGTAATGTAGTGTCTGTGAGTAGAGAGATCTAGCTTCCAGTGCTACCTCTTCTATGATCTCTGATCCTTGGCAGTCACTTTTACTCTTTCATCTCTCCCATAAAATGAAAGTCTTGATTGGAGAGGATACTGAAGGTCTTTTTTCAGCTCTAACAGAAAATATATTTGTAATGGAGTTGGCTGGTTGTAGAGCCAATCACAGCAATGAATTAGGTGATGGTTCTAAGTTCGATTCCCCATGTTGTTTGAAGGGCTGGCTCAGTACAGTCCATTCACCTTTAATGAACATGGGTTTCCAGAGGACTCTGGTGGCTCACTCTGCATGACATGGCACCACGATATCAATCAGAACTTTGGGGAAATGACTGAAAGTACATGCTGATTTGTACCCAATAGTGTCATGACCTCCACTGGGAGGAAGTCACAAAACTGTCATCAAAGGAGCTATCTTAGAGGTAGACTAGAAAGGAGTTTGTACATTCAAGAAACCATCTCCTTATTTCTTGGAAACTTTTCCACTAGGTTCTGCCCTTATATTAAACCTCAGTATGTCCAAGTCCAGTCTCACTTTGCCAAAAGACACAATTCTAAAATTGAAGGATATCAGAACTAAAAATTCCTTTAAAAGGAGAGTGAGAGAGAATGATTATTTATTTAGTACTAACCCTGTGCCAGAAATTCTGTTGGATGCTTTACCATGACCACAATTCCATTTGACTTCAAGGAGGAAAGCTAGTCTTACCTTTCGCATTTTGCCAAATGGACAACTGGGGTTCTCAGCAAAGATACATAAAGTGACAGGTCACACGATAACTTAGGAATGGACCAAGACTAGCCAGACCCCCCAGTGCAATAATCTTTCCAACCTGTTCTGTTCCCTCCAAAAGGTCATTAATCTCCCAGAAAACTTAGAGGCAATACAGAAGTAAACATTACAAACTTTTGACTTTTTGTTTACTTCTACTGCCCACTATAAAAATAACTTCATTTTAAACCTTGGGAATAATGTAATTCCCAAGGATAGTTAAAGATTCACTCAAAAGAGCACCCAGGCAATTGCTTCAGTGTCAGGAATTCTGGGATGGACTTCCAGAAAGATGCAGCTCTTTTGGACTTTGGGAATAATGACAGTCACAGTTTGTAGAATAATAGTAGTAGAAAAAGGCTTACTTTATTTCAACCACTGTGGTGCTGCCTACTTTAACTCTCAAAACATTAATTCACATGGGGAGGTAAGAAATATTAATACTATTTCAAAATGAGGAAACTGAAGCTTAGCAAAGTCACAGGACACACCACAACTCAAACAGCTTGCAAGTGTCAAAAGCAGCATTTTTTGTTTAAATTTTTTTGTATTTTTCCATTGCCCCCTTCAGCCCCTCCCCCATGCAATCACTACACTGTTGTCCATGTTCATGAGTCCTTTTCTCTTCTTGTTTGATCCCTCCACTGCTTAATCAACCCCCCACTAGCTGTCATCCTGCTCTCCATCTATGAGTCTGTCTCTATTTTGGTTGTTAGTTCAGTTTGTTCATTAGATTCCCCATATGAGTGATATGGTATTTGTCTTTCTCTGACTGGCTTATTTCACTTAGCATAATAGTCTCCAGGTCCATCCATGCTGTCCCAAATAGTAACATTTTCTTCTTTTTCATGAGCAAATAGTATTCCATTATGTAAATTTCCCATAGTTGTTTTATCTACTCATCTACTGATAGACATTTGGGCTGCTTCCAAATCTTGGAGATTGTAAATAATGCTGCAGTGAACACAGGGGTGCTTATGCCCTTTTGAATTAGTGTTCTGGGTTTCTTTGTATATATTCCCAGAAGTGGGATCACTGGGTCAAAATGTATGTTGCAATCACTGGCCAGCAGTGATCACAAATGTTGCAGATGCTTGTGAGACACGAGAGAACATACACACGGACTACCAAGTCCTGTGGAGGAATAGGGACGACACGGCTACCCTCTCAAGGGGAGGGTGCATCCAAGTGGCCTGGCCACTCTCTCAAAGGAGAGTGCCCCGAGCCGCCACCTCAATAGGTTTTTTATTAGGTAGTATTGGGTAAGTCAACAGATACAGAAAGTGGATTTATCGTCTAGCAGGCAAGATCAAAAACAGGTAGATAGTTCAAAGAGCTCACGCTGAGTTTTGGGGCTGTTATCACCTAATAGATACAGGACTAGTTTCGATTCCTGCCCATGCCTACACATCCAAGAGCATCCTAGCAAGCAGGTCTCACAGGATTTTGCATAATTTATGCCCCAGGTCTAATTTACCCCAGGTGTGCCCCAATTTCTAGTCTGAACCTCACCGCCCCTGCTATTTCTGCAGGCCCTGAGTCGGTAAGAGGAGACAAATGCAGCCAGGAGACTTGGATTTCTCACATCCAGAAAAAGGACTCAGGCTATTGTCAAAGCCGAGGGGGCAGGGGTGATGTCAATCACTCCCTCACTTCCACAGCCCCCTGAGTCTCTTCCCTGATGACTTATTCTCATGTGATCGTGTCTGTCTTAGGTCCATTCTCTTTAGAGAATTGTTACCCATCATTGACTATCCGATCAAGCCAAAGAGAGCCAAACACAGAGCAGGCAGTGCCCATGTTCAGGGAAATAAGTTTTGTCTCCTTAAGCATCCTGGTTCTCAGAGGTTTTCTCACTCAGCCTTAGCCACAGCGGGTTATGGCTCTTGAAACCAGGCAGGGCAGACACCACAAATGTAGATCTATTTTTAACTTTTTGAGGTATCTCCGTACTGTTTTCCACAGTGGTTGCACCAGCCTGCATTCCCAACATTGCTAATGGGTTTCCCTTTCTCCACATCCTTGCCAGCACTTGTTGATTTATTGATGACAACCATTCTGACAGGTATGAGGTGATATCTCATTGCTGTTTTAATTTGCATTTCTCTGATGATTAGTGGTGTTGAGCATTTTTTCACATGTCTATTGGCCATGTGTATGTTCACTTTGGAGAAGCATCTCCTCAGATCCTTTGCCCTTTTTTAATCGGATTATTTGGTTTTTTGGTATTGAGTTTTGTAGTTTCTTTATAAATTTTAGATATTAACCCCTATCAGATATATTGGTGAATATGTTCTCCCATTCTGTTGGTTGTCTTTTTATTTTGTTGATGGTCTCCATTGCTGTGCAAAAACTTTTTAGTTTGACATAGCCACAGTTGTTTATTTTTTCTTTTGTTTCCCTTGCCAGGGGACATATATCAGATAAAATACTGCTATAAACAATGTCTGACATTTTACCACCTATGTTTTCTTCTAGGATTTTTATGGTTTGGGGCCTAATATTTAATTCTTTAATCCATTTTGAATTTATTCTTTCATAAGAAAATGGTCTAGTTTCATTTTTCTGCCTGTATCTGTCCAGTTTTTTCAACACCATTTATTGAATAAACTGTCTTTAGCCAATTGTATGTGTTTGCTTCCTCTGTTGAATAATAATTGACTATAAAGGTGTGGGTTTATTTCTAGACTTTCTATTCTGTTCCTTTGTTCAATGTGTCTGTTTTTATGCCAGTGCCATGCTGTTTTGATTACTATGACCTTACAGTACATTTTAATATTAGGTAGAGTTATTTCTCCAACTTTGTCCTTCTTTCTCAGGATCGCTATTGCTGTGTAGGGCCTTTTTTGGTTCCATATAAATTTTTGAAATATTTGTTCTAGTTCTGTGAAATGTGACATGAGAATCTTGATAGGAATTGCATTAAATCTACAGATTGCTTTGGGTAACATGGATATTTTAATGCTGTTAATTATTCCTATCCATGAACACAGTATACATTTCTACTTATTTGTATCTTCTTCCAAAAGCAGTATTTGAACAAGTTTGGTGTAATTGCAGATCCTGAGCTTCTAACCACTATTGTATACTCTCCTTTGCAACAGATGCTGATAATTAATACCTATGCCATCATTCAGGGTTTATGAATCTTAATATCTCCATCTTATTTAACCCTCATAAACATGGGAAGGTGTCATGGTAGGAACTGTTAAACCCCACGTAAGGGTAAGGGAAGAAAAAACTAAGACCATGTGAGGTTAAGAAATTGTTCTTGGGTTTTACAGTTGGAAAAAGCAGAAACAGAAGTTCTGAGCCCTGGTGCACTGCATTTTCTCTTATGCCACAATGATGGACCATAGCTAACCTTAAGTAGATGCATGGAACTTGTGTCACAATGAATCCTCAGACCACATCATTGCATGCAGAGTTACAGGGGAATCCCCTGCCCCTGGGAGAGATGAAAAGGGATAGGGGTATTTCCCTGAGGTCAGGGCAGTAGAGTAATAACCAATGTTCTCTCCTCTCACAACTTAGTCCCATGTGAATTTGAAAAACCAGTGAGGCACTAGTCATTTCTGTAAACATGGTGGCAGGTTGGTGGGAGGTAGGGGCAGGAGTGGAAATCACAGAGTGGCTGTTGTTTCTACCAACCTACAAGCATCTCTTTTCCTCGAGCTTCTTGCTTTTCTGTCTATATATGGTCCAATGAGATCTTTAAGCTCTGACATCTGCTAATTCCACTGGTCCTGGGTAGCCAGTTTAAAGTGGGGAGTGAGGACACCTCTGTTTCTCCTCTAACACAGCTTCCTCAGTTATAAGGTCATGAACACCACCTGTGTTGGTTTCCCAAACCCCAAGCGCTGCCTTCCCTCTAGCTGTATCTGCCAAATGAGTTTTTATCACACTTTGTGAAAAAGCATGCTTGCTGTCTGATCACCACATCACACATTAAAGTAAATTTTAAAATCAGAATATAAAACCTTATGTTAAATTTAATCTTTAACTGACATTGGTTTCTAAGTCAATAAAGTTTCTTTTTAATAAGAAAATTTTACAAATTCTCTATCTCTAAAAACAAGCATAAAACAAACAAAAAAAGAACAATGATGGGTTTATATGAACAGAGTCTTTGTATTATTCAAATACTACTTTAATTTGAAAGTTTTCATTGATTTTTAATGGCAAATAAAATTATTTTGCAATTATTCCTCTGCTGCTTTAAAATACCTGTAGCCCATCTTTTACTTTTTTTCATATGTCCATATTTAGTGGACATCAAAAGCCTAATTATGTACTTGTAAACACACAATTTAACATGCATACTGTCATAAAGTGCTAAGGTACAAATACATAAGCACCAATGAAAAGCTACAAATGCAAGAGCTGATTATCAACCTCTTCTCTATGTATATAACCTTGAGCAAGACTTTTAACTGGTCCTCAGTTTTTATGCCTGGAAAATGGAAATAGTATCCACTCTGTCTCCTTCACAATATCACCGATTTTTTATAAACACTAAAAGGAATCATTTATGTTAAACAATTTTGTAAACTGTTTAGTCGATGGGAGGCAGTTTTACCATGATTATATTTATCTCTCTTTTTAATCTTCTCTTCAAACTATGCTTCATCTAATGTGAATCTGCCACCATATTATAGATGTGTCTCTCTAACTGGCTTTATTTATGTCTTGGGAGTATATGGCTTGATGGTGCTTAAATCTGTTTATTATTACTATTTTATTGATTTTCTCAGTTACCTGTGATTTGTTACCATTATGTCATTGGTTCAACCATTGACCATGCCAGGTGCCAAGCCTTATTAAGAAAATGCAGGTTAAAATATTATATATTTATTTATTAATGATTGAAAGAATTATTGCTATTCATCTTTTGGTTTTATAGGATTTGTACTTTGACTGAAAATATCACATTCAATTTTCTAATCTGAATATTTTTTGAAGCTATCCCATCCTGTGATACCCAGAAGCTGATAGTAAAGTTGTTGTCACAACAACTCTGTGTGTGTGTGTGTGTGTGTGTGTGTGTGTACTCTTTATAAAAAGTATAGGAGCCAGGAAACATTGGGGACCACTTTAGATTTCTGGTTGCCATAGCCATTCTAAACATACTGAATTAGCGATTCATATATATACATACAAAATGTACAACAATACTTAACACCAACAAAAATTAAAATTGTTTTATTTATCCAATGGTGGCAACTCTAAGATTTTGGGAGAGTCTATTTCATCTCCCTGAGTCTCAGTTTTTTATCATTAAAATGAGGTTAATAATACTTTGTTATATGCCTTGGAAGTGACTTTAGAAAACAGTGATAACAATGGATACAAGAACGATAGATCAACTGTAGAAAGTGATCCAGAATGGAGAGAATGTGGTGTCATGAATGCATTGGCCCTGATGGTGTTTGCAGGTAGACCTAAGCCAGGGACCAGGGCCGGCCATGAATCATCACTGAAATCCTCAGTCATAAAATGAAAGGCAAGTCTGAGCTATTCTTTGATTTGTTGTGGTTTTATGCCCTTGCAAGCCACACCTACCTATATAAGAACCTAAAACTTTTGAGAAATCCATTTGAAATGTTTGTTCTATTGGGTATAGCAACCTTATGTCCAACCCTTTCATGATAAGCCCAGGTTGTTTTTATTAATGGCTGGCATCTGGTTTTCAAACTTGCCCTTACATAACGAGTGAGTCCTATTTCTGCCTCAAACTTTAATGAAGACAAAAACCTTGCACATTAGGGCAAAGCACCCTTATTCTCACCAACCTCCAATCAGCACAGCTTGGGTTTCCAAAGCTACAAAAAAGAAGCTAGTGTTTCATCAGTTTAATAACTAGGCAGAGACATAGAGATCTCACCCCAGGCTCATTACTGTAACACAGTTTAAGAGCACAGAGACCATGAAACTGTGGCTGTGTGTGCTGCAGCAGGCACTTCAATAACCCTAGGCTTCTGGATCATTGCAGAGCCAGGGAAATGTTAAAAAGCACGGGACCTCGGGTAGCCTCTAGGGGAACTACTGGAATGTTGTTTATCTTTAGACCGTAACAACTGGTCCAGTGTTTCACAACAGGAAGGTCTGTCCTGGAGCTCAGACACTGAAAGCTTAGAGAAGCAAAGCTTGAAATAATCCCCTCTTCTCTTCTACCTTCTGTCTCCCCACCCTTCTGGACCCCTATCCCATCCAACAATTCAGATTTAAAAAAAAAAAAAGAAGAAGAAAATAAAGGCACAGCCAGGGCTGTGACCTTGAAATAGATACAGCTTTGCAAGCAGCTTGCAGTTAACTTAATACTCTAGCTGAGATGGGACACAGCCTGATCCAACAGAACTTTAGGTGATAGGGAAACCAGGGACTGTGACTTCTTTTATTGTCTTAACCCCTGGATTCAGAAAAATTACCCTCTGTTCAACAGCATCTGTGTTTTAAGTTGAGCTATGTTCTCTCAAATCTCTTGAATGAGAAGAAAGGACAAACTGATGGTGATTAAAATTCTAAAATAATAGCCAACGCCTGGTAACTTTAGTTCCATGTGGTTTGGGGAGTTAACTTTAAAAAGTGTGAATAAATAGTTCCGTAATCTTGGACAAATAGATTAACGGCTCTGAGATGGTGTGCAGACATCAGAGGAGAGATGACAGGAGCCTGCATTCAAGCCCATGAAGTGGGGAGGTTGCCTGAACCTTGCACCTTTTGCTCCAGGGATCTCTGAATGTCCCTGACAGAGAGGATAGAACTTGGAAGACTCTGTGTGGTTTTATTATTTAACGTAATGGGAGCAGATTGTTGTTGAGAATCTTTGCACACCACACCGTGAAGATGTGCCTGAGTTTTGGAAGGTACAATAGGGAAATATCGGTTTGTAAAGTTTATGACTGGGTTCTGTCATCTCAACTGTTTTTGCACAACCTGCTTCAACTTGGTTCTTCTTTCCCATGATGGGGAGAAGGAAGAAAACTGGATCCAAGAAAAATGATCTTCTTTTGGTCATTCCAGGATGAAGAAGCACTTGACCTGAAAATGCATGAGTAAATAATGTTGACTCAGAAAAATCTAACTACATGCCCAGCTCCTTCTTAGAAACATATAACCCTTAGCACTCTGGTCGGCATATATCTACTTCTGAACAAACTGATGAATTAATTCATTCATTTATTTAGAAAACAACTACCATACCTTGTCTGAAGTATATGAAATGAACCTTCATTTTTCACTCAGAAAAGAGACAGAGAATAAGGAGGTTAAAAAGTAAGCTCTAATGTCGGGCAAAACAGAATACAGATTACAAGGAGCTGGTGATGATGATGGAATGCAGAAAATATAAAAATTAATTCTGGCTGTAGGTTTCAAGAAGGCCTTCATAAAATTGGTGCAATTTTACTTAAACCTTAAGGGGCAGGCAAGTTTTGATAAAGCAAATATTGGGTGAATGTATTTCAGACTGAAGTCAAAGTAACAGCAAAAGAAAAAATATGAAAATGTGTGTGTTGCATGTGGAAAACTAAGAGCGGTTAGTGAGCCCATATGGGTGGTTGACCACACCTTCCCAGTGCCTGGAAAGTACTCCCACTTTCACACTGCCCGTTAGAACGCCTGTGAATCTGAAACATGTCCACATGTATTATCTCAGTTTATCTTCAACAACCCTATAAAATCAGAATGTCTCCCATTACTTTTAGGATAAAATTCCAACTCTTTTAGGTTAGCACACTAAATCCTTTAGGATCTGGCTTCATTCCACCTGCATGGCCTCATCTCTAAGCCCCAACTTCCTATATCCATGCAACTTTTCCTCCAGCCAGTCCGAGATACCAACCCTTCCTACTTTCCCATGCTCTAGAACTTAATATGTTACTCTTCCACCAGACACAATCTTCCTAATTACCTCTAAATGTTGGCCTGCATCAACTTTCTGAGTCGACCACTACTACCATTTCCATGTCTGTTGTAGCACATAGCACGGCACTCTTCATTGTTTTCCTGGATTTTCACTCCCACAAAGAACTCCTTGAGGCCAGAACATTGCCCACATTAACTTCTGAACCCACAGTGACTAACATAGCAGCTGAAACATAGCAAGTACTAAAATAAAATTCACTGAATGACTGGATATGAAATGTTAAATTTCTGGACCAAAAAGATGATACCCAACTTCTAAACTCTGAGTTGCCTAAAACTACCTTTTCAGGGATCATTTCTATAGCTCGTTACTAAACTCTGAGTTGCCAACACAAAGGAGGATGGCATGCAACTGAGATTCGATCTTGATTCAAGTCCTACACTAAGTTCTACCCATGCCTTAGTGCCATCACTGTAGTCTTTTTGTTTGTCAAAAAATATCTGAGGCCACCTTAAGGACATAGAGACTGTAGTTTTGCTGTGTCTATCTCAGCTGAAACGAAGGTGCATTTGTGTGAAACAGTAATCACTTAACTGCCTTGCTGCCATAAGAACACTAATAATTTGGCCCTTCCAGACAGGCTTGGGAATGTGATTAGAAACCATTTGAAAAATGACACCCCACAGTAAAATAGAGCTTTGTGGCCTCTTCTCCAATCCCGGCTTCTGATCCTTTAAAACCTCCTTTAGAAGTTTTTTCCCTTTCCTTGTGTATGTATGCTTACAAAAATGTGACAATCAGAATTCTCTTCTGAAACTAGACTTACCTGCCAAATTATCCTGTATTTATTTAGGCAATATTCAAGTCTCTGTGTTTTTTTAAAAAACCTTAATTCTTGCTATTGAATCAGCCAATGAAAGTCTATGGTAGATTATGTGGCCAGTCATTATTTTTCTTTGCCAAATGTATATAAACAGAAAATGACTTCATGAGCTTTGTTCTTATTTGTGGTCTTCCTATATCTTGCTGAGCCTTATAGATAGCATTTGTCTCAGTCAATATCTTCACAGTGCTATTATTGGCTAATGGAGTCCAGGTTTGGGTGGTACCTCAAGGTTGGATTCTTTCTATATAGTTCTCTGCCAAATGGCTGAGGAATTTCTGTTTGAAAACTTCTTTAACAGAGAACTCACTAACTCCTAAAAGCTCATCCTGTCTTTGAACAACACTGGCTATTTCACCTTCTGAGATCATTTTTTCTGGAGTTTCCATAACATTAGTCCTAATCTATCCATTAGGGCCACAGAGCACAAGTATAATCCCTTCTCCATGCCAGCTTCAGATATGTGAAGATGCTAAGGCACTTCTATTGTTTTGTTGTTGTCGTCGTCGTCGTTGTTGTTGTTGTTTTTGAAAGTGACTCCTTCATTGGAAAGGTTTTAAGTCATGCTCCCTGAAGATTCCTCTGATTGTCAGTGTCACCCAAGAGTCTGGTCCATAGATTCAAGAGCTGCCATCTAGATATTTTTTGAAGAAGCAACAAAATCAGGACCAATGTTTTCCAGCTTCATCAACTGACATGAGCCTCACATTTCTTTCCTTGATCTTATATTTTCCATTCTGCTTTTAAATTTACCTTTCAGGTTATTTTTTAATTAAACTCATGCACCCATTATATTATCTTGCCTTTCCCCATGCTACTAAAATTTCTAGCACGCAGGATATTTTACTATAGAAAGCATTGATATGTAAAGAAAGTTGTAATACACTTGTATGTATTTAGTGAAGTTCTCATTCTGCCTAGTGGCAAAAAAATACTTAATTTTCACCATTGTGGGTAAACTTGGTTATTTTTAATTTTAACTCTGCCACTTTATCTTTCTCTCTTTTTTGCAAGAGTGTATCTAAGCTCTGAGGCTTATGTTACATCATGCTGAAAATATCAGGGTAATGCTTATCAGTGCAAGATGCTTGTATTTGTCTACAACACCAATGCCCATGTGCTCGACTGCCTTCTCTCCTCACTAACCCCTCTACTTCTATACTAGATCCCACCTACTCCTCCAACTGAAAAGATATCCACCCTTAATCTATCCCAGAACAATTATTGATATCCATAACCCCAAACCTTATCCTCTTTCAACCTTCCTAAACTCAGGAAATGGCAATTCTAACTTTCTAGTTGCTCAGGACAAAAACCATGGACTTATCTTTGAATTTTTCTCTTTTTCTCATAGTTAACATTCATTCTTTTATAAAATGCTGTGCTTCTTTCTACCTACTATATCCCGAATCCAACCACTTATACTGACCTACACTGTCCCTCCTAGCTCCAAGCCACCATCATATCTCACCTGGATTATTGCAATAGTCTCCTTATGGCTGTCTCTGCTTTCCCCCTTGGCCCTTACAGGCTATTTTACTCAGGATAGTTAAAATAATCCTGTTAAGAACTAAGTCAGACTATATCACTCCTCTGCACAAAACAGTGAAAGGCTTCCCATCTCCCTGAAAGAGTCAAAGCTTGTAACAAAGGAAATGGCTCCATGTGATCTGGATGCATGTTGTCTGCCTGGTCTTGACTTCCCCTGCTCACTGCTAACTCACCACACTGCACTAGGCTTGTCTTCTTGGTCCTCAAACAGTTTTAACATGCATCTGCCTCAAAGCCTCTGAACTGGGTGTTCCCTGGTATCCCCGTGGTTCTCTTTGTCACCCTCTTCAGGTCTTTGCTAAATGAGACCTTCCCTGACTTCCATATTGAAACTCAATTACCTCCCTCCAGCACTCTCCACTCAATTTTATTTTTTTTCAACTTCCTAAGTATCCTTTTACTGCACTTATTTTTCCTTCCTCTGCTATCTGCTTCTCATTACCAAAATGCTTCATGAAGGCAGGAATTTGTATCTGTTTGTTTGGTTTTTTTTTAATTAGTGTATTTCAGATCACTAGAACACTGTCTGGCACACACTCTCAATAAATGTTCACTAACTGAAATCCCACAAGTCTCTCACCATATGTTCCACATCATGTTCTGCTTTGACATTGCCTTTTTCTGACCATGGGGCTTTTCTAGTCCACAAGCTACTGTCTTTGAGCTCTCCACACAGATGCATGAGCGATTTCTGGATACTGTCTATGCCACTCTGGGGCTGCTAACACTTCTGAGGTGTGCCTTTGGTCTTTCCTGCCCAGACATGATGCAGTACCACTTCTTGTTCACTGCTGCTCCCCTGTGCTGGACAAAGTACCCTAGAACCTACCAGAATCCATTCAGGAAGTAGGCCCTTGATCATCTGTAATCTCAGATCACTTCTTTGCAGGGAAGTGTAAAACTTAACCATTCATCTCTCATCTCTTTCAAGTTAACCACTGAATGGGGTGACTCACTTCCTCAGAAGCCTTCTTTAACTTCTCATTGGCTTGTTTACCTCTTTTCTATCTCCAGAGTTTAATCTCACTATGGTCAATATGAAAACCATTTTAGGCTTATTGCTTCTATGCCAATACTAACTCATGCCAGAACCTTCATTATTAATTTCTAAAAAAATCAGGCTCTCATAAGTCCCACAGCATTTTCTCTCAAGGTTTTCATCTCTGCCATGGGCTTTGAAAAGACTATTCTGAAACTAAAAAGCTGAACCCCTCCTCCTTTCTTGCACTTGAGCTTCTGCAGTAATGATTCATCCTGAGGGCATGAGGCTAAAGAGAATAGCTCCAGGATCCAAGAAATTGGAGAGACATACACACATTAGTTAATATTTATAATCTTATTCAGCTTTTCATGAAATAAAATGCTTGAATTGCTTATGAGGAAGGAGGGGTTAAAAGCATATATAATCCAGCATTTCCATATTCCCACCTTTAAATTTTCCAGGTTCTTCCTCTGTATGCTTCTAACAGACATACTCAGAAGACCCTGTAGGATACCTTATTCTTATATTATTAATTTCCCATCCAGGTGAAACAACGGAGCTTATTCCTGTCTGATTTATCTCCTGTCCAGGTAAGTTAAGATATCATGTGTAAGTCACAAGACCTCCTTCTCCCTGTAGGATCTCAGGCAGAGGGCCTTGTACAGAATCACCTCACCATGTGAACAGCAGGTCTTCTCAGAGATGCACATAGGAAGCAATGCTGGCAGGTCCCGGGTGGTAAGGAAAGAGGGAGCTAGAACAGTTCAGAATGCATTCATCTGTCCCAGTGCTCTGCCAAACTGGAAAGTGTTGATGTCTTCCCAAGTGAAAGATGGGATGGTATGAAAAAATTCATGCCAGAATAGAAAGCTATTCTATTTCCCCTCATGTGTAAGCCAAGGAAGGTCTCCATTGTAAAATTGCCTTAAAATATAAAAATATTGCCCTGGCTAGATGCTTAATGGGTTGGAGTGTCCTCTGGTACACCAAAATGTTGCGGGTTTGATCCCTGGCCAGTGTTTCTCTCTCTCTCTCTCTCTCTCTCGGATCAATAAAAACACATCTTCAGGTGAGGATTTTAAATAAATTAAATAAAAAAGTAAAACTAGCTCTTTAAAAATGAAAATATTGAAATTGATAAATAATTATTAATTATTTCCTTATTGATAAACTGTACAAGGCTTTGAAA
Organism: Trachops cirrhosus; assembly: GCA_028533065.1. Lineage (NCBI taxonomy): Eukaryota > Metazoa > Chordata > Mammalia > Chiroptera > Phyllostomidae > Trachops > Trachops cirrhosus. Next base: position 148,903,909 of record CM052539.1, read on the forward strand.
AACTCTGAAAATTAGTGTTTTTTAGGTCTTAATCTGAAACCCAGGTGAGCAAGAGAGTATGTTGACACTGGGAAATGCCAGGGAAATTCCAGGACTGGGGTCAGGCAAAGGGTGCATGGTCAGAGGACAAAGGATAACATTATGGCTCTGATGAGAGGGTGCGATGGAGGAACTGGTGAAAAAAATCTCAGTGACTTGGGGAGTTAAGAAGCATCAAGGAGGAAGTTTTAACCTGGGGTGTTGCTTTTATTGCATTTCTAGCATATCTCTTTTCTGCATCCCAATTCTATCATAATCCACTGTGAGCTCAGGTAATGCAAACTCATTTTCATATCAGCAAAAGGGATTAGGGAGGTAAATCTTCAGAGGAAAAAAATCCATGCTGTATTTTAAAACCAAATGCACTATAACTGATTTCTTATCCATTCTTTTGTATTATTCATGCCTCAGCTCACTGTCATGGCCATGAATAAATGAAATTTTACAAATGTTATGTATTCCATAGTGTCCCAGAATCACCCTGGAAGCTGAAGATTAGCTGCAACCCATTCTAGGGTCTCATAGAGTATGAACGTGAAGGCCTTGGAGATAACCAAAATCAAAATCAAAAACTTCCTCCATCTTTTCAAACTCCCTTTGATAAATAATAAAATTACACACCTATATTTAATTGCATTTGAAATTCAAAATAAATTAACTATTGTGACAAAAAAGCAAATCAGATCAATAGAACAAGTGTGCTGCTGTGTGTTTATACCAAATATCTCCCTTTGACTTTTATAGACCTTCCTTTGAGAGCTAAGGTGCTGGTCAGAAATCAGAAAAAATTGTTGCATTATTCATGAGCTGACAATGGTTGCCATTGTCAAAAGAAGAATAATATTCCATGATATGTAAAAATTATATAAAACTCAAACTTCAGTGTCTGCAAATGAAGTTTCATTGGAGCCCAAGCACATTCATCCATGCTGTCTGTGGCTTGCCTTTGCCCTAAGCGGTGGAGTTGTACAAAATAGATCCAATGTCCTTTAAGGCCTGAAATTTGTACTACTTGACCTTTTGTCAAAATGAATAAATCGTTTATCCCTGGTGTAAATCAATTTCTTCTTTTATATATGAGGACATTAAAACCCAAGAAGAAGTAACATCTCAAGGCCACGCAGCTGGTATGTGGCAGAGGCAACACTGAAACCCAGCCCTCTGGACCCCTCCTCTGGTGTCTTTTCCGATTATACTGCTTGGTCCAGGAGTCACAGGGACTGCAGGGTGCAAGCCAGTGGTTGAACAAGCCGCAGGCACCAGAGCCGCTGTTTTAGGGTTTCAAGAGTGTAAACAAATAAGGTTTCCTAAGAAGAAGAGAAAAAAATCAGAACAAACCCTGTGTGTGTGGCAAATTCATTTTGGCTCAGCATGTGCCCTATGGTGTGTGACAGGACCATGTCATCTTCTGGTCTGAACTGAATGCTTCTTGCTTTTTGGTCAGAGTAGCCATAAGCTGTTTGGGCTTTTTCTTATATTGCTGCCACAATTTAAGAGCCTGCAACAACAGAGATGTGGAACATTTCATATGAGGGAGGGCTCTGGGAAAAAATTAGAACCTCAGAGTGGTGGAGAGAGTTGAGCTTGGTTTTCTGCTGGAGGCTACATTTTTATTTTTATATTTTCCTGACTGGCACGTGTCTTCTTTGTTTTGAATAATGGAGATAATTATACATTCAAGGGATCACACTCTAAACCCCTTAAATGATTAAGAAATCTTATTGCAGGCAATCATGAGAAAATGTAAGGGAGGATTACCCAGAGAGACAATGGAAATCATACTTCTTCGAGTCCCTTGCTTAGCACAGAGAACTAATCACTATTCTCTTCTCTTTCCCATGGCCTAATTGTTGATATTCCAGGCCTCTCTCAGGGCAAAGCAATGTTCTCTCCTAAACCCTGTTTGTGTGAAGTCAGAGGTTTGGATGGGTCCCTCTTGGGAAACTGCTACCTCAGTGATTTTGATACCTAACCGTCAGCTCCCATTTACCAGCAACTAGGAGTAGAACAAAAGCTTTCATTATGTTCAGGCTGCAAGATTCTTTGTTTAGAGAGAAAGGAACCCTATATGGAGCAGCTACCACTTGACAGACATTATTCTAGAAGCTGGGGATTAAACAGTGAAAAAAAATTGGTAGTTCCTAACCATAAAGACCTATGTCTAGTCAAGCCAGGTAGATAGACAAGAAAATAGGAAATTCAAATGTGTGTCATAAGGTATAGGAAAAAAGGAAGTACAGATTGTTTGGGGCTGCCCAGGTGCTAAGCAATTTGAAGAAAAAAATGAAACTAATCAGGAAAGCAGGGTAGAAAAGGCATTTGTCAGGCTGAAGGGACAAGCATGAAGCCTGACAGATCAGGGTTACCAGACATCAACCCTACAGGACTTGTCTTCCTCAGGGATCTTTCCAAACTTCTCCTCTTCTCCCCCACCAACACAGTCTTCTTTCCCAAGGTTTGAGGTGAAAATCCAGTGACAGAGTGATTTCCATAAACACGTGTTGACTGTCAGCGGATCAGAAAACTCAATGTGTCACTGGAACTTCCCCCCACCGCATGTCACTGTCATCGGGTTTTGTCTTCTTTATGGTCCATCGACAGTGACAATATCCAGGCTCTGTTTTTTCTCAATTACACTTTAAGCTGATCAGGGCGAGACTTTTCATTAAAGAAAAATCAACAACTCTGAAAAGGTAGGTGTTAAAAGCTAACAAAAGGATTTGATGTTAAAAATGGATGAATCGTATTTGCTGGATTTGGAGTGACCAACACATGCCTTTGAGTTTACAACACTATCCATAATATAGAATGGAAGTCATGGATGGCAAAAATCATCTAGAGAATGGTAGAGAACCATCCCATTTTGGGGCCCTCATGTTGCCAAGGGAGTATCAATGTCCAGTTGGCTTTTGATAATGGAAACATAACTCAATGGTCTCAGCTTCAGAATTCTTAGACTTCCTGGAACCAAAAGTTTAAAGTCTTGGCAAGCTTGAGTATGTGGCTTTAGTCTCAGTCTCCTTAGGAAAAAAAAAAAAAAAAAAACAACAACTCTGAAGAGCAAGTGATTTATGGTATGTTCTTCTTCTGGAAGAGCTCTCTAAACCCTGGCCACTGAATGGACTTTGAAATATGCCCACAGGGATCCTTTATCCAAGGACAATCTCTGAGTGCTTATTATTTGCTTTACTAGTGTAGAAGCTCTTTAATCATTGTCTCTGCATTTGCTTTAATCTAGAAACTGTCAATTTATTAGCTCATAACATGCCTGAAGCTTCTCACCATCTTACTGGGGAGAGACTAATATAAATTCAAAAGAGGATTCTTAAGAAGTCAGATTGATGTGAGAGTAGGATATGAAAAGGCAAAATAATATAACAACTGTAGTACAGACTTAGAGTTTATTTCTGAAAAAAAATTCCATATTTTGTTTTAAGTGCAGGCACATCGTTTTAAACTCCAGCCAATAATAACAATTGATGAGTTGAGTAAAAACATTATCTATGATAAAACTGAAGTTATCCAATTCAAAGGATTTTCAGCACCAAAGTTTTGTGAATTTACTCAAAGTGCACATTTGAGAAATGCACCCAAAAACAAAGTGATGAAAAAAACAGATAAAGACCATGTGCTATGAAATAAATAAATAAATAAATAAATAAATAAATAAATAAATAAATAAAAGAACAATCAGAATATCAAGAAAAAATAATGTTCAGGATATAGGGATACGGGGACTGAGGACAGCATGAGACCAAAGCAGTATATAGGGCACATACTAAAGAGAAGGTGGTGTAAGAGCCCAGAGAGAATAGACTGAAAGAATGAGTCCATCTTAAAATAAAACTGTAGTATCCTTGGCTTCTAGATGACCTAAAGACTAGCCACAGCTGGTCTAATCACTATAATCACCCTGAGGTTTACCTATGACATTCTTGATCTCTTGCTATTTGTCTCTGATCTTTTTCACCAGTTGTTTTACTATCAAGTAAAGATTTACTATTTTTTTCTTTTTTACATAAGGTATTTTAAAGATTACCTGTCTCTACTCATTCACTTTACAAATGAAGAGCCCAGGACCATAAGAGGTTAGAGTAAATTGTCCAAAGTCATCCAGATAAAGAGTAGCACAGACGGAACTAAAATCCTGGATCTTCTAATTCCCAAATCATACTTCATTCCAAGAGTCCATTCCAAGAGTCTTCCTCTCAATTAATCACCACTTTCTTCTTAATCATAGTGCTAAATTCTGTGAAGTCAGAGAAGTGATGGAGGTGAGTCTCACGTTAGATTTTAACATTAGCATTTGGGGACTATATATCTATAAAGGATTACTGGAAATCTGGAGGAAGACAACATCATCACATTCTTTTCTGGAGGGTCTCAATATAGTCTTCCAAGGCACTGGCTTAAAATGATAGGTCTGTCTACTCTGTCAATTAACTATCCTGTTATTATTTTATTACCAGAGACAGAGTTTAAGGATTCAAAGGATTTCGGAGATCACCTAAACCTCCTTGCTTATCTTATGAATGAGAAAAATGAGGTTCAAAAAGATACCTTACAAAAATCACAGAATATTAATATTTGTAGAAGCAACAGATATTGAGTCAACATTATTTTTAATTTAAATAGGAGAAGCACAAAAAGTACTTTACTATAACACCTGTGTTTCCCACCACCTATAATTGATAACTGTTCATATTTTGTCATATTTACTTCAAACATTTTATATAAGAAATAAAACTACACAGATACATGTGTAATAACCTTTCCCCAACCCTTCCATCCTCATCAACCCAGGAACAGCCAGTATTAGTCTCCCTTCCATCCTCATCAACCCAGGAACAGCCAGTATTAGAAATGTGTTTGTGAATCCTTGCGATGTGCTCTGTATAATTTCATATGTACATATAGATATCAATATATGATATATAACTTCTGTTAGTGCCAGGGGTTAGGGACCCTTTAATCAAAACAATTTGGATTTCATCTGATTGTATATTGTTCTTTCTAGAAATACTCAGTAGAAAATTACTGTAAGACAAAAATTGTACACAGTTTTTATCTAACACACCCATTCAACAGACAGGTCAGAGAGGTTAAGTAACTTGCTTCAGTGGATATAGTGTCCACATTCAACGAGAACCCAGATGGCCTCTTTCCTACACTCATCTCCACATTATCTTTTCACTAAGAAATCCCACCTGATTGTCTTTTTTCTCCTATGTTAAGTGCTGTGGATGTTTTTCATTATCATATTTAGAAAGCCACATTTCTCCCCTATACTTCCATTCAGAAAGAAACAATTCTGGAGTCAGGAAATCTCATACCAGAAACAATATATGCTTTAACTTCACACTTTGTTCTGAACAGCAGGGCAGCCAGGCAGACACCAGGCTCACACACCATTATGAATCTGTCAGCAATTAGAATTCTAAACCCTATTCGGTTTTTACTTGCTTCAATCAACTTGTCACTGCAGTGAGGATTATCTACTTTCTCAACATAAACATCAACAGAAGTGAGTGCAGTGGCTTGCGTCCTTGGCGGAGGCGCAGCCAGAGAGAATGTTAAATAGAACATTTTGCAGACAGGAGGGATCTGGGGCCTTAATGGGCCATAATTAGCGGGGGCAGAGCTACACTAGTCTTTGTGGGAGGCTTCAGAATTCTGCTCCTTAGGGTTGGGAGACATTTTGGGAGATGCAAGAAGACTGTTCTCTGCTTCTCCAGTCTCCATTTCCTGAGCTGGAGAGAAAAGAACATGAAAAAAGAAACTGTCTGTTCAATGTTTTCACTCAGACTGGAAGGATCTTGGGGATCATGCCATCCAAACCCCTCATTTAAAGGATTAGGAAACTGAGATTCCAAGAGAGGGGAAGGCCATGGCCAAGGTCAAACTCGTGACAGATCCTAGTGTTCTGACTCCCAGCCCTGTGCTCTTCCCACCTTACCACACTGCCCCCTGCAGAGGAGGTAGAAAAGACCTGTGAAATAAGCCACACCCTTCACCCCAATTCCCTTCTTAATTTTCCATGGCACCCAGTGATGCAAAAGATAAAACTACACAGTGCAACAGATGTGAGGACAAGGCAAGGCCACAATGCCAGGGACACCTAAAGAAGAGTCTCATTCCACATCTTCTTTTCTGAAGATAGAGAGTGTGTAAGTACTCAAGGAGAAATTAATTTGACTCCTTTTAACAATCTATTTTTAACTAATTATCTAAGGAATTTAGAGTTGGGTGGTAAAAGACAGAGTTTGGTATCTTCTACTACTAATAATTGCTAACATTATACATTGATGTATTTAACCTTCATAACAACTTTATGAGGTTAGCATTAGTATTTAGTCTTCATTTTCCAGATGAGGAAACTGAAGCACAGAGTGTTGTGTAAGTTGCTCAAGGTTATGCACATGGTGTGTCAAACTAAGATTTGAAACTAGCTGATGTGGCTCTAGAACCTCACTTTGAACCAACAAGAGTAGGAGGACAAACCATCCTGATTTGCCTGGGACTGACTGTCCCAGTTTTAGCACTGAAAGTTTCATGACCTGAGTAAACCCTTCACCCTGGACAAACTAGAAGGGTTGATCACCCTACATATAACTGTACTGACTCTTCTGTTTGTCAACAATTCAATCTCAGCCTGAAGAGATGATCCCCTCAGTTAGGTTGCCATACCTGTTTCTGTCCCCTTGAGAGACTGAGATCAAAGAAAGAATGTAAGTATTAATATGTGCCTAGTATGAGACTGAGTAAGTGTAAGGTTTTATATCTTTGTAATTCTCACATACACCCCAGCTGAGGTACATAGACAAGAAAACAGAAGCTCAGCAAGGATTAGCTTTGCTGCCTAACATCTCAGAGTCAGACAGTGCAAAGCCAGGATTTGAACCTAGGCAAGCTGGAAGATCTTGAGACTTCTTTGTTAAAATAGCTAAACTGAGGAATTCTCAAAACATAAAAATCCTACCTGTGTAGTGTTTTGGTTTTTTCCAGATATAGGAACTGACACGTAACAACTTAAGCATAACTCTTTGAGAATTCCCTCTTTCTGAGGAGAGCCTTGAGCTTTCGTCTCCTTCCCATGGGGTACAGTATGAACTGGCCACAAATTGGGGTCAACACCTCAATGCTCTTACTCTCTCTGTACTTTGTTCACGCTGTTTCTTCCACTTAGATCAGTGATTTTTCAACCAGCGTGCTGCAAGAGGCACACTGGTGTGCCGCAAGAATTTTTAAAACATGCAATACCTGGACTAGTCAAGGGCACTGACCTCTTTTCCCTTAGATTGTCAGACCACAACATGGCAAGAACCAACACAATAGTAGCTGTCAGGAGTGAATTAATCAAAAGCATACCTATTTTTTTTGTCAGATTGGCAAAAAAATATATTTTTTGGTGTGCTGCAGAATTTTAATAATTGGTTTATATGTGCCATGAAGTAAAAAAATATTGAAAATGCTGACTTAGATCATTGCTCCCCTAAAGTTGTGTGCATGTAAAATTCTTACCCATCCTCTAAAACCAGTTCAAATATCACTTCCATAAAAGCCTTCCATGGACATCCTAGTTTAACTTAATCATTCTCTGATCTTATTTTCCTAAAAGTAATTTACCTTTTTAAAATAGGTATCCTAATCTGTCTTATTCCAGACTCACACATGCGGGATGGGAGGGGGGATGTCTGACTCTTGCTATGTATGCTGTGAATCCACCGAGGCTTTATCCTGTTCCCTCTCTCAGTACCCCGTGATACCAGAAGGGGCACTGTGCATGGTAAGCAATGCAGGTGCTTCTTGAATGATATGTGTATGTATTAATGTATTTCATTTTGAACTGTGATGTTTGTACATGGTAATTTGGATGACTGAAAAAAAAATATCCAGAAGTTTTGTGTGAGTAAGGGGATAATTTCTTTGGCACTTCTAAACCAGACACTAAGACTAAAGGGAAAGATTAAGGCAGTTGGCTATGTGTTTGTTTTAGGTACCTACTTCTGTAAAACTTAGCATCCTCACAAAATTATTTGTTGTTAAAAATAATGATCTCAAATGGTTTAATAGAAATAAGTACAGGGAGGGAATCCGTTTCCACTTTCTTTGTCATGACCCAAACTCACCGTGCGACCTTTGGTCTTCTTTTTGCCCAAGCTGTAGCATGACAGTGGTTGAATTACATGATTTCTAGGAGCTCCTCCAGCTCTACATGCCTATAATCTAATAATTCTAATGATTAAAGCAATTTTTTTCTCCACAGGGACATTCTGTTCCCTATTGCTATAGCCTTGGGATTCAGAAAATTTTAGATGAATAGTATTATTAATAACAAATTGGTAAAGGACCAGTTGTAGCCACCTGAGGAAGAAGAGGGTGTTATGTTTGAAGGAAGGAAGCCAGAAATTCTGGAGGGACATGATGTGTGAAATGAAGGCTGGGGGTTTAATGAGTTTGAGGCGTGAAAAATTCAAGCTTCGGGGCAGCATTCCCTGGCAGTGTTGAGCCCGGCATGTTTCCATGCCCTCTGTGGCTGAGCGCTATTTTAGAATGTATTTGCGCCTGGATCCTCTAACACAGCTGTGACTGTCAGTTAACTTTTAAGCATGGCTCTCCATTCAAGCAAATGGCTCTTGGTCTTATACTGACAGACCTAAGGGAAAGGCAGCTAGAGGAAAGTTGATTGGGGGCAAAAGATGTGGACTTCATTGAAATTGCGATGTACCAACCTTAGCCCAATGAACCAGGAAAGATAAGAGATTACTCTATGAAGGTCAGAAGCAATGGTGTAGAAAGTCTTACTGGACAGCCCCACCCAAGCAAGAAATGTTTCATTCATCATTTTGAGAGCCCCTCAAAACTCCTTTGCCATTAACGTTCCTTTCTAGCTAGGACATAACCTCTTGAGACCTTAACCCACGGAAAAAATGAGAATGCAGATGAGTGGTTTCACCATGCTCCCACCCTTCTCCCTTCTGGAATCCCTTCCAGGGCCCAAAGTGCAGAGCTGTCAAGTCCTGCCCTGAATGCTTTGGTTAAGTGGATGCCCAGCCCAGCTGAAGAAGCTGTGTCAGGGTCAGGTTAAGCTCTCCAGCTGCTGGGAAGGGCAGAAGTGGTCACCATAGAAACAAGCCCCTCATCAATCATGTTGTGACTCACAAGGAAAATGACCAAGGTGCAAAGTGGACTAGAGTCCCTGGAAAAATTACATCTTTTTTTTCTTGAAAACAGCTGACTGACTACATTCTTGAAAAAAAAGGCAGCTACTTCCAAAATGGAGTGAAAATGGCGAGGGTCGTTTCTGTGTCCTTAAAGTAGACTTAGATGCTATGGTGCTCTGAGCCTGTGAAGGCAGAGGTCCCTATTTGTGTGGGTTTTGTTCTTGCAAACTACTCTGTTAGATACAAATCCAATGTCAGAGAAAGAGGACAACTTTGTAACTTGTCCAAGTTCCACATGGTGAATCAATAAGTGAGCCAAGACTAGAAATAATCTCTCCCACTCCAAATATGTTACTCCTTCCACAACCCTGGGGTGAGGGTGGATTTGTATAGTGAACTAATAAAGACTAAATTTCAAAACACCTCCTTTAATGGACCCTTTCCCAGGCTGTGAGAAGAGCCTTAGTGATGTATTCCTGGGGTCCTTTCTTCTTTTCAACTTCCAAAAGTAAAATATTTTAACTGAAATAGGTTAAGAATGCTGTTTCTTTACATTCTGTCTCCTCCCTTCAGGCTGTTGGTTAGAATGGCCGTGGGCATTTGTGAGATCTGGCTAAGGGCAAGTTGAAGTAGGTTAACATTTAGTTGGAGTTTAGTAAGATATAATTATGTGGTTCCCAGTCACTCTTGGGAAGAGTTAACTTATCATTTATCTTGAGGTAGAACTGAGTTCCAAGAACACTTTTACAACCAACTAGCACCAACACTCAAAGGAAGGGCAAGGCCCACGTTTAGGTTCTAGGGAGATACAAATGGGCCCTGTGGCATCTGCACAGGAAACAGGAGGACAGAGGAGAAGTATGCAGAGCTAGGAGATAGTCTGTGCAAATTCTTCTAAATCTCCTATCTCATGTGTGGCAGAAACTCGATAGACATTTTCTATTATTGATAATAAATTGTAAAGCTGAATGAAACTTTTCTAAACTACCAATAATAATTTTATAAAAATACATTTCAATCAGCTAAAGAAAAATTAAATGACCTATTCTTTATACAGAAAATAATGTAAAAATGTATTTTCATAGGAAGTGGTGATCAGACAATATACAGTCAACAATGGGTATTATATTAGTTGGTTAATAAAGGTATTAAGTTCTTTTATGGATTTTTAAAAATTTTTGTAGTATTTTTCAGGTTTGTAACACCTGTAATTTTTTGTAGTTTGGTGGAGATGTACTTTGTCATTCAAAAAATATTCATTTTTGTGTCTGATTTTTTTATAGTATTAGATTCTTTCTTCTTAGAAAAAACACATGTCATATAAGCCACATAAAATGTGGATCTTTAATGAGTTTACATTAATCACAGGATTACTGAGAATGAAAAGATATGTTCTGGGTGTGTTTTGTGAAGCAGGAATCCATCCTTATGGTACAATCACTGGAACAGTATCATTATTGAAACTTAGCAGTTTAGAAGAGTGTTCAGAATCTTTCATTTTGTGCACAGGAACAGCTCCCCAGTGCCAATCCATCTGGGTCGATTCCATTGCTGGTAACAGGAGCAAAGCCTTATATAACACTTTGCTATTACTCATCAGTGTTATGTTTGTATACTGCTTATTCTCCAAGCAACAAAGCCTTTTAATCTCATTTGATTTTACCAAATTTACTTTATCTTGTGAATATGCACATTTGTGAAACACAATATGTCTGGAGAACTGGTTATTCTAACCCATTTACAGGAAGTGAGACCTCAATGGAACTGATGAATTATTAAAATTTGAACTATTCAATTTTTATCTCTAATGTATTCTCTCTTTAGAGAATTGCTGTGAGAATTAAATAAGATGATGTAAATGAAATATCCTAACCTAGACATTAGCACATGGGTGTTTGGTAAATGTTAGTTTAATGTTAGATGATTCTTTACCCATAGGTAAACATTTGCCAACTTGGGTTCATGAAACACCCAGATGCCTGAAGGCATTTCTACAGTTCCTTGAAAGAAAATGTGGTCATAGGACACGAGTTTTGAAGTTTTCTGCTCTAACATGAACACCAGATTGTAGAGCTGAAGCAAGAAACCAAACCCATAACATTTTTGCAAGCTCAAGTGGTTAGGAAACCTTATTGAGAACAGATTTGTGAGCAGATAGGTCATCAGAAAACCTAACTGACTCTCAACTTGACTACTTCCCAGTTACACGAACTTGGTTAAGTCATTCTATTTCTTTTTGACTCCTTTATCTTCAAAACAAGAATATCAATAACTTATGGGCCTATAAGAAAATAAAAATAATAAAACATTTGATAAATTTGAAGATGTATAGACAATGAGTTATTATTCTGCACTAAAAAATAAAGGTGGAGAACTCTCACAAACCCCATCACTACTTTCCTCAAAATTATTAAGTGAAAACAAGTGAGACACATTCAACATGTAAATGTTTACTACCTGGATAATGTAGAAGTAAATACCTTGTTGACAAAAGGCAAAAAAATAAGAGCTGCTGGAGAAAAGCTAGGATTATCTCACCCACACCTTTATCTTCATAGAGGGGAGATGAGCAAAAAACCAAAGACAATAACAAAATAGAAGTGAAACATTCTTAAGAAACAAATATAATCAGTAAAGTAGAAGATAAACATTTATGGAAGAAAGGGAAGTGGGAAGTTTAGTGTATGTGAGGTTAGTCTGGTTCTGTCATAAGCAGAAGTCAATGATGGTATCTGATGTTGTTAAATTAATACATACAAGTAAAATATTTTCCGGAGTGTTGAAGATAACTACCAACAGAACCAGAAACAAAGGCTCTTAAAATGAGTTACCACTAAATTGGAAATAGAAAGAAATGAGTTGGGAAGCTATTGGTATCCAACACAAGCTGTTCTGTATCATTTGATTTTCTTTACCATTTGATAAAATATGGAAGAAAAAAATAAACATCTATTATATAAAACATGTTCTTGTTTATCTTTGGTGGCATCAAGACAACCTCAATATTCAATATTGTTAGTAAGGATTTTAATTTTAGCCATCTCTTTTTTTTATTCTATACATTTATGGTCTAGTAAGATAGACATGAGACACATGTGGCTATATGATATTGAATTAATTAAAACAAATAATATAAGCATTCCAGTTTCTAAGTTTCACCTGCCATATTTCATTGCTAATGGCTACTGTGTTGCACAGCATAGAATTATGGAATGTTCCATTACTGCAGAAAGTTATGTGCCTTCTCTCAATCTATCCATAATTGAGGTGTTACTTATCACTCCTTCTGGGGTGACTCCCTGACCTGTGTTTCTAGCCAAACATCCTGTCTCCTAAGAACCAGTCACATGCAGTTTCTGATTAGACAGTAATATTTTCACTTGATGTCCCATAGCACCTTCATACTCAACTTACCCAAATCTGAACATATTGTATTTCCTGTGAAAGTTATTTTTACTTCCTATATTCCTACCTTTACCATTGAAACCACCATCTGAAAAGTCACTAGCATCAGATGGTGTGTCTCTGCTGTTGCAGCTCACTCTCCCTAAAGATGACTCAGTTCATCACTTTTTCCTGACACATCTCTTCTGGCCAGAGTATCTGCCAGTCATCACGTTGTGATGATGCTAGGTGTATCCTGCACTCCTCTAACTTAACTCTGTTCTAAAACTGACAAGTCACTGACTGATGATCCGGGCATCACTCAACTAGTCTTCTTTATGATTTTTTTAAACCTCAGTAAAATGCCATTCCTCACTTTCTGTAACTATGATACATTCTGCGTGTTGCTATGTGTTTTCATGTAACCACAACAAAGTCTAGGGAATAAAAAGGCTTTTGGTAATATCAAAATACTATTTGTTTCTAAAGTCAGGGAGAAGGCTTAAGTTGGTCTGCTGTTTTGTAAAACCAGACCACAAAAAGGCAGTGGTTTCACAGAAGCTTAAACATGTGCTACTGAAACGGGTTGAAACCAAAAAGACTATAGCACCAGGATCATAAAATCCGTCATTGATTGATTGCCTAATATGTGTGAAGGTCTATGTTGGAGGAGAAATTGGGATACCTTCAAAACTTTACAGTCAATCAGGGGAGAAAATAGTGAAATGGCTATCTTTTTTAGTATAAGTCAAGTTATTCATCCAGTAGAATGACCAGCTTAACATCTGTTCCAATCTTGTTTTAGGGAGTCTTTGGTATTGCAGAAATGAGAAAACTATTATAATTCTCAGATTCTTTTGTAGCTAGATTCTGGATGTGATTAAGTTCTAACTTAGTCCAGTCTTCTACCTATAAGTGCACGATCTTAGCCAGGTTTCTTAGCCTTTTTGTACTTTGCTTTTCTTTGTTTCAATAGTTTGTGACATTAATGTATTCTTGAGAGGTATCTGAGGATTCATTGATATACTGAATGCAAAGCCCTTAGCATACTGTCCAATACCTTTAAACACTCAAAAAATTGCTGCAGTTACTATTAAGGGGAAAAAATGGAAAGTGCTTCCCATGTCCTGCTTCAGAATAACTAAGGAGGAAGAGGGCAGAATTTTGCTCTTGCAGATCTAGCAGAAACAATATGTCTTTGGAGCCAGTAGGTGTAGTGGATGCTCCCGATCATTAGCTTAGGTGGGGTGTGATCCTGGTACCTGCTGATAGGATGGCAGCTTCCTGATTGCTTAGCTTCCTGCACATGGCAGAGATAACTAAGACTTTGGTGAGCCAATTTTGTGGTATTGTTCAGAGAATCATTTCTGGAGTCACAGCCTAAAACTTGTGCTTCCAGCCTTCCTAACAACATTGTGAGTACTTAATTCCATGTGTTAAACATTGTGTGTTTAAAATAATGAAATGGCTTGTATTATGTGAAACTGAACCCAGCCCGGTATAGACAGAATGGAACAAGTGGCCTCATATGTCTGCCACTAGCAATCTATAGTGGCTTTGTGAGGTGTGTTTGACAGTCACTGGTTCTTATCACTGCTCCAGATCTATTTGCTGATAAAATGAAAAGCAGTCTTGAAGCAGGACATAGAAATGGCATTCAATTTATTTTGCCCACTAGGAGAAATTTCCTTCATCACTGTTTTTGTGGACAACCATGGAGTAGGTGCCACAGCTGTCCCCTTTCAGATGAGGCAGCATATCAAACAGAACCACTTGAAAATAAAGTTTAAAATTGTTTCCTCAGTCCACTGACTGTAGAGAATTGTCCATAAAACCACAGGCATGAGCACCTTAGGCTGCATTTATTCTCAGTACTTGGTGAATGATGGTCAAGTGTCATCAGTCTATATATCTAGTAGGATTCAGTAGCATTCAAAAATAAATAAATGTTATCTAAGAGAAAGGAATATCTTTGCTTAAACTCCTAAGGTCTATTCAGTGATTCACCTATAGCATCCGGCCAAAGGTTCCATGCAAGATCTCCATCTGCCACAGGCACGTGAAGCACCATTGGATCTGCTGGGTGTACAGCCCAAGTGATAAAGCAGTTTACACAGGAGCCTGAACCTGCTCCAGATTCTTCTCCTGTTCTGTGCCTTGCTCAAAATTAGCAACCTTCTGGATTACTTGGACAATGGCCCCCAGTAAGGTATATGCTGCCTCTAAAATCTAAAGAACCCCATTAGGCATTGTGGCTTTTTCTTAGTAATAGAAGAGCAGAACATTTCCAACTGCCTTAGAAAGTGTATCTTGACATGTTTCATACCCTAAAAAGGTCTCTAAAGCCACAGAAATTGGGGGTGGGAGAATATTTCTATGCATGTGTCACACAATTGTTAGAGTACTTTCTACTTCCTGTTCACCTGGTTAAATCAACATGATATCATCAGTGAAATAAACCAGTGGAGCAGAGCAGTAATCAAGTTCTCTGTTGTCCAGAATATGACATAGGTTTGAAAGGTTGATATAACTCCAAGTGTCTTTGTCTCTGGTCCTGACAGATGAAAGTAAACTGCCTCTGATTACCTTTATTAATAGGTAAAAATAATTTAAAAAACTTACATCAATAACTGCATACCAGGTACCAGGAAATGTATTGTTTTGCTCAAGCAACAAACAAACAAATGAACACATCTGGACCAGAAGTTGTAGTTGGAATCAACATCTGATTAAATGTGCAATAATTCATTTTCATTCTGTATTGTTTCTAGACTTACAACCAAATTCAGCTTCTTACAGTAACTAAAAAAGTGTGATTCATGAGAAGATATAATATACCCCAAAATAATTATGAGGTTTTTGCCAATTTGTATCAACAAAATACTAGAGAATATATATGGGAACTGATCCCAAGGGTATTTAGTTCAACGTGAAACAATCATATGTTGGAGTAGACAAAATTTATTGATGAGAGTATACTAGGCTAAGAATCTAGATTCATTGTATTTGAGCCACTAAGAATGGCTCTAAAAGTTTGCTTGACTAAAAGGTGGGTCCCAAAATGTGCACAATGAACAAATTTAAGTGCGAGAGAAAGGTATCTGCAAACTTAGGGAGATCAAGATGCTAAAGTGTTTTTTTTTTATTTTAGATTATTCAGTACAGTTTCAATCTTTTACTCCCATTGCTAAAGTGTTTTTATTACCTAAAACCTTTCCATCTACCTTCTGACTATGGCCCCTAACAACTTCCAGAGACACTGCCTTCACCAAGGCCATGAAAGATGCATTTTTTAAGAAGAATCCCAACATCTTTCAACAGAACAGATTTATTGTGGTTCTCTGTAAGCCATCAACTTGGGCAATCTGGATGTAACGAGGACAATGTAACGAGACAAACTGCCTAGGGTGGCAGTTTCTGACTCAAGTCAGACTTCATCTCACTTATGCTTAGAAAAATCAAGTAAAATTTGAGCAGGTTGTCTATCAGTCTTTTGCTCTAGGGACAAAACAACCGAGTAACCAATGCCGAAGATCTCTGTGGGCCAGGCCATTCTGATTGCTGCTTTGGCTCAACTGTCCATCATGGAAGCCATGCCCACCTTGTTCTCTAGACTAAAGACAAAAAAATAAATAAATAAATAAATAATAAAAATAATGTTGGGTTCCAGACACTATGGAAGAGTAAGTTTGACACTAACTCAGGATCAAAAACAAAATGTTAAGCAAACACTAATAAAAAAATTCACAAATAAATTTAAAAATCCAAAAAGAAAAGCAATAATTGCTAGGTGCTAATATAAGTTTACTACAAGTAATCCAAACTAAAATGTTCTGATTTGTTCCTTAAGTGGGATTAGTAAATCAGAAAAAAGATGATATGTACATGTATGAATGACCCATGGACACAGACAATGGTGTGGGGATTGACTGTGGGAGCAGCGGGTGGGATGGAAGGAGGAGGGCAAAGGGGGAAAATTGGGACAACTGTAATAGAATAAACAAGAATTTAAGAAAAGAGAGCTTTTAGAATCAAGGTAAACTAATACAGCAACATGTTTCTAATATTTTTGTATTAATTCAAACCAAATGTTTTAATTTTCTGTATCTGTTGATTTACTTTTTATTAATTGCTTAGATATTTATTGATGTGGTTCTCTGACTCTTAGAATGAAGGACAGAATTGCTGAAAACATGATATATAATTAGTTTCCATAGCAGTCTTTATGTTTTTACTGTTTCCCACTTAGCTATATTAATGTTTTCAAAAAATGTTATAATAAATGCAACATAAGAAACAAAACATGGTATCTTATATATAGTATGAAGTTAACCATAAGCTTCATGTGAACAAATAATATGATAAAGAAAACCTGGATTTCATTAACAATATATGAAGTACAATTGCAAATGAAGAACTATTACACTCTAACCTGCAGTAGACAACCTATATATGAATTGCCATGCCAGTATTGAATGAAATATTTTACAAGAAATATTCACTGGACAAAGGCTGCCTCAAACAAGTTCAGTAAGGGGGTTCTGGGTAATCCATCACATGAAGAATGGCTGTGGTAACTGGGGTTTTCATGTCAATAAATAAATAAAACCACTTTGTTGGCAGAGCACTGGTTAGCTGCCTTTATTTAAAGTACAACCATATGAAATAGGAAATTTATTCTGGATAATCTCAAAGGAAGATCTTGGATCAAATGTAGATAAATTTCCATGGAGGACTATCTGGATGCAATATTCAGAAAAATCTTCCCCTTGCTGTAGATGTTTGGCAGTAGAAATAGCTACTATAGGAAGCAGGGGAGTCTTTGACCTTCGGATGTTTTTGCAGAAGCTGAGTCTACATTGGCTGTCTGGTGGAGTACATTCCTGCAGTAGGTAGAAGGCTAAACCAGATGACCTTTAAGATCTCTTCTAATCTTAGTTTAGATGAATCCACGAAGGGTGAGCAGAGAATGTGAAAGAGAGGAAGAAGAATTTCTGAGATGCATGTAGTAAGACATTGTGGACAGGATGTGAGTAAGAAGATGGTTCAGAGAGCTTGATCCCAATATACGTTCCAGTTGTAGTGTAGCATCAGGATATCTCATACATATCTGAACACACAGGAGTTCATTAAACTGGGCCTATTATGCTCTCTCTTCAAACTGACCCAGCAGCTATGATACACTGATTTAGATGACATGCGTCTCCCTGGGAATAGAGGTAAGTGGAAAAAGCTGTGGATCAGGAATAGGAAATTGGAGGTTTTAGAATCTAATTCCAGTATTGCCAGATATTCTCCACCTGCTTTTTGAGCAGTTTCTTGCAAATTCACTATAAAGGAGACCTGTGAGATGTGAAGAACTTTTTATAACTGAGTATATCGTTCATCAGGCACAAGATCTAGACTCAGAAGTAACCTCATGTCTTTGCCTCTCATATTTCACAATGGTTGCAGCTCTGACATGAATTACAGCTCACATTTTTTTTTTCTTGGGTTTTGAGGCTAAATGGGTTTAGCAAAGGATATCGTAATTTCTCTTTGTGGCCACAGAATTGTCCTAAGGGATTGCTACAAACAAGTGGAATAAGATAAGTATTTATAGAGTCACTGTTACTCCCAAGGCCACAAAGTAAGAACTTCCTTAGCCTCTGAGGACTGGAATCTCCAAGGAAATCAGGAGACCTGGCCCCCTAACTGCCTTCACAGCAAGGAGCACATTGAGGGAGGTGCAGACCAAAGGTGAATTTACACATCAGTGACTAAAGTTTCCTGCCTCTAAGCATAAGAAGTCACTCATGAGCAGCGTCCCTAAACCACAGCTACAGGATGTGGGCACAAGCCCTTGTATAATTGTTGGCTAAGAGCCAATAAGCATTCATCCCCGTGCAAATACTGGGGCTTTTTTTGTTGTTGTTGTTAACCTTTGAAAACCACAGGTATTAGCCTCTCTCTTTCTTCCCCTTGGCACCAATCATCTTCTTTTCTCCAACTTGGTCTCTTGTGTGTAAAGAATTTCTGAGGAGCTTTTAAACCTAAATTTAATACTTTTGCCCTCCCCTCTCCTGCCCCACAAAATGCCAGGCAGAGGTTAAGCTTCCTTACAAAATATCTGCTGGCTATACTGGCTTCCGCAGCTCTGTCTGGGCTTTTTGATTAGAGAGGAAATCAGAGAGCTCTAGCAGTGACCTTAACCTTCAAGAAAACACAGGCAATTTCTGGAAATTCCCTCTAAACAACAGTGACCTATTTTTTTCTCACTTTAGAATTAACCCAGCAACTATGATACACTGATTTACATGACATGACTTTCCATGGGAATGAAGATAAATGGGAAGAGTAGTAGACCAGAAATAGGAAATTGGAAACTTTAGAATCTAATCCCAGTGTTGCCAAAAATTTACCAGCCGCTTTTTGAGCAGTTTCCTTCCAGTCTCTAGGTCTTTGCTCTGTGAAATTAAAGCTTTAGATTAGGTGGTTCCTATCTCTGTAAATTGGATTCCCTAGTGATGGTTCGGCCAAGGTACAATGAGAATGGGCCTCAATGTATTGTAAAAGATCCCAAACTTATAAATTGTCCTTTCTTTTCTGCTTTTGAGGCTAGTCAAATACCAGGCCTCTCACTGAGGCCAAATTATTGCTGAGGCCAAATCATTATTACTCACTGAGAGGTCAGGCATGGTGATTCTTAACCACACAGTGCATTGTAAATGGTGGGGAATCAATCAGCCTTCACTCTGTACCCAAACACCCTACATCCTGAAATGGAAACCCAAGTTGAATCTACTGAAGCATAAGAATGTTTTCAAATAAAAGAGATGGCAGATGAGCATTACTGGTCTAAGTAAACAGAAGAAAACTTTCTAATCATCAGAGCTTCCCAAGATGTATTAGAAGACTGTGGGTTATCTATCAGTAGAGATGTTCAAGCTGTTTCTGAAAGGAGACTTCCTGGGATTTTCTATTGGGAATTCCTGAATGGGATAAAAATCAGATGAAGAAGATGGCAGTTCTATATTTTGGGCATTTCTAACTGTAAGTTTATTCTTATCTTAAATTACCATCCAAATTTCTGTATACTTTCATCCTCTGATCATAATCCTACTTTGTATACCCCATATATTACTTTAAGACATATCCCACAGGACAGTCTTTGTGAAATGTGAAGACAGTTCTGGTGTCATCTCTGAGTTCTCCACGCTAAATAGCTTTGGTGCAATTAAATGCTTAGTCTATATTGTTATAGGCTGGACCTCAAGTCTCAGGGACATCTACCTCCTCTCATCTTTTCTGATTTGATTCCATTGATGATGCTACAATGTGTCATGTAGACAGTCATTTGAAAACAGTGCAGTTTAAGTTACAAAGAGGACAAATGTGTAGAGAGAAATCAATTGTCAGGCTGGTCCTTAAATGGTAACTGAAAAGAAATGGCTGGACATTTCAGAGGCTGCTGCCAACAAATGCTACTATCTTGAGGCAAATGGGGATTTTCAGGCAACAGTGCTATAATGATCTGCCAATTATGTCTACTTTAGAACCATTGCCAAAATAATCCAACGACTTTTCATTCCACTACTGTTGACAGGGCAGCTAAAAATTTCAACATTTCCTTTTACAGTCTGAATAGAAGTTCCCTGCCTTGGGGACTGTAACAATATTTGCCATCATGAGGGGTAAAGTGGATGCTGGAAAGGGGAAAGAGAGGGAGGGAAATACTAATGGAAGTAAACAAAGACAAAATGGAATAAGGTTTATTCAAGACTTGGGTCTTGAATGCCTACATCAAATTGATGTTTATGATTGTATTAGAGGACAAATCTTAGGAACTGAGTAAGTTTTTTAAAGGTAGAACTTCAAAAAAGAGATGCCACATAAGCAAAAACAATTACCTGAATGTTTTTATTTGAATGCCTACCAAAGTGTCCCAGCTTTGAGTCCCGGGACAGGCCAAAAGTTGGTTATAATAATGTTTATGGTGTTCAACATTTAAAACCAATTTTTAAAATAAATTAAAAATAAGATAAAATTGAAAAATTAAAAAAATACAAGAACCTTGAAAAGTTGAGAAAAGGTGAGATAATCTCCCAGATTGTTCAAAATTAAACATAAGGAGAGACAAAGAGTAAATGAAAGAAAAAAGAGCAATGGAAAACAGAATGAGTTAGGACACACCTCAAAATCCTTTGGGAGCCACAGACACTCCACAGGGAGCCCCTCCAGTGATTTCCCGTATCTCCCTCAATCATTGTGGCCCTACTTCTATCTGTTTAACATGTTGGGCATCCACTAGAAAGAAAGGGCCTGCTATTTTTCTGTGTGTGTTTGAAGAAAAAACTGCAAACAGAAATGAGCCATTAAAATTCTTGAGCAGGGAGTGATATCATCAAATTGTGCTTTAGAAATCTGACAACCAAGAGCAGAATGTATCAGAAGAGGGCCAGCCTTAGAATGAGGATCCCAATTAAAAGGCTATGACCTTTAAAAAAAAAGACATGCTAGAGTCATCCTCCAAGTTGATCTAATAAATTACCTGTGAAAATGGAAAGGGGGAGGAGAATATGAACAATTTTGAAAGAAGAATGAACAGTTTGGCATCAGGGCATTCAGGTATAATGCTAAGCCACATACAGATATGGTACTGCTATGGTCTGGGTGTTTGTGTCCGCCTGAAATTTCATATGTTGAAATCCTAAAGCCCAATGTTGAACCTGAAGGCAGTGATTAGGTCATGAGAACAGAGCCCTCATGGATGAGGTTAATGCCCTTATAAAAGAAGCACAAGAGAACATTTTATCATGTGAGGATATAATAAGAAGTCTGCAACCTCAGAAGAATGCCCTTACCTGACCATGCTGGCACCCTGATCTCAGAGTTCCAGCCTCCAAACTGTGACAAATACATTTCATTTGTATATAAGCCGTCCAATTTGTGGTATTTTGTTACAGTAGCCCAAATAGACTAATACAGATACTATATGGAATGGATTCAGCATGGAATTTAACTGCAACCATAAAAATGACACAGAGAAATACAGGAATTTGAAGATGCTAAATGTGAGAGGCCATTTAAACACTGATATAGATGATCAGCAGACACAAATGCAAAATTAAATCTTGAAGAAATGTCAGGGATGCAAATATGAATTTGGAAGTCATTCTTATAAGAAGGGTAGCTAAAATAATAGACAGTGAGACCCCAATGAGACAGAAAATCAGGATCAGAGAGTCAAAGACCAAGACCTGAAAAATGCCTAAGTTTAGAGGACAGAGTAACAAGAACCCAGAGTCCACCTTGAGTTTATGAACAGGTACCCATTTGATAACATTATTTAATGGGCTTAGGAGAATTTATTTTCTTGTTTGGGGAAATTTGATTATCACTATATAAGGTCTAAAGTGTACATTTATCAATCTAATCAAGCTTTTAGATTTCCTAAAGCACTAAATATTCAAAATCATATAATACTATTTAAAAGAAGTTAATTGTTCCAGTCCAAAATGACAGTGAACCGAACTAGAATCTTCAGTTATGATATATGTACGGATGATGTACTTATACATCAAAGAGTCTCAAAAACCAATACTCCCACGGGCAAGAGAATAGCCAAGTTTGTTGCGGTTTCCAATGAATGACATCAGTCCCATGTAGGTCTCAATCAAAATGGGTTCATTTAACACCATTGGTCCCTTTGCTCTTCCAGATCCACTTGAATTCTTGAGGGCATTCTGGATAGTTGGCACAAGCTTAGACATGAACCCAGACAACTGAAGAGGAAAAGAGGGCACAGAGTTAGTGAATGCAGATTAGGTCCAGATGAACCTCCTCCCCAACCAGTCCTTACCAAAGTTGACCACTCAGGAGCTTCAGTTATTTTTAGTTCTTAAATAAGAATCATATCTCAGAATTATTAACATTGCTATTAGTCTTTTAATAAATTAATCCATTAATAAATTATATACATAAAGACATCTACCTTGTTTTATTTATTTTTTTTTACTGATACTTTGTGCAACATTAAGAAGTCAGATTAATAAATATTTACTGACAGTCTATTGTGAATCACACCTGTTGCCTTCAAAGAAGTGACATTATAATAATTGAAGAAATGAACTTGTAATTATTATCCAAAGTTCACAAAAATAAATAGTAAAAAGAAGCACAAGATGCTAAAGGAAAACAAAAGAGGGAGAAATCATGCATGATTAGAGAATCAGGAATAACAAAACGTGACTCAAGACAATCCTTTAAGGGTTAATAGGGTTTCAAAGACTGAAATAAGGTTAGTAAGGGCCTGCTTGACAGCTGCTCTTTTTTCCATCCCAGTATCCTTCCCACTATTTTATATTCTTCTACTAATAAGAGTATTTCAATTTTCATTTGAAGAACTACCCTCTTCCATTTAGTCCAAGTAGTTTAAGTGGAGCTGACTTTAGCAAATGACACTGGTCTAATCATTCAGAGATATCCATTCCCCTGGTTACAGAGATTGGTTCAGGTATCTCTTCACAATCAACGTGATTGAGAAATTGATAGTACACAAGCCTGTTAGCGTTCAAGGCCATTTTTGCCACACATAGTGAGAACCTAACTAAGAATGAATACAACAAAGGTAAAAGAACTAAGACATTGAGAAAGATCAGTTCTTAACAAAGACATTTGAATTGATCTATTCAAAGACATCTGAATAGATCAGCCTACCATAAACTTTTAGTTAAATGAGTGAAAAATAAAATTCTTTCTTTGGTCAAGACTGTTGGGAACTGCCCTGCCTGGTTTCAGAATCTGTAACCCCCACCAAGGCTAAGGCTGAGGGAGTAACCTTGGACCTTAAGCCACCAAGGAAACAAAAGCTTATCTCCCTGGCAAGAGCGCTGCTTCTGCTCCTCTTTCCATAACTGGCCCCCAATGCTTGGTCGGTTAGCCAATGACAGGTAAGATTCCCCAAGGTGGGAGCAACCTAAGACAGGCACGATCACATGGGAGGCCCCCAAGGAAGGACTTTGCAGGATACAGCAAAAGGAGGCAAAGGACCCTCGCCCCTTGGCCTTGACAAAGCCTGAGTCCTCATTCTGTCTGGGAGAAGTCTCCAAATCTCTTGGCTGCCTCACTTCCCTTGCTCCACCTAATCCTTAAACAATGACAGAGGGTGGTGTAGCCCTGTGCTGGAAAGGGCAGGTTCCCCGGCAATCAGGCCTAAGAAAGAATATGTAAAATCCTGTGAAACCTGCTTTGTTTAGAATGCTCTCAATTAAATGATAAGGGTCCAAGCAAGAAGTGAGTTTGTTCCTCAAAGCTTTACAGCTCTTTAGCTATCTGACCCTGACTCAAAATAGGCCCTCAGAGTTTTTTGTTGTCTATTGTTTGATCCTTACTGCCTGACAATGATTAATGAGCTTTAGCTGTAATCCTGTGCAAATGAACCCAATAAAAGCCCATTGAGGAACAGGCTCCTGACCCTTCTCCTTTGAGAGATTGGCCACCTTTCCTCCCCAAGCAGATCATGTCTTGGTAGACTTATTCTCATCTGTGGCAGCCAGGGGACCCTGCAGGCTGAGCCTAACAAACAAGCACAGTTTTGCTTGTTCTCCATGACTTTCATGTAAAGTGGCAAAGACAGACAGAATGTACATCTTATTACAGTCCCAGCAGCCTCTTTGAGACCTCAGAAGAGATCTAAATATTGGTGTTACTCAATGAAACAAACTATAGTCACATAGCCTGGAGATTCTGGAAGTAAGAATATGTTCCTTTCAGCAAACTCAGTGTTTTAGTTCATTGGATGTGAAAATCAGAGAAAAATGTTATTTCTTCAACTTCCAAAAGAGGAAAAGCAAAAAAGAAAAGAATAAGTTAATGCCAACTTATACCATACACAAAAATAAATTCAAAGTGGATAAAAGACTTAAATATAAGTCACAACACCATAAAAGTCCTAGAGGAGAACATAGGTAGGAAAGTCTCAGATATTCCATGCAAAATATTTTCGCCAATATGTCCCCTAGAAGGAGGGGCATAAAGGAAAGAATAAACAAATGGGACTTCATCAAATTAAAAAGCTTCTGCACAGCTAAAGAAATCATCAGCAAAATGAAAAGGAAACCAGCCATGTGGGAGAATATATTTGCAACTGATACCTTGGACAAGGGTTTGATCTGCAAAATATATAAAGAACTCACATGACTTCACAGCAGGAATACAAACAACTCAATTAATGGGCAAAGGACCTGAATAGAGACTTCTCCAAGGAGGACATGCAGAGGGCCCAGAGACATATGAAAGGATGCTCAGCATCACTAGCCATCAGAGAGATGCAAATTAAAATTACAATGAGCTATCACTTCATACTGATCAGAATGGCCATCATAACCAAATTAACAAACAAGTGCTGGTGAGGTTCTGGAGAAAAGGGAACCCTAGTATACTATTGGTGGGAATGCATCTACTGTGGAAAACATTATGGAATTTCATCAGAAAACTATAAACAGAACTGCCGTTTGACCCAGCAATTCCACTGCTTGGAGTATGCCCTAAGAATCCTGAAACACCAATTTTAAAGAACCTATGCACCCCAATGTTCATAGCAGCACAATTTACAATAGTCAAGCATGGAAGCAGCCTAAATGTCGATCAGTAAATGAGTGGATCAAAAAACTATGGTACATTTACACAATGGAATACTACACAGCAGAAAAAAAAGGAGTTCCTATTCTTCATGACAGCATGAATGGATCTGGAGAACATTATGCTAAGTGAAATAAGCCAGGTGGTGAAAGACAAATACCATATGATCTCACCTATAAGTGGAACCTGAACGACAAAACAAATAAGCAAGAAAACAAAATATAACCAGTGACATTGAAATAAGGAACAGACTGACAGTAACCAGAGGGGAGGGGGGAGGGTGATAATAAGGGAAAGAAGGGGAAGGGTCATCAAAGAACATGTATGAAGGACCCATGGACAAAGCCAAAGAGGGTAGGATTGAGGATAGGAAGTCGGGGTGGGTGGGGCAGGTGGGAGGAGATGGGGGAAAATGGAGACAACTACACTTGAAAAACAATTAAAAAATAAAATAAAATGAAATCAGATCAAAACAACATAAGTTAATAACATGGCCATTTCATCACTTTATTTTAAAATCATTAAATTTAAAAGTCAGAAGTAATCTCAGAGTCATCTATTTGAACCACTCATCTGTTGTTTTAGTTTCCTTACCATATCCCCAGAAGAAGCTATACCCCTCTCCATGGATACATCCAATGAAATGGAACTCGCTGCTGTGTAAGCATATCCATTTCATCACAGTGTACAGTGGGAAAATGCTTGTGATTAGATATATAGGTCCAGGTGTATTTTCTTGCACTATCAGTAACTGATGATTAGACTTTGGAAAACTCATTTAATCTCACTGAACCTTAGTTTACACATCTGAAAAGGAGAAAATATAATAAAATTATAATGTTACTAATATCAAACTCATCAGATTGTTGTATGAATTTAAGTGAATTATTCAAAACTATTTTATTGCTGGGGGGAGGAGGTATAACAGGACTAAATGGTAATGGGAAAATATAATAAAATTAAATGTAAAATATTTTGTAAAGCATATCATTTATTGATATAAATATTATTGCTATTTATAGGTGGGAAGGGTTTTAGTTTTCTTAATCCTATTTCCTTCGATTTCATACTTTGTGAATTTCCTTAATATGTATCATGAACTTCAGAAATCACTTTTTTAAAATTATAGTAAGTACTTTTTTAAAGTAATAAAGTTAGTTCCCTGTATGCCAAAGGATATATTAAATTCTACTCATAAACCATGATTTCAAAAAACATGGTTGAGTATAACATATTTCCCCCAAGATGCTTATCAGTTATGAAAAGGTAAGTACTAATTTTACAGAGAAGAAATCCAGCACACACCACCTTAAATAAGTGATCAAGTTTAACACCACTTGTAATAAGACACGCCAGCATCACAAGCCTGCGACATGAAGCTGTGGAAGAACACAGCATCCTTTCTTCAGTATCTGTGCCAAAACACACACATATCTCAATCCAACTACAAGAAAACATCAGATTCGAACTGAGAGACATTATATAAAATAACTGACCAGCATTTATCAAAAGTGCTAAGAGCATGAAAACAAAAGAAGAATAAGAAACTGTCACAGTTTAGAGGACAATAAAGACACAGAAAAACAACATGTAATAAAGGATTCTGGACTGGATTCTGGAAAAAAACAGGACATTAGGAAAAAAACGGTGAAATTTGAATAAGATCTATAGTTAATGCTATTTGCCAATGTTTAATTTCCAGGTTTTGATAACTATACTATAGTTATGTAAGTTGTTAGAAGAGTTTGAATGATAGGTACATGTAAACTCTGCTGTATTTGCAGTTTTTCTGTAAGTCTAAAATTAATTTAAAATAAAAGGCTTTGAAAATATTTCTCTCCCAAAATGTTTGTAGTTTTCCATTATTCAAGGAGAAAATTTTAAAAGAAAGACAGGTGCAAAAAAACATTGTTACTTTGTTTCTCTTATCTCTATATTTTTAATATTAACCTGTATCAAAATTATACAAGTATCAGTAAATTTCCATTTAATATTTTATTTTCTGACATGAATTATGCCAAGACATTGTGTGAATTCATTGAATAATTTTCTATCCATAGCAGTTAAACAATTTTTTTCATTTTAATTTGTATTTTTCCTCTAATAATTTCCTCTGAATGATTTTTTGCAATCTTTACATCAAAAATTTGATTTTTGTCCATTTCAAATTTAGCCATAAGATTTCTTCAAATATGATTTTGAATATTATTATTTTCCTGAGTTTGATTTAGCAATTTTATGATTAACTTATTAAGACTGACTTTCCTCAGGCAAAACTTTGCTTCTTAATGTCAAAAATAATATGTAATTTTTCAGTTTGTTTACCAGCAATGGAAGTTTAGTCAGTGCCATTTTGTTTTAGCTGCTTTAATATTCTGCATGTATATGAATTATTTCTATCAGTGCTATAAACTAACTCTGTTTCACTAACAGATGTAAGGGTATCTAAAATTATTCAAGGAATACTTCATCAAGGAATATTGAAGAAGCACCTACATTATACTCCAGGCATGTTCTCTGTGCTGTGAGAAGACAGGCAAGAATCCTGCTCTCATGGAGTTTATATTCTTTTGGTATGAATCAAAGATTCAAAGTAGATACAAGTGATTTTGGTAGTGATAAATTCTAGGAGAAAAATAAATGCAGTAAAGTGATAGACAGTAATGTGATTAAGGGGAACTTTCCATACTGTATCCGGGGCAAGTCTTTCTGAGAAAGCAAAACTTGAACTGAGGTCCAAATAACGAAAAGGAGGCAGCCACTTGAAGAAGGTACGCTAGGAAGAAAGTAACAGCACCGCAAAGCCTGTGAGGTAGGGATGCGCTTAGTTTACTTAGGGAACACAGAAAAGTCCTGTAAGACTAGACTGTAGTGACCAAAATAAAGAGGTAGGAGCACTAGACATGAAGAATCCTGTGGACCATATTAAGGACTTTAAATTGAAGTGATTTTAAGGACAAGTTTGATATTGAATTTTTTTATTTATAAAAATGTAATTCTGGCTGCTGGTTGGAGAAACTGCTGTTAGGGTCAAGAATAGAAGCAGGAAGATGAGTTTGGAGGGTATTTCAGTAGTCAGGCAAGAGATGATGGCAGCTTGGACCAAGTAACAGTGGAGAACATAAATTGGGGATATTTTGCAAGATAGAGCCATAGAACTTGTTGATATGATTGCATGTAGGAGGTGAAGGGAAAAGAGGAATCAAAGATGACATTTAGATTTTTGGTCTGAGCAATTGAGTAGGGAGTGGTCTTATTGCTGAGTTGGAACAGCCTCTGGCAGTAGGGCTCAGAGGTGGTGAGGCTCAGTGATCGAGCGTTCTGTTTTAGATGTGTTTTTGAGGTGTCTCACCAGTAAGCCTCTTAGAGATTCACTATTGCTGGGTGGAGGACGCATGAGCCTGGGGCATGAAGAAATAGATAGATGAAAAGTCCATATCTATAGTTAAAAATTTCATAATAATAATAATTATAGATCCAGAGTCAAGAACAGTATTCACAAGTGAAGTTAATAGACTAAACAAAATAGGATACAGGATAAGGGTTAAAAATCAACTCATTCAGTAAACTTTTGTTGAAAACTATGCTCAGCACTGGGGAAAATGCAGAGGAGACCTAAGTAAACTGAGGGCCTAAGAGTTCCAAAGATTTGTCTAACACCAAAAAGCTAGCAAGCAGCTGAGCAAGGTCTTGGATTCAGGTCTCCTAACATAAGTCCTGAAGCCCTCTCTTCTATAAAATACTATTATTTGCAGTAAAATTCTAATATTTAAGGGAAATTTCATGTTCCTTATTTTCTAAAGGTAGAGAGAACAAAATTGGACTCAGTAATTTTCAAACCATGTTCCTTAGAACACTAGATTCCCCCATAGGGTGGGTGACAATATAATTTATCATCAAACCAGAATTCTTTTGAAAAACAAGGAAGTACTGTTATTAACAAGGTTGGGACGATAGATTCATGAGGGTTTGGGGAGATGGTGTGGAAGAAAAGGAAGAAGTCAAGCGGATAACCTGCTTCAGTCCCTGCGATCAAATCACTTAGAACCTGTTCAATTTTTCTCAGTTTTATATATTTAAAGTCTGCAAAAGATTTTATTTTAAAAAGACTTTTGTCTTTTAAGAACATTGAGAACCACAGTGCTAAGCTTGCCTAGAAACCTCTAGCTCTGACTACTCAACCCACAAGATCTATAGTGTCCACATTTCTATTCATCTTAAAAGCCAAGCTTATATCCTACCTTGCCTACAATGCCTTCCCCCACACACACTCATGGCAAATGTTATTTTTTATTCTATTACATTCCACTTATGTCTCCACTCAAATATTTCGTGCAGTTCTCTAAGAACTAGAATAATAAGTACTGTTGTCTGTCTGTACAATGAAATCAAGGTTTCTCTACCTTGGGACCATTGTTATTTGGGGCCAGATAACTCTTTGGTGAAGAAAATATTCTCTGTATTTTAGGAAGTTAAAAAGCATCCCTAGTCTCTAAACACTAGATGCCAATAGCAACCCATTCCAGGTATGACAACCAAAATTGTCTCCACACGTTGTCCAATGTCCTCTGGTGGGAAAATCATCCCCTGTTGAGAACCACTGAACTAAAGAAAGTACAGCATGATATACCTTGAGTATTGAAATCAAACAGATCTGGTCTTAAGTTATAAATATGGCAATCACTAGCTTAGTGAAGTTTATACTTCCTCTCTGAATTTCATAGTTCTTTTTCTATAAAATATGGCTATTAATAGGATCAAACTCATAATTTATATAATTTAAACAAACTTAAACAAACAGTTTGTATATAAGCTCCTTGTGTGTGTACACATGTGCTCATGTATTTCAGGAAGGGTTGGGGCAGGAAAATGTGACAAGGATGGAGTTTGGAATTATATTGAAAAGGCCATTAAGGAAGCCTATTGCTAATAATCAGTAAACATTGTCAATAACTCATTGACATCATCATCATCATCATCATCATCATCATCATCAAACTATGACTTCCTAAAGGTCAAAGTACAATTAACCTCAACATTTCTATTGCCAGCACCCTCTGGAGAGTCCAGACACCTTTTCAGAGGTTAACAAATGTCTGGCAAATGAGATTACTGAATGCCTCCCCAGTCTTCATCACAAGCTTCATTTTATGAGAATCCTTTGTGGCCTCAGAATCTAAGTGCTGGAAAGAAAAAGATGACACTATTTCATACTCAGTGAACTTGGCATTTCATTAGAGTCAGATGCACTTTATTTCTAGTCATTTCAGTGAACCAGCTCAAAGGAGGAGGGGCCAGGAAGACAGAACAAGCAGTACATTGAAGGAGAGGCAAACAAAAGACCAAGTCCCCAAGCTGGCTCTTGAACGTTTCAAGCCCCTGAACTCAGTCTGTGTGACAAGAACGCAGTGTCATCTGATATGAATGCCACCAGCCACATACTTTTCTCTAAAAGCTTTTATACACCCACCCCTGGCTCCTTCTTTTATTCCAGTCTCAAAATCATGAGGTCAGATTTTAACAACTCCGATTACACAGGGGCTGTATGTTGATTAGGGCAAGGTGTAGCAGTTTGTGTATGTGTTTGTGTTGGGGAGGTAGGGAGTGTTGAATGTTTTTGACTTTACAACAATTATTTACCAGCTGAATGGCTGGGCACCTGGTTTGCTTCAGGTGCTGTCTGCCAGCAGTTCACTGCCCCATGTCTCAGTTTTCCTTATTACAACCATCACTTGCTTCCTGTTTACACTGAGTAAAGAGACCTGGTTTCATGCCTGCACAGCCACATTCCTCAGTGAGCAGGTTTTCCAAGCCTTCAGGCTATAAGTTTCAGTCTCCCTATGCAGAAAGTGAAGCATGCTGGGAATCAGTAAGTCCATCCAATACACAACACTGGAAACCACTTGGGGAGTTACACAGCTGGACAAAATGTCTGTATCACCCTTTCACATTTTATTTTGAATTATCTTTACGGAGAAACCATGACTGTGGGTATGTCCAGGTATGTAGAGAGAAAAAGGAATATGAGGCAGAAACTTCTTTCCTACAAAAGAGAGGTTTCTATACATCCTAATTTGCTTCCACATCCTTTTCCATTCCTTCAGCTTTCCCATCAACACACACACACTCTTTAAACTCTAGCTAAAATGAACTGCTCTTTCTTTATCCAAGAACATTTCATATAGCTTTCTAATTTTCAGCTTCTAATCATGTTTCTTTTACTTAACACTTCTTACCCGACCTTCTTTGATGCTTAAATCTCTCATACCTTGAGATTCACATCAAATGTCATTTCACCTGTTAACTTTTAGATTTATCTGTTCCCTCTTTTGGGCTCCCAAAAACCTTGTGAATTCCTCTACAAATGGTTTTAGCACATTGAATTGTAATTTGTGCTTTGGCTGGTGTGGCTCTGTTGGTTGGGGCATCACCCCTTACAATGAAATTTCATTTTTTGGTTCCCAATCTGGGCACATAACTAGGAGTGCATACCAGAAGCAACCAATTGGTGTTTCTCTCTCACAGTGATCTTCCTCTCTCCTTCTTTTCCTTTCCTTCTCTCTAAAATCCACAGGCATGTCCTTGAGTGAGAACGAAAAAAAGTAAAATTGTAATTTGTTGATTACCATTTTTTGCCTTCTCCCTTTCCACTATAAGTATCTGGAGGGCAAAATCTGTTTCATTCTTCTTGGTATTCCAGATTACTAACACACTGCTCAGCACGTAGTGTTCAATTCCAGGTAGCTACTCAATGAATACTGGTTAAATTGATATGAAGGAAAATGAAAGGGCTAGGGATGTAAAGTTACATTTGATTGCTAAAATACTGATTCACTTTTATAATTCCCTGAAAAAGAAAGGTAACAATGCCAGAAAATAATAAGAAGGGTTAGAAAGCAGATCACTGTAATTTGGCTGTAGACCTTCTGTGACCCATTCACTATTAATTGACCAGCTCTGGGCTCTCACTAGTCACTCAGAGTAAGACTCCTCATACACTACAGGAACCCAACAAGTCAATAATTAAAAAAGGAAAGATACCACTACAAATTGCAAATGTTAAGTTAGTGAAATAGTGGAGGATAATTTAGACTGGTCATAATGTATAATATGACATTATATCATATCATATCAATGACTATGAATATACACAAAGAGTTCCTTCAAATTTAAATACATTTGTATATCAGCAAATTGTTTGGTGTAGAAATAGAACTATTTTATTGCAATACCTTAGTCAACTCAATCACTCTAAGTAAGTTGGTTTTTATTTTTTTAATATTTATTATTTTATTTTTATTTATTCACTTAAGAGAGAGAGAGAGATTGACTTACTGTTCCACTTATTTATGCATTCATAGAGTGATTCTTGTATGTGCCCTGACCTGGGATCAAACCTGCAACCTTGGCATATCGGAATGATGCTCTTACAAACTTAGCTACCCAGCCAAGGCTAGGTACCCTCATTTTTAAAATGGAGATAGCTGTTCTCATCTCAAAGGGTTTTGTTAGTGAATTACATGAAAACATACAAGCTATAATCAATAAACACAAAGTATAATTACATAATATTATATGAGATTATGTTTATGTCTTATAATAATATAAGCAATGCCAAAAAGTATTATTTTATATTTTCACAACTATTTTATATGAATAATGCAAAGTATGTGCATGCAGATTGGAAAATGTAAGGGAGGCTTGGGGAAAAGCAAGAATGTCTGGAAAGAGACCATTTGTCCATCATATTTGACAGATGTAAAAATGCTGTAGTGAGATGGATTTTAAAAAATGTATTTTGGCATATTATTGTATAACTTTGATTGTGATTTTTTTAGATCAGTGAGATGAGAAGATAATATAAATTAGAATTTGAATGACATTTGTGTCCATGAAGGTTCTTTCCTAGGGTAATTTCCTAACCAATCAACCCCATGACTCAACTTTGATTCAATGTTGTATAATATGAAACCTCTGTCACCAGCTCAGTGTTCTCTCCTGAGCTTCAGACCTAAATTTCTAACTGTTGGACAACAAACTGTACCCCATGTTCCATGGACATTTCAAATTCGGGTCCTAACCTGAACCTTCAAAACTGCTCTTCTTTTAGCTTTCCCCATTTAAATTAATGGAAGCACCATCTACCTAGGCTGAAAATGTGTCACCTTTGAAATCTTCTTCTTCACCTAAAATATCCTGTCAGTTACCTTCTTCCACTGATTCTATATTCTGAATATCTCAAAATTTCTTCATCTTCTCTCCATTCCTACTGCCTCTAACTTACTTTAAGCTCATCCCATCTACCTACAGATGGGGCCAGAACAGTTTTACAATTATGAATACACAGCACAGAATTTACTCATATATTATTATTTATTAATTACAGTGTTATTTTCCATATGAACACCTGTAAAACTAATTTTTCCCTACCCTGTTTTTTGAGCTATAAAATTATGATGGTGAATATATAGGATCCAACTCCCTCTAAATAAAATTACTCTTTGTCCAAGAACACGCCTTTTACCTGCACATGCCTCCACCCCTCTTCATTTGATCCAAACTTCTGTTTAAGCCAATTGGTACTCATTTAAAAATCTTTGCATTTTTCTCTGCCTCCTCTATTAAGCAATGCATTTCACAAAGGAGAGAATCTTATCCCATTGATTTCTGCATCCTTAACAATAATCATAATTCCTGCATTTTGTAGGTGTCAGGAAACATTTATTGAATAAAGAGCCTCCAGGAGCTTCAGAAAAAAAAAAGATTTTGAGTAAAAATAAATTTGCATATTTTTACATAAGAAATTACTCCATTATATTGTAAATTATTTGAAGAATTTGACTTTATGTGACTCAGCCCTCCATGATTCACTTTCATGGGCCATAATTGTTTTGTTCAATTAAATTGCTTCAGGTATTTGATTTAGTTATAAAATTTCATCCATATTCTTTTACTTTTACCTGTTTTATTCATAACCGGAATGGAAAAATTAGTTTATTTTACCCTTTTAACATCTCATGTTATGCCAAAATGTTCTTATAAAAGGTATTCTGTGTCTCCAAAATTATCTTTTCTTCTTATTTATTCTTTTAGTTTAATATAACTGAGTCCTAATCAAAGCCAATCTGGGAAATGTCCTGAATATAAATAATACTGTGACATAAAACCAACAACAAAAGAAAAATGAAGACTCTAAGATTTGGATAAGAGACTCATCATCTTACATCCAAGATGGAGATCACTTATTGTCCTACAGAGTTGGGATTGGGGTGCTCTTTGAATTAAGAAATGACTTTGTGAATGGGAGCACCAGACTCTTGCCAGGAATTAAAAAAATACTTTCAAAGAAAAATGAAGAAAAGCCTTAAAAGCAACACATCTAACAGATCCACAAAGTTTGATTGAATGAGAACGAACCAACTAGCTGACCATTCATCATGCTGAAACCCACAGATGTGGACACACACACACACGCTCTGTTGTTCCTACTTCTATCCAACAAGAGCTATATGAATATCAAATTTCACTTTCAGCTTTAGCTAATAGGAGGGCTTGGGGAAAATTTTAATTATTCCAGTCCCCTTTTGATATTTTAGGTTTTATCTTTCTCCTTAAATTATTTGATTGTATTTATATGTAACAGAATAAAACAAAGCACTAACAGGTATTAGAGTAATATGGTGGCATTTCTCTGTAGTTAATAGAAATTATTCTTTAATCATTCATCCTAAATTTCTTCTAGTAAAGGACACTCAAGGAATAAGTACT
This sequence comes from Trachops cirrhosus, assembly GCA_028533065.1. Classification (NCBI taxonomy): domain Eukaryota; kingdom Metazoa; phylum Chordata; class Mammalia; order Chiroptera; family Phyllostomidae; genus Trachops; species Trachops cirrhosus. The sequence continues at coordinate 148,938,885 of CM052539.1, forward strand.
TAATGCACCAGGTATAAGGGACAAGAGAAGACTTGGGCCAGGAAGTGATGGATGTAATAACAAAGGCTATTGTTGGTATTTATTTATTAAGTTGGTATTATTTTGAATTATAATAAAATGCAATTACTATTAATTCAAAATATATATTATATTAAAGGCTAGAACTAGATTCCTTTTAAAGGTGGAGAATGGCTTTGGGAAGTTACATTATTGAGTTCTTGTGTTGGAATAGCAAGTGTTAAAAAAGGAACAGATAAACTACACTGTGTTATTACTAAGAAAAAATAAAACTGAATTTGGTGGTGTGGCAAGAGCAAGAAAGAGGAAGAAAGAATTATGGAGAAATTCATTAGAACATTATCATTAGTAAGGTCTTTTAAAACACAGAGGAGATATTCCATTTGAAGTTTATGGCATTATTATGATATAAACTCCCTAAAGCCTTCAGTGTGTCTATTTTCACATAAATGCCTTTGTATAAGTGTTATGTTATTCTTATTGGTTTTCATTTTGTTTTGTTTTGTTGACTTTGGACAATAAAGAGTCAGGCTAAGGACTGATGTTGATGCTTGGGTCAAGGTCTTGTAAAATAGAATTGTGGCATTTAGAGACAATAGAGGTTGCTGCTCCAGAAATAGTAGAAACATTATTAATACAATGAACTAACTTAGTGCCTGCAATAGCTTGGAGCCAGAGGTAAGCTTGAGACCATAGGTCCCTGAGGATGACTGCATAAACCTCTAGAGGACCACTGACTTTTCCTGAGGTCAGAAAAGGATTCAAGCCAACTTCATCTGTATATAAACAAGGCTAAGCCCCAACCAGTCTCTAATAACATATATTTTCCTCAAATCCTTTTTAGAATACAGAACTTACCAATTTAAAATTTTTATTTATACATATACATGTATATTTTATTAATTAAGTATATTCATATAATGCAAGAAATATAAAGTAAGTAATCTAACCACAGAAGACTTTAGATGCAGGTTATCATGGTCTGAATTTATATCAAATGAAGAGTTGTGATATTTTGAAGTGAATGTCAACACATAAAGGTAAGCACAGAAAGGACAGAGAAGGCAAGAATTCCTAGGCCTATAAGTGTAATTGTATGTGTGTATCTAGTTTTGTTGAAAATGTAAAGTTTGATTTTTCACTTTATGTATTTCACTTTGCATGTATGGCTCTAACCATTTTGGACTAGTTGTAGTGTACTAGCACTGATTAAGTTTCCTTGCGAAAGAAGAAAGAATAGGAAAAGGGACTCTCCCTGCCCCCAATAAATTTAAAATCTATTTAGGTAGATGAGATTTAAAGACATAAAAATATTGTTAACTGATTTACCATTTTTAGAACATTTTTATACACATTATCTCATTTAACTTTATAATGGTCCATTGAGTTTGGGAGGAAGGTCACTTTCCATTATTTCCATTCAGAGATAAGACTACCAAGACCCAAAGAGAAAAGTGACTTAAATATGACCACAGAGCCATACTTCACACTTCACACTATTTCACACTTTTCTGAATAAAATAACTAGAATTTAATTATACATAGAAAATTATATGCAGCTTGTGGGTGATAAACACAGTCAAACATAAACACTGCAATTTGTAAGCAATATTACACTATACTTTCTTGCTAAGAAATTAGCAAGGAAGAAACATCATGGTATGGTTATTGTAAATATTATATATTTTTTCATATATAATACAGCTTCATTTTTTATTAAAAACACTTACATAAACCTATTTTACTTTTTATCTATATAAATCCCAGGTTGTATCATTTTTTTAACTGTACATGTTTTAGAAACATAAAATTTCACCAACAAAGCTAATCCAAGAGTGAATTCCAAACTGGTTCCTACCTTGCAAAGTTCAAGGAACTTCTCACTGGTATACCTCACAGGATGCTCAGTGAATGTAGCATAAGGTACCTCAGTGGACCATGGGTTCCAACGGGACAATAGAGATTGCTGCTCCAGACTCCCCCAGTAGATCCTAAGTCCTTCTCCTTGTCTCCTACAAGAAAGGAATTTTTCCTTTGGATTAGCCATTTCCATTAGATTAAAGCAAAAAGGAAAGGGTGGGAAAGGAATGGAATATCTCAGTAAGGCTTTATATTGCTGCTGAGATAACTGGCTTAACTATCAACTAGTTGAATTGTTCCAAAGAATTTAGAAGAAAAGGATGAATTTGCTTTCAGAAATGATGAGTTCAAAGTGTGATTGAGAATTCTATGTGAAGATGCCCCGTTGGAAATGGAAATGGGATTCTGGTATTTAGGACAGATGCCAGGGCTGGGCAGTGGACCACTCACTTCATGACAACATTCTGATGGCACCGGTTGAAAGATAAAGGGAGAAGGAAGAGTCAAGGTGGTGGGACAGGAACTGAAACAGACAAGTTTGGGAGATGATTTCAAAGAAAAAGGCAGATGACAACAATTTCCACAGAGCCACAAATACAAGCAATAACTAAGAAAAAACTTGAGATTCTCAAATAGGAAGATATATATGATCTTTAAGAAGGATAACTAATTTAAAATATTCTGTGACCTCAACTTCTATATCTCACAATTCTCTATTCTCTGCATACATTCCATCCAGCAAAATTTCAGCAACAAATATGTCAAAGCCCTTATGGAGACTCTCTCTGCCCTTCTCCACTAAATTCATAGTCCTGACCCACAGCATGTAGGACGCAGCCACTGTCTGGTAGTCCTGGCCTGGTCATCTGGTAAACCCAAGTGCAGAGGAAGAAAAAGTCATCTTGAGAATGGTGGGAGGGAATTTGTGGCAGAGGAATACGGGCACATTAAGTAACAAAATTATAGTTTCTGAGGCCTCTTCTTTTGCATGTGCCCATTAGAATTTATGGTCAGTGATTTTAGACATCTCTGATTGCAAAGAAATCCCTGAATGTTAAGACAAGCTCAGGAACTTTGCATTCGACAAGCTTTAAAACTAAGGTGCCTGTGATTCTAAAGAGCCCCATGGTATATCACAGAGGTCTTGTTTCTTCTAGAAATTAAATCCTGGGATCTAGAATGAAAAACTGGAGCTTAATTGTGGTCTCTTTGCAAAGCTGTGACTTCCGGTATTAAGGAAGGATTCCTTTGGGAATGCTATTGTGGTTTCTGAATGTTTATTAATTTAAAGAAGTGTATAAACACCATCTCACACATAAGCATATAACAGCCCTCTTTCAATTGGCTGGTCCCTGAGCTGCTTTTTACAAACAGAAAGTATGAAAAGAGACTGGCAAATTCAGCGGCCCTATTTTCAGATTTTTGATGATTACATATGAAAGCTGACACTTAACCTTTTTTTGTACTTAATCCTTTGCCCAGAAAGAAAAGCAAAGGGAAAGAGAGAAAAAAGAAAAATATTGTATGTACCTCTAAAGTTCCCTTTCTAGCCCCTCACCTTCCCAATTGCTATACTTTACCATACCTCCTGTACTTTTCCTTACTTTTTTCCTGGCTCGGTTATAAACTCAAAGCTCAGTGAATATTCTATACATGATCATTAATGGAGCATTCTGGTCTGAGTACATTAAAACAGCTTGTATAATAGAATTATTTACTGATCCATATGTCAATTTATGTACTGGGTACAATTTTGCTTTTATCCAAAAGGGATGAAAATATGCCAAGACAGATTAGCTGGTAAGTACACTTTATATTATTTCATTTTAGGGAAACCCCAAATGAAGTTTAAGCATGATATTAAAGAGGGGACCTATTTCTAAACAGACAATCCATTTGAGTATGGCAATGACCTTTCTCAGAGATATAATATACTTCTAAGTATACAATTTCAGCCAATCCTCTTGTGAGCTCCAGAGGTAACAAATGGAAAGATAAATCTAGAACTAAATAGTTTCTCGAAAGGTAAAACTAAGGTGTTGCTTCTCAGAAAAGCCTTTAGTACCAGAGTACTATGAAAATCTATCATCCTCTCATCTGTCAAGTGTCACTATAGGGCAATTGTGGAGAATATGGACTCCTTTATGACTAGGAACATTTTATTAAACTGTTACTTGTGTTACATGATAGCAATCATGTGAAGTAGAGTAAAAATGCAGTGAACAGGACATCAGATAGTCCAGTGTTAGAGTCTTGGTCATGATACTTAATGCTGTGTGACCAGGAGCAAATTTATTTCTTTTTCTAAATCTCACTTGCCCCAGATGTTCTTAGAGTGTCTCCATATGGTAACATTCCATGGCCTCATTCTTGTATGAATAGTATATACAGCTATAATGCTACTAGCATTCAACCAGTCAGAAGGATCCATAAAAAGCCTCTGAGTTATATCTTTAATTTAGAGGTATCAAATTGGCACCCCTCCCCCAGCAGAACACATCCGCTGCTACAAAGGCTACACTAACTATTGTCCCATCACTTTCAGACAACTTTAGCACCTACCACATTATTTCACAAACATGTAAAAGCACCAATCAACCAGTGTGGAGGGATAGTAGTTTAAGGTTTATAAACTATAGAATGTCAGAGCTAGAAAGTCTCTTGGAAGCTATAACCCAGTGTCTTTTTTTCTGGAAGTGGGAAAACTGAGACTCAGAAAGGACCAGGGATTTCCCAACACATCACTACAAACAGAGCTGAATTAGCTAGTGAGAGACATAGTTTCCTAAAACTTCACTTAGGTGTATTTTCACCATTCTGGGCTATTGTTACAACATACATTCCAAGTTAAGGTCCTGCCATTACACAACACAGCCTTATTTCCAATTAGACACAGAGTTAAAAGAATTGCCCTAAGGAGCCTGCCACATTTTGTGGGCAAAAAACATGCTCAGGAATTCTAGCTAAAGGTCAGAAAGAAAATCTCTCTCAAATGGAACTCTGGATTTTTATATACACTCAATATTAGCAATTCTGAGATTGTAGGAAAATAAAGTATTACTAGAAATCAGAGGGTAATAATTAAAAAGTTATGTCATCAGGGTAGGAAGACTGGGTCTTTCCCACAGAGCTATTATGGTCAAGTTTTCAAAGGGTGGATACAGAATGACAACATCAATTTTTTAAGCAAAGAAAACTGTTTGAATTGGATCCTTTGGATTCTCCCTTTAATCATCCCAATAGAACCTTCTTTCCATAGATTCTACCTTGCAGTAGGTAGAAACCATTGTGCCTTCTTCTGGGCAACCAAGACCTCTGTCGTAGGCCCACACTAGTTGTTTGTGTTTTTTTTTTGTCTTTGAGCATTTCACACAAGCTTTCTGATCTTCAGGTGGCAACAATTTTATAAGAAACAAGAAGATAATGGATGAGAGAATGTTTTGTATTCTGTAAGGCATTGGCCATCTAGCAAATATTGAGTGTTAGCATGTACATAATGCTTATTGCATACTGTTAAATAAAATGTAAAAATATGTAAACTTCATATTTTTTAAACTTCATAGCAATTTTTTAAATTTCATTGATAGAAATAGGTGAAGTTAACAGGAAATAAGATAAAGCATTTGACCAGGCTTCAACAGATCACCAAGTCAAGAACTACTAGGGGAATAGAATAAAAAGGAGGAAGAGAAACAGCATTATCCCTGTCTTACTAGTCTCAAGTTCATGTGCCTGATACTTCAAAAGGCTAAAACTCAAAACATTAGAGTTTTTAGTAAGGAAAGATTTATTGATGAAGAAGGCAACAACTGAGATGATGGGAGATTTAGTGATGCCTTAAATCCATCTTAAGAAAGTAAAGAGTTCAGGCTTGTTTTATGTCAAAGAAAGAGCAAATATAAGGGTTAAGAGGTGATTAACAACTGCAGATATTTGGGTACCAGCAGGGATCCAAGAAAGATTGTGTTTAATCTGTTGACCCTAGTTGATGTGAGTCTAGTCAGAGGTACCTGCAAATCTTTGATAAACAATACATATTTCTCTTATCTCCTCAGGAAAGGCACTTTCTGGTAGGAGTTGTTTTTGTAAAACTCAAGCTGCAAGCAGAATTCCTTCAATGATTAGCTTGTCTATGTGCAAGAAGTTACTTACCTGAAGGCCATGGAAACAAAGCAGGACTAAACAAGATGGAATCAGAAAGGTTGAGCATTTCACTCTGTTACAATGATAACTTATTTTGTTCCCACTTTCTATCCTGAAGAAAACCAGCCATATCTGTCTGGCCTCTATTCCCACTTCTTATTCTTCACTTTTGGTAAACATCAAAATCTCACAGAATGATATAGAAGTAGAGGAAGGGGTCCATAAGGACAAATAAGAACTTAATGGAAGAAGGGGGTTTATAGGAGTGGGAGATTTTTAGTATCCTAGATTGTCTGAGTTGGAAGGCCCCTCAGAGGTGTGTTTTCAATTATTTTATTTTATAGATATATACACTGAAGACCACAATTTTCACAGATCAGAGTTCTTCCTTTAGTCATGTTAATTACATGTTCTACTCAGTGACTCAGACTCAGAATTCTACTCAAACACAATTGTTGGCAGGGTGGAAGGCCTAAGCAATTACTACTTTAAACCATTATAACATCCCAAAAGATGACTTGCCTTCTACACCGTAGAAGTGCCAAAGAACCAATCTGAAAAATAAATGCGGTTTAATAACACAGAAAGAAGCTCCAAGTTGAACAGAGGTAAGACTTTCTTCAATAAGACAAAAAGCTCTTTCTATTGGGAAAGACTCCCTTCCTTGAAATCATTTTTAGCTGAAATAGAATAATAGGCCAGCCAGTCAACTGTCTGGGTTAATTTGTTCATTCCACACATTCTCTTCCCTTGGACAGAAGATACACATCCTTTTTTGTAGCATAATATAGCCAACTTCCTTTCCTTTGACTTTCCACTCTCTGTCCATCCTGACCTTCATGGATTCTGGGAGGAGGCATTAAACTACCTGTTAGAAGAGCTGAATGAAGATGCCAGGCTCCCAGAAGGAGAAACTGCAGCTTCCATGATTACCTCCGTCAGTTGCCCCCTCCTTTCTACACATCTCAAATCTCAAAGCTCCACCACAGAATTAAAAACATAGCTCAAGGCACCAAAGCAAGATTTATGAGGAAGCACAGACATTAACTCTTGCTCTAAATGCAGGGCGTGTGCTTGTAAGTATGGGTGAGCAAACAGAGGGAGGTGGTGAGGGGAGGAGGGAGGGCAGCGAAGGGGAGACAGCAGTTCAGAACAACACAATATATTTTCTTAATGTCTCCTTTCAGCCTGTATTGTTGAAAGGCGGGCTTTCTAGGCCCATGAAATGTTAGTCCCTTGCTTATTTAATCTGCACAAAAGGGGGGACTGAGTTGGCACCCTGGATGGTATTCAATGCTTCTTTGCTCATTGAATGACCTCAGACAAAATATTTTCCATGACAAGAACCCAAAAGACGCTGGCACAGAGTCAGACAATAAGATTTGCAGAATGTGTTTACATTTTCTCCATATCCCCAGGCTGTTCCAAACCCATCGGCAGGTGCTGCCTTTATCTGTTCTCTTTGCTCACCTGGCTGCCTCCCAGAAGTTTCCAGGGCCTTGGGCTCAGTGAGATTAACTATTTACTGACATGGGTAACCAAGAAATTCTATGGGTTATATTACTTGAGGGAGAGGTAAGTGATAAAGTAAAACTAGGTCAGCAGTGTTCATAAAAGGAGAATTCAGGGGCAGTTGGTGCCATGGTAAGAATCTTGAATAACAGTCAGGAGGACAGAGTTCAAAGGGTAGACCTGCCACTGACTGGATGGATAATTTGAGTCATGTGCTTCTCTCTGGGTTCCAGGGGTCCAGCAGTAAAACCAAGTAGTTGAATTAGATCACCTCTAAGGTCCTTTTCAGTCCCAAGCAATTAATATCTGTGCTGAATGACCAGAATAATGTTTACTATACTGGTTATAGCTAAAGCTTTAGGGTAACTTGATGAATATGAGAAATTCTCAGAGGGCTGCTGACATGATTGATCTCCTAGAAGAAGAAACAATTTTAAACTGTAGAAAAATAGACCTAGGTTAAGCCAAAAGCAGATTGCAGAGAAAATGAGGGTGAATATACAAGGGTTATAAAAAGGGTTTGGAATTAGCCGATCTAAAATAGATATTTATCGGCTTGGGAGACTTTAGATGTGCTTGTCCTAGAAGTAGTCATATTCAGGACTGAGGTGAAGAATAAGGCCCAAACCAAATGTACAACATAAGATTTTGTGATTCACATTGTTAATATGCTTGTGTGTGTGTGTGTGTGTGTGTGTGTGTGTGTATGTGTATATGCAGACCCCTAGTAAATACTTAGACTAAAACATGGGCTCTTATACTGCTATACACATAGCAATCACTTAATGAATCCTTGTTTAATGACAATGAATGAGGGAATAAATTCACAGAGTAAGTTAGGATGCCTCTGAGATTGATTGCCATATTATTCCATTCTTAGAATGTTACATGTTATGGTAGTAAGATCCTTGAAGTGAAAGTTCAAAAATAAAACTTGAATCTAATTCTAGCACTGATGTACCTTCTTTGTAGCTTAGACCTGGGCTCTCTAGGACATCAACCTTTCTAGGACTTCATTTCCTTTTGCTACAGTCTAAATGTTTTTGTACCCCAACATTTATATGTTGAAATCTTAATGCCCACGGTGATGGAATTAGGAAGTGAAGCCTTTGGGAAGTGCTTAGGTCACAAGGGCATAGTCCTCATACTGAAATTAGTGCATTTATAAAAGAGACTCCAGAGACCATCACCTCTCCCACTCTGTGAGGACACAGCAGGGAAGTGGCATAAGTGACCAGAAATCAGGCCCTCACTAGACACTGAATCTGCCAGCACCTTGATCTTGGACTTCCCAGCCTCCAGATGGAAAGAAATAAACTTCTGTGAGAAATAAGCTACCCAGGCTCTGGGGTTTGGTTATACCAGCACAAATGGACAAAGGCACACTTCTTATAAAATAACAGAGGCATTAGATTAGATATCCTCCAGAGGACACTCAAACTAGACACAAATCTAGCACTTATGGCTCATGAGAACCAAAGATTACTTACCTTTGGGTTCTACTTAAATAACATACAGAAATATTTTATTTTTCAGAACTGGTATGAGTAGATTACTTGAATTGAAGTCAATCTAAAACTTAAATACTTATTTTCCTAAACAAATCATATTGAAAAATAACTAATTCTTTTACAGCTTAATAAAAATCACCACAAACTCCAGATGTGAAGACTTGGAAGACATTAATTGTTAATCATTTATATCCTACTTCTTCAACTCCTTAATTTTACTGATACAGACACTGAAATCTACAAAGTTACTTAGATTAATACTCAAAGCCCTCATAATACTTTCCTATATTCCAGTGCTTTCCTTTATGAAAGCCAACTATTGTATATGAAGAGTAAGTCTATTTACCCAAGCTCTGAAAGATTCTTGACTGCTAAGTTTATTAGTTCCTATATCAGTTTTCTCTTCCCTCACCATCATTCTGTCATTTCTTGCTGCTATCAGTATTCCATTACAACACTCCAGTAGCTTTTCTTCTCATTTGTTGTTTTTTTTTTTTCTGAATTCTTATTGACAGGGAGAGTGGGAATGCATACCCTTGGAGACTGGTAAAATAATTAAACAACAACAACACCTCTTTCTCATGTCCTTTCGTGTAAGAGAACTGTATCCATTTTATAGTAAAAGCTTTGATTTCACAGATTCCATTTAAATGAGGGGCTAATCCAATGAGGTTGATAGTAAACAACTTTTGAGTCAAAGAAACTACATGGTTCTTTTAGTTTTGGGCATCTAAATGTTCATGTTTTAGAAAGTCCTTTGGAGTTAAACCTGTCAAAATGAAACAAACATGATCTCAGGATTAGAAATCATAACCTTCTTTCCATTGATGGGGATGATGTAAAACTTTCTCTTGCTTAGAGTCATGCTGTGGTAAACTGGCATTGTCAAATGATGCAAAAGAAGCCTCATATTCTCATCACCCTTCCAACCTTTTAGTGTGTAACTCCCACAATATGTAACAATTGTTCTGAATAGCAACATTATTGGTAAATCCTTGCTAGCATTCTTTCATGAAGTCCAGAGAAATTTCTCTAGATAAAATTGTAATGAGGAGGCAGAGGCAGGAAAAATCACTTACAGTTGAAGGTATCAAAGAAGGTTCTGTTCATCCAATACATGTTTACTGATCTTCAACATTGCACCAAGTACCTTGCATTGTAACAGAAGAATTCATAAGAACAAAGATACAGTTTGGGAGGGGTTGGGGGCGAGGGAGAGACAGAAAAAACTCAGTGTATGTGCCTCAACTTATATTTTTACTATGATCTTATTTATATTCAGTTAGACTACCATGCATGCTAGCAGGGTGGAGGGAGAGAGGTCAGAAGAAAGTTATTGAACTTAGTGGGGTTGGTGCTGGCTGTGCAGGATAGTAAAAGGTCTAGAGAATCCAAATTCTGACTTGGAAGTTAGTGAGAAGCCAGTGGGTAATCAGAGGAGAGCAGTTTAATTAGTTCAATTAGCCAAGGAAATTTGTATCTGATGGCTATACTCAAAATTACAGAAAGAAGGGTAACTGTGTAGAGGTGAGTGGGGCATGTGGCTAAGCCAGATGCCCCCTTGGTCTCCAGACCATTAACAGGGCTGAGTCTTAACCATGTGTGGGCTTCCTATTGGGTGTCATTAAGAAGCCCAGAGGCAAACAAAAAAGAGGGTAAAATCAAAAGTTGGGTGGCAATGGTGTGGATAACAGAAGAAAGAGGAAGGAGAACATTTCAAAGGATAATAAATTTTACCTTTAACAGATTGAAATTGCAGGTGCTATTTAACTGAATTAGCAGGCTTCCTAACCTTACAGTACTTCAATTTTCTCTTCTGTTAAATAAAATTAGTGACATTGTCTTACACAGGCATATATTGGTTAAGACAAATTAAAAATGTCAAATCTCTAACAGTGTCTGGTAAATAGTAGGCACTCTCTATGTGCTAGTTGGATAGTGACTTAGAGCACACAAAACAATTTCTCATCCATTATTCCATTGTTCCTCATGAAAGTATTGTTTCTGTGAAAATGGTATGAAACGTCCAGAGACACAGAGCTAGGGAAAGCCAGGGCTTATGCTCAGATATTTCTGGTCCAGAGGTAAGACTCTGACCTAAGTGTCCTCATCCAAAGCCCTGACCTTTCCTCAAAAGATATCAGCATTGCAGAGACCTGAGGGTTGGTTGACAAAGATGACATTTAGTGACATTGCTAGTGGAGGCTGTCTATACCTGGCAGTGCTCAGAGCAGAGGTCTGGGGCAGGACTGTGTCTGCAGTGATGGAGAAGAAAGGAGAGATGGAGAGCCTGTCTAGTCTAGCTGCATCTTCCCCTTACATATATCAAAGAAAACCTGGCAACAGGAAAAGGTAGTCTCAAGAAAAACAACAGTAAGGCAGCTGCTCCCTTTCCAGTTCATTGACACCTACACAGCACTAAACCTGTGTGGAAATCATATAAAAGGACTGAAAGAAATACACTAGAATATTAACATTATTGATACCATAGGATTATTTTTCTTGTTTTAAAAATTCTTACTTTCTGTAATGAGTGTACACTGTTTTTACATAGAAATGACAAACTGTATACTTGACATATCATCACCCATCATAATCAGAGCAAGGACTGATTTGTAGCAAGCAGTATGCTTAAGGGCTCTACATTTGTTACCACCTGACCTTACCGTAAATGCACAAGGTGCATTTATAATCTCTGTTCTACAGATGAGGAAACCGAGGTCCAAAGTCATGAACTAGTAAGTAGCAGAGCTGGAGTTAGGATTTAGGTCTCTCTGATTCCACTGCCCCTCCTAAATTCATGGCACCCTATGGATGTACGGGACAAGGAGGAAAAGAAACATTTACACCAACCAGTTGTTTGTTTTCTACTGAGCCCATATAAAGACAATTAATTCCAGAGCTCACATCTTTATTTGTAGTTTCTCTTAACCTGAACTAATCTATCCTCTGTCTTTCTCCATAGTGCTGATCCAATGAGCTTAAAAAACCTAAAGGGACTTCCAGTGGCTTATAAAATCCAGAAACTTCCCAGCCTGACATTCCCAGCCTTTCAAGTACACTTCTAGCATTCATTTCCAATATTCAAAACCATGACTCCTTGGGGCTCCAAGCAAACAATTCAACTTGCTGAGCCTGTCTGACAGCATTTGTGACCATTTCAGCAACATGAAATAATCCTGTATACTTATCTTATATCATCAAATGAAATGTGAGTTGTTTAAGAACTGAGTCCACATCTAAATCATATTCATTGCCCCCACAATATCTATCTCAGTAGATGGTCAAACAGTTTTCTCAGGGTCTTTACTGTAAAAAAAAGTCAAACAAAACAGAAACACTCACTCGTTAGGTCCAACTGATCTGGCTGCTGTTTTTATTCTCATCAGTTTACATTTCTAAATTGCAGTGCTTAAAACTGAGCGCTTAAAATGGTTGTTTAAGGGGGATGGGGGAATCCTTTATCAACTTTGAGGTGTTCATAAAGTGAGTCTTTTAGAGGAAGACCCAGGAGAGGGGGACTGTGCTTTTGCATGCAGGAAGTCTGCGATCCTTCTCTGAAAGCATGAGCTGCAGATGCTGGCCTGACAGGCCTACAGCAGGGCCTTTCAGGGCCAAAAGGCTGCCATGTGTAGAGAGGAGAGGGCAACTCTTACAAAGCTACCAAGAAAAATACCAGAAATTCGTATCAAGAGGAATACCACAAAATGGTTTCCTTTCACCATTATAAAGGAAACACTCTGAGGTAACTGCTATTATCAATTAGGATATCTGGCAAAACACATTGCCCTGGAATTTGTGTAAGTTTTCATCTCCTCTCTCAAAAGCAAGTTACTTTTAAGTACTCCAAATGACTAAGTTTCAATAGGCACAGGGGAGCTAAGTTAAAAATAAAAGAGAAATAGCTACTGATGCTCTGATCTCCAGTTCATGCAACAGCGATTGTGACATTCTCTGGACATTATAGGCTGCGGTACTTGTCACATTTGAAATTTGCTGTAATTCCTTTTCTCATTCCAAATAAACCTGATAATTGTAAAGAAATAATAAAAGAGAAAAAGCTTCTGAGAAGAACATGATTCTGAATCTCATTGTTTTCCATTTCTTCTCATCTCAGGGGAGACTGGGAGCAGAAAGTCCGGAATACATGCATGGGCAATTAGAAAGACCAGTTACCACAAAGCTTTGACCCAATTCTCAACGGCCCATTGGCAAGTAGCCTGAGCTGCCCAGGGAGGCAAAAGACACAGAGGGCTCTCTGATTGACACAGCAGGAACCCACCTCTTTTCTAACACATCCCCTCGGATCATGCTCCTAAGGCTGTGACCATTTGGCTTTCTCTACTTTGAAAAAAAAATTTAAATGAAAAAGATTTTCAAAAGATTAAATGTGATACACATTTAGTCTTCCCTTTATGTTTTATGAGAGCATTTCCTGGGGAAGTTTATTTATGGTATTGCATACCATACATTATGCGGACAAAGCAAAAATGTCTATCTCTAACTACCAAACACAGATGTAATCTACAGTTAACTTCATTTTTTCCTCTTGGCCAGAGTCAGTGAAAGTCATTTAAACTGTTCAACAAGAATTTTCTGTTCAGTGGTCCCCTCCATCTCTTTCCAAAGTGACAATATTCTGCCTGTCACAGGTGAAATTCAGTCAACAAAACCCATGTTATTTTTCAGGTACTTGGATATAATGAAAGAAATTATGGAGTTTAGAGGATGGAGACCTGGGCTCAAATCTCAGTGCCTTTCTTTACTACGTGATCTTGGGGAAGGCACTTTAACCCTAGCAATCTGCTTCCTCATCTGGAAAATGGAAATAAGGATGCCTAATTAGTGGAACTATCATAGCGCTATGTGTAGAATGCCTGGTTACTCTCAGCAGGAGTTGAAAGCATTCTTTTACCAGAGCTCTGGATAGTAAATCAGAAGAGAAGAAATTTCTGAATTGTCTTAGCATTCCTACTAGCTTCCTTTGCATCTACCAAAAACTGCCAAATCATAAATTTGGTGGAGGAGTGGGGTGGGGGACACAAAGCAAGAGGATGGCATGAAATATTAAACTACATACAAAGTTAAAAAATTTCAGACATTTCCTAAAATACAGCTGATTTACCTACATTCTACAGTGCACTCATATATTTAACTTTGGGGTAAGTGAGCTAGAGTTTACCTGGTATTTTGATTTATCTTCATGTTGCAATAGTATTGTTTTGCATACACATGAGCTTGGGGTTTTATGATTTTGTTTTTACTTAAGATTTGCTTTTGCCACTGAACTTTTTATTGCCACCCAGGCCCAGAGCAACAGTACAGGTAGAGACCTGGGATCCTCCCTCTTGTTTTTCAGGCCTGGTGCTCAGTCCCTTAGGGTGGTAGCTTTGCATACATAAGTGAGGACAAGCAGCCACATCTCCAAGTTCCATCCACACAGGTCCACTCCCCAAATGGTAACCTCAGGCCAAGTACCTGTCCATTGGCAGCATGACGTGCTCTGGGAAAGACAGGCCCTTGGAGCAGAAGTAGGGCAACTTGAACAGAAAATTCGAGGGTCTCAGAAACCCAGAGAGTGAGCTGTAGCAGCGCTTGACAAAGTGTATATATATTTGAATTACTGGGGACCTTGCTAAAAAAATAGATTCTGATTCAGTTGGTGGGGTGGGTCCTGAGGTTCTGGGCTCTGTACTTCGAACAAGCTCTCAGGTGATTCTGCCACTGGTCCTATTAACAAGTAGCCCACAAGGGTTCATGGGCTGTGAGTGGGCATATCCCTTGGCCCTCTGAGTGCCACACCCTCCAGGGATAGACACAGCAAATAAGGACCAAAGAAGGGCTGTCTACGGTGTGGGCCTAGGACAGAGGTCTTGGTTGCCCCGTTGATGCCACAATGGTTTGTACCTGATGTAGGGTAGAAATCTAAGAAAAGAGGGTTCTTTTGGGACAATTAAAGGAAAAAATCCAAAGGATGCACTTCAGAGAGTTTTCCTATTATACAGTGGAATTGTTAAACAGCAGTTCTCAAAAAAATGTTTCTATTAAGAAAATAGACTGTCAGGTGTGCTTAAAGATTATTCAAATGTTTACAGGGATATTTTTTTATTACAGGACATCTCTCAATCTCTTTCTCTTTTATTTTAAAAACCAACAAAACAAACACCTAGTTCCTTCAACCATTCCTCATTGAACTAGGTTAAAAATTCCCTGACAAGCCAGGTTATTTGCTCTTGAATATATTCCAATTTCCCAATGTCCTTATTAAAGTATGTGGCCAAGAAAGGAAAACAATACTTCAACAGCGATCCAGTCACTGTGGAATAACTATGATAACACCCTCCTTCCTTCTAGAGGCTGTGTCTCTGCTTATTTACCCAAAAACAACATTAGTTGTATTGATGGCTTACAACACTGCTGACCCACCTGGAGTTTACCAGCATATACAGTTTCTAATATCTAAGTCTTTTTTATGCCTGCTGCTGATTGAATACATTGTGAGGAGTTGATTTTTCTAATTGGCTTTTCGTGAAAGTAGACATAAAAATATAGCTCAGAGTTAAATTGCCCCTTTGGCACCTGATCTTTCATAAAGAAGCGTTTGATCAGAAACTATAAGGCAGAACAAACAAACCCTCTTGATGCCTTATTTAGGCTAAATGCTAAAGGCAAAAGCGAAAAAAATTAAATGTGTTATATCCTGGTAAAGGCAGGCATTGGGAATTACCAGCTCATCATAAAATGTACCTCTATGAAGGGGCACTAAAAAAACACAGAACTATCTGCTGGAGGGTGGGCTCCTTGTAGTGTAGGCTTTCCCTGCTAGGTGAGTGTTCTAGGAACCCATCTGTATCAGTGTACTAGCTGGTGCTGTTGAGAGAGGCTGAGTTTGGCTTCAGGAGTTTTTTTGAAGACTCTTTGAATATTTTTGTCTATTTCATGATGGGTGATTTACAAGTGCACTTGCCCACACCACACTGAGTGTTCAGCAGTTTTTGACCAAAAACAGCATGACCCCTATTCCCCACCCTTCCTAGTCAATTGATCTTGCCCCATCTTGCCCTGAGCAACTGGTTTTTGCTTCCCCAGTAAAAAAAAAAAAAGTCCTCAAAGGGAAAGTTTTGATGATGTGAAAGAGGTGAAGCAAAAAATGGTGGAAGTACTAAAAGGCAGCAAAATTGACAAGTTCACAAACTGTTTTGAGCAGTGGAAAAAACATTTTGATAGATGTATTGCATCAGATGGAGAGTGCTTTGAAGTGACTGCAGTTTAAATGTGTAAGAATAAATATACAATTTTTTAATAAATAAATCCCTGTTTTTTGAGGGCTCCCCCTCATATTTTAGAAATAGTTCCTGAGCCAAACGGGGTAGAGCCCAAGCATATAATAAATAAATGAATGGATGGATGGATGGATAGAAAGATAGATAGATAGATAGATAGATCAATCTCTTATCCTGGCCAAAGCTTAAGAAATTGCTTAAGTGTTTAAAAAAATCATTTTAAAATGAAACCAAATTAATTATCTTCCCACAACATAGTTAAGAGGTGGCAGAACATTTCTGTGTCTGTCAAAACTAATTCTATTTGCATTATAAGATTATCCAAAAGGCTATAAGAGCCACAGAGTTTGAACATGGTTTTTAATTAATCCTGCACCATGCTTAGTACAGCAGTGTGAACCCTTGGGAAATTTTGATCATTAAAATTAAAATTTGCACGTATATACAACTTCCTGAAGATGCTTCGGGTACGACTTCAGCCTCCTCCTACCACATCACCATACATTTCTACAAAGAGCAGAGAAGAAAGGACTCTCAGAATATCAAAGTAGCTTCTTCCTAATTATTTAAAGGTCACCAAGACCAAGGCCTGTTTTGCAATCTGAGTGATGCCCAATAGAGTTTATGTTAACTAAGTACTGAAAACTAAACAAAATGAATTATCATTTAAAGCCACAGAGACAATGTACTTGTAGTTTTAAAGATGGGAAATATTGAACTCTAATGTAACAACAATATTATTCACTTTATGAATCTATGTTCAGTGGAACTATGCTCAAAACACTGCCCCAGGCACCTCTGTATTTCACGTGGCTCATATTCTCCTAGGAAAGAATAGGTATTCTAACAAAATAGTAGGAGAAACCCACAAAAAGAGAAGCTATAATTACAGAGAGGGAGACTTCATCACTGAGGATCAGTGAATCCTGAAAGAAGTGGCAATTGGAAAATGAAAGTATAGTAAGAAGTGTGCATTCAGAAAGAAGAGAAAGGTTATTCCAAGTAAAAGGACATAATACAAAGGCATGAATCATGAGAGTGGGAAGGTACTGGAGTTCCTTCATCTCTCACTCTAAGTGAGGTAGATACTGAGTATTGTCCTTAAGCTTACAGTCTTTAACCAGTTTTCTTCTGCTCCAGAATGAGGAAGAGATTCTCTGCCTCCACCGCCTGTGTGTGTGTGTGTTTGGAATAATTGGGGATGGCCTAGAAAAGGGCGCATTCATTTCTGCATAGAAGCATATAGTTTACATACAGCAAACTCTCTCTAATAATTCATGGCCTGGTATGATAACAAACATAGCTGCTATTTATTACTGTGCACTTTACATGTATTATCTACACATTTTATAGCAAGCTTCCAAAGTAGATCGTATTTTTTATGAGGAAATTGAAACCAAACTGTTCAAAGAGCCTACTTAATAGTAGTGAAGTATTCTTTTTAGTTTATTTGATCTCAAGGCCTATGTATTCCCTCCTGTGATACATAGTCCACTCTTTATGTCTCCAAAAGGTTTAGAGGCTGGCAGTATGTTTTTCTTAGCCAAACTCCTCCCCAAAATCTTGTAGGATACAGAGAATTTCAATCATGATAGCTTATCATTCCAGTTCTCTTTGTTCATTCTCTTACATCCCAGAAGCAAAGTGGCCCCAAGCACAAATTTTATTATCATACGTGGTGATCTTATGCCATCAATCTGATTATTGCATAATTTAGAATTGGTTCCAAGAAAGAGCTTCATTTTTCTTTTCTTTTTTTCCCCCTCACCTGTAGTATCTTACATATCACTGCAGAGGTAACACAGTATCTAACTACCAGATCCTACATCAGCTTTACTTTGATCATTGTCTAGAACTTTAAACTTCAGACTTCAACATCAGCCATCAGTCTCTCATGCACAGACCCATCTATCTGGTGGGGAAGGTAAATTGATAAGGAGACATGTATTCTATATCCAGCTACCGCTTATTCTTAGAACTTACAGTACAGTATTACCGTATTGCCATAAGTAATTATTGCCATAAGTAATTATAAAGAATTGTACAGAAACTGTTGACTATTTCTGTGTGACTTAAACCTACGACACAGGGGAGAAGTCCGCTAAGAGGATAGATAAGTAGATTGGAGTCAAGCCATAGAAGACACTGAAAACTGGAGTTATCCTTATCCTAGAAGACAGGGGTGACAAACTCATTTTCACCAGGGTCCACATCAGCCTCATGGTTGCCTTCAAAGGGCCAAATGTAACTTTAGGTCTGTATAAATGTAACTGCTCTTTGACAGTTAAGAAAGAGCTCGGCACTGCCGCCGGGTAGAAACAAGGTGCTGGGCCAGATAAAACAAGGTGGAGGGCCGGATTTGGCCCTTGGGCCTTGTGTTTGCCACCTGTGCTATAAGCTGTTATTATCCTATAAACAATTGAGGGCTGAGGAAACCTTTTAATAAGAGGAGAAATATCAAAGTGACCACGGCTTTGATTAAAGAAGCTTAAGTGGTCAGAACTTGAGAAGCAAGATGGATTTTGGAGAGTATGAAATCAGGGAGCCCAGTTAAGAGCCTCTGTGTGGAGAACTTGTGAAGCCTAGATCAGAACAGTGAGGACTTAAAGGAGAATGAGGTGGACTTCAGAGTCAAAAATAACAGGATCTTGATCTCAAGTTGCATATATCCTTGAAAAACTGTTTAGTAGACCCTTCTTTCAACTATTCTGTGGTCCTGAGGTTTGTACCCTCTGTATGTGAGAAGACAGCAGTTCTCTTGGGTAGTCAGTGCAGGCCTGGGAGGGAAATGAGTTTTCTCCCAGACCTGCTGAGTTTGAGGAGTCTGTGGCATAGCAAAACCATTCTGGCCACCCCTTCTTGCCACGTTTTTGCCTACCTTCCCTCTAGCAAACCTTCTTCAGGAGTCGAAGCACTTTTTAATTATCCACTCCCCTCTGCTCCCCAATTTAGGAGCCGAAGGAGAGAAGAAAGTGGCTGGCTCCCACAGGCCAGCTGACACCACTGCCTTCCCAATTTGTGAGGGTGGATGTGGAAGCGGAGGCCTCCCATCCAAACAGACCAGGTTTCCAAATCTATGGAAACAGAGAGCCAAGGTAAAGCCAGTGCCAGAGGAGACCCACGTCACCTCACTTATAACCTGGGGAACAACAACAGCAGATATGAGTGGGATGGAACCTCTCCTCACAATCTCACTTCAAGTCTCCAGCTTTAAAGAAAATAAATTCCTAAGGAATGACATAAACCAATTAGAGAGCTGCCTAAGCTGAGCCCAAGTTCTAAAACAGAGACCGTGGGCTCCTGTTAGGTGGAGTGATCAGAACAAGGGCCAAAACAAGCACATGTAGGACCCTGGGATGCCTGCATCCTGGCCTGTCCCAGAAGGGAGCCCGATGCCCCACACTGCAGAGGCCGCTGTCATCCACTTCCTCACTTCCAGTGATATCTTTGCAAACAGTGATTCCCAACCCTCTTTCTCTGACGATCTGGCCAGGTTTCCCTGCTCATTGCTAGGTAGCATTTAATTAACTTGTGAAAATCTGTCACCAAAGTATGTGTGGGAGAGAATTGAGATTTGGAATAACTTGTCACCTTAAAGCTTTTGCTTAGTTCTTCTTACAATGTGTACATTTAGTTCCATATAGAATTTAGAGTTACAACAAAAATATTTTTATCTAGTCCTGAAGCCATTATAAGTTTGAAGAATAGAGAGGAAGAAGTAAAGGTGCTGGTAGACATGGACTAATTGATCACCTAACATATGCCAGGGTCCTTACATTATGTAATTTCTTTTAATCCCTCCACAACCTTATGAGCTGTATATCATCATCATCATCATCATCATCATCATCATCATCACCAACATCACCATCATCATCATCATCATCATCATCTCTATTTCACTGAGAATTAGGGAGGTTACAGAAGCTTTCAAGGTCATGCGAGTAGCAAGTAGAGGAGACATAAACCAGCTCTAAAATGTAGTACTGTTGCCAATCTAATATAATCGCTATTTTTACATAAAATTTAATGGGAGGAAAACTGGTGGCAAGTAGAGAAGCAAAAAAATCCAAAAATAAGGAAAATTACATCTAATCCCACCACCCAGAGATAATCACCCTTAATATTGTGTTGTAAATCCTGCAATTACAGAAGTTTAAGCTCTCTTTTTGGAGCTCCTGCACTGATGCTGCAGAAAGCTTTCGAACAAATTACATCTTCTTGTTATATTCAAAATCAGGAAGAAAAAACAGGAAAAATATTTTCACATTTTTTAAACAGTAAATTTGAAACATAGTCATCAAGTACTACAACATGCTTCAACACTACTTGGTGTCTGGAGAATTAGAAGACATCTGGGTCCTTTTAATGCCCGTCCTACAGAAGCTCACCTGAAACAGCAGCCGTGGGATCATAAAGGCACAGCCAGGGGTCTGGGCAGACTCTGCGGTGGCAGCCAGAGGGGTCCACTGTGCCCACTGTAAGCTTGTTTGGTGACCATGGCTTTAAACAGTGTCCCTGGCTTCAGTGTGTCCACCTTCCAATCCATGTTTGTCATTTTTACCCAGCTTCATTGTCAGGGTTGTTTTCAAGGTTAATGATATACATATTTATGAACACCCTTTGAGATAAACAAAGCACTCTGCCAACAAAAGGTAATTGTCAAAACCTCTAATAATTAAGGACTTGACTTCTGAGATGAAGGTGTTGCCAAAGGGATAAAGGAGTCATGATAGAACCCCTCTGCAACCCTAAACAATAAGTTAGTAGCAAAATCATAATGAAAATGCTACTATAATATCCTACCTTTTATAGGTGTAGAATATGAATAGTAATGATAATGATGATGGCAAATACTTGTTCACTTTGGCATCATATTTTCAAATACTTCGCAAATGATTTTCATAGCTTGTTCATGTTATCCTCAGAATAGCCCTATACAGGGATATATCATCTTATTTCACAGATAAGGAAACTCCATGAAATTTTACAGTGTTTTTACCTATAAATCAACCATCTCATTTGACTCAGATAGCCCCACTATTTTTTCTGTTTTGTTGGATAAAGAACTGTGACCCAGAATATCAGTTTGCCTACATTCACAAAATTCTTACATATCAGGTCTTGGTCTAGAACTGGGTCTACCTAGGGTTTCTTTCAACTAACCTGCAACAGTCTTTGTGTTCAGTCATACAATCATAGAAAAATTCCCCATCCAGTTAACTCCTCAAATACCCCAAGGTTGGCACCTTGTGCTCCCTATTTTAAGAAGTGGTTTATCTGACTTAGTTTCAACCTGGGTAACTCAAAAGACATCTACAAAGGTTCTCCAAAATGACCTCATTCTAAACCTTTTCTGCAATCCAATTTGTGAAGCATAAGGAGATAATGGAGCATCGCTAGTTAATTTTTGAGTGTGGAGATGAATTGATCAGTGTCATTTTGAGATAATCTGATAGCCTTAAATTGAATTGGTCTGAGGACTGGTGAACACTGGAGGCAGTGAGATCTAATAATCTCATAGTGGTTAATATTTATTTAGGTTATCTTAGACACTAGATAGTCTCAATTAATCCTCACCATCCTATGAAAGTGCAGTATGTCTTCACTTATCACTGTCAATAGGTTCTGTGACTTTAGGTGAAACAAGGTACAATTAAGCCAATTTTAACATAGGCTGACAAATAAAAAGTCAAGTTCCTATGGCATCTCATCAACCTTATAACAAAATGACATTGAATGAAATGAAATTATTTGAGGATCTGCTGTTCAGGCTATCATCCATCTTCATTTTATAGATAAAAAAACAAAGGAAAAGGAATATAAGAGACATTTCAAAAACTATATAGTCACTAAAGGGCTGACCCTGAACTTAAACCAACATAGAACATCTGGTTAGTCCATGCTTTTAACCACTACATTGAAGCAAAGTGAGGAAACTACCATAATTATTGAAGTGAGAGGTAATGAAAACCCAAAGATCACAACAGTAGAAATGGAAAGGGTTAGGTGTGAAAAATGTGGCAAAAAAAAGGACTTGACAGAATTTGACAACCTGATTAGATTAGGGGAAAATAATAAGGAGCCAAAGATGACAGAATTTTCAAGCCTGAATCATTAGGAGGACACAAAGGCCATTCCCATAAATAAAGGCCTGCAGAAGAGAAGCAGGTTTGTTGGGGAAGCATGAGATGGGGGAAGATGACAGGTTGAGTCTGAGATGCCTGCGGGGCATACAGGTGGAGACAGCCAAAGGGAAGAAATGCAGGTGTGGAGTGTTTCCCACCACTGAGCCCCCAGACTTTCTACAGGTCCAATCAGCTATTTTTAGCCTAGTGTTGTAGTCTTAGACTTGCCCTGCACATTGGTGAGTGACACAGGATAGAATTTTCCATAAATGCTTGGATTTGAGAAAAAATGCTCACACACAGGCCCAAGCATCCATAAACTCAGCCACCCCTTTACAAGCTGGATTCTTGTGCAAAACCATCTTAAGCTGCTTATTTTCCAAACTTAAGGTATTAGGCACACAAATCAGTGGCTTGAGGAAAGACACAGTAATAGCTGAGTAATTCTTTCCTTTCCACAGCAAGCTGTCCTTGTGAAGGTGAGTTTGCTCCTGCATGATAATGAAGTCTCTTTAGGATTTTTGAAAGTGAAGGTTGGCTCAAAATGTTTTCCTCTGCCCAGCTTAGGCCTAAGAGGACCCATGAGCTGACTGAGGTGGGAAGGGAAAGAAAGACAGAAGCGGACAATGGAGAAAAGTTCAAGATTGGCAGAGGAAAAAAGAGGTGGGGTACAGAAACCCAGAGTTCTTTACACAGACGATGCTGTGTCTTAGTTACTCAGGATTTGTGATCACGGCATTGAGTGGGTTTGCTCCTTCTTAAAAAATTAGCAAATAACCCCCCAAATGATATAATGAATAGTATATAACTCTTCATGTCAGTCCTGTGTGGCATACTAGTCATTCCTTTCCTCCTGTAAACCATGTTGGCCTTTGGAGTTCTGCTCTGATTTCCCACTACAGTCTCACTGCAGATTTCAGAAGGACTTAACCAGAACACATAGGCTTTGCTATCTCAGTTAGTCACAAATAGAACTGTCTGCTTTTTATATATAATATATTACTCATTTTTAAAAAGTTAGGCAACTACATTATCGGTCTAAGTCTAAAAATTTTGAAATTTCATTTAGCTGAACTTTCAGTGAGTATACATATATGCATGTACACCCAGAAAGATCTCTCTAATTTTTCTCTCCCCTCTCCCCATACTTCACCACTGTTTCTGATATAAACTTACTCGTAAAAATAAAAAGTCTTATTTACACAGTTGTTACTCATGGTTACATGGTTTTGTTACTCAAAAATTGAGTGACAAAGCCACATATTTCATCATTGTAGACTCCATTTCCCTAAATCTTTTCCTACACTTCCTCCCCAAATTTTTTTCCTTTAAAAATCACTAATTCAATTGGTGCAAATATATAAAAGATAGACACATTTGAGTTTTGCTCACACTTCAAGAGCTGACTCTTCATTGAAAGTGCTGATATTTTAAACAGTCATTGCAAAACCCCAGTGGTTTTTCTGGGCAACATCAACTGAGTATCTTCAATCAAAATAACCTTTGTGCTGACAGATACTGTGATGCCACAGCACTTAAAACAATCTACCAGCAGCAGCTCTGAATACTTCCTCTCTGAAATCACCAGCACCCAAAACAAAGTACTCACATATTAGAAACACTTTCCTGGAAAAATCACATTGCCCTTTGAGCTGGCAGGGGCTCTAAGATATTTCTTGCTTCTTTTTTCGTCCTATCTACTGGCTTCTACTTTCCTTCTCATTCCTGCTCACATCAGTCTATTATCACACTATTTGCAGATTAATACTTAAAAGAAGCATTTTAATAACTTTCAGCAAAGTATTGTCACATTCTTTTTAGAGAATCTTAAGTAGTTGGTGGTATTAATAGGGAAACGATACACATTACTTTTATTTGAATTTTAGAGAAATATGCAAACAACTTGAGTATTACCAATAAATTAGTAAAACCTGATCCCCTGACACAGAGAGTTCTGAGGTCTAGTATTCAGTGACATGTATGTTCACTTACAGTTTCATGGGGCGCTGACTATAAAGACAGCCTTGTATTAGGAGTGTAACCAGCAATGTGCTTACAACGGTGTTAGGACACAAAGTTAGACAAGCAGTGCTATTGGGGTAAAAGAAGGTGGCAATTAATAACGTGTTAGAGCTGAGTTTTCCTTTATAGGAAGTAAGATTCTCAGACCAACTTAAAAACCATAATTACATTTGTATATACATACTGTGATCAAGAACTTTGGGAAAGACTTCTTTTTGCTCAGATGTTCTTAGTGCACATTATTCTAAAGCATTCTGGAAGTGCTTGAGTTAGAAATTTGACTAGATGCAGTCTGCTGTTTTTTTACATTTACCTGGAGCACTGAACACCTTTCTTTTTTTTTTAATTTTATTATTTTAGTTTATTCAGTACAGTTTCTATCCTTTATTCCCATTCCAGCCCGCCCACCCATTCCTTCCCTCCTCCCTCCCCTTTCCAACCCCCCTAGTTTTGTCCATGTGTCCTCTATATTTGTTCCTGTAAACCCTTTCTGATGTGTGTGATTCCATGCAACACGCTGTGCCTGATGTTCTCAGAAAGCCCTTCCGTGTCTGACACAAGAAGGCTTCAGTGCTCTCACTAAGTGGATTCCCGCAGCACTGTGGGCCCACCTTTCACAGGTCTGGAAGGTCTCGGAAAGAAAGATTCATAAGACAAAGTCCACAGACACTTTCCAAACTGCTTGTAAAATCTGTCTTCACCCAACAATGTGGCAACCAGTATTGCAGAAAAATAACCAAGATCATCTTAGGAAAAAGTAAAGAATTTGAAATAGAAAGAAAAGATGGGCGTGGGTTGGAGAAAGGCAGGAAGTTATCTTCCTGAAGTTAATGGCAAAAAACATGGACCAAGCGTTAGGGCGCAGGAGTGGGACCACGTCGATGACTGTCCTTGTAACATACATGTATCCATTCTTTTTGTTAAATACCATTGATCTGTCCTTGCTTTTAATACAATTCTAATTACAGAAGTGGGGATGTGTTCAGTCTTCTCGTCTGTTGCAAAACATGAGGACAGCAAGGTAAATTTAAAGTGTTACCTCTCTGTCCAGATCTTTGATTTGTTTAACTCAAGATTTAGGTTTGTATCTGGGCTCTACAATTTACTAACTCTGCGATCTGGACAAATAACTTCATCTCCCCATACTTACTTTTTGTAACTTTAAAAGAAGAAAATAATTTTTACCTCCCAGGACTATCAGGAGGATAAAATGAACAATGAGTGTGACAATCTCCCGTCTCACTCAGTTTTAACAAATGTCTGTGGAATGAGTGATTGATTGGTCACTGCTGAACATTCCCCGTCATGAAAATATATTCTCTCTTGGCTTCCATGACTCTGTCCAACATTATTTTTAAGTAAATTGTTGAAAATGTCAATTTTATAGTCAGTAAACTCTAACTGCATTCAGTTACTCTATTAAAACATATTCTTAAAAAAGTGAAGTACTCTAATTTCATAGCATCGAAATTTCCAACAATCATAAGAAAATCTTATTTTTGCTTATTCATTTCTATTATTGCTATAAAATAAACGATCAGTTGGCTTTTTTTGAAGAAAAAACAAAACAAAACCAGGAAGTCACCTTGAAGACATTCCCTCTCCTAAACTCTGAAAGAAGCTGAAAACCTATTGAATGGATCTGAATAAATTATTATCACTCCATTAGATCTAAGTTGTCCCATTACATTAAAAGATAAGCACAAACAGGAAGCACAGATAATTGAGGTTTGGTATAAAAATGAAAACAAATGGTCAAGGAACTCCAAAGCCTTTAATACTTAATACATAAACCTGGTAATTTAAGTTACGCGCAAAGTAACTCAGACCCAATACATTAGTTCACCTTGCCAGTGGGTTGACTTAAAGTTTCCTTTTTAGATATGCATGGTTTACTCAGTAATAATAATAAAAGAGAACCACAAAAATTCCACACGTACAGCATCACTCCCTACAAACCAGCCCCAGCATGCCAGGTTGCAGTGCACTTAAACCCACACACCAAGAGTTTTAACTTGAGCTTGGCTGGGGAACTTGGACAGGACTTTCACTATTCAGAGACAGAAAATATTAATTATCATCAAATCTGTCATTATCTTCCCATCCCCCCTCCACATCCCCATCTTGCCTATCTCACCCTTTCTCCCTCCAGCCAGCAAAATGAGGAGCAGTGATTTGCAGAGTAGATTGTGGTTTTACACAAAAAGAAAAGGGGCTGGCTGTGTGCATCTATTCAAAGTAATCAAAACAAGGAGATGAGAAAGGTATTCTTTGCAGTGCCCCAAGGCGATTTTGTAGGAAATCCAGAAAATATTATTTCATTAAAGCACCTACAAAATAAAAGTAAAAAGAAAGAGGGGGAAGGGAGAGAGGGAGTCAGACTAAGACAGATAGAGAGGATGGATAACAGAGAGAGAGAGAAAACTAATGAGAGGAGATAGAAAGAAGTGAGACAAAAACAAAATGAGGCAAAAAACCACGTGTTTAATGCCCTCTCCTCTACTCCCTCTTCCTTTTGAACTGCGTGTCTGGGCAGATAAAGCTATTAGGAGAGTATGTAGAAGCAGCAAGCAGAGTTGGCCTGGCATACTGAAAGAACATACGAACTCCTGCCTACAAGGTAAGACTTCAGGAGCGCCTGGATGACCCACTGCCCAAAATAACACCATTTCACCCACTAGCTGATGTCAAAAATTCCACTGCTTGTGCTTCATTTATTTTGGAAAGGTCTATGATACCTACTAACATTGCCCTGGGTTAGGGAACTCTTTCAGCCTGTTTGCAAACATTTATAACCTGTGTGTGATTTTCAAGGTCTGTCCCAGGTACTGGTTTGTACCCAGGGCTAAGAAACAAAATATGTAAAAACAGTATATTCCTGAGCATAATAGGAGTCAAATCAGAAAGCTAAACTCATTGACGACAAAATTCACCTCTTCAACTAGCCCTCAGTCCATGTGAAACCCAAGTTCACCATGAACATTTAGTTTGTATTAGAAATTAAGGAAGATGAAAAAATACCAATTACATTTTGATTTTATACTGATAAAACTCTGTGTTGCATAATTAAGATAATTATGCAGTGTCCCAATAATACACACAATCACATACATACAAGCATGCACACACAACTCCACAATAATACAACTCCAAGATTGTTTGGTCCAGGAGTTAAGTGTCATTTAAAAAAAAAACATAATTTCTTTCCATCTTTCTGCTTTGCTGTCCTCCACATTTCACTTTAGTTCCCCTCATGGTAACAAGGTGGGAAAAGTTGTATGAGCTTTCACAGGCAGACCCACCAATGTAGAGACTTCTTTCTTCCATTTTTTAAAAAAAATCAATGAAAAAAAAAGTAACCCTGAGTTTTCCTGGAAAACTTTCACTTATGTAAGAAGCAATGTTACTTAGTGATTTAGAAGTACAGACTTTGCGGCCAGACTCCTGGGTTTGAATCTAGTTCTATCACTTATTAGTTGTGTTTCCTTGGACTAGTTACTTAACCTCTGTGTTCCTCAGTTTCCTCACTTGTAAAATGCAGTTAACAGTAGTATTTACCTCATAGGATGCTATCTGAATTGAAACAGCATCTGGGTCATAGTAAGTCCTATTACATGTTAGCTATCGGACCTGCCTGAATTGGGTTACACTCCTGCCTGAAGCATTAACTCACAAGGGAGGGAGCTTACCAATCACTCATCTCTTGAATCTGGAAATCACTTTTCCTGAGTCATATAACTTCTCAGAAGAGAGTTCTTACATAAATAAAACTGGTTCTGGATAGAATGAAAGAAGGGGTAAGTGGTTGTTGGGTAAGCAATCAACATTGTGTGCTACATTACCCCACCCATTAGTCTTTATTACAACCCTACCATCCCCATATTCAGAGAAAATCTAAGACTCAAAGGAGTTAACTTGCCCACAGTAAGGGAAACAGCAATGGCAGGGGTGGTGCTTCAAACCAGGCTGTTTGCAAGTCCTGTGTTCTCTCCACTAGGATGGTCAACTTCATTTTAATGGAAGGGCCCAGGCTTCTACAAGTCTCCATTTGCACAGCTTTCCTTTAGCCTTATGGAGTTGCGTGCAGGAAGGATTTGGGGGCTTGTCTCTATATCACAGCTTAGGGGAGTGGAAAAATGGAAAGAGTTAGTGAGAAAGACAAAAGCAGCTGCAAGTTCTTCATTTCTCACTATTCATGTACGTATTAAATGAACAGTGTCTGAGTCTTCTCTCACTCATGACAGACTTGTTTTCCTCATAATTTAAAGGACACTAGAAGTATCTTAGTTGCTTACAAGTAAGAAAGCAGTGATGTGGATTTTGATGCACTTTTGGTCAACCTTCACCATTTTTCTAATATTATCCATGATATTAGGTCTTACCAAGTTCTTTTCTTCCTGTATTAGTTTATGCATTTTATATTTTACCAAGAAATCATCTGTTTCCTCTTAGATGCCAAATATTTCAGACAGAATAAATAGAATAAATATATGTTCAGAAACAGAAGTAAATAGAACTTCAGAAAGAAATTGTATAATGACTAGAGTGGAAGCTCCATTGAGGACTGAGGGGGCAAAGAGGGAGAGTTATATAATTGTCTTATGAGATAAGTATTAGTCAGGATTTTACAGAGAAACTGAACTACTACAATGCTAGTGTTCTTCCTTTATTTTATAAATATGAGTACTAGGCAATTTTTAAGTTGTTTCTCATTTGTAATGAACATATTAAAAGCTTTGCTGACTAGACCACATTTCCTTTTAATATTTACTTTATCCTGTAGGCTATACATTTTCCCAGCTAATCTATTATTTCAAGTATGACATTCCTACTTTAAAAAAACTTTTTTTCCTATACTATGCTAGGCTAGAGTGACCCAAAACTAAGTAAGACCCAGTTCATCATATGCAATACCTTATAGTCCAGCATGGAGATAGAGCTGGTACAGATGTGAGATTTACATTAACAGCAAAATGCCCAAATAGCAAAAGACAAGGTGTAATAATACCACTACTCCCTCCCCTCCTCTGCAGTAGGAATTCCACCCAACCATAGAGATAAGAGGAAGTGGCTACAGATCGAGCTCGGAGATCTTCCAGATACAAAGCTGTGATCTACCAGAGTATTCTTACTCTTTGTTTGAGACCTCTTGAAGGGCTGAATCCAGTTTACTCTTTCACTCAGACATTCCCCTCTGTAACTTCCACAAACAGCTCCTTAGAGAAGGAATTAACTCTCTGCCCTGTTCCATACAAAGTCACAAACTACAGGTTGACAACGAGTCTCTAGACACAACCTGCACTAGTAGACAGGGAGGTCTGCCTCTGTGTGATGAATCAGCTTACGTCATTTCTCCTCCAAACCAGGTGAATTCCTTTGTTTTTGTTCTTGATTCAGTGAGGGTTTTCTTTTCCTTCATTTTTTTTTGAAAAAAAAATTACCTTTATTATAAAGAAAATACACAGCCAAACAGAGGTGGAAGAGGATGGGGGTAAAAGATATGGCAAAACTTAATCACCAAACAAGCTACCCATCCAAACATGGTCTCCTACTGTGGAGGAGAGTAGATTGCCCCTTAGTTCCCCTGCCTTTCCAGGTTCAGAGAAGCCTGTTCCTAGCAGGGATAGGCCCAGGGAGCCCCATTTTCCAATATGTTGTCTTCCTGGGAGTTTGGGAATGGTTGTATAATTCTCAGGCTTTCAAGATATAAAGACAATATGAAGAAGAGAAGATGTTACAACCTTTTGTTCTAAGGTCATCTCCAGCTCCATCCCTTAGTATTTGATGCCAAAGAGTTGAACCCCATGGAACTGGGCCAACTTGGGCAACAGTATGATGAGCAATGAGGCTGTGTAGATGAGGAAGTGAGCAGCATCATACCTGGTGTAGAGCTGGCTAGGAGACAGAGTACCTAAAGTACAATAGGAGAGATGCTGAGGAATTGGCAAAAAGAGGTAAATTGGAGCCCATAATCCATCTCTTCAGAGTGTGTCAGTAGTAAGCCTTTCCTTGGTCAGGGGTCTCAAAGGGTATCCTTTTCACCCCATGTTGAAGACATACAATGCCAAGCTACAGATGACATTGGTCAGGGTTCAGACAACAGGAATGCCAAGTAGAACCACATGCAGCAGTCCCATCAAGATGATGCAAGCCAGCCAGATGTCCCAGCTACTCATCACTCAAGTTCAGGGTTGACTTCCCTGTGTGCCACCCACACATTCATCCTGCCAGCTTCAGAACCTGGTCGGCTAGGGACGCAGGGCTCCAGTGAGGTTTTTCATACTGCTTTTCATTGAGCACTTACTATGTATCAGACATTGTATTAAACAATTTATATACATCATAAAATTTAAAACTTGCAACAAAACTTTTATTTATTTATTTGTGTTGGTCAAGTACAGTTGTCTCCATTTTCACCCCACCATACCCCCTCACCCCCTCATCCCCACCCCCCACCCTCGAACCTACCCCCTTTGGCTTTGTCCATGTGTCCTTTATACAGCAACAAGTCTTGACACAAATAAAATTATGCTCATTCTACAGGTGAAAAAATAAAACTTAGAGAGGCTGAATAACTTACACAAGTTAAAAAGAATTCCCCCACATAGAAAGTGGCAAAGCTACAATTTCAAGGTAGATTCATCTAACTCCAAAGGCAATGCTCTTAGACATGAGGCTATAACTGCCTCTTTCTGCACCGTAATCATGTTGCAAAATATATTACAGAACATCGATTTCCTGAAACCTGCAGATTTACCAGGTGTGTCCTCTGCGATCAATTGAATCATACATAGGAATGTTGAACAGGTCAGAACAAGGCTTCACTATAGGCTGCCAAGGACTGTCCTCCACTCTGTTAACTGTCCACCCTCTGGGGCAGTGATTGGCAAACTAGGGCCCATGGCCAAATCTGGCTCATTTCCTGTTTGTTTTTTTTTTCTTAAGTGTCATTGGAACACAGCCTCACTCATTCATTTATATGTCTATGGCGGCTTTCACACTGTAACAGCAGAGTTGAGTAGTTGTGAGAGATGCTGTGTGGCCCATAAACTCTAATATATTTACTGTCTATTATTTCTTTAAAGAAAATGTTTGCTGACTTTCAGCCTAGAATACACCTCACCTCAAATACATCTTGAAAGGTTTGACTTGAGGAATCTTATTATTTTATATTCTATACATACTTCATAAAAACACAGAGCATAGGTGCTTGGCACTCTTGTTCTTCCATGATACCGCAGCTAGCCTTTTTCAAATAGCAATGGGCTATAACAAGATGGATAGAAACAGGCATTGTTCATAGCATCATTTACCATGTTACTGAGATGAGACATTATGGGTCTGGATGAGCAGTCTGCTCAGCTTATAAACCAGCCTGCTTTCCAACAAAGCTTCCACACCTCGTCCTGGACCAGAAGACCCAGGGCTATGACAGTGCAGACTCCTCCTGACCTCTGGACCCCTGAGGTTCTCTCTCAACCCAGGGGAGCAGAAACCACTCCCCAAATGTTCACCTTGGGAACACTAAATCTAATGATCCAAGCATAGGTTATCCAGGCCGTTCACAGCTCCCGAGTCATGGGGTAACAGAATTATATTAACTCCATAATGACAAAGGGTCAGGGAAAGAAAAGG
The DNA here is from genome assembly GCA_028533065.1 of Trachops cirrhosus. NCBI lineage: Eukaryota > Metazoa > Chordata > Mammalia > Chiroptera > Phyllostomidae > Trachops > Trachops cirrhosus. Next base: position 148,970,997 of record CM052539.1, read on the forward strand.
CACCAATTTTAAAACAAGTGACCAAGTATACAAGGGAGAAACAGTGGTAGAGATCTTTGATACGTGGAGATCTTTGATATGAGTGAATATCCTTTGTGAAGAGGGTCAGTTAGCCTGGAGACACACATCTGAGAAAGCACATGGTTTACAGTTCATAAATCTGAAAACATATTTATGGATATGAAGAATTAGGCTTCTATGTGGCTACAGTGATTTCCCCATTTCTGAACTTGTTGGGACAGACACCAGTGAGCCATTTGCCAGCCCATATAATAGTGATTCCAACGGAAAGTATGGAATTGGACTAGAAAAGATGTAAAGTAATTCACTAGAATTATTATGGATCGATGCTACCTATGCTCCTCAATACATTTTCCTTCTAACTAGTCCATGCCTCAATCGTTTTCCAAAAATTGATCTCCCTAATTAATTCACTTTTAGCACTTCAAGCCTATAAACTTTTATTTATTTAGTATTCTATGCTCTGTACACTGGTCAAATGTGTACCCACAGCAAGGTCTTAATGAATGAAACATCTTGATTTTGGGAGGCTTGAGTCACCAACAAAAAAAGACACTAAAAACAGCACTTGCTTCTAATAGAATTGAGTTATGTCATTTTCCCACTTTTAACTTCATCCTACTATCTGCATTCTTTTTTCCACCAAACAGCCAGACCACCCAAATTAATTCCTCCCCTTTCTTTGTTTTCTAAAACATGAATGTGGTTTTAAAATTCCTCTTAGATCCTAGGGTAAGAGGTGTGTTCATATGTTGTATTTAAGGTGCTTCTTCGTATGCAGATAATTACGTTTGGGGGCAAATACATCATGTAGACGTACCTCTGTCTCACACTCAGTGCCTTCAAAGCCCTAGGAGGGCTGAAACCATAGGGGAAGCCGCCTTGGTTGGGCAGAAAGCCACAAGGCTACATGTTTTACACAAACCTCCTGTTCCGTGCTATTTCCTCTCTATCCTTCTGTTGCCAAACCACCACAGTTCAGCTAATTCCTCCTTGAGCAGCGTCTCACCCAGCGCTGCAATTACAGTGGAGACAGAAATGGAGTTGGAAATGAAGTAATGAGGAGGCACAGAGAGGAGGCCACCATGATTCATCCCTAAGGCATGTGGGGGGTCATTAAATCTATACATGCGGTCCACTAGTCACTAATTTTACCCACTAACTAAAAGAAAGGAGGAAGAAATGAAAATTAGGTGTTTTGAGAAAACCCTGTTTCTGTTGGTCCCTTTCTGAGAAATCAGCTTACTGAAAAATGCCAACTTGTCATCGTAAATAATCCCAAGGTATTATTTAGAACATCCATAAACCAAGGCAAAGAAGAGTACAGACTGTCCCCTACTTAGAATGGCTCAGCTTGACAATGGTGCAAAACTGATATGCATTCAGTAGAAACCACACTTCAAATTTTGAATTTTGACCTTTTCCTGGGCTTGTGACATAAGGTGCAATAACCACAGGGAGCCGCAGCTCCCAGTCAGCCATGTGATCTGCAATTGCGAGGATAAACAACCCATACCATATAGTGTACTGTGTTGCCAGAGTTTTTTTGGATATTGTTTTGTGTTTTTGAATCCCATCACAGCTACGAAATGTTCACCTGAACGTGTCTTCTGCTCCTGGTAAGAAGAAGAGGAAGGCAATTACTCTCTTGAGAAGAAACTCAAGATAATTGCCCAACTGTAGCCTAATGTACATGTTCTGAGCATGCTGAAGGTCAGCTAGGCTAAGTTCTGGTGCTCAGTTGATTAGGTCTTTTAAATGCATCTTCAACTGATGATATTTTCAACTTGAGATAGTTGTATCAGGACATAACACCACCGTAAGTCCAGCACCATCTATATAGGAATTATTAACAAGGTATGGTTCATACAGTTTATAGTTAATATACATGGTCATTTTGCCTTAAACACCAATATTTTAATGTGTGCTTAAGGCAATATTTCAGTATGTTTCCTATGGCTTGAGATTTCCCGAGAGACAAAAGTAAGAAAGTATTACATCAATAGCCCAAGAAATTTTGCTCCTAGACCTTTTTTTTTTCTTTTTTTTGAAGGTTGGCTTACTCTGCTTTCTAGCAGTGACCCAACACTGAATTCCACATATTTCCCCTGAAACTCTTTCTCCTGACTGCTGCATTCCTCCCAATAGCAGTACCATTCTCCCTGCCTCCCAGGCTCCCAATCAGAGCCATTTCTAATGCCTTCTGTCATGCTTTTCCCCTTTTGCAATTCCCAACCCAGACCCCACTTCCAGCATCAAATTAACGTCTGCTGCTACTGCTTCTTTTGTGGGATTAACCATCTCTTCATCCTCACATCCATCTCAAATAGTTCAGGCTCTCACTGTCTTCCCTGTTCAACTGCAGCAGCCTCCTAAGTCTCTCCCTTCCTCCATTGTCCTATTCCCATCCTGCAGCAGAAATCTCTCTGCCCAGTGTTCCTTGTGTTAAAAATCACATCAGTTGTTTCAAGGGTCTTTGGGAACAGTATTTCTCATTTCTTCAACCTAGAAGGCCCTTATTCAATTCTTAAGACTCATTTCCTTTAAGAAACTTTCTATGATCCCTTAACTTTCTGAGCAAGATGCCCCAGGTCAGTATTCACAAGTACGTTAAAATAATTACATTTAGCCCTGGCTGGTGTGGCTCTGTGGATTGAGTGCTGGCCTGTGAAGCAAAGGGTCACTGGTCTGCTTCCCAGTCAGGGCGCATGCCTGGGTTGCAGGCCAGGTCCCCAGCTGGGGATGTGCAAGAGACAACCGCACATTGAGGTTTCTCTCCCTTTCTTTCTCCTTCCCTTCCCCTCTCTCAAGAAATAAATAAATAAAATCTTTAAAAAAATAAAATAATTAGATTTAACTCTTTGTCCCACAAAAGACTTTGAGACATGAAACTATTTTTTTCTTTCAGTTCTCAATACTTTACATAGTACCTGACCTATGGAAGGCATGTCAAAAAAAAACAGTCTGTTAAATTGATTCACTTCTTCATTTAAAATTCAGCTGTAGCTTCCATGTTACCAAGCATGTGCAATCATTTTGCACTGGCATTCAAAGTCTCCATCCTTCATCTGACCCCACTTCTAGCCTTATTATCCACTATGCATTCATTACACTTGAGCAAAACTGTACCCACTCACTATTCTTTGCATTTCCCTGCTATTTCTTGACCATGTATTTCTATTTTTCTATACCTTCCACATGGACCAGGCTTTTCCTCTAACTCTCTCTTTACATCCCAAATCCCCACCATTACCCTAGTAACCATTCTTTAAAGGTCTTGTCATATACCATTTCCTTTATGTTCTCCAGATATACTCACAGTTTATGAATTCTCTTTGATGTCAATTCCTCTGCAATGACATAAGCTTACTGCAACTTATAGTATAGCTGTCCATCACTTGACCTAGCTCTGCTATTGTAATATGCACTATTTATAGCACAAACTGTATCACTTAGCTCTGTATCACAACACCTAACATAGTGATGTACACATATTCACACACAATGAATGCTTATTCTATTTGAACAGATTGTTTGAACCTGGCTTGAAATGTTACTTTTATGTGTATAGCTTGGCGTCTGAGCCAAGTTGTCAAACAGAAGCTTGATCTGGTGGAGTTTGGTAAAACAGGAAAAGGCCTCAGACCTCCTTCTAGGTGATGCATGCTTTTATTCTGTTCTTCCTAAAGCAATCAAAAAGCATAAATACATGCAGTTCCTTGACCTCAATAAATATTTGATAAGTAAGTAAGAGGGTTTGTGGATTGTAATTATTATAGTCAATAATGAACATTTTTCTACATATATCAAAATTCACTGAACTCCCAAGATATGCCCTTTGGAAAATTTAGTGGTTCTTATTTGTTTTAGAAAAATCATAGATAAAATTAAATTTAAGGTAGGAATTCAAGACTATTTGTATGCTTCCAAATACAGTGAAAATCAGTTGATTTTAAATGTTTTTAAACTGATGAATAAAATCTATTGCTAAGTAGAGGGACAAGTCTCATTCCTTTTAGTCTAGGGGAAAAAAAAGAAGGTGGCAAATCCTGGGGATTCTTTTGCAAAAAATTTAAATCATTGCTTAAGGTTTACTGAAATTACATTTACATAAGAAAACCTATATTCTGAAATCAAGGTCTTAGAGAATTCTCAGTGCTATTCCCTGGGCCCCAGGCCTCCATTACCACTCTCCCCACCATCACATGGGAGTCATTCAGAACCCCAAAATCAGGGAGTTTACTGTCCCTTCGAGTCCATGTTCTGATTTAAATTCTGCACAATAGCAAATAATCCCAAGAAAAATTGCCATTGACCTTGAATTTTTATCTAGACAAGCTGAACAAAGGATAATTAGATTTTTTTTCCTATTTCAAAGAATAGAAAATATTTTATGTAATGGAACTTAGAGGTTGGATTTCATGTCCCATCATTAAGGGATTTCCCTCCAGTGCTTGTATGATGTCCCATTCACCCCGTATTTTCATTTCACTTTAGCTTCAAAAAAAGAGGAAAAACAGAAAATAAAACTAAACAAGACAAAAAACAAAAAAGAAAACTAATTAACAGGGGGTGACTGAAGTAGATAGGAGTAACAAACCCCTCAGAGCCCTGAGTCTGGGTCATTCTCCATTTTTTTGAAAATTCCTTCAAGGATCAGTGAAAAAAACTGGAATGTATGAATTTAAAAAATAAAGAACTTGAAGTATCAAGGCATTTGGGGTACAAAATAACCTGTCATCAGGCCATTTTTCAACATACATTTTTTACTGGCTTTCAGACAAACACAACATTATTTCCACATAGGAGTAGGCAGATACTGCCTTAGTCATCTTTTTTGTACTGGTCAATGGAAAGATCACAGGGACAACTTTCAATTTGCCTGGGCACGTTCAAAATTTTTGTGGGTTTTCTCTAAGTGTGCTTTTAATTTAACAATTGCTGAAAACATTTTAGGCAAAAGGTAAAGGTTACCACAACGCAGGCCCAAAGCGTGGAAGATGGGACTCAGTGTGACCTGGTAAGGCTCAGGTGCAAGGAGAATTAAGTACTGATCTTCTACTCTAGGCTGACCAGTGAGGAGCAGAAATAAAGAGGAGAAAAATCCTGGGCCAGATTCATCAGATGAGTGTGTCAATTTTTTTTTTTTAATTGTGGAGGACTAATATCATGAGAGAATGCTATCGACAGCCTCTGCTATGGGAAATGGATTGAATTGCTCAATATTTCACAGAGACAATGACAGCAAAACTGGGATTAGAGCTCAAGCCTCCTGAGACTTGCTATGACTTTTGAAATTACAGATGAAGAAGGACATGAACACTTAGACTTTCAAACTCTATAGGGCATCCTTCCTGCCCTCGTCCTTCCGCATGTCTACCTCCAACAGGAATGGACATCATACTGCAACTGACATTTTACTTTTCTGTCTCTCTGACCATACTGTAAACCCTTGGAGAGAAAGATGTCATATGTCATCTCTCCAGAGCTCAGCTCAAAGTTTGACATATACTAGGAGCTAAAGAGCTGTTGAATTTATGAGCTGAGTCTTGATTCCGTGCAGCAACAGAGAAAAATATTAGGACCAAGGGGTGAAAGATACAAGAGGAGCTTAATTCAACTCCTTCAGGAAAGACCATTCAAAGCAGAGCTTCCCTGAGTGGGACAGGCAAGAGAAGAAGTAGTGAATTATCTTCTTCCAGAAACCTTCAAACAGAGGCTAGATAATCACCTATCAGGGTTACTGGAGAGAAGATGCCTGCTTGGTGGTCTCCAATTTAAAGACCTATGACTATTCCATTCCAGAGCCCAGGCCTCATTTATCTGAGAGAAGAGTCTCTAGTGCCACCTTCCTGTAACCTGGGGTACTTTATAAAGGTCCATCCTTGCCAAAGCTGACTAATGAACTTGCTGATCCTATTTAGTAGTAATGCCTTGCAGTGTACAAAAAACAAACAAACAAACAAACAAAAGTAACAAAAACACCCAATTAAGCAGGAGAGGTCCATGGTTAGGAATTCAGCTTAATCTTCTACTGTTGAATCACTTGTCCCTACCTCACTAGAAGCATTATATAGATTTAATAAACTATGGTCTCAATATATACCAGTAAAAGAAAATACAACAACAACAACAACAAAATCAAATCTTAAAACTGATCAGGACTTACAGATTACCTGAACTAAAATGCTCATATTTAGGCCTCAATAGCAGGTATCTATAATCACACAGCTGGTGCCTGGTAGAGTTGGCACGAAATTCCCCTCATTACAAGGCCAGAATTCTTTTCATTACCCAATGCTGTGAAGCCCGCTATAATATAACACTTAATTATACAGGTTCAGGGCTACAAGTCAAAGCAGATCCCAAATGTAATAATAGATGCTCAAACTACATATGGCAAAAGCGTGCTATAACATGGTTAACTTATGATGTGAATAAATTATAAAGAGATTGATTGCACAGTATTTTTCCCATCAAGGACTGAGTTGTACTTCTAATATATCATATGGGTAATCTATGCTGTAAACTCTGTAACACATGATCTCATTAGAATCCAAACCAAATGAGAGGCATTGGGGAATCAGCTTGTATAGAAAAGGCAAAGTACATATGCACTACATTAAGCTTTTGAATACACGAGATATTTTAGACTGACCGATTCTCCTGCAAAGCAGGTATTATTATATCTATTTTTAAAGATGAGACTAGGGCTTAGAGACATCAAGTGTTTAACCTGCTGTCATACAACTAGAAATGACAGTCAGGATTCAAATTCACGTATGCTTGGTTCTTAAGCTCAAGCTTCTTCCTGCAGGGTCAGGACATCCCAGTCCTTCATGCCTCTGTACCTAAGTTTGACTTTACATTACTAACTCTCCCTCTTTGGATCTTAGATAATCTCTTAGGTCCATTCAAGGCCCAGAAGTTTTCTAACACAATCTCAGATATTCAAGATTTGAAAAGAATTTCTTATCTATATTCTATCCAAAAATAAATAATGTAAAACATGAGCATGCAAATATCCAAGATGTCTAAATTACTTTCATTTCTATTTTCTGCTAGGGATCATTTAGCTAGGTTTGTCTGAATATTGACACCAATTGAGGGCCCTTGGTGAAGAAGCAGCAGATTCACAGTTTCATTATGTGCATGATGGGCAAGCTCAGAGAGACATCCCCCATGTGCAGGACTCTGGAAACAGCTGCAGCTTAAACAGGCATTATGAGAAGTGTAGGCAGGAATTAGCCAGTGCTGAAAGATGAGGGCCATCAGTTTGATGGGGACTATCTCAATCCTGTGCTTTAAGGCCTAAGAGACTGTATATCTTTCTTAAAGGACTGCCTGTGTAGAGAAACAACGCATCTCTTTAAGGCTGCATGGTGTAGTGAGAATGTCCAAGCCTGGAGAATCAGGAGACCCAGTTTGCTACTATTTACCAAGAACTTCTTAAGATGACTTCATCTTCAAGTGAGCCTCAGTTTTTTCATTTGTAAAGGTCAAAATTAACCACCTCCCTGAACTTATTATGGGAGTGTGTGTGTGCTTGTGTTTATGTGTGAATCCAAATAATCAGTGTGGAAAGGCTTTGCAGATTTCAGGATACGGAGAACTAATCGCTGACATTATTATTTTCTCTCTAGCTTAAATGTGCCTGACATTTCCACTCCCATTGATTCACTCACCTCAAAAACAGTGATAAGATTTTTGTTGTTGGCTTTATCTATACTTGTTTAACAGTCCCACGGAAGGAAAAGAATGGGTTTTGGTGTTATAAGGATCTGTGTTTTGTCTGAGGTAAAGCACCGGCTGGCTTTGTGCCCTTGAGTCTGTTGGTCGATCTTTCTCTTCATCTATTTCCTCATCTGCAAAATGGGGATAATAACACCTCACTAGTGGTGACATTTGAATTTACAATGACATATTTGAAGAGTCCAATACAGTGTCCAACTCACAATGGCTGTTTAATAAATAGCAGTGGTTACTGTCATTATTTACCATCCCTTTCAAATGACCAGTGACAAACAATGGGAAAAGAAAGATTCCCCCTACTACTGGCTAATCCAAACCCAATCCCACCTGTGTCACTTGTGAAGACAAGAACACACATTCAGTGCCAACTGAACATGAATACTACCTCTTTGCCATTCTGCTTGGTCCATGGGCCACCACTTTAACACTTCTGCTGCCACCCAGCAACTGCCCAGGGGAACTGCATGGATTTTAGACCAGTAGAATTTAAAGGAATAGTTATTTAAAACTCCAAGAAGCAAGGAGGGAGACCTTTTTTGAAAGATTCTTTCCCATGCAATGACAACATACAGAAGTATGAGGGGTTAAATTCTAGGACTGAGTCAAATTCAAAACTCCTGACACTGATATCTAGGCATGTCTTCTTCCATATGGTACAATATAATTTCTGCAAAACCACCTACACTATTTTTTCCACTTCACGACATCATTCATTATTATTTTAAGTGTATCCAGATAAAAAATTCAAATTTTTGACTTTTGTTCTGATAGATACCACAAGAACATAAATTATGCTCTCATTGTTCTATAGGTATTTTAAAAATAAAAGTCCAGATAAAAGAGAAAATAGTCAATAGCCAATGTCAGGGAGCTCATTTATGGAAAGTCAAAACTCTAGTTACACATCTGCTATCCACCTAATCAATGCTCCATTCCCCAGATGCTTCTAAAGATCAGATTCCCTGTTCTTTGATGCAATAAGGGAAAGAAAACATAAACACACTAGAACTTAAAGATTTAGGTCAATGAATAAATACCCTCCTTAGTTGTTTACCCATGTTTAAGTTTCACTCTCAGCTTCGTCATTGCATGTGTTGACGACAGTCCCCCAAGACCACAGTGTATATCTGCAAAATGAGGGAGATTGAAGTAGACACTAAAATCCCTTCTAGCTCCTCTTTATTTTCATTATTCTCATTTGTTAAAATATAATAATAGCACCACGGGAGAACTTAAACTCATCATAAGTAACAGGGTTTGTTTGTGTTTTCCTGCAATGAATTAGAATAAATAGCCCTGAACTTTGACTTTCTGCCATGTGTCCCGCAGGTCCCCATTATTACTCCGGATGGGTTCTCACTGGAACACACACACACAGCCCTTGAGCTCAAGCCAATCTACTGAACAAGCCTCTTATCACTTGAATTTAAGCTGCTGCACACGCATAAGGTCTCCTCTTTCTGAGGCAATCTGTCAGTAGATATTAGAGCAACCCCTAAAGAAAAAAAGGTCCAAAGAGTTAAAAACAAAAACAAAATAATGTGTAGCTGGAAATTAAGACGATTCAGAAAACCACGGGGAGACTCACAGCATGTGACTTCAAGCCACATGTTGTTATAGAAAATGATTAGAATAAATCTTGATAGAAGGGTCAGAAACACTGAACTTTAACCCAGAGAGTTAGGTTAATAGTCTTTTGTTGTTGTTGTTTTATGCCATTTTTGTTGCTGTTGTGTTTTTATATGTATTTTGTTCTGTATTCTTTTCTTTAAAAAAAACTTAGGATATTAACTGGGTTATTTCTAAAGAGACATAATCCAAAAGGCAGTTATATGATTTAATTGCTGAGTCCTAATCCTAATAGTCTCATTCAGTGACAATAGAAGGAAAATATGTAAGAAGATTCTCTCCATAGGGAGAACAGAAAAGCTAAATTGATGGGGACTAAAAAGCCAACATTTAAATATTAATTACAAGTAGCAAGGGCAAAGTTAAGATGCCCTATGTCTAAAATATCCAAATTCCCTAGCTTCCCAGACTCTGTGCTTTAGATTCCAGAAAGGATTAGGCTCTTTCTCACAGAACCAGCTTCTCTCTTTAAAGCCAAATCCCTGACTTGGATTCCATTTGTGCTTCAGAATCCTGCCATGATGACACTAAAGACCAGGAGCATTTCCCTAAAGAAAAGCAGTGTATGTAACTGATGGCTTTTCTTGTTAGTTAGAGCAGCAAACGTTTGTAGAAGCTCAAACTGGATGCCCATACACTAAGTACATAGTGAGTACAGTTTAAGTTTTGGGGTGGTTCTCAAGCCTTTCCCACCTGGGATGGGATCCTGCCCTCTGCAGGAATTCTTAGGCAACAACTTCCTAAGGAGGTATTTTTCATTTAAATATAACCTCCTGGCAACCAAATATTTATCTAGAAGAAATTGGGAGTGGCCCTGTCCAATCAGCCACCTGGGTTCAGTCCATTACTCAAAAATAACAGGATTGAGGCATTTGGGGAACGCCTCCTCCCAGATATTTGCCAAGAAATAGCTCAGCAATCCCCTACCATCCACCCATCCTTGTCAACACGCCTCCCTGGGCATTATGAGTGAGTGGACAGCACCACACCCAAGATCAAATCCAGGGCATTCTTGGCACAGCTCCCCAAAGGCAAAGTCAAGAGCATGCATGACAAAATCCTTGCCTGCTGCCCAGTTCATCAGAGTATGTGATGTAACTTGATCCTTGCTGAGGATGGTAAGTCCATAAACCCCAAAGCAATTCTGTTTTCAGACTTCACCCCCATCCAAGTAAATCTCAAGTGACTTTTTACACACAAGAGGATGATACTCAGAATCTCATATATGACCTTTTCATTCCATACTCAGGTCTGACATCCAATACCTCTCAGCAGCAGTGACTGAAAAATATGATCAAACTATTCTGTGCTCCAATCCATCTCACACATCACTACCTGCTTTAATCATTTATCATCTGTTTATTGAGCACACAGAACGTGCCTGCCACATACTAGTATTGCGCTACCAGCTGCAGGGACAAGAAGATGCATAAAGCCTCTCTGCTCTGGAATCTTTATGACTCCCATTAGCCAATGAAAATATATACAACCTCTAAATCCTGCTATTATACACTGTCTGTGAGCAGGTTATTCTCCCTCCTTCCTCTCTGCCTATACTCCAAATAGAAGACTCATCATAGTTTCTAAAACAACTTTTCACACTTTTGCATTATCACATCTTTTGATAATACTCTTTCCTCAGTGTATGAAACATCTTATCATTTTCTGTCAAAATTTATCAGTATGCTGTCTCTTTAGCAACAATGACTACCTTTAAAAAATAATTGGCTCATCTGTACTCCTATAATAAGTTTCTGTCTTTCTTTCAGGGTTTGTCATGCTATGTGTTATATGAAAATTTGTTTTCTATATATTTCATTCTCCCTGTACCCAATTAGATCTCAGGCTATTTAAGGGCAAGACATATACAGTATAACTCATCTCTTTTGTACTGCAGAGACTACAAGGTCATTGTCCTCCATTTGTTGAATGACCTCATTAAAACTATTACAACTAAACCTTATTTCCAGAATCTGGGTGCAGCAATATCAGATTTACCGTGAAGGAGAAAAAACACAAGGAAAACTCACAATGACTCTAACTAGATAAAATAATTAAAACAACTTTTTAATTAAAAAGTCAATAAATATTAATTCCCTAATGTTCTTAATTATAAGTTAGGTTTTGCATTAGAACACAATGGAATACTATGCAGCAGAAAGAAAGAAGGAGCTCATACCCTTTGCAACAGCATGGATGGAGCTGGAAAGCATTATGCTAAGCGAAATAAGCCAGGCAGTGAAAGACAAATACCATATGATCTCGCCTTTAACAGGAACCTAAACAACAAAACAAAGAAACGAGTAAAATATAACAAAAGACACTGAAATAGAGGACAGGTTGTCAGTGACCAGAGGGGAGAGGGGAGGGAATTTCAGGGGAGAAGGGAAGGGTTTACAGGAACAAATATAGAGGACACATGGACAAAACTAGGGGGCTTGGAAATGGGAGGGAGGAGAGGAGGGATGGGTGGGTGGGCTGGAATGGGAGTAAAGGATAGAAACTGTACTGAATAATGACTAAAATTAAAAAAAAAAGAAGAACTAGCTTCCTCAGTCTGCTAGCTCATCATCAAATAGTATAAAATACAACCCTAGGTGTTTAGGTGGGTTTCAGGTCACTTCTCTGTGCATATCTGTGGACTCACCCCTTTTGACTCTACATGCTTCCTGCTTGGTCTAAATGGGTATATACCTTCTTGCTTCTAGGAGCATTTTAACATGTGCATTCTCTGCTCACAGAAACAGACCTTGAATCTCCAATTAATTATGGCTTAAGCTCTCACAAACCAATTCATCAAATTCCTATTCCCATCAAAAAACAGGCTCCACCTCTCCATTAGTTTGTCCCTGACTTAAAGGCCTTGAGTTAAGTGAATGGCTGACACTCCTTTCCTGTTAAACTTACAGCACAAACCTGTAGTCCTAATTGCCCCCCTCAGTGACTCAGGAGGTTCTTGGGGAGTAGCTATCTCTTAGCATTTTGTGATGCATTAAAGAATATCTGTAGAGGGCCACCTTCCTTATAAAGGCAGAGCAAATGGGGGGAGTAAAGCTAATATAGAAGCGCCTGTAGCAGTCACTGGCCATGTTATTCTTTAATCCCTACAACTGCACTGGGAGAACATTATAACTCAATTTTTTAGATAAGAATACATGCCTTGCAGAAGTGATACAGCAAAGCCACAAAATGAAAGATCTGAGATTGGAACCATGGTCTGTGGAATCCTAAACCATATGAACATTCCCTCACACAGAACTGCCATCCTCACCATTCCTAACCTTCAGGAGATGGCAGAACCCCTTCTTCTTTTCTGGCTCTATTAATTAGAGTGAAGTTTGGCTGTATAAAACAGAAAAATCCCAATTAAAATGAAGCACACTTTCTCCCTTGGTAAAAGAAGATCAGAGGTGACAAGTGAAGGAGTGGAAGCCAGGCTCCTTCCAGCTTCCTCCTCTGCCACCCATAGGTTTGCTCCTTGGATCCATAGTCCAAGACAGTGGCTTGAGAATTATACCCACATTACAGGTAGAAGGAAGGGGAAGTAGAAAGATACAGACAGTACTTCCTTGCCTTTTGAGGAGACTTCCTAAAAGGGCCTCCCATTGCCTTTGCTTACATTCTATTGACCAGAACTTAGACAATGGAGACAGTTAGCCTCATGAGAGAGCCTTAAAAATGCAGTGTTTCAGTTGGGTAAATGGTTGCCTCTGACAGCTTAGGGATCCTGCTAGAGGGGAAAATAAGATAGAAACATTGCTACATGCCATTTGCATTTAACAGGTATTTCTTCTACTCTGAGGACTAAGTTAAGTTTTAAAGACAGAATTTTCAAGATTCTAATGGAGACAAGAAAAGTAGAAAAACAAAATGGAATAGGAATAAAGGATAGAAACTGTACTAAATAAACTAAAATAAAAAATTAAAAAAAAAAGAAAATGGAGTCTCTTTTACTCATGCCTGAAGACACTCTGCAGAGAAGATGAAAGCTCTTACTTTTGCCTGAGCAGAAGGAGAAGATGAGACAATCATGTCACAACTCTTTAGCTTGATGTCACTCTTCAGAAGAGAGGACTCACTTTACTTACAGTTCCACTACTCACTTCCACTCACAGCCATACTAAGACTCTGTGACACCAGCACTGTGAAGATTATGGCCTCTCTACTCACCTGTAAGTCAAAACACCAACAACCCTAAATCAAAAAGCAAAAAATTTTTACAAATACTGAAATTAAAAGTTTCTTTTAAGATGTATAGATTTAAAATTTTGAATAAGTATGTTAAGATCAAACTTCTGTCACTGTTTGGTGAATGCGCTGTACTGTCACCATATGCCTGTGCTAGTCTGGCTACTGGATAATCCAGTGCAGTTGATGTTTTCCTGAACTTCAGTTATTCCCAGGGCTTGGTCTCCGGAGACCTATGGAGTGCAGTAATGTTTCATGAATAATGTCTAATTTGGGGAGAAAAGTACTGTGCTATATCACCTTATTTACTGAAAGAGATGTAGGGAAGGAAGGGGTGAGAAACTAAGGAGTTACTCCTCAGGAAAGACAACACACTGGACCCTTAATAACCTCTCACCTCACTCCCACCTAATGAAAATGTTCTGCTTTGTGTTTTAAATATATATACCTTCTTTGGTGAGGTAAACACGCTGTAGGATGAATATTCTAGTAGTTTGGCACACCTAAATGAATAATAATTTTACCTACTACATAATTGACTGGATGATTTTTACATAAATGATGAATGATATGACATAAAAATATGAAATATAGGGCTAAGTCCAGAGAGTCTGGAATAAGAGAAGAGCAAGGGAACAAGAAAGAGGAGGAAGGAGCATATGTCAGTGGAAGCTAGAAGAAAAGAGGATCGAACAATAACTGGCCTGTTTTCTCTTTTCCCAGTCTGTCTTTCCCCTGAGTCTGCAAAATAAATTCACAAAGGTTCAAGTTCTGCTGCCAATGTTAAACATTCCCAAAACAAAACCGTCATTGGTTATAGTATCCCTTGACTGCTGAGAAGGAATTCTTATGGTTTTTATTTCATGGGAGCAAACCTGGAAAGAACATAAAATTTTGGTCAATTCTTGCCCCATAAGATGGCTAAGACCTTAAAGATCACCCATTTTAACCCTTTCATATGACATTGTGGTAAATTGAGACCCTGAGAGGGGAAACAATTTTCTTTCAAGGATGCATAGAAGACTGAAGACAGAGTAAGGATGAGAATTCAGATTTTCTTATTCCCAACCCAAAAGCAGAGTCTTCGTGTTGCATCTTTAAGGAGTCATATTCATTTAATGAGGATTAACAAGGGCCAGTGTTCTTCTTTATTAGAGTGAAAGAACTAAAAAGATCGATCCCAAATCCCCACCCTGCCTATACCCATTCCAATTACTTCCCTGCATCCTGCTCCCTCTACTTCTTAACTTAAAACATTTTTCAAGAACTCAGGTGAACTTAGCGGCTCTCTTTGGTTGGAGTAAACTGTCATAGTGTCAAGAGGCACATCCGGTTCTAATCCCCAACAGCTATTTCCATCATCACTGATAAAACCTTGTGTTTCTATAATACCTTTCCCCAATAAGCCCAGGGTGATTTATGAACATTATCTCATTACACAATAAGTAATTATTCTGAGATAAGTGGGCAATTTTATTCATTTTATACACTGAATCAGACCTATTTCCTAGCAGTTTCAGAGACAGTCCCACGGTTCAGAGTAAAGACTTTGAAACTAATTTTCACTGCGAGCCCCTTCATTCTCTAGTGAAAGGCAGTGCAGTGATGGGTAAAAGCAGAAGTACTCTAACTCCTCCACAACACCATAGCTCATCAACATCTAAATACGTAACTCATCTCCACATCAGTGTCTCAGGCCCTTCAGATTTAGTGGGTCCTGTTAGCTTGTTTACAGTTCCTCACAGGCACCAGGCACCCTCTTTCCTTTGTGCATATTCTTCTTCTTCCTAAACGTTTTCTCCATAGCCCCCTTCACCTTGTCAACTCTTACTCATCCTTCTAATCCCAGCTCCAGAATCCCTTCCTCGGAGAAAACTTACCTGATCTCTGTCCTCCAATCTGAGTCTAAATCCTGTAATAAATGCTCTGATAGCCTTCATGTGGTAGGCTACTTATCAGATGACCTCCAATAATGTCTCCTTCCTGATATTCATGCCCTCGTGGGGCAGCCTCCCCTTGAGTGTGAGCCAGATTAACCAACATGCCTCTAGTGAATGGAGTGGCAGAAGTGATGAGATATCACTTTCAAGATTTGGTGGCATGAAGACTACAGCTTCTATCTTGTTTGACCTCCCTTGTTCCTTCTGCATGAAACCAGTAGCCATGGTGCTAGTAGCTTTAGGGAAAGGCTCACATGGTGAGAACAGTTCTCTCTGGCCAAACTGCAGTGAGAACCTGAGCCTGCCCACAACTACATGGCCAGTCTCAGTGACCCTCCCTTGGTTCAGCTTTGAGATGCCACAACCCCGGGGACACATTCACTGAAGCCTTGGAGAGATCCTGAACCAGAGGATGAAGCCAAGTCACATCCATATTCCTGACTCAAAAACAGACAAGTAATAAATCTTTGTCATTTTACAGTTCTAAGTTTTGAGGTAGGTTGTTATATGGCAATAGATAATTCATATACTTCATATATCTCTACTTCAAAGTGCCATCATTGTTCTAATTTTAAACTTACC
The DNA here is from genome assembly GCA_028533065.1 of Trachops cirrhosus. Taxonomy (NCBI): domain Eukaryota; kingdom Metazoa; phylum Chordata; class Mammalia; order Chiroptera; family Phyllostomidae; genus Trachops; species Trachops cirrhosus. The sequence continues at coordinate 148,987,109 of CM052539.1, forward strand.
AGTACGATTATTTGACTACTGTCTGATTGCCCCCTTGACTGTGAGTTCCATGAGGGAAAAAAACCTCTCTCGCCCAGCACAATGGTATCACAATACTCAGCACAGCAACTGGTGATGGAAGTGCTGAATAAATGTCAATTGTGTGATAGGTTCTCCCAACCATCTTCTTTTCCCATAGATTATCAGGCACCCCACTGAATAAACATGAAGTTCATCTTCCACTTGCAGGCTCCCTGCCCATCCCTCCTCCTGCCTAGCCCACATCAGGAAAACCCAATCCAGTCATCACATGCTGGGAATTCCACTCCAGCCAAGTCTTCTCATATCTATGCCCTCCTTTCCTCACCTACCAGCCCAGTTCAGGTCCTCATGATTTTCCTAATTCTACAACTAGAGAATCTCTTCCATGGTCAGCTCCTTCTTATAGTTTCTGTTTTCTCCAAACCATCTCTTATAGCGTTGCTACCCCTGTCTTTCTGAAGCAAAATGCCAACCATTTTAGGCTCCTCCCCCAAACCTTCAACATCTCACATCCTAGTATAACTAAAATCTAAGCTCCTCATATTATTATTGTTTAAAACCATAGGTATGGTAGAATTTCAGAAACTTCTACCATACCTTCTCAGCAGCTGGGACTCAGCGCCCTGTGAGACCCGGCATGATCACACCAGCAGGGCATTTGTTTACTTATGTCTAGGCCACACTGCTCCTCTTTATCTCTCTGTCTAAATTCTGCTCACCCTATAAGACCTGCTCAGATTTCACCTGCTCCATAAGACCTTCCAACACCTCCCAGTAGAAATACTTTCTTCCCCTTCTGTGCCCACAGCATTGCTGACTTTCCACTGGAGCACTAACCAACGCCTGGTTAAAACGTGAGAGAGAGGGAGAGAGAGTGTGTGTTTGTCCCGCAAGCATGTGACCATTTCAGGGATAGTCTGTGTCTCATCACTTTGGCATACACAAGGCCTGCCACTGGGCCAGGCACAGAAAAGGCTCACCAAATCAGATACTACTGGGAAAGAACATACCTTTAAAGGACCACTTTTTATTTTCAGAATGGTGATGGAAGGGCAGATTATTAAATCAGTGGCTTTTCTTTTTTAAGCAAAGACCACAAGCTACCTTTGAAGCCAATAAAAAAGATGTGATTGGAGGAAAATAATCGGTACCTTTAATCCTCCACTGAGTTTGGAAAAACAACAAAATGCCAGCTTCCACCAGATCATTTCTTTTTAATTAAAAGTTAGCTGAACTCCTTTAGAGGGCTCAATTTTCTGGTCAAGTCAACAAAAAGGAGCCAATGCCCTCCACCCCCTTCCCTTGTCCTCCCACCCCCACTCCTGGAGTTAGCCACCCTTGGGGGTGGCATACATTTCAGCTGTTTGCTCTGTGCTCGTAATTAGATTGTCTAGACAGGAGACACTGCTGGAGCAATAGAAAATATTTTACAAGGTGTTCCACAGAACCACACTTATAACAGTGATTAGAACACACTGACAGACGCGAAGCCAGCAGAATCAGCCTGGGCCACAAGCTTATTTCACTCAGAGCAGAGCAAAGGCCTTTGAAGCTCTTGTCTGAGGAACAGAGGCCAAATTAGAACTCTGGGGGCATGAGCAGTTCCCTGGCCTTTGGACCTAAGAAAGCAAGGCTGAGGTGATGGAGTAACGTCTGGAATGCCCTCCTTCCGTCCTCCAGGTGCTGACACTATGTCAACAGGGGGCAGCTCCCAGCTCCTGCTCTCACCAGCACCTCTACATAGGGGATGGTGGTGACCACCACAAGCAGTTTCCCACGCCTCGCTTCTGCAGCATTGCCTATTCATTACATTTTGCACAATGCAAATTTTAAAAGGTAAGAAAAGTGCGTGATGCTTACTTTTGCAGGAAGACGTTGCTTGGCCTGACCCGCCCGCTCAGCTTTTGTTGGCAAATCAATGTGACAACAACAATATTTTCCAGCAGAAAACCTCTTTAGAGACATTTTTCACAACAGTAATTGATTAGGTAAAATCATTTAGCCCTCTAAAATGAATGCATTTTGGAAAATTGCTATACCAATAGAGGAGTACCACAAATACACAGGGTTTCAAGACAAAACAAACAAACAAACAAAAACCTTTGGGATTTAAAAAATGAGGAAACTTGGAGATTCAGCAGAGAGGAGAATTATATCAAGAAAGTAGATCAGGATCTAGGTCCCTGAATCCTACACCAATAAACCATGTCTTTCTACCCAACCTATTATAAAACCTTGCATCCTCTTAATACTTACTACATACCAGATTTTGCCTAAGCATTTTATATGTGTGTTATCTTCTTTATCCTCAACACAGACTAATTAGATAGATACTATTACCCTTTCCAGTTTACAAATGAGAAGACTGAGGCAAGGACTGTTGTGTGGCAGCAGCTCTATGTCACTCAGAAGGCAACCTAGGGCTGGCTCCCAGGAGGCCCAACTTCAGACCAGTTCTGGAAGTGCAATACCATCGACACTCTGCCTCATCATCACAGAGTTCAGGTGGGAACAGAGGTAAAGAGAGGGGGCCCACTTACCCTGAAAACTACAATGCATTTGAGGACTAATAGGAATTAGGTGCGTGACAAAGGGGGAATTTGAAATCAAAGGATTTCATGTTTCTGACCCACCATCATCTATTACATCATTACTTACAAGTTACTTAACCACTCAAAGTCACACTTTTCTCAATATTTTCTATTGTGGGCATATCAAATAATAGGAGGGGGGAGATTTGACAAGTAAATACAAATTTTAGAACTCTTTAAGTGACAACTAACTTTAGTTTAGCACTTTACAATTTACAAGACACTTTCACATCTATCATTTAAATCTACAATGAGCTATGAGTTAGACCTTGCAAGGATTTATTATTATTAACATTTAATAGACTGGAAATTGAGAGCTCAAGTAAAGTGACTTGTCCAAATTTAAACAGCAAGAATTTGGTATGGTTACAATTAGTCATAGCTTTGTGCTTAGTTCTTATAGAAGCCTAGTCTTCTTCTACCTCCCCCACTTTGGGGGAGAGGTTATAGACTCAATAGCATTATGTAATTGATTTTTAATTAAATTCTGGGAATGAATTTAATTATGATAGAAATAAGATTTAGGATTTGCATCTCAAATAAAAAACAATAACAAAAGATATATACCAGCAACTAGTACCCTGCAGGATAAGTCAGGCCTTTCACCAATTCCTGGTTTTGTGTCTTGGGAATGCTGTAATCCAACAGTAATCTACCTTCATCTCACCAATAAATGATCCACAGCTTTCAGTTGTCTCTTGCCATCACCCTGTCCCTTCACATTAAGCCAAAGGCAGACAGTGAATAAAACAAAACATCTTTGTTTTGTAAGCACCAGTATGTGGGATACGCTGGCACACATTCTACTAGGTTCCAATAGTCCTCTTCATGGCTTCTTAAGAAAAGCAGAAGCTACATTAAAGAAGTGGTAGTCACCCAGAGAGACAGAGAAGAGGAAAGAAGAGGCAAGAGGATGACAAAACCGACAAGATTATAGAGAAAAAGAGGGACGGGCAGGGAAGAAAGGAAAGGAAGGGAAAGGAAATGAGGGGAAGGAAAGGGAAAGGGAGAGACAAATAAAGAAAGTAATAAAATATTATTTATTCAAATAAAATAATACTAAACAGGGAATCAGAAGAATTGCTTTTGAAACACATTTCTAATACTAATTAGCTGATGGTTCCTGAATCTCTGAACTCATTTTGCTCTCACTTGTCTCATCTCTAACATGTAGTCAATCAGCTCTACTTATTCTTGGGTGTTGAAGATCAATGGCACAGGGGAGGTAAAAATCTCTTGGTAAACACTGCCAGTATTACCACCTACAGCTATATTGGGTGCTAACGTTACATCATTGCATTTTGTTCTAACAAGGGGATTTGCTCAGACTCAGTCCAGGCTTTCCTCTGAAGTCAGCAGCCGATTTTCCCTCACCTCTTTCTCCTTTTTCTTACCTCTGACCTTATGATGGTGACTTAATGCCCAACCGAGAAGAGCCAACTGACTTAGAAATGAAGATAATCAAATTAATCTGCTTTGTTCCAGGTTAACAAAAGCCTTTATCTGAGAGAAAATCAGAACTTGTTAACACCTGATATCTTTGAGGCATATTAAAAAGTGCTTTCAAGCTCTCATTAGAGGCTTACAATAAGACTGCTAATGAAGCAGAATGACAACTAATATGAATGTCCCTTTGATAATGAGGAAGCAAAGTTAACAATTGTAAAATTGTGACTGAAATCTAGGATTCTATTCCCAGTCTAAAACTCTCCTATGAAAGTTAGCTAAAAATTTGAGTGGAACATAAAAAACACCCTTTCACCACACTACGTTCCTACCTCTAGGGACTCACAGACAGCCTTTTAACACTTAACAGCTTGCCAGCTGCTGGCACGGGCTTTCTGGTTCTAACCCCAGAATGCAAATCTGGATAAAGCACAAGTTAATTAGGAGGGCTGGAATTACAGCAACTCTCTGTGGTAATAATCGGGTGCCTCATGGGAAATAAAATGAAATATACCATAAAAAATGAAATTTGCTTGGTAAAACTAATGAAGGAAGGAAAGCGAAGGATTCCAGAATGTGGGAATAGTATGAATAGGCAGATTTCTTATTTTTTAAAGTGCAGGCTTACAATACACTATTTAAGATGGCACACCAGTGGAAGCATATCATTTAAATAAGTAATCATTGAAGTAACTAACAGTGTAATTATAAACAACTTATAAATGAATGATGGAGTAGAAGTGGGCTATCAAAGTAAATGGGTTTATATTAGGGAGTCAGTAGGTAATATTCAAAAAACACAGGATTAAAAATGCTGTGCTAAATTACACTTAGAATCACCAGTAGGAAAAGATAGACTATAAAGATTCTTGTTAAAATATATATGTATAATATATAATATAATGTACTATAGTATAATATTACATTATATTATATGTACACATGCATACATACACACTCAATGGAAAGCAAAGAAAATGTAGAAAATACGTTAACATATATTTTTAAATACAATAACACAAAAATTAAGATGAGATAACTAAGATCATAACTGTTGCATCAGTATGTGTAAATTGGTTCATCTTACCAGTTAAAAGAAAAGACACCTGGGTTGGATCACAAAGTAAAATTCAGTCATATCTGTATAGAAGAATACATCAGAAAACAAAGAGTCTCAAAGTTCACAGTAAAAAGTAGATATAGGCAAAGATATATGAATAAAATTCAAAGAAAAGGAATGTAAATTTTGAAATAGTCAGCAGGCGAGACCAAAATAAACCAAAAATAAACAAAACATTAAATGAGATCATTGAAAAAGTTTATAATCTAAAATAAAGATTCAACAATATCAATATTCATCATGTAAAGTCACAAAAGTAAAATAAACACTCACATAATCTCAACAACACTATCAAACATGATGAACTAATTAAAATTTATAGAAAAGTAAACACAAAATTCTTTTCAACTGCACATGGTATATTCACAAAGACATACTATAGTTCAGTCAATAAAACAAATCTCATATTTAGAAAGAATTCAAATCAAAAATAATATATTCTTTAAATTAAAATTCAATGATATTAAAGTATCTAGAAAAACTCAAAATATTGGGAAATTTGTTAATACACTTCTAAAATATTCATGGGTCAGAGTAGAAATAACAAGAAATAATAGAAAAAGATATATATATTTTAATGCTCACCTGAGGATATGCTTTTATTGATTTTAAAGAGGGAGAGAGAGAAACATCAATGTGAAAGAGAAACATCAACCGGTTGCCTCTGTACACACCCCAACAGGGGACTGAGACTTCAGCCTGAGTCTGTACCCTGACTGGAATCAAACCCGCAACCTTTTGGTGTATGGGGCAATGCTCCAACCAACTGAGCCACGTGGCCAGGGTGAAAACATTTTTAACTGAATGATGCTACAAGCAAAACACATCAAAATCTGTGAGATGAAGCAAAGCAGTGATCAGAAGAAAATGTATAGCTTTCAATGATCTCATTAGAACAGTAGAAAGGCCTAAAACCAATGCCTTTGGCTTCCAAATTAAGAAGTTAAAAAAAACACAAAGTAAACCAAAGGTAAAGAGAAAAAAGGAAATAAGAACAGAATTGAAGAAATCAACTAAATAAAATTGAGACAATTACGAAAATTACCAAGGTGAAAAGCATGTTTTTGTTAAAACCAACAAAATTGGTAAGTTAATCAACAGAAAAAAGAGAGGGAGAATATCAGGAAAGAAAATGATTCCATTTAATATCTTAGAGACACTAAAGGGATAATAGAATAGTAACAACTTTGTTTTCAAATATAACAAATTAAATAAACTTAAATTCCTTGACAAATACAATTAACCAAAATTAACATGAAATCAAAGAGAAAAATGAGCAACAAATATTTACTTTCTAAAAATATAACTATTATCAAAAACTTTTCCACAAAAAAATCTCAGGCCCAGAAGATTTTTCTTGTAAATTATATCAAAAATTTAAAAAATTCACCTCTCATATAGAAAATATTTTAGAAAATAAAAAGAGGAGAAAACATTTTCTAACTTGTTTTATGAAGCTGGCATAACTCAAATACCAAAACCTGGCCAAGACATAACAAAAGAATGAAAATAATAGACTAATATCCCTATAAACACAGAAACAAAACTCCACAGTGAAATGTTGGCAAAATGAATCCATAAATGTACAAAAGTGATAATACCCCATGACTAAACGTGTTAATCTGAGGAAGGTAAGGCTGATTTAATATTTGAAAATCCTAATAAAAGTAGGATTTTTAAAAATTAATCAAGCTGTTGGAAAAGTAAATATGCATAAATAAACATAAATTCTTTAAAAAGAAGATAAGAGGGGAGTGACTCTAACAGATATTAAAACATAAATCAATGTTATAACTAAAGGCATATTGTACTTCAATAAATAGATAAAGGGGGAATGAAGAGTACAGAAGTAGACACAAATATACACGGCACAGTATATATTATAAAGGGAAGAAGGTGGAGTATTGAATAAATGGTGTTGATAAGTCTAGCCTGCCATTTGGATAAAAGAAAGGCTGGCTGCATAAGTTTTCCTTTACTTAAGGTAAATTCTAAATGAAAAGTAAATTTAACTATTTTTAAAAATAAAATTAAGCTTAAAATGAAATATTCTGCACTACTAAAAAGACTGAGGTTGATCTATATGTGATTATATAATAAAGTTTCCAAGGTAGATCACTGGGTAACGTTGCTTAAGGCAGGACAGTTTATGACAAATATACTCATTGGGTCAAATAATTTGTGATAATTTGTGTGTGTACAATACTTACAAATGTGTACAAACACACATATATCCATGCAAAGACATTTTTATTCTTATACATTTATAGACTATTTCTTTAAAAAAAAAACAAAACCTGAGACTGCTATCACCTATGAAGATAATTCTGGAGAACTGAAAATCTGGAGTAGGAGAAATATTTCCTGAAAATAAACATTTTCTGTGATGTTTAAATATATGCTTACAATGTGTATATATTTTTGGAAAATTCTACCAGTTTAATAAGTTAGTGAACTAAATTAATTACTTACTTTTTGAATCCAAGCAAAAAGTAAATAAAAAATAGGTCTTTGATGAACTCGCATGACTCCACTCCAGGAAGACAAAAAACCCAATTAAAAAATGGGCAAAAGACTTGAACAGACACTTCTCCAAGGAGGACATACAGAGAGCCCAGAGACATATGAAAAGTTGCTTAGTATCACTAACCATCAGAGAGATGCAAATTAAAACCACAATGAGATACCACTTCACACTGGTCAGAATGGCCACCATAAACAAATCAGCAAACAAGTGTTGGAGAGGATGCGGGGAAAGGGGAACCCTAGTGCACTGTTGGTGGGATTGCAGACTGGTGTTGCCACTATGGAAAACAGTATGGAATTTCCTCAGAAAACTAAAAATGGATCTGCCTTTTGACCCAGCAATTCCACTGCTGGGATTATAGCCTAAGAACCCTGAAACACCAATCCAAAAGAACCTATGCACCACAATGTTCATAGCAGCACAATTTACAATATAGCCAGGTGCTGGAAGCAACCTAAGGGCCCCTCAGCATATGAGTGGATCAAAAAACTAAGGTACATTTATACAATGGAATTCTACGCAGCAGAGAGAAAGAAGGAGCTCCTACTCTTTGCGACAGCATGGATGGAACTGGAGAGCATTATGCTAAGTGAAATAAGCCAGGCGGTGAGTAACAAATACCATATGATCTCACCTTTAACTGGAACATAATCAACAAAAGAAAAAAGCAAACAAAATGTAACCAGAGACATTGAAATTAAGAACAATCTAACAATAGCCAGAGGGGAGGTGGGAGGGGACAGTGAGGGGAAGGGTTTTCAGGAACTACTATAAAGGACACATGTACAAAACCAAGGGGGAGGGTGGAAGCAAGGGAAGGAGGTGGGTTTGGCTAGGGTGGGGGGGAGTGTGGGGGGAAAATGCAGACAACTGTAATTGAGCAACGATAAAGCAATTTTTAAAAAATAGGTTTTTGATATGGTATGTTTTATGTAAGGAAAACCAATATCTTAATTGAGCTCTGCTTTTTTCACTTTTAGAAATATTTATCAGTTCCTATTATGTGCCAGCCCCAATATCAGGTGCTTAAAGAAAAGAAAAATGTATCTGCCTCCAAGGAGCCCACAGTTTAATGGGAAGAGTTCACATTCAGAGGTCAGAGGAAGACTTACTGGCTTACTTCTAAAATGCTAGCTCTAAATATCTCTCTCTGAGGCTAAAACAAGATCTTACTCATTTCAGCCATCCTCTGTAGACCTCACCTGGTTTCTTGGTAACTCACATCTCTTAGTGGAGTTGATGTCTCCTCCACTAAGCTTTCAGAGAAGATGTTAAGAGACTTCTTTTAAGAAGAGCTATTAGTCATCATGGATTGTGTCCATGGGAATAATTTTAATTCCCAAAAGCATTATACATTTTTCTACCTCCAGTCCTTTGGTTATGCTCTTCCTTCTACTTGGAATGTTCTTGAACTTTTGCTGTCCTTCTTTGGCTGATTCCACCCCAGAAATTGGTTAAGAACTTTTCCTACCATGCTCCCATAGCTCTTTCCACCTTACATTTAACCATTTACTTGTCAGGTTGTCATAATAAAGTAAAAATTTACTCAAATATGTATTCCTGTCTAACACAGAGTAAGAACTCAATGATTGGTGCATTCAACTGTAGAGCTTCACAGTTCTCCCTTGGGTACTCCCAGCTTATAGAACTGAAATGAACTTTGTAGTTGTTTTCTCTAAATGTGCCGCCCCCACTGCACCAATCTCCCAAGTCTAAGACATCACACTCACTTGTCCAGGGACATCCCAGGGAAGGCAAACTTGCCCAGGCAGATACGATAGATAGCACTCAGGGGAATTTGCTGCAACTGCACACAGCTGAGCATGATGAAGTCATATTTGCAGATCAAAAGAGTCTTGTTTGTGACCACCAAAATCCTCTCCTTCTCATTGTTCCAGTGATCTATCCTGTAAGAATCACCACAGAGAAATATAGTTGATGGCATCGTCTTTCCAAATTAAAGATAATGACATTTACTGAAACATCTCTAGTAACACAGAAGATGGTGAGGTTTGATCATTCAGTAAAAAGAGGAATTGAGGAATACCATCTCTTCACTGTCTCAGTCTGGCTCCATGACCAAGGTGGGAGAAGGGTGGAAGACCACAGGGAAATGTTTTGTAGCCACAGAGCTCAGAGATGATTACCAATGATGGGACCCACAAGGGGAATAGCTATTTTGTATTTATCATGCTGGGAGTCAACTGATTCATTCTCTTCCAAGTTTTCCCAGTTCTCCAGGAAACCTTCATGAAGTGCATCTTCCTTCAAGGACACCAAAACCATCTCTGTGTTCTAACACAATCTGCACTACAAATTTTACCCACTGGACACCAGTTTATGCTAACCTCCAAAGATAATATTGCTGATGAGATAAAATGGGGACTTGAACATAGGTCCACTGATCCCCAAGCCATTTCTATTTTAAGCTCATCCATCTAATCACATCCTTGTGGTAGAAATACAGTGAAATAAGTGAAGTGGGGTCCTTTTGAGCCAAGGACAAACTAGATACTAGGTAAGTCATTATTGAATTGTTTTGCTTCATACTTGAGAGCCTTCCAGTGCATGCATGGAAAATTCTGAGTGTTCTCTCCAACAGAGAAAACAAGAAAGAATTAAAAAAAATGGCTTCTGGTTAAGAGAAACAGAGTTGGTCTTTGATCCCCCTCGCCTACAGCATGTTTGCTGTCTGTTTACTATAGCCTTTAGTATATAGCACTTCATGACTTTTATTAGAATTGTTTCAGTACATGCTTTGTCTTCCTTAAGAGACTAACCAGGGTGATTTGTGATTGACTTATATCTGAATCCACCCTTCACAGAATCAATCTAATGTAAAGATAGTATGAGCACTCTACTCCCATCTGTGCACAGTAACCACAGTGCTATTCTGAAAATACAAAAGGAATAACATCACTCCTTCTTTACCTTATTAAATAGCCTCTTTTTGATCTTAGATCAAATCTAAGTTACCTAATTGGACTACATATCCTTGAATGGTCTGGCCTCTGCCAAGCATCATCTCATCACAGGCTGAGAAAACCCATTGTCCAATGGTTCAAATGCCTAATCCAAAGATGGTCTGATAACTCCTATATAAACTTGGCCCCCTATTACACTCTCTCAAAGCATCCTGATTATTTCCCTTTATGCCACTAATCATCATTTGTAAGAAGGAATTATATGTAAGATGTTTAGTAACAGGTACCACATGGACACTGACAAATCAGAATGGACACCATAGTGCAGAGGGTAGAGCATTGACAGTGAGATGGACTGAGTGTGTATGTATTTCCCATGAGGTCAGAGACTGTGCCTGTTGGGCTACTCACTCTATGCAGTTCCTATCAAATAACCTGCTCTGAATAAGTATCTGTAGAGTAAGTAAGTGAGTGACATTCACAATAATTTTGGAGACCTTCGAGCTGGGTGAGGATAGAGATGGAAACTTCCAGCTCTATCACCTGTCTTTGGCTCATGTCCTTTATTTGTGAGATGGTGATAAGACTAGTATTCATCTTCTTAGTTTTGGGAGAGGATTAAGAGATCTGAATCTCAATCAGTGTTCTATAAATTAACTGTTATTATCACTAGGAGGGACCTAAGTCACTAAATAATTTTAGGTAATGTAAATTATGTCATTCTTCAGTACAATCTAAAGAAAAAAATGAGTTAAATCAATGGGAATAAAAATAAAAAGAGACACAAAGGAGGGAAAAAAGAAGAACAACCAAGAAAGAGCAATAAGCAGAAGAAGAAAGATGAGGATGAGATCACTGATGGAGGTCCTATTACGTGCTGGCTGTCATGTATGTGTGTATGACTATTAACTCTACATGTCCGCACAACCCTTTGAAGAAAGTCATATCTAAAGCCACCACCTAGTCAGAGCTGTTTTTTGCAAATATCATTTCCCTTTTAGTCAGTTGCCTCTTTGTTTAATATCCAAAACATATAAAACTCAACACCAAGCAAACAATCCAATTAAAAAATGGGCAGAGGACCGAAACAGATACCTCTCCCAAGAAAACATACAACTGGCCAACAGATATGTGAAAAGATGTTCAATCTCACTAGCTAGCTATTAAAGATGCAAATCAAAACTGCAGTGAGCTACCACATCACAACTGTTAGAATGGCTGCTATCAACAAGACAAGTAATAACAAGAGTTGGAGAAGTTGTGGAGAAAAGGGAATCCTCCTTCACTACTGGTAAGAATGCAGACTGGTACAGCCACTGTGGAAAATAGTCTGGCAGTTCCTCAAAACATTAAGAAAAGAGTTACCATACAACACAGCAATCCTTCTCCTTGGTATCTACCCCAAAACCTCAAAAACTTATATTTGCAAAGATACATGCACCCCTATTTTCATTGCAGCATTATTCACAGTGGTCAAGACATGGAGGCAACAAAAGTGTCTTTCAACAGAGGGCTGGATAAAGATGTGGTCCATATATACAATGCAATACTACTCAGCTATGAGAAAAGACAAAATACTGCCATTTGAGACAACATGGATGGACTTTGAGAATATCACACTAAGTGAAATGTTAGTCAGAAAAAGCTAACTACCATGTAATTTTACTGATATATGGAATATAAAATCAAAACTTGTGGACACAGACAGCAATGTGGTGGTTGCCAGAGAGAAGGAGGTGGAGGTGGTGGTGGAAGGTGCCTAATATATGGTAAGGGAAGATGGTTTGACTTTAGGTGGTGGACACACAGAGCAATATACAGATCTAGGGTCATAGAAATGTACCCCTGAAATCTATATGATCCTATTAACCAATGTCACCCCAATACATTTAATAAAAATTATTTAAAAAAGTAAAACCACCACTTAGCTAGAATATATTAGTAGATTTAGTGGTGCAGAGTCTGAGAGGTCTGGTTTAAATCTTGGTTGAAAAATTTCCATCTACTTCAACAACACTGCAATACTTCACTGAGTGAAGGAAAGAATTCTTAATGATCTGCTTAACACTCTCAGTCTTAGTCAGAAAGAAAAGGAGACTCTGAAATGTCTTACCAAATATCTACATAAATTTCTCTAAATAGATTGCATCTACTTAGCAGCAAGTTATAAGCTGCTGCCTAATAAACCAGACTTGTTTTTAGCCTAAAAAAACCACAGCTTTTGGTTGACTGGTTTTATTGAAAATGTCAGCACTCCATAATGAGATTTATTTTAAAAGGTAAAGGATTGGGAGGGGGGAAGAGAATTCTTTTTAGGAACACAGAGTGCTCTGCTTTGACACAGACTCTGCATAATTTATATTTCTGGAAATTCTGAATTCAAGTAAACATTCAGCCTTATAAATAGTTTGGGGCCACCATCTCTTGCTCCTAGGTGGTGTGTGTATTTATTTAGATTTCAATCACACAATTTTCCCCAAAGAATTCATGAAGAAAACATTAAATTTCATATTCCTAGTGTTAATATAATTGAAGTATGGTTGGTGATAATATCCAGAACAAATATAATAGAAATAACATTAATGTATTGTGTTTGTACAACTTGTGGAGGTTTACAAAGTCCTTGGTTATCAGTGTTCTCATTTAATTTTCACAACAGCCCTCTGGACTACATGGTATTGCCCTCATTTTAAAGACAATGAAACTAAGGTCTAGAGACCCTTAAAATAACTCACCCAATATTTTATACCTAGCAAGCAGTAATGGAGTAACCTTAAATAGGTATTAAGATAACAAATTTAGCCATAGTGTTGGCTTTCTCCCCAGTGTTACCCACCCCTCAATAGAGGACCCCTCAGTATGATGTAAAAAAGTGGCAAAATCCAGCTCTGGAAGGAGCTGGTGTGATGCTATGTACCAGTCCTAGAACTGTTCTCTCCAGGAGACTTCTCCCCAGGAATTGCCCTTTCCAAACTTCGTCTCCGTCCAATGTTTTCTGTCTTGGGGAAGAACCCTCCTTCCACTCAGTTATGCAAGCTAGAGACGTGGGGTCACTCTGGAGTCATCCCACGTACCAAGTCGCAGACATTTTCCTCCCAAAATATCTGTCTAAACCACACTCTCCTGTCCTCTACTTTCAGCATCCTGATCCTGTCTTCCCTCATCTCCTGCCTGAACTGTTGCTGTCATCCTCTCTGTAGGCTTGCGCTACCAGTCTCCCAGACCCAGTTCACCTGCACCTGCGCTTGCTCCCTTCCAACCTTTTCACCATACTGCAATGAGGTGGACCTTTTGAAAGACCTAATCTGCTCTTTACCTCCCCCACTCTGGCTTCAACACTTAAACAGCTATACAAACACACTTCAACTGTTCCCCAGCATTCTTGTGAAAAATGACAAAAATTCTTCCCTTCGTCTAAGAGGAATTACAGTTAGGTTCTACCCACTTCTACAACCTCATTACAGGCCAATTCCCTTCAGTTCATTCTCCTTAATTTTCTTTCAGTTACTTGTATTCACCATGCCCACTCCTACTAATGGGCCTTTGAACATGCTGTTGCCTCTGCTAGCAATGTTTTTTCTCATCGTCTATACTTAGTTAACAGTTGTAGTGGCGAATTCAATTATCACTTACTCAAGCATGTGTTCCCAGACCTCTGTGACTACTTCTCTTCTGATATACACTTTCAGAGTACCTCACATTTCTCCTTCATAGTATTGTACTTATCCCAGACGCAGTTTTATAGCTATTTCTATGATTTTCTAAGTAATGTCCATCTCTTCTTCTATACTGTAAACTCCACAAAGACAGTGAGTTCTTAGCATTGTGTCCGCAAGGTTGAAGGGCTCCAAAAATATTTCTTAAATGAATTAATAAAGATTAAACAACCAGAGACTTCCAGTCAAGATGGAGGCATAGGTAGACGCACTGTGCCTCCTCGCACAACCAAGATAGGGACAACAACAATATAGAAACAAAATAACAACCAGAACTGACAGAGAATTGAAGTGTATGGAAGTCCGACACCCAAGGATTTAAAAATAGATGCATTCATCCAGACCTGTAGGAGGGGTGGAGTTGTCCGGGCGAGGGACGTGGAGCAGAGCACAGAGCAACTGGGGCAGCACGCAAGTCCACAGCAGACAGACCCTGGGCACACAAGCGGCAGTGGCTGGTAGGCCCCGGCCAGGGGGTGGCGACCAGCAGACCCAGCAGGTGGCCACCGGCAGACCCAGCAAGGCGGCCATCGTGAAGCAAGGCACTGCACGCAGCTCAGGGTCCCAGCACCAAGAAATAGAGCTTTGGGTCACTGACTGAGAAGGAAGGTCCCTCGGGGTGTGCAGGCCCACCCATACTGGAATTGGTGCCAGAGGGGCCCAGTTGGCTTGCAGAAAGTGGTGCAAAGGTCTGAGGTCCTACAAAGAGCAGAGCGGGCGCCATTGATCCTTCTCAGACCCCGCCCCCACATACAGCGTCACAACCCAGCTACTGGGGTGCCCCGCCCTGGTGAGCTCCTAAGGCCCTGCCCCTCACTACAGGAGCTTGACAAGACCAAAAAACAACAACAAAGAAAGCAAAAACAAAAAAAAAGCAAAAAGATGGCTCAAACAGAAGAAGAATTGAAAGCCCCAGAACCCATCCTTTTAAGCGACCAAGAGATAGCCAACCTATCAGATGCACAGTTCAAAGCACTGGTGATCAGGATACTCACAGAATTGGTTGATTTTGGTCGCAAATTAGATGAAAAAATGCAGGCTACAATAAGTGAAATGAAGAAAGATGCACAGGGAACCATAG
>CM052539.1:149003034-149025204 GCA_028533065.1 Trachops cirrhosus
AACAAGTGGAAAACTTATTTGAACAAATAATAAAGGAGAACTTCCCCAATCTGGCAAAGGAAATAGACTTCCAACAAGTCCAGGAAGCTCAGAGAGTCCCAAAGAAGTTGGACTCAAGAAGGAACATACCAAGGCACATCATCATTACATTAGCCAAGGTAAAAATGAAGGAGAGAATCCTAGAAGCAGCAAAAGATAAGGAGCCAGTAACCTACAAAGGAGTTCCCATTAGACTGTCAGCTGATTTCTCAAAAGAGACCTTACAAGCAAGAAGGGGATGGATAGAAGTATTCCAAGTCATGAAAGACAAGGACCTACATCCCAGATTGCTCTATCCAGCAAAGCTTTCATTTAGAATGGAAGGGCAGATCAAGTGCTTCTCAGATAAGGTCCAGTTCAAGGAGTTCATCATCACCAAGCCCTTATTTTATGAAATGTTCAAGGGACTTACCTAAGAAAAAGAAGATAAAAAACATGTGTACTAAAATGACAGCAAACTGACAATTATTAACAACCACACCTGAAATAAAAACAAGAAACTAAGCAAACAACTAGAACAGGAACGGAACCACAGAAATGGAGATCACATGGAGGGTTAGCAACGGGAGCGGGGGGGAATGTACAGAGAATAAGTAGCATAGATGGTAGGTAGACAATAGACAGGGGGCAAGAATAGTAGGGGAAATGTAGAAACTAAAGAACTTATGACACATGGACATGAACTAAAGGGGGGGAATGTGGGTGGGAGAGGGTGTTCAGGATGGAGGGGAATGAAGGGGGGATAATAGGACAACTGTAATAGCATAATCAATAAAATATATTAAAAAAATTAAAAAAAATTTTTTAAAGAAAAAATAATGAGAGAATTTACCTGAGTGATAAATAATTAAAAAAATCTTGAGAGGAAAAAAAAGATTGAACAACCCTTGTGTTTTGCAGCCCATAAGCCTTGGCTCATAAGGAAATACTCTCCTCAGGTTTACACACTAAAATACTATCCCCCCCCATAAAATAGTGTGTTTTCACAATAGAATAAGCAACATTGAGAAAATGTTTATTCCATAATAGTGAGAAAGAGCAGATACAAAATATTACCTCTAGTCTACTTTCAATTGTGTAACAACAACCATAAAACACATAGATCAAAATGTTAACACATTAGTTTGTGTGGTGAGAATTCAAGTGACACTTCTTTTCATGCCTTTATGGGCCCATTTAATTTTTTTACAATGAACATATTCTACTTGTACGATACAAAAGATATTTTAAAAATAATAAATTTCACCCATCCTTCAAGTTCTCAGCTTAAATGCTCTCTGTTTCATGAAGCCTTACCCTCACCTCCCTCTTACCCAAAGTGGACGCCAGCTTTCTTTCTTTTAAATACTCACAAGCCTTACTTAATCAGCACCTTCGTTGTGGCTCTAGTTACAATCTTCTCTATATAATAGTGATTTCTGTGCTTGTCCTATCATTTTCCCCATGTTTGATTTAGCGACAGTGGCTTAGTCCTATCTGAGTTCTCTCACTGTGCTCAGTCCAGAGCCAAAGAGAGAACAAGGTCTTAGTTAGCAAGTGAGCAGGGCATGGAATAGAAAACTAGAACCATAAGATCTGTTCCCTCAGTTGTGAGAGCCATTCTCTCCTGGCAGAGCTTTTGCCACATCTCCTATGCCCACCAGTGTTCCTCAGCACTAGTGTCATTTCCTTACTTGACAAGGAAGGGACCCTGTTCCCCCAATACAAGGAGGGAGCCTAGGAGCTCCGTGAAATTTTCAGTTTCCTGGGATGACAACAGTTTTGCCAGCAGAGGGCAACAGTGAACTAACAATGACAGAAAGGACCTGTCTGAACAAGTTTCCAGAACCTCCACCCAGTTACTCAAACCACCCCAGATGCCTTCACAGAGGTCCCAGCCCTGAGCCCAACAATACTTACAGTTGCTCTTTTAAGGCAGTGTCAAATCAATTTGTGGTTTGGAAACAATTTTCCTCCAAAAAATATTTTTTTCTAACATTATTTCTCCACATACACACATGCATGTGCGTGCACACGTGGGCACGCACAAACACACGCCACTCTATACAGATGTCTTCCCTCATGCTGAACAGGATGACTACCTGATTGACAGATCTACCTTCCTTGGTTTGCCCCTCCAGCCTCTTAGCATGGCCCAGCCTTTGAAAGAGGAAGACAGTATCTTGGCTAGCCAGGAATCAGCAACCTTGGAGAAAAACACTGAATCATTCACTCCACACATATCCTGAGTACCCACTGGGTCCCAGGACCTGAAGAGAATCCAATTTGAGTTTGCTCTTCAAACACTAACAGATGAAAAATGCATGGCACTGAAGCAAAGCAATTTCCCTCCCCCCGAGTTAAGTGAAGACTTGTAAAACCTTTAGCTAAATAACCCACAGGCAATTCTTTTAGTCATTTTGTTACTCTTTCCCGAAGCCTCTCCAATGTGTTTAAACCAAAGGACACTCCAAGTAAGCACAGGATTCTAATAAAAGTACAATGTCCATAAACCTTCCCTGTTACAGGTCCCCAGACTTGACTTCCTGTGGTTTTTTTCCCCTCCTTGCTCCCGGCAAGCAGCCAGTCGTGTTCCAGATTCAGTGCTAGCTACTAGGGAATTGAGGAGAGAATTCTGCTGTTAAAGGACACACAATACTCTAAGACGTGAGTGAAATCATGTAAGGAAGAGCTAATGTGGTGCCCAAAAGTGACAAGAGACCTGTGAATGGTATCACAAGACCACAGACTTGGGTCTCCATGTTTCCAGCCCACGGCCCACAGGGTGCCAGGCAAAGGAACCACGGCAGCTCACTGATGCCTGTGAGGAAGGTGCTCATCAGCCCTTCACTTCCTGCTGTTTGGTGAACATCTCAGTGTTGGAAACGCACAAATTGTTCGTTGGAATGTACACCAAAAACAAGTGTCAGGATTATTTACGCATTTCTTCAACACTTCTTTAATGTGCACCTCTATGAGACAGACAGAATGTCCTCATAAAACACAGATAGGATGGGCTGGGAACATCCATTTATGTATCCACAGAGGCTATTTTTTTCTGAGTAAAGAAGTCCTATTGTGGGATTTCATATTGTTCCAGTTGCTTGTGAAAAAAAAGATTAATTTTTCCCTCAGAAAACAGAGGTTTATGAGTTTAAACATAGGTATATTTGCATCATGTACATAGACATGTATGTGTATGTGTGTCCGGTCTAAAACCTCTGAGAGTGATGTGCACATGTGAATAATTCTGCCATGGATTTTTCTTAAATTATAATAAAAGAAGCTTCCATTTATGGAGTTCTTCTCTGGATCAGGTACTATGGCAAATGCTAGGTATAGGTAACCTCTTTTAACCCTCACCAAACAACCAAACTGAGGCTCTGGGAGGTGTTTTAGACTGAAGGCTTGCCCACCCCCCCTCATTCATATGTTAAAGCCCTAGCCCTCAATGTAATGGGACTAAGGTGGGGCCTTTGGCAGGTGACTAGATTTATGAGGGTGGACTCCAGTGATGGGATTAGTACCTTTTTAAGAAGAGAGACAACAGAGCTTCCTTTGTTCAAGGATGTGAGGACACAGTAAGAAGGCAAACTAGAAAGAGACCCCTCACCAAGACCCAGTATGTAGGTATCTTGATCTCAGATTTCCAGCCTCCAGAAGTGTGAGAAATATATGTCTGTTATTTAATCCACCAAGTCTATGGTATTTTGTTATAGCAGCACCTGCTGACTGATACAGGATGTTAAATTTTTCTAAGTGACATAGCCAGGATTTGTTTAAGGTAAATTTCACTTTAAACCCTTTAGCTTTCAACATTACCAAACTACCATCCATTAGAAAGGTAATGAAATCTCCCCAGTGTCTATGCTATAAATATTGCTGAATGTCTATACTATAAAGATATTATATAGGTTCTCAGACTCTGAAGTTATCTACAATTGTCCCTGTCATTGAGAAGCTTATACTCTACTATAAGAGAAGATTAGTAAATCAAGTACTTTGTTAGAGAGTGATAAATGATAAGGTGGAAATTTGTACACAGTGCTAGGGAAGTCACAATTAATGCCTAACATTCAACGCTTACTTTATATGAGTTTTTGCTCTAAGTGCTTCATATGGATGACCTCATGCTCCCAGCAAGGCTGTGAGGAAGGCAGTGTTATTATCCCCATTTTACAGGTAAGAAATGAAGGCATTAAAAGATCAAATAACTTTTCCAAAGTGGTATAACCAAGATCTGAAACTGGAATTCAAACCTCAGAGCCCAGGCTTTTTATCAAACATTTTGCTCTACTGAAAGGCATCTTAAACCACCTAGGAAGTCAGGTAAGACTCTAGGTAAAAAGTGTTGCAGGGTTTGAAGGATGAGCAGAAGATAGCCTGGTGTAGGAGCCAGAACAATTAATGTTAGACAGAGGAAACCTCACATGAAAATGTGTGTAGGGTTTGCACATGCAAACATGTATAGCAACATGTACAGCAACATGTACAAAACTACTTGTTAGATGAAATGTGCTTGTAAATTAAATAGTATGTAAATTCAAATCTTGAAAATAGAATTTCCCTTAAAAAGGAGGATAACACCCATGAAGATTCTGATTAAGGATTGCCAAGATGAGATCCCTGACATCTACATTCTCTTAAAACCTACCAGATGCAGACCAAGGCTTTGACAACCAGGACATTTTCAGGAGCTGATCTAGGAATTTGAGCTGATCTGAGACAGATCTAGGATCTTTCAACCACCCAAGTGCATCTGTGAGTTTAGACCTGAAGTATTTTAAGGTGGCACTGGAAGATTGGTGGTTTACCCAACATTTCACATTGGAATACCTCAGAGTATTTGCAAGGAATGCTTGTCCCATCTAGGAAATCAGTCCTGACCACTTTCACTTTATCAAAAGTTCCTTAAACTCCAAGAATGAATCTCTTCTGCTCCTTATTTCCCCAGCCAGGATAACCAAGACCAGAGAGCATCACTATATATATCATGTCACAGTCCCAACCTGGTCCTGATGCAGAGAAACTGCTTTGTGAATGTTAATTTCTGTTCTTATGTCCCTCCTCTGATGACAAACTGCAATTGACCAGCAATTTTATTAAGACTCCTGTGAGCTGAAGGCTCATTTTAACCATATATAAGACTTTATTCTGTCTTGCATTTCAAGTCCTGGATTCCTGAGCAATGGTGGGCTTCCTATCACACCGGCTCAGGGGAGGAGATGCTGCCCTGCCTTTTGCCACCTGTAAGATCCACAGAAGTTGCTTTTCCATTCTACAGTTTATTTTCCACATCTTCAAAATGAAAATAATAATAGTTCATACTACACAGAATTATTGTGAATTTAAGAAACAATGCACATAGAGCACTTAGTAAGATACAAAGCACATAAAATACATGATTATTGTTGGCTACTAATATGATAATGATGATGACAATGAACTCTTCTCCATCCCCTTTAAACAATTTTGCAAAATTTATTGAATTGGCAGATGAAGTAATGAATGGCTGATTGAAGTAAATTACTTAATAAGAATTCATATAACTCATTACAGTTTTCAAATATACAAAATATTTTTATTTCAATGTCCAAAAATTAAAAGGGTAGCCATTAACACCACATGTATAAGACATGTTTCTGCCTGTTTTCTGTTTATTTGTCTGACACAGTTGTATGTATTTTCATTACACTGGAAGCTGCATTGTAGTTACTCTGCCTTAAATATAGACCATAATGATATGTGAAGTTTCCTTTATAAATGGCTATTGTGGAAGACCAGGAGTTGAAACAAACCCAATAAGAAACCCATGAGAATGTCCATTGTAGGAGTCATGTCACATTCACTTAGATATCCTAGTCAGAGAAGCCAACACTGGATTCAAATAGGAGACCAAGCCAAGAGTCACAAGGGAAGCAGCTAAGAATTATCCCTCAAAGTAAAGTCATTGTTTTTCCATTGAATTTATTCTCTCCTTGTGTCAATAGGAAGGTTTGTCTTTAGAAAAGCAGTACCAGTTAACTAGCCCAGAAATAATCCCCTTAGTGATCTAACAAATATTTATTGAGCAACTTTTACACTCCAGGCTCTAGTGGTATAGTGGTGAAAGAAACAAACCCCTGTTCCTCTTGTTCTTATTCTAGGAAGGGATGTAAACGAAAGGAAACAGACACACACACACAGATCTAGAAAAAAGGGAGATGGGGGAATCTGTGGGAATAGTATAGAGATAAAGTGAAGACCTACTACAAAGGCCCCAAGATGGGATCCACCACATTCATGAAACAGCAAGGCAGTCTGTGTGACTGAAGCAAAAGAGCAAGGAGGAAAGTGGAGGGAGATTTAAAGCAGAAGCCAAGTTACATGCTGGAACAACCACAGTTTCTTTGCAGTTTACGAATGTTTTTCACATTAAATGGTTATTATTCCCCACTTTACTGATGGAGGAAGCAAGCCTCTGTAAATGACATGCATCTAATACTGGGTGACAGAGCTGAGGCCAGAATCCAGCTCTCTGACCCCCTGCCCAGGCTACACACATTACATACAGCTGCTTATCCCACATATTTTCCCACGCAGCCAGAAAACTTTGCCCTGTCTACCACACCACCATCAGCAAGAGGGTATTTTAAAAGCTACACAAAAGAAAAGACTGGGCACACCTCATCCTTCTCTCTCTTCCCACAAATGACTATATAGCTGTTAAATAGCTTCAATCTTCCACAGCACACCAGGAGCTAACAAGAGGCCCACCCTCTGATCAACTCTCTCCTCCCCTAAATCCATTATAGGGGATTCACTTGATCAGAATCCAAGGAAGCTGGCAGGAGAACAAGGCCTAATTTTGAGGAGGCGGCAGAAAGGGAAGGAATGAGGGACAAGATACAACAAATGCTCACATCTTGCCACCTCTGTGTTTTTTTTTTTTTTAATGGGAGAGATGTGTGCTTACTGTGCTGTGTTAGTTACAGCTCTTTGGATACAGGAGACACAAGCAAGCCCAAGAAGTGGAGATGTGTTATAAAAATACTCTAAGGAATTCTACAGAATTCTAAGAACAGGGTTTATGGTTGCGCTTATGAAACCTGGAAAGCCACCAGGAATGAAAGCTACTGTCCCAGCGGCTGTCTCTCTCATGATTCTTTCGTGTCTCTCTACACATCACATCTGTTTCCTATGGACCAGGTGCTCCTTCTCCTTACTAACAATGTTAGCTCCTCTTTAAGTCCACCTTGCCTATGACCTATAGACTTTTTTTATCTTGACTATACATGAACATTCATAGCTAACTGGCCTCTGTAGCTCAGTATCCCCAAGTTCAAATTCTCAAGAGAGGAATTCTTTTACTCCAAATCATTCTTTAGAGGTATCTTTATGGGGGTCATAGTCCACCTAATGAATTAACCCCTCTTTGCCCAATCAGCCATGGCCAGGGCTGAAGTTACACAGTACAAAATAGGAATTGTCAGTGAAATGCACTTCCTTTTCCTTCAGGATTGTTTTAGCTATTCTAAGTATTTCACCTCTCCATAAAAATTTTAAAATAATCTTGTCTAAACCTACAAAAACATCTTGCTGAGATTTTGAAAGCAATTATGTTAACCCTGTATGTCCAATTTGTGGAGAATTGACTTCTTTACTATATTGAGTCTTCTAATCTATTGGCACAGTATGTCTAGCCATTTATTAGATCTTTCATTTCTTTCATGATCATTTTGTAGTTTTCAGCCTGTAAGTCCTGTACATATTTTATTAGACTTATACCTAAGTATTTCTTCTTTTGTTGAGTTATTATAAATGCTATTATATTTTTATTAGTTTTCATTTCTTTAATGCCACTGTATAAAAATACAAGGTCTGTCTGGAAAAAGTCCAGCCATTATTAATATAATGAGAACAGTTTGCATGACATCAATGTAACCTGACAGCCAAGGAGAGTGGACTGGAATGCACATGCCTGAACAATGACAACTTCACTGTACTAGTCATTAGGGGCAGTAGATGCCATTGAGTGAGCATGTGTACTGTGTAGCCATTGCATTCAAAATGACTGAGTGAGTAGAGCAATGAATCTGCATGAAATTTTGCATTAAGCTTGGACATTCCTCCTTGGAAACTATTTGGATGATTCAGAAGGCTGCAGCTAGGGGGAACTGGTCAGTAGCTTCGTCACGACAGCACACCCACTCATGCATCACGTCTCGTGCAGAGTTTTTTTGGTGAAACATCAAATCACCCAGGTAAGTCAGCCCCCTACAGCCCAGATTTTCCACCCTGAAACTTCTGGCTTTTCCCAAAACTAAAATCATCTTTGAAAGGGAAGAGATTTCGGACCATGGATGAGATTCAGGAAAATACAACAGAGCAGCTGATGGCAATTGGGAGAACTGTGCAAAGTCCCAAAGTGCCTCCTTTGAAGAGGACTGAGAGGTCATTGTCCTATACACAATGTTTCTTGTATCTTGTATCTTCTTCAGTAAATGTCTCTATTTTTCCTATTACATGGCTGGATACCTGGCGACAGACCTCGTACAACTGATTTTCATATATTGATCTTGAACCCCTGCAATTTTCTTAAGCTCACTTAATAGTTCTGGGAATTTTTTCATAAATTCCTTAAAATTTTCTACAAAGACTAGTATGCTATCTATAATGAGGAACAGTTTTTATTTCTTCTTTTCTGATCTGTATGAATTTTATTTTGTTTTCTTGCCTTACTATGCTTGCTAAATATTCCAGTACTATAGTGAACAGTGGTAATAAGAGTAAACACTTAGTATGCCTTGTTCCCAATCTTACAGGGAAAACATTGGTCCTTTCCTAATAGCATGATGCTAACTATAGGTTTTATGTAGACGTTCCTAATCAAATTTTAAAAGTTATCTTATTTTTCTGAGAGCTTTTATCATGAATGGGTATATTGAATTATGTCAAATGCTTTCTGTGCATGGATTGATCTAATGATATGATTTTTCTTTTATTATCCTATTAATATTGTGGATTACACTGATTAATTTTCCACAATCAAATTATCCTTTCATCCGTGGAATAAACCCCAGTTGGCCACGGCATATAATTTTTGTATATATGCTTAATTCTCTTTGTTACCATTTTGTTAAGAATTTTTACATTTATATTCATTATAGATATTGGTTTGTAGTTTTATGTTTGTTCTATCTTTGTCTAGATTTAGTATCAGGTTAATACTGGTTTCATAGAATAAGCTGGGAAATATTCCCTCCTCTTCTATTTTCTGGAAAAGTTTATATACATCAGTGCTCATTCTTCTCTATAGAATTCTCCAGTGAAATCTTCTGGGCCTAGAGAATTCTTTTTGGGGAGGTTTTAATTATAAATTCAATTTACTAATTGTTACAGGGCAATTAAAATTATCTACTTCATATTGGGTGTGCTGTGGTCCGTTACAGCTAAGGTGTCAAATTTGTGCGTGTAAAATTGGTAGCTATAAGCCCTTATTATCTCTTTGTTGTTTGCCAGGTCTGCAGTGATACCACTATTTCATTCCTAATATTGGCAATTTCTTTCTTCTCTCTCTTTTTTTTTGGCAACTTTACTAAAAGTTTGTCAATTTTATTAAATTTTCAGAGAGTTAGCTTTTTGCTTTATTAATTTTATGTATTGTTTTTGATTTTTTATTCATTGATTTCCACTGTTATCTTGATCATTTCCTTTCTACTGCTCACTTTGGGTTTGTTTGGTCTTTTTCTAGTTTCTTGAAAGAGCTTAAAGGCTCTTCCTCAATTAATTTGAGCACTGTTCTTTTAGTGCTATAAATGTATCACTCAGGACAGCTTAGCCGCATGCTACACATGTAATATTTTGTATTTTTATTTGATTTTGGCTCAATGTACATTTTATTTCCTTTAAAACTCTTTCTTTGACTCCTGGGTTATTTATAAGTATGCTGTTTTGTTTCTAAGTGTTTGGAGATTTTCCCTTTATCTTTCTGTTATTAATATTTGCTTCCAGTATAGTCAGAGAATATACTCTGCATGATTTCAGTTCTATTCAGTTTGGTGAAGTTTGTTTTGTGGCTCCAGATATGTTGAATCTTGGTTTATTTTCTGTGGGTGCTTGAAAAGAACATGTATTCTGCTTTTATAGGGCGAAGTGCTTTGCCAGTGTCCTTTGGGTCCTGTTGAGTTCTTCTAAACCCTTGCTGGCTTTCTGCCTATTTGTTATATCAATTATTGACAAAATGGTGTTTAAGTATCCAACTATAATCACAGACATTTTTCTCCTTTCAGTTCTATCAGTTTTTATTTTGTATATTTTCATCTCTGTTGTTTGGTGCATACCCATTTAGAATTTCTCTGTCTTTATGGTGGATTTATCCTTCATCATTATACAATTCCCTCTCTTTACCTGGTAATTTTCTCTGCTCAACAGTCTACATTTTTATTAATTCACACAGCATAGAATTTCAGAAGCCACAGCAATCCCTAAACTTTGTAGTTCTTTCTACTAAACAGACCATGGAAACAGAGGCTCTCTCCTCTTCACATGGGTTACTCCTCTTAGACCCACCCTATTTTCTCCACAACAGGGTATTTTGGGAAAACCTAGGGACCCCGTAGAGTGGAGGCAATTTACTGTTTGTGAATCAGGCAGCATGTCTATTCATAAGTGTCTATAATAGTTGTTTGTATGACAGCTGTAGTGTCTTAAATATTAATATTGAGGTCTTGATAAAACACACATTGACAGGCCCCTAAATAATCAAGACTGAGTTTAGATCATTGCAAATTATTTCCAGAACCTACTGCTTTTCTAAAGTCCCAATATCCTATTTGATATCTTTTAGTAACTCAAGAGAAAAAAAGTGCCTGTAGAGGTCATGAAGAAAACACAAAAGCAGCAGTGTGGTCTAAACACATTCTAAAATAATGATAATGATGATGATGGCCTGATTTCATTTCCTTGGCATAAACTTCTGTACCATGACTGAATTCAGTATACCAATGTACAGTCACTGAGCATATGGTTGGAATGGGTGCACACAGTAGGCTCTCACATGCAGGCGAATTCACCACACAGCAGTACATCATGGGAATGAAGAAAGGCCCACACAAGCGGATAAGGAATGGAAGGACATTGGCAAACTGGGGAGACACACCCTATCCAAAAGCATTCAAATGGCCTATGGATCTCCACTTTGTGACTCTAGGAAAGAAATATGATCTAAATTCTTTAGGCTGGTATTCAAAATTCTTGACTTTCTGGCTCCTTTCTACCTTTCTAGCTTGTTTCTAGGTCTCTCACTCTCAATCACTATCACCCAGCCACACTGAATGGCTGTGGTTCCCTGTACCTGTGTCCATTATTCTGCAAATATTCTTCCCTCTACCAGAAGGTTCTTTCTCATTTTATCTTTTTGAAAATTTATCTTCCTTCTTTAAATTTGTCTATCCCCTTTGCATTCTGTGTTTCCTTAGAATCATTTGCAGGGTTATATATCAGCAAGTATCATATTATGTTATGAGTTCATTTACATGAGTTCCTTTTCCACAAGACTGAGAGTTCCTGCCTTGATCCATGTGGCTCAGTTGGTTGGAGCATCATCCCATACACCCAACAGTTGTTAGTTTGATTCCCGGTCAGGGCACATACCTAGGTTATGGGTTCAGTTCCTGGTTGGGTCACATATGGAAGGCAACCAATCAGTGTTTTTCTCTCACATCAATGCCTCTCTCTCTAAAATTAATAAACATATCCTTGGGTGAGAGTTGGAAAAAAAAAACTGAGAACTCCTTGAAGATAGAAATCTTGTCTTATTTGCCTCTGTATTTTGTTGGGTAGGGAGGAGTCTGCCTAATGGAAGGAGCTTGGTAAATACTTAAACAAATGTATGAATGAGTGAATGTGAAGAAATAATAACTAATAAAAGCCAACTCTTATGTGGCACATAAAATGTGGCAAAAATTGTTATATTTTACATATATAAGATATTTAACTTTAAATAAATAACCCTCTTTTATCCCCATTTTATAAATGATAAAACTGAGGCCTGGAGTATGTAAGATATTTATATGACCAAAGTCACATAGCTAGTAAATGATAGAACTGTGCATACTGCATCAGATTTTTTCTACATCTTGGCTCTTTCTAACTCCTCCCTAATTGGTAGCAGTCTTGGGAAAACAAACACTTCCAAGTACATTTGTGACTCCAGTAACTAAATGCCCTCACTGTCCTATAATTCAGGTCACTCAGGGACCATTAGCTATCTGGATGAAGCGGCTGCCATGGGGAATTAATAGAGAAAAGCAATGTGTTTAATTAAGTGGTTGTCGAGAACACCCACCCAGTATAAATGGATTCTGGCAATGAAGGTGCTTTTCTTGCTGCCAGAGTCCTGCCACAGGTCATTAACATCTTGATAGATTTGAGTCACTTTTCAGCTCGAGTGCTTTCACCCAAGGTCGAAGGAAGTCTCTTTGGGCTTGGAGCTGCTTGGAGGTCCAGGGACTTGGAGGTAGAACTCGATGGATGGACCCTGCTCATGTCAGTGCAAGGCTGCAAACAGTAGATGACTCTATCAGAATTAAACTGAAGTCAAGTCCTTGATAGGTTCTGAGACCTGCCATGTGCCAGACACTGTTCTAAGCAGTGGGAGGTAGGCACAGATGAGCTGAGAAAAGTGAATCAGAAACAGGCCTTCCTCACAATGTGCCCCTGAACTTTACTATGAAGTATAACATGAGCACAAAGAAGGGAGAGAAAATTATTCTGGTTGAGTTATTGAAAGGCTTTACAGACATAACATTCCTGAAGGACAGGAAAGATCTGGATGAACAAAAAGAAAAGGAAGGCATGTAAAATAGAGCAAACTGGGTGAGTGCAATAATGAGGCCAAGAAATTGTGTCAGGAACTTTTGGAGACAAGCAGGCAGTTCAGTTGTCAGTCCGTGACATGCGGGGTCTTAAGGATGAAGCAAAAGAGCATGCAGGCGGTGAGATTCCACTGAAGCCCTCAGACCACAGCATGAGCCTAAACTGGACAAGTACTCCTCAAATTTCAGTGCATGTAGGAATCAACTGGGGATTCTGTGAAAATGCAGATTCAGGTTCAGTATGTCTGGGGTGGGTCCTGAGGGTCAGTATTGCTAACAAGTTCCTAGGTGGCGCTGATTCCAAAACCACACTTTGAGTCACAAGCGTCTGTAATATGTAAATGGAAGCACACAAAAATAATGGAATTGGGTAGGAGATAAATTTTAGAATGCTAACTTAATTTTCATAGTATGTTTATTATTTATGGCTAAAAGGATGAGAAATCCCTGATTTCCAAGTCTTTAAATTTTTAATTTTTGAATTATAAGTAGCAATATGTTTCATTACAATAATTATTCAGCATGCTGTATAACAGAATTAGACTGGGACAACACAAAGTGTGATTGGCCTTACCCATTAGTGACACCTACCATCCCCTACAGGAACTTGACTTTTTAGTTAACTCTGGGAAAAGACTGAAGAAAGTCAAATGAACAGCAAAAGGCAGAGCATGATCTGGAGAGGAAAAGAGGAAAAGGTCTCTGAACCTGCCCAGTGAATTTCTGACTCTCCTCCCTGCAAACAATAAACAGTCAACAAAGAAACCAGATTCAGGTGCAAAGGTCATTTAATCACTTTGAGCTATGGTGATCACTGTTTGGGGGATGAACAATCACGAATAGCAGCAAGAACAGTGTTAGGAGAAGACAGCAAGGCTGGGTGGGAGGCCTCGTGGCCCTGCTGTGACCCTGATGAAGTGATTGCCCTTAGATAGGTCTTTTCATCTCTGGGTTTCTTCATCCATAAAATGAAGCCAATAGTCCCTGCTTGCTTTTTCCTGTGGGTCTGCTTGAGGATCAAATGCAAGAGCATGTGTAAAAGCAATCACATGCAGTGCTGCTTTGGAGATCAGTATACTCCAAAGAGGCACCCAGTGCCTGGAAAATAGTTCCCAGTCACCTGTTCCTCAACATTCCTTTGTCTCCCAAGATGCATTTCTTTTTACTTAAATGTCTAGGCTAGAACATTCTTCCAGGGAATCTTCCCAAATTAGGAAGAGATGCTCTGCATACTGCCAAATACCCCACCAAGCCCAAGAAACAGAATTCTCAGTTTATTCAACATGTTTCTGTCTGAGGAACCACATACTACAATTTAATAAGAGGCACACGTGGAGTCTTTGCAAAATAGCTGAAGGATTATTTTAACAAAAGTCAGGCCAGCACAAGGCATCGGAACCCTACCTCTGCTACTTCAGTGTTGGTTACTCTTCTGAGCCTTGATTTCCTCACATGTAAATCGTAGGTAACATGTCCTACCTCAGACAATCAAGTAATATGAAGATTGACTTAAATGAAGAGCACTTTTAAACTGTGAAGTCCTATAGAAATATTATTATTTTATCTAAAATAAATGGGGGATGCCTTACATATTTTATCTCTCTTTCTAATAATGTAGTTTTATTCTGACCCACTTGTAAACATTTCTTACTTTGTGCTTCAATTTTAAAAGAATAGTATAAACCCTTAAATGTGTGTAGTCATTGACAACTGGGAAAGTAATTGTTCAATAATAGGTGAATGATTGTGTCACTTTTACAAAAACTACATGATAACCAAGAATAATGCAAGGGAAAATCTGAGAGAAGTGCCATTTAGAGATTATCATATTTAAATGTATTATACTGATATGGCAAATGCATGGAAAGCACTTACCGCAATATTGTACTTGGCACAATTTAAGTGCTCAATAAATGTTATCTATGATAACAATATTTGGCAAAAATACATGGGGAAAAACTGCAATGATATATGCCAAAAATTAACAGTGGTAGTGCTTTTTTCAAGCACAGTGAATTTTAGTTACCTGAAGAACATATTTAAACAAATTCACTAATTAAAAAAGAAAAGACAAAACCTACTCAAATTCACCCAGCTGCACTAATAGTAAGTAGCAAAGCAAGGATTCAAATCCAAGTCTTCTGATTTCAAATTCCGGATTCTCTCTGTGACACCAGGCTGCCTCGTTGACTTCACTTTTATTCTCCTGTCTGTATGTTTGATGTAGACAGTTAATTCAAGTTCATGTATTTATTATACCAGAGTCCTCAGATAGAAACCTACATGCATTTCAGGGAAGTTAAACAATGAAACATGTAAGCATTTTCTACAATGAAGAGCTAGAGTTACTTGATCCCAGTCACTAGAGGCTAATATTGTTGTTTATGGATAAGAGGAATAAGCACAGCAACCCCCATCACCACTTCCCACTAACGTGCATGGAGGGAAGATCCCATCTCCTCCTACCTCCTTAACCACTGCAGACAAAAGCATCTTGAGTACTAAAGGAGCCACTTCATTGCCATCATATCATACTTTTTGAGACTCGATAGAGTGTCAAGATGTTCTCTGTGGTTCTAATTTAATGGATCACTTCTAAAAGGGTACACACAATTTCTTTAAAAAGTCCTTTCCCAGAAGGGCCAGGAAAGACAGTGAGAAGAGGAGGAAAAATTGAGATAAACACAATCTTGTCTGTACAGCTATTGAGACAAGTAAAGCTCCTGGATGAGCTAGGATGCGGCCTCAGAATTCTCAGTTTATCCAATTCTCAGCTAGGTCCTAGGTAGCTGACACCAGTAAGCTTACTCTAAAGAGATTCCAGTTAGGAATTGTTCTGATTGTCTGGACTTATTTCCAGTTAGGAATTTGGAATCTCTTTAGAGTAAGCTTACTGGTGCTAGCTACCTGGAACCTAGCTGGAGTTGATGGTTGCATCTCTCTGTTTTCCTTTTTGGCCCCTCCTTGCATCCTCTCCAGGCCCTCTGCCCAAGTGCCTTCAAACTCATTTTTCTAATTTTACTGAATAATACATCTGTATCAATTTACACTATCACAAAGTAGCTCACCTGAACTAATTCAGGTGACATTCCTTGAAAAAAAAAATGCCTTAGTGACTTAATGTTATTTAAGCTTCTAGAGAAGGCATGAGTATAAGAAACATATATGTAAGGATTCCTTTCCTTTTTGAAAAACTAGCTATAAAGATAGCATCTGGGCCCATATGTAAAACACTCTATTCCACATCTCTCTGTGGACGCTCTAATGGACACCTCAGACACATTTTTGCCAAAACTGTACTCAACGAGTTCTATAAAAAGTGAATGACAAGATTATTGGGAGGAAAAAGTGAAATGGTGTGCATCGAGTTCCTTTTACAATGTTTGATATGTGGTAGTTTCTCGATAAAGTAGAGTTATACCTGGAATGGTGTCCCAGTCAACCCATTATATCCCAGGCCTAAGCCCAAGAGTTATCCTGGACTCCTTCCTCATAGAGAATTAAACTCAAAAATCCGCCAAGCCCAGTTATGTCCATTATCAATATATTACCTCTCAGTTCTAAATGCACCCTTTAGTTTACCCTGGCCAGGTAGCTCAGTTGGTTACAGTGTTGTCCGAAAATGCCAAGGTTGCGGGGTTTAATTCCCAGTCGGGCCACATACAAGAATCAACCAATGGATGAATAAATAAGTGGAACAACAAATCAATGTTTCTCTCTCTTTTTTCCTCTCTCTCCACAATCCATCAATAAATGAGTGCACCCATTAGTATGTGTACTATGATAAACAACAGAATTCTTTTAAGCATGTCTCTTTTAAAGTGTGTACTATGTTATGATTTTGCAATACAGAATGCTAGACAGATAGAGCAGAAAGAAGTCCAGACAATCAGAACAATAAAACAAGCTCTGATCTCTGGTATTTGCTGATTTTCATAATGTAATGACTGCCACCAGGGTTAATTGCAAGCTGCCAGCATAGCATCACTGAATTTGCAGTTGGGAAAGAGACAGGCAGTAGCACACTATCATATAGTATTTCCACCACACAAATGTTCTAGGCATAAATAACCCCAAGAATGTACATAACAGCAAAATGATCAGAAAGTGAGGCATTTTTTAGTGTATTACCTTTGTTTTAAACTTATTTATTTGGTTAGAAATTTTATATAATTTAATTTTAATAATGAACAACTGACTCTCAAAATCTTTGAAGTTGTACCGTTCACCTCTCATGAGCCTGTGTGAATGAGCGCAGGCAGGCTGCGGGGTCAGACCCCCTTCTCTCCATGAACAGGAATCACTGAGCTCTTCTGCTGGAGCCTTTGGTGACCATGTTGCCACGACAGAGAACTCACTGCACCACTTAAGCATCTGGAATGGAGTTCTAATTTCACTGTCCATTCAATAGTATAGATTCTTTAGCAGAAAAGAGGTGCTTCTTTCCCTTAGTATATGAATACTTTATTTATGGTAAAGATGGTGGTATTCCTAATATTTTCCTGGCAGGTAAAGAAAAGGTCATACAGAAACAAGTTTCAGGGAAGAACAAAGAGGTAACTGCCCTCATGGTTTCATTTGCAATGAAAGCCCTTGTAGGTAATATGTTTTGGGGATAAATGAAGCAGCTATTAAAGTGATAAGGACTAATTTTTAGCCTTGCTTTTTAAAAAAAAATCCTAAGTGGGCATGTGGCCTGTCTTCTCTATTCTGCATTATTTTCCTGTTCATGTTATTGTACACAACAAAAAATTCAAACTGTGTATGTTGACCTCATTTATTCTGTTTCCTAGTCTTTCTTTCCATTTTACCCAGAATCAGATGGGCAGAAGCTTTATGTGGTTGAACAAAGAGTGTTTGTAAGAGACGGAGATTGGAACCAGAGAGTTCAGTTAGGAGGTTAATGCAGTAGTCCTTGAGATCAATGATGAGGACCTACCCTAAGGTGGTCAGAGTGATGGCTGAGTGAAGTAACTAGCCTGGGAAACAGCGGTGGGCATCAAACCTGGTCATTCCATCACCCATGAGGCACTGTGAAACCTTACTTTCTAACTGGATATATCAATCGTCTTACATAACAACCAGAAAAAATTCTCCCACAGGTCCATCTCCTATTCTGTTGTAGTTATGTCAAGGAAAATGCTAGATTTCACTTCTCTTCACTGAGTCATAACTACTCACACTGTCAAGAGCCAGTAGCCTTGAATTTTCTCTCCAGAAGTCTTGGCTATGTGATCTTTCAAGTCTTCCATGGCAGTCTCAATGGCCCCCGGCTGAGTGGGAAAAAGAAAATACCTAATTTAGAGAGGACTTAGTCTTCCTTGTGCTTGTGATTAGTTATTATATTTCTACAGCTTCTCCAATAGCTGAAAAGAAAAGGTAGTTCTTACATTTGCCTACTTGTTCTAGACACTACCTGCTGGAGAGGTTAGCCTTGAACTCTGGTATTTACTAAACTCTTCTCCTCGGGTGGGACAAAAGCCATCCAAGTCCTGTCTTCCATAATCTTACACTTTCTCATAGAAAAGAAGACAGCCATTTTCAGAAGACCAGTTTTTCTGTATAAACATGTTTATCAGGCAGTTCAAAGCATTTAGCAAACTATACATTTTTTTATTGTTGTTCAGTTATAGTTGTCCCAATTTTCCCACCATTGTTCTCCCTTGCACTGCCCACCCTCAACTCCTTCAGTCAATCCCCACCATTGTCCATGTCCATGGGTCCTTTATACATCTTCCTTGATTGGACACTTCCTCTTCCTTCCTCCATTTCCCTCCCTCCTCCTTCCCCTTTGGTAATTTCCAGTTTGTTTGTTATTTTGATTTCTCTAGTTCTATCTTGCTCATTTGTTTGTTTTGTTTATTAGGTTCCACTTATAGGTGAGATCACATGGTATTTGTCTTTCACTGCTTGGCTTATTTCACTTAGCATAATGCTTTGCAGTAACAACCATACTGTCTTGAAGGGTGGGAGTTCCTTCTTTCTTTCTGCTGTCCAGTATTCCATTGTGTAAATATATCATAGTTTTTTGACCCATTCATTTTCTGATTGGGCACTTAGGCTGTTTCCAGCACTTGGCTATCATAAATAATGCTGCTTGGAACATTGAGGAACAATCTACACATTTTTAAAATCAAGCCTTTCTCTCTTCCAAAAGCACATGCCAATAAAGCACACACACACAAAAAAAGAAAACTTCTTCCAATATTCTGACCATAATTTTAACTGTCTCTATGAATAAACTTTTTTGTCTCCTTACCTCACTTTTTTCCCCCTTCTCAAAGTAGGTGTTCCTACTCATGGGCCTACCTCTAGCTTAGAATTTGATTAATTCCTGTCCTAATAAGAAATTTGTAGATCCTCCAGCTCAGTGGTTTTTTAAACATCAGTGTACGTCAGAATTACCTGAAGTGGGTTTTAAAACACAAATGTCTGAGCCCTGTTCCAGAGGATGTTCAGTGGGTTGGAAATGTGCTTGAGAATTGGCATTTCTTTCAGGTTCCCAGGTGATATTGTTGGTGTGGGATCCTACTATGAGAACAATTGATCTCTAGACAGTTATTTTCAACCTTGATTGCACATCAGAATCACCAGGGAAGTTTTTTAAAAATCCTAATGCCCAGGCTATGCACCAGGCCAATTATATCAGACACTCAGTATATGGGACTCACACATCAGCACATCAGTTTTTTAAAGCATCCCTGATGACTCCAATATGTGGCCAAGGTTGAGAACAATTTGGGCTTATTTAGTCTAAGCCATTTTATTTTATAGTTGTAGAAACAGGGACCGTTGTGGAGAAGTTGCTTGTCAAGTTAACTCAGCTAGGAAGTAGCAAAAACAAGAAACTCAGACCTTCAATTTCCAGGCCTACAATGCACTGCTAGTCTCATTCCCAAGTCTGAGCTAGTAACAAGTGACTTACAAATTTTCATATATTTTCCATATAATAAAGTTTTAATACCAAACTCCTTATTTTCTCTATAAACTAATATTCCTAATACTCCCAGCCTGAGACCCTTCTGTCACAAAAGAAAACAGGAACACTAGACTGGCTAAGACCCATCCAAATACCTTTTCTTCACAGTGGTGGGGTGGTGCCAGGATTTTGGTTTGCTTATCTTTTCAGTCTATAATAAAAGGCTTTGAAATATTTTGGCCACAGAATCATTGGTTAAGAAAAATTTTATATAAGAATCCATATAATAAAAATAGGAACAAAATGGAGTGCCTCAAATAAGTGCAGGTAAAGGTATACAGCTTTACTCACTTGGCTCCTCCAGGCCTCCAGTTCACTGCACACAGCCCAAGTTAGCCAGGAAAGAGATGGATCAACTTCTAAACAGAGTTGAGGGACCTGGGTTCTTTCCAGATCTACTGTGAATGAATTCTGTGACTCAGACATTTTGTTGGCCTCTGTTTCCTCATCTAAGTGGTAGACCAAATCAAAGCTTTCTGAGCCAAGCTGATAACCAAAACCTCCTTAACATCTTTAAGAATATATGATCACAGCCCTTATACTGAGAGATTCTATCATTTTAATAAGTTTCCTGTTGAACTGGATGGTCAGACAGTAGACTGAATGATTTCTGACTCTCTAGCCATTGCCTGCTGCTAAAGGGTCGACATAAAGATAACATGGAGCCCCATGCCTACTAAAACCTGTACATCATGAAATCAGTAAATTCTGGGACATTAACCACATATTCCCTGAGCTCCCACTCACAGAGGAGGTTGAGCATCCCTGGATTCCAGTGACCCTACTGGAAGGACGGGATAACCATGGAGGAAACTATACTATAATCCCATGACAATTCTGTCACACAACTTCAGTTTCCCATGATGCAACTTGACTCTACCAGGCCCACTAGTCAAATTCTCTAAAAAACAATACTCTCTGTGATGACTCGTTATGTGGATGCTTCCTATCTCTCTCCCTATATTCATATAATTTATGCTGCAGCTAATATAATTTGATGGAAAAATACAAATGGAATGGAAGAATAATGAAATAACCCTAAAAAAATAAGTATTTTGCTGAACACTTTTATGCCAAGCACTTTGCCAAAAATATTTGAAAATGAATATAATAATGTAAAATTTTTCAAAACTTTATTTGTCTTTATGGAAAGCAATTGGTAAAATCTATCAAAATAATCTTGTCCTTGATTTACACATTTCACCTCTGTGAAATTATACTATAGATATTCTTGCATACATGCACAATGACCTGTATAAAGTATTCCTTTTTTAAAATGTATTTTATTGATTATGCTATTACAATTGTCCCATTACCCCCTCTTCATTCTCCTCCACCCTGAACACCCTCTCCCACCCACATTGCCCCTCTTTAGTTCATGTCCATGTGTCATAAGTTCTTTAGCTTCTACATTTCCCCTGTTATTCTTGCCCTCCCCTTGTCTATTTTCTATCTACCTTCATTGCTATTTATTCTTCGTACCTTTCCCCCTTCTCTCCTCCTCCCACTCCCCTGTTGCTAACCCTCCATGTGATCTTCATTTCTGTGGTTCTGTTCCTGTCTAGTTGTTTGCTTAGTTTCTTCTTGTTTTTGTTTTAGGTGTAGTTGTTAATAATTGTCAGCTTGCTGTCATTTTACAAGTTTTTATCTTCTTTTTCTTAGATAAGTCCCTTTAACATTTCATAAAATAAGGGCTTGGTGATGATGAACTCCTTGAACTGGATCTTATCTGAGAAGCACTTGATCTGCCCTTCCATTCTAAATGAAAGCTTTGCTGGATAGAGCAATCTGGGATGTAGGTCCTTGTCTTTC
This sequence comes from Trachops cirrhosus, assembly GCA_028533065.1. Classification (NCBI taxonomy): domain Eukaryota; kingdom Metazoa; phylum Chordata; class Mammalia; order Chiroptera; family Phyllostomidae; genus Trachops; species Trachops cirrhosus. Next base: position 149,024,701 of record CM052539.1, read on the forward strand.
ATGACTTGGAATACTTCTTTCCAGCCCTTTCTTGCCTGTAAGGTCTCTTTTGAGAAATCAGCTGACAATCTGATGGGAACTCCTTTGTAGGTTACTGTCCCCTTATCTCTTGCTGCTTCTAGTATTCTCTCCTTCATTTTTACCTTGGCTAATGTAATTATGATGTGCCTCTGTGTGTTCCTCCTTGTGTCCAACTTCTTTGGGATTCTCTGAGCTTCCTGGACTTGTTGGAAGTCTATATCCTTTGCCAGATTGGGGAAGTTCTCCTTTATTATTTGTTCAAATATCTTTTCCACTTGTTGTTTTTCCTCTTCTCCTTCTTGTACCCCTATAATTCAGTTGTTGGAACGTTTCAAGATGTGCTGGACATTTCTAAGCCTCTCCTCATTTTTTTGAATTCTTATTTCTTCATTCTTTTCTGGTTGTATATTTTTTCCTTCCTTCTGGTCCACTCCAATGATGTGAGACCCATCTTTCATTCCATCACTATTGGTTCCCTGTGCA
>CM052539.1:149025704-149037060 GCA_028533065.1 Trachops cirrhosus
TGTCAGTGACCAGAGGGGAGAGGGGAGGGAATTTCAGGGGAGAAGGGAAGGGTTTACAGGAACAAATACAGAGGACACATGGACAAAACTACGGGGCTTGGAAATGGAAGGGAGGTGGGGAGAGATGGATGGGTGGGCTGGAGTAAATGGGAGTAAAAGATTGAAACTGTACTGAATAATCTAAAATTAAAAAAAATATATATATATTTCTCACTACAAGTTTCAGTTGAGCCAATAGTTGTATTTTCATTATCCTCACATGCTAAAAGAGCCCTTCATATTCTGTCCCTCAGTCTGAAAGAGGATAAATGCTCAGTACCTTTGAAACATAGCCCTTAGCACACCTAAAAAGTCCTCACATCTACTTTAGATTCATTAATAAGATTAGAAGGTTTTTCTTCTCAGGCTCTTGAGAACTTAGGGTTATCTTCTACACACCTGATGGAGATGTTCATCACATGGATCAGAATCAGTCATTGAAAACCCTTATAAAGGGGTCATAAACTCAACTATATATTATGGCAGGGAGAGCACTGGACTGATAGACAGGAGATACTGAGCTAGCTAGCTCTTTGAAAGGTGAAACATCAGTCATTTACTGAAGATCGGTACAGGCCACCAGGCACTGGGGCAGCTCATATTCACAGCTGGTGACCTCCTGGTCCCCTTGATGGCATGGGGCAGCACTTGGACCTATATCTTCTTTTTGTTAGTCAGATATCCTCCCTCAGATTCTCCTTCCCCTGGGCTGGGTCAGTGGAAAAAGGCACCAGCTTCTCTTGAAAGTGATTCATATATTCAAGTTTAGACTTGGGAGATAGATAGGTTCCAATCTCTCTCTATTCTGTGTTACCTATTCCCACTTCACAACTGACAGTTGGTTGACCTATAGCAACTTCAGGCCATCACAAGATGCAGAGACAGCATCTTTGTGTAGATTTCTCAGCCAGTTCTTGTAAATGCACTGGTTTCCAAAGATAAACCCCTTCTTCTATAACACTGGTGGTTGTCTTTCTCTCATCAAACCCAGGCTGTCACATCATCAATATCAAAGATAAATGAAATTTAGGGGATGATTTGATTTTCTTCACAGCTATATCTTACAACTTAACTTGCCATATTTAATCAAGTCCACATACTCTAGAAAACAAACATTATGCTCTACATACACAAAAACACTCACACAAATACATAGTATAGCACCTACCAAAGAACCTTGCAAGAGTCACCAAATATAGGTGATAACAAGTATATGTAATCTTCAACACGCCTACATGCACACCATACATACTGAGTTGCTTCAGTTAAAACTTTATCTTAACTAAAGATATATTTTAAAAGTTACCAAATCAGGATTCATTAGTTAGAGATTTGTAAATAATCCCAGAGTCTTGGCCAAAATTTATTTATGAAATTGAGTTAAAAATTTTTTTCAACAATGAGAGGCCTCATGTACACTTGAAAAAAAGATGGTCTCTTTTTCCACAATACAAAATCCCTGGTTTTGACCTCAGTTGTTGTAGCCAATAAACTAACCACTACTGTGTTGACAAGAATAATGAAGTATTGGAAAGGAAGTATGAAGGAGAGTCCAAGACAGAGCAAGGTATTAGAAACCAATGAAGTACTATCTACTGACTCAAATGCTAGAAGTTTAAAATATCATTTTCTTCATCTAGATATACAACCCCCATCCTCATTACCCACCCATCCATTTACTTTTCCAACTCCAATGCATAGGAAAGACAGCTCAGTTCCACACTGCAGCTACAGGTTTGAGACTTAAAATTCCTTTTCCCACACAGTAATACCAGCACCCCACTGTAGACCCTTGAGGTTCATTCAGCACATTCTTAACAAGCCTTTCCACTCCAACACCCCTGTTTACAAAATATAACAAATACCCACTCTGGGCTCACAACTTTCTATTCCAGCTGCTCTGGTTCTCTCTCCATAGAACATTAATTCATTGAGGTCAGGTTTAGCATAAACACAGGACTGAGGAGGGAAAGACCCATGGAGAATAGAGGACCTGCTTCTCCTTGGTTCTATCTGGTGATCAAAAATACACTCTCTTAACCTCTCTGAAATTCAGATCCTTCACCTATAAAAGATATCTACTTCACAGTTACTGTCACTATTACATGAGATAAGAAATATGAAAACACTTGGTAAAACATACACTATATAGAAAGACATTAGGATAAAGTCTTATGTAGCACATAAGAGCACCAATGATTTTACCCGTGTAACGAAGTACTTTCGTGAGATATAAGGCCTGTGATAAGGATTGGGGTAGAGTGTTGATTTGGTCACACTTGGTTGCCTTGACATCTGCTTTGGCGCTGGGTCCTTGCCTGGGTCTCCCTCCTCCATGGAGAGTCGATCAGTCTCTAAGGATTGGTCATCTCCCTCTTGCTTCAGAGACACAGGCTGGAATCCTTCATAACTCCCAATTGTTGACATTTCTTTAGCCTAAAAAAAGGGAAGAAAAAATCTTGTCAATTAAAAAAAAAGTCACCTGGCTCTTGCAAAATAGGTACATAAGCAAATGATGTTTCTGAAAGTGACACCCACGCCACACACATTAAGTACACATAGGCACTGATGGATACAGTTCCATAACTCAGACTCCACAATCCTGGAGGGCTATTCTCTGGACAGAGAAAAGGAGGCTGTAAGACTCCTGTTTTTCATCTTTAATTCCCCAGGACAGGAAGGTGAACAAAGGAAGAGCTGTGTGAAATAATTGTCAGACAACTTTGTTCAAGATTTCATAGCATTTTTGCCTGAAAACCCACCAGCCTGCAAGCTTATTTGTGTTAAAGCAATGATAATGTACCTTCTTGTGTGCTTCTTGGGGAGTAACAAGGCACAAAGGTGCTTAAAACTAAGCACTTTTTTTTTTTAGCTGAAACATCACAATTCTAAAAATGTATCCTAAGGAAATAATTTAGACAAATGCTCAAAGACATAAACATAGAAGGTTGTTCATCACAGTATCTATCATCTAATAGCAGAAAAATATACAACTTTAGGTCTAATAGCAAAATATTGTTTATAATAGCAACACTACGTGCACACACAACAGTGTATCTAATACCAAAAAAAAATTATAGTGAAACTAAGTACTATTAGTAGGGAATGAGATATATTACACCATGCAGTGAAATACAATGTAGTCATTGAAAATGTAAGCATATACTTTTATTATGGAAAGATATCCAAAATATATTGTTAATGAGAAAAGTAAATCATAAAATATTATGAATAATGTTATTCAAATTGGTAAAATAATTCAGAGTGCAAGAAAGAGAGAGAGAATTTAAAAAAGAAAGAAACTAAGAAAGAGAATACTTGGGCACACATACATATGATATGAGGGAGGTTAGAAAGTCTAAAAAAAAGTAAAATGAAATATTAACAATGATTATCTCTGGATGATAGGGTTATGAATAATTTTTATTTTCTATTTTGATAAGTCTTTAGTGCTTAAAATGATAGTACAGGGATGGGCACAACTAGGCTTACAGTTGTTTGTATGGGAAAAGACAAATAAATAATACAATAATTAAAAATAACACAAGAGCTAACTGTAAAACTACTTTTGTCCATCCCTCTAAAGGTCCTGAAGTAACTAAAATCACAATAAATTTATCTTTGTTTTGTAAATACAAAGCAACACAGAACAAAACAAAAGGCACATGCCAACCTAGTAAAAGTGTGCCTAAATCAGGTCTCCATTTTCCTCTTGAGGACACACAGTCATCTCTATAGTAAGCATACCTGCTAGTGCCACATGGAAGCAGTCTCACACCAGCTTCACCATACAACTGGGAGTGTCATCCTATTCTCAGGGATGCCTCAGTATTCTTAATCAGATAAATGTGATTTCCTTGGTTCTTGTGAAATACCAGAAAAATGAGAAACAGCCCTTATTCCCAGCAAGTTTACATTCTTGAAATTGGGATTAATTACAGTATTCAAGAAGGATGAAAATACTATGACCATACAATTTGTTGCCTAAACCCGGACACTTTTGAGGATAAAAAGAACGCTATTAATAATGATGTCAGTATGGCCCTGGCTGGTGTGGCTCAGTGGATTGAATGCTGGCCTGCAGACCAAAGGGTAACTGGTTCAATTCCCAGTCAGGGCACATACCTGGGTTCTGCGCCAGGTCCCCAGTACAGGGTATACAAGAGGCAACCACACATTGATGTTTCTCTTGCTCTCTCCCTCCCTTCCCCTCTCTCTAAAAATAAATAAATATTTTTAAAAAGAATATGTATAACATCTAAAAAAACAATTATGCCATTATTATGGGAGAACACTGGGATTATCTCAGACAGTTGTGGATATAGTCACCCCGAGGGATTTGAAGGTAGGAGAAAACACAGTTGGCTAAAACTCATGAGTGAAAAACTCTCTGCAGATAACATCAGAGATTATCTCCTCTGATCCACCCAGCCAGCACTGAAGGATAATTCCATCTCCATGTCTCTGGGGAGCACTGGGTTGGATAACTCCAGAAACACTTGGATAATTATGGCAGCACCTGGGCTCCCACCCTGGGCTCCCAAACATGCTTTAAGCCTAGCTTGCCCACCACGATGCATGCTATTTTACAACAGGAGGATATTTGCAGGATTTTCAGGTAATTTTATTTAAGTTAGTTGTACAAAAGACAGACATTAGGTAGAACAGGCTTTTGAGAAATACAAAGCACACATGAAGAAGTAGAAAAAAATTGTGTTTATGTGTATGTGTGTGGGTGTGAGAGAGAGAGAGAATGAGAGAGAAGAAGAGGAAGAGGGGGAAGAAAAGGGAGAGGGAGGGGGAGGAGGAGGAGGAGATGAAGAGGAAGAGGAAGAAGGAAAAGAAACTGAGAGAGAGAGAAATTAGTGAGACATGGCCTCCCTGGCAGTTACTCGCTGTGTTTGTGCAGGTCTGCCACCTCTGCACAAACGGGTGTTGGAAGGAAGTGCATTTCTAGAGTTCCCTGTAACCTGTGAAGGAAGGTTTGTGCCTTTGGGGAAGGAAAGCCTGCTTCTGTATTTGCTGCACTCTGTGAACACAGGCCTAACAACAGACATCTGCGAAAGACTCCTGTGCCTGGAAAACAGAGGGAGGATTTAATTAGCACCACTTCGTCTCCCTCGGGCTGTCTTCTCTGGAAACAGTTGAAGGGGAGCAGAGCACTTTGAGACTGAGTTGTCTGAGATCCAGGAAAGGAGGAAATTCAGCTCCAGTTAAATTCTTACAGCCCTGACTAGTGGGAAGGTTGAACCCAGTCCCTTCAATCCTAAGTGATTCCAGCTCTATTCCAGTCATGGGGACATCTTTTCAAGGCCATGTAACTGCGTAGACAACCTCCCCCATAGCAGGGGAGCAACATGCGCCTGAGCAGCCCACTCCATTCCTCATCACCACCTGCCCAGACAGTGTTTATTCCCAATTCCATAAAACGTGCCCTTCTATTGCTGTGCAAATAGACTATATACATTCAAATACTAAAAGCATATCAATGGCAAAAAACACACTTCTCACTGAATTTTCTCATTCCAGGGAATTCGCGTAATGAAAATTATCCTAAAGAAAGAAAAGACTGCAATATTGCTTATTGTGGGTAGTAATGAAAAACTGGAAACCAACTAAACACCTAACAGCCGAGAAATTACTAAGTCTATCCAACTGATATTGTGCAGATGCTTGAAGTACTGTGGGCGGCGCTGCAGCATGGGGGTAAAGATGCATCTTCTTGGATTAAAAAAAAAAAAGACCAGAAAGTCTCCTCTGGTAATGATGATTTTAATAATTTTTACAGTGGTAAACACTAGAAGAGAAATGTTGAGATTTATTGAGGTAGTTAGATTGTAAGTGAATGTTTGCTTTTAAAAAAAGTAAAATATGTTTGTGCTGCTTTTGTAATAAAAAATAAAATGTATGAATAAATGTGTTGGTTCACAAACTCAGGAGCTTGCTGGGTGAAATCTGAAAATGGCCCTACATGGAGGGCAAAGACAGATCAAAAAAGGGGCAGACCACTCCAGATTGGTAGGTGATGGATTTATCAGCAAGGGAACCTATATGGGAGGTTTGTGTTGTGAGGCTAGAAAATGAGTAGATTTCTCCACCTACCCGCTGGATCTAACAGTTTATATAAACTGTTCAGAGGCCTGGACTGGGTTCAGGCATATTCACCATCCAGATGTTCTCAACACCATATTGCTCTCTCAAAGTCTCATCCTTGAAATAGCTCCCACTGTGGCAACAGTGGGCAGAATGTCATTCCAAAGACTGAGAAGAGAGTGAGGGGCCTCTAATTGTCCAGGTCACGTCTTCTCAATAACCTTCTTCAAAAAAGTGCCAAATAAATACCTAAGGAAGTGCTATGCTTCCTTTGATCAGGCAAGAATTATATATTCTTCAGCTGCCAACAAATTCAGAACTAAATTTAATATCATATTGCAGTAAATAACTTACTTCTGGACCCTGACCTAATTATACCTCCTCCCTCTATGCATGCTTTCATCTATCTCTCTGTGACTTTTTTCTAGCCATAGTTAAGAAGCATATAGGGTATAAACTATAGCTAGAGAATTAATGTCTAGTTCAACATGGTTCATTTTGCACATTTTATAACACTGAGGCGAAGGACTTGCCCTAGTTCACACAACTAAATAGAATTGAAAATGAAACCAGACTCTTAAACTCTAGTTCACTGTTTCTAATTGTAAAATTTAGAAGAAAAGCAGATAAGTAGTCATCAAACTCATGCATTGGCAAACTGAAGACACCTTTGCCAAATGCGGCTCCAGTCAGGTCTACTTTGCTCTGGGATTGAGGCTCATCCCTGCCTCAACAGCCCTATGCTCTGTGCCACAGGCTGATGCTTTCTCCTCCACCTGGGACCAGAGTACTTACCAGCGCGGCACAGTGGGGGGCAGAGTCTGAAGTCCAAAAGCATTTAGGAGCTTGGAAAATGTTTTAATTTTTTCTCATATCAGAAAAAAAGGGAAATTTCAGGGGCACCCAATATCTACTATATCTTGCCTGAAACCAAATAAAATAAAATATCGAGCCATTTAAAGTTCTAGAAATATGCCGTGGTTGGTGTGGCTCAGAGGATTGAGCACTGGCCTGTGAACCACAGGGTCACTGGTCCGATTCCCAGTCAGGGCATATGCCTGGGTTGCGGGCCAGGTACCCAGTAAGGAGTGCACAAGAAGCAACCACACAATGATGTTTCTCTCCCCCTCTCTCTCCTTACATTCTCCTCTGCCTAAAAATAAAATAAAATCTTAAAAAATAAAGTTATAGAAATATACATTTTGATACTGATATTATTATGGTGAAGAAATCGACAAAGGCAAAAGAGTCTGGGTATAAGGAAGTCAAAAGTAGCCCTGACTTGAATCCAGAGTATGATTCACATGCCCTGCTTAATATTCCATTCTGGGGTTTTATCTGAGACCATTAGAGCTAAAGATTTCCCCCACTCCAGGACTTTGCAATTTCTAATTTGGAGAATTCTGTTCCACTCTGTACTAGATGTCTGTGCTATAGACAAGCTGTGCAATCTTAAGATAATGATTTTTGCTTTCTCAAAATCAAAGAGAGACTCAGCATAATTGACCTCAAATAAATATTTGTCCCCCAGGGAAGAGGATAACTACCCTGAGATCTTCTAAGCAGGTTGAAAGGAGTAGCTGCCCACACTAAGTGGCCACAATTCCAACCAGAGGCAAAGAAAGGGGGAGCTTGGGGGATGTTTTCTCACCTCACAAGAGTTTATAATAAACAGTTTGGACGTAACAAAAAGTATCACAGTTTCAATCAAGAAAACAGGACTGACAGTATACAGAGATACTGGTGAAACTCGGGCTGTTTCATGATGAGCCTCTTTTCAAGGGCCCTGCTGTTCTCCATTTCTTCAGCACTACTTCCTCTTTTTTCCATCTAGTTTTAAGAAGTCCTTGGATTCTTGCTCATTCTTTCTCTCTCTCTCTCTCTCCGTCTGGCAACCTTGCATAGTCAGGTCTCCTTTGCTTTCTTTACTTTCCCAGTATGTCTCCTGACATCTCCCCAAGTCTCTGTGAAGTTTGTTTTAATCCTCTGCAATCCTCTCGTAGGTATGCATGATTTCCACAAAGCTTTTGGAATATTAACAACTACTTCGGGGTCCTCTTGCTACCTCTCTGGCTCATCAGGAAGACAGAATTCCCAGTTAGAAAACATTCATGTATTCTAACCTCCACATTTTGTAAATGACGGGACTGAGACTGAGATGGGTTATTTGTCTCCCTTGAACTTTCAGTTTGGTCACACATAAAATTTAATTAAAGACAGTAAGAATGAAGTTATGGCCACCACAGGATTAAACATATTATCTCCAGAGAAATTCTTGTGGGTAGACCGAGAGCTTGGGAAAGTCTATGATTTGTTAACAAGAATTGCTACCCTCTTGCAGGTGGGGTAGTGCTGGGTGGGGGAGGGAGTGTGGGAGTTAGTTCCTATGCATTGTGTTATATTCAAATATTTCAACTGGGTTTTTCTGATGATGTCATCTCTATCCATTTGAAGGGGTTAACATTCTCCAGGCATATCCCCAAAATAAAAATCCACTTTTAATTTTGACATTTTGTGAAGGTAATTTATGTGAATTTATGTGTGCAGCCTTTCCTGAGTCTCTGTGCGAACACTTACGGGATGTGCGGTGGATAAACAACAATACTCTAACACCTCAAAACTCTCTGACAAGCCCTCCTTTGTGCCAGTTGAGATAAGAAAATTGGCAAACAATTCATCAAAATTTCACATTTTGTACATTAGTGATAACAAGCCAGCAGGGCTGCTCTGTGTCTAGGAGAAAGTAAAATTGATGGAGGGCCTTTTCCCTCCCAGCTTCTCCCCTCTCAGCAGGGCCCTGTGTTCTGATGTTAGTGCTTCAGTGCTGCAAGGGGTGGGGTGAGACTATAGGGCAAGGATAAATAAATGTGGGTCCCCACTCCTGCACTTAGTGGGTCACCCTGGGCAAGGGGCTTCCCTTCTCTGCACTGCAGGGTCCTCATCTACAAAATGAAGGGCCAGGCTTTATGGTTAGCAAATTATACTCCTAGAAATGGCTAACTCATTTTAATCAATAGAGATCCATTTATCTGTTTCTGGACATCTTCTGAAGCTTTCATGGAGAGCAGGGGTGAAATATATTGACATTTGAAAGCTGTTGGACTAAATTATTCCAAAGTTTTCTTCCAACGCAATCATTCCATTAGGTTTGATTAATTTTTCTCCAGTGCCCAGAGTATTCTAGATCTAAGCCTGTAGAGGTTGCTCATATAGGGTTTCAGGCTGCTCATATTGGGTTTCCTCATTTCGTCTTCATTATGCGACTCCTACTGACCCAATGGTTCCCTTGTGATTCAAAGGCTGTGGGGTCAGAGAAAGAGAATTGTGATAGTAGTCACAAATCTGAGCATCCATTGTGAAGATTCTGCAGTGTTTGGCTCCTGACTTTTTGCTAACACAGTGAAAATCCACCTTGATCAGAGCCACTAGGGGCATCAATAACAGTGCACTGAGCACCTCACCCAGGTGAGGCCAGGGCCAGAGATATGCTAGAGCTCCAAACTATACTTGCACGGAAGAAGGGAATAAATTAGAGGTTAGCTGAACTCCTCACACATGATATTAATTTTTAGAGTAGTTTTCCTAAAAATCTATATGAAAAAAGAATTAATAAAGACAAGAATATTGACTAGAGAATCTTGTGAGTCTACAAGTCCCTGGTGACTCCCTGAGATCAAATTTCTTACCCAATTCCATGAACATTTCTACTGCTCACTCTGTCGGGGTTATAACAACCCTTGAGTCCATGACTCTTGTAGCTTTGTCATGCTGGTCTATAATCAGCATTTGCTTTCCTGTGTTTACTCTGGGCCAGGAGTAACTCTGGATCAGATACTGTGCCACATTCATGTTTACAGCCAGTACTTGGCATGGGCATGGCACAGAGTAGGCACTCAGGACAAGTTCTCAGACAAACAAAGGGATGCCCTGCTCATCCCTCTGTCAGGTCTGAGATCTGAAGGGCAAGGTTCATGTCTGATCCTTTGTTGTTTGCACATTACCTCATACCTCAGACATGAGTGCTCAATAAATGCTTACGGACTGAGTAATGAAGTTCTGTGTGAGGTGTGAATGGAAACATCTTCTGTACGCACACACACTTACACTAACACAGACACACACACAACTGTTGAAGTGCGTAGTCCTGTAGAGGCAATGGAAGCGAGCAGATAATTGCAGACCCACGTGACAGAGACATGGTAGGAGAGAACATGCAGAAAACACAGTGGAAACAGAAGATGAGAGTAACAGGGTGGAGAGGGGGCATTGAGAGTGTGGAGATGAAGAGGTATGGAGAAAGGTGCCTCAAATCTGAGGGCGTGTTAGAGGACGGGCGAGGCATTCCAGGTGAAGGTGTGAGACATGAAAAAGAGGGCGCGTTCCGAAGCTGAAGGTAATGTGGTGTGTGTCACTGAGATGTCTCCTGCCCACCTCCAGTCCCATCCCTTAAAGAGCTGGTATCAGTTACTTAAACCTCTGCTCTGTAAGAGGATGAAGGTGAAATCCTCCTCACACCTCCTCTGCATTCCCTTTTGTCTTCTGTCACCCTCCATCCCTGCTGGGACAGTTCCTTCACAGTCAGTCCAAACACGGAGGCTGGGCTCACACCGTAAGGATTGCCTAATTGCCTCAAGACTATCATAAGATCAACAACTTCTTTAATATTCCAGAGATATCATGCAGAGGTGAGTCACACTGTGTGTAGTCCAACTTTGCACCACCCTTTTCTCTCTCTTTTCCAGGGTAACAAACTCTTTTTTGTGACTTTGTTTAGTATTTGAAATAATATCAATTTCATCCACATATCCAAGTATCTCAGGTTCTGTCCTTCAACCTCCAAAATAAGTGTAGTCTCCCCCAGGATAATTCCTGGAGGTAGCTATTAATATAACCTTGTACCAGGATGTTCGAGTCAGGAGAGAGCTGGCTGGAGATGTATCTAAAAAGTACAACAGAAGAAAGCCAACCTGTAAGGCCGGCATCAGTGTGGTGAGTCATCTCAGGCAGCAGCACAAGTGTCCTACTTGCAATTGGCAGGAAGCAGACAAAAAAGTGGTGGCACTTGGAGGAGGAGATGAATTAACATTAAATCACCAACCTCTCACTACCCTCCAAGGAAAGAAAGAGAGAGAGAGAGAGAGAGAGAGAGAGAGAGAGAGAGAGAGAGAGGAAGGGGCAAGGGAAGGGAAGGGAAGGGAAGGGAAGGGAAGGGAAGGGAAGGGAA
>CM052539.1:149037160-149177416 GCA_028533065.1 Trachops cirrhosus
ACCAACCCAGGCCAACAATGCTGACTGCAGCTGTTACCGTTCTTCTGTCTCCAAAGTAAACTGGATCCCTGGGTTTCAATCTGCTGATTCAGAGACTAGGTGGTGACAATACTTAGACATTAGAGCAAGCCTCTTTCCCAGGTATGGAGACAGCCCACGCGAGTGCGTGGATTCTGTCCAGCAGGGATTACTGCCTACCTACTGAGCACTAGTCCCGGTGCCAGGGAGGAGCACCAGCACACATTCCGCAACCAGACGTTCCTGCCCAGGAGCCTTGTTTCAGGAAGTCACACCACAGCCTGGGTTTCCTGGTAGGCCAACTGTGATTCCTCACGTACAGATTTCATGAAATTTAGGGAAAGACATTCATCCAAATGCTGATAACAGTATCCCCCTCCAAAAAATAAAAATAAAAACTGCAACCTTTATTATTTTAATGAAATTTTTATTATAAACATTTTTATTAAAGTATAACATGCACTCAGAAATCATAAACGTGCCAACCAGTGAAGTATCATAAAATAAACACACCCAAGCAACCATCACATAGGTCCAGAAATACCATGTACTGGCATCCTGACAGGATTATTTTCCTCAAAGTGAATATTCAGTTGGTTTCACAGGATAGGATCAGAGAGTGCTGCCAGGCATTTTGGATATCATCTAACTCAACGCTCTCACATTACAAATAAGAAACCAGATGTTCAGATGGGAGCAGAGGAATGCCTTACCTCAGGTCACAAAGCAAGTCTGATGAAGGCCCAGAGTTTTAGGCTTCTCTCTCCTGTCCTTATTGCCTCAAATTCCTCTGAAGGCTCAGCTAGCCTGTGGAGCAAGAGACACCAGCTCTGCATGTGGACGTCCTTCTCCAGGAGTCTGAGGTTAGCTCTCTCCAGTCTCCATACAACAGGGCTGCAAGGAGCTGTCCCGAAGACACAGCCCTGAAGCTCACACAAACCTCACTTTCCCTCTGGATAGTGGTATCAACATATGTTTTTCAAATCCCCCTTCTTCTATTTCCATTATCTGACTGGTCATTTTGACTTGTGGCCTGTAAGACAACTGTCCCCTCTTCTAAAGAAGTCATCCCTTGGATGGTAAGTGACGGCTGACTGTCACCTGAGGAACTATAGAGAAAACTAGAGAAATTCAGTTCAGAAGTGAGAAAATGTGGAGGACACTGATTACTCTTTTCAGATATTTCAAGTTTTCCAGAAGGAAAGGGAACATTTATTCCATTTGATTTTAGAAAGCATAAGGGGATGGTTGGATGTCTTGTTTTTCATGACCAAGCTTCTCAAAAAATGATCCACCCTTGCTGTTTCAACTTAATTTTATCTCATTCACACCTTAGTCCACAGAACTCTTCTTTTTAGTGCCAGCATATCTATGAAATATTCTCAAAAAAGCTCATGGGACTGAATCCAATGGATACTTTCCATTCTTCATCTTCCTTGATCTCTTTGGCACTGTGGATAGCTGACATCATCCTTCTTGAAATTTTTGTTTCCTTATTTTCCTCAGAATTGCAGACTCCTAATTTTCTACTTCTGTGTTCCTGGCTTAGATTTTCCTTCATGGAGACTCTCTGTTTCTCACAGGCTGATGTTTATTGGAGCACAATAATGCTTTCATTAAGCAATCTCTTTTATTCATATTGTTGAACAATTATCTATAGATCTGTGACTCCCATGTCCTATTCCCAGCCACATGCCTCTCCCAAGCCACAAATTCACTTGCACAACTAACTACTAGACATGCTATCTTTTTTACTTACCACATTTACTTCTAGCTCATCATATCCAAAGATGAACTTACCATCTTCTTACCTCCCCCATGAACTTGCTTCACTTTTTATTACAATTTCAAGGTTCCCAGCTAGAGACCTGCCTGATTCCCTCTTCTTGCCTAATACCAAAAAATCAGGTACCTAGTCCTACAGCTTTTAGGTCCTTAATATCTACTTGAGTCTCTACTTTGCTCCACTCTTATTGCCACAGTTTTAGCTCATCTCTTGAGGGTCATTATAAAGACCTTATAACTGGTTTGTTTCCAATATTCCTCTCTTTAATTTATGCACACACAACAGAAACACTAATATTCTTAAAATATAAATTGGATCACATCACTGATCACTTAACTTTCAATAGATCCCCAGTGCACTCTAAATAAAATCTGAACTCCTGAGAATGGGAGGCAAGCCCTTCCTGGTATGAATTCCTACTAACCTGGGAAGGTTCATGTCTCGCCTTCTTTTCTCTCCCTTTTCTTCTCCCACCTATATTTCAGCAATACTACTATACCTTTAGTTCCAAAAATCCACCATGCATCTCATTTCCTGTACCTGATAACTCCCAGTGTCCTTCTCTCAGCTTAGAAAGCAGCTAGAGGCTTCCCTGACCAACTTTGTCTCATGAGTTACTTGGCTTCCACTCTTTCTCCTTGTAGATGATGCTTATCCTTACGGCAGTACTTATCATACTACCATATTTTGCTATGTATAATGTGCTCCCTTGTATAATACACACCTATGTTTTGGACCCAAATTTTCAGGAAAATATCTTTCATTTTAATTCAATTTTTAATGTATTTATATTTAGAAACAAAATTGATTATTGTGTGGATATTGTTATTGCTTTCCAGTGTTGCACTTTTAATGAATAAGCATAAATAAAAGAACTTAAAACATTTATATAGATACAGAATTAGTACTACCCATGTATAATGTCCATCCTTGTTGGGAACTGCCCTGCCTCATTTCAGAAGCTGTAACCCCTCTTGGCTAAGGCTGAGTGAGCAACCTTCAGATCATAAACCACAAAGGAGACAAAGCTTATCTCCCTGGCAGGGGTGCTGCCCCTGCCCCTTTTACTTCACCCTGCCTGGCCCCCAATGCATGATCAGTTAGCCAATGATGCGTAAGAGCCTCAAGGAAGGGGTCACCTAAGACAGGCATGATCACAGGTGGCCCCCAGGGAAGGACTTGGGGGGCTATAGCAAAAGGGGGTGATGGACCCTTGCCCCTTGGCTTTGACATAGCCTGAGTCCTCATTCCATCTGTGAGAAGTCTCCTAATCTCTTGGCTGCCTTACTTCCCCTGCCTGACTTAAGCCTGAAATAATGACAGAGGGTGGTGCTACCCTGTGCTGGAAAGGGCAGGTTCCCTAGGCAATCAGGCCTAAGACAGAATACATAAAATCCTGTGAAACCTGCTTTGCTAAGAATGCTCTCAATTTTCTGACAAGGGTCCAAGCAGGATATGAGTTTGTTTCCCAAAGTTTTGTAGCCCTTTAGCTAACAGACCCTGATTCAGAATAAGCACTCATAGTTCTTGGTATCTACTATTTGATCTTTACTGTCTGACATTGATTAATGAGCTTTACCTGTATTCCTGTGCAAAATGAACCCAATAAAATCCCATTGAGGAAAACGGTCTTGGCCCTTCTCCTTTGAGAGATTGGCCACCTTTCCTCCCCAAGCAGATCATTGTCTTGGTAGACTTATTCCCATCTGTGGCAGCCAGGGGGCCCTGCAGGCTAACCTCCCCGCCCCCCCACCCCGCCAACCAATTCCTTATTTCTCCCTCAAAAATTTGGGCAAAAATGTGCACATTATACATGGCAAAATGTGGTATATTGCAGGTACCTGTTAGCTTGCCTTAACTGTCATGTTCTTTTGACTAGCACATAAGATCTGGTGTTAGAGACAGAGTTTTGTTTACTGTGGTATCCTTAGCACCAAGTATAGCACATAGAAAGCATGCATTAGATAGATGATAAATGATAGATAGATGATAGATAGGTAGATAGATAGATAGATAGATAGATAGATAGATAGACAGACAGACAGACAGCTAGAGCTGGACAAATGGATCAGCAATAAATATCTTCACTCCATAGAATACTCATAACAGAAAATGCAAAGGAGATACAGCCTAGAGAATCTTTCTCCTCAAAAGTGATGGATCCAGATCTGAGAAGAGAAGATTTGAAACTCTTTCTTCTAAACCAGGCTTCAAATTCAGCAGTTTCCACAGCTTAACATGAATGGCAATTTAAAAATGTATTTGTTCTATGAGATCAAGACACCATGATCTTTTATCACACAGTTCTTTAGTCACTGCCTTTGACTGGTCTCTGTGAGTAGATTGCGAGCTCTGCGCGGGAAGTAACCATGCCCTCATTTGTCCCCTCGGATGCCCATAGAATACTTAACCCTTTGTAAAACACAGTGAAATCAGTCACAGCATTGCCACAGAAGGTGTCTGCACTACTAGTGGCAGGCAGAACAAGGAGAAACTCACTTCTGCCTGACATTACCCGGAGGAGTAAGTGACAAATATGAGAGCCTTTGAGAAAGAGCAGGTCTAGGAATCAAGGGAACAGAAGAGAGAGGCTTTTCCTGAAACCAAAGAGAAATATTCAGTAGCAGGCTCTTACAAGGCATGAAACAAGACCAGAAAAGGGAGCCAATAATTTCAAAAACAGATATGCATACTTTTCACCTTACTGGTCACCATAACTGAAGGGCAATTTGTGTTTTAATAATGAAATAAACATTGAGCTCCTAAAATGATGAATGTTAAACAAGACACTAAATTGGGCAAAATACCTAGATAGGAGAAAGTGTTAGGATAATATCATTCCAATGCAACTTTGACCAATTTCCACTCCACCTAGGCAAGAATGTTGACACCTGGAATTCGGCCTGCTATACAAGATGCTAAGAGGATTTAAATAAGTCCAGAGAGTTCTACCCAGGGAGAGAGAAAGGCAAGAGAGCTAGAGCAAAGGAATATTTCTCATGAAAATAATGGAGACCAAAGTATAACTATGGAGAAATAAAAGCAGTTCTTTTCTAAGAGTGACATTCACATTCATCTGAGGTGATTTAAGAAAAGTGGAGAGTTCAGATTACCAAAGAATGAAAACTTTAAAAAAAGTTTATATTAGCTTACAAAGGTTGTTAGATAAGAATGACAGATGAGGGACAATAGCATCTATAACAAAAGGCCTTTTCTTTTTCTGTATTTCAGTAAGGAAACAAAACAAGAAAATTAGTGTCTAAGAAAATAGCATATGTACATGTAAGTGTATAAATCACACCAGAATATTAAAGTAAGGATAAATGCATATTTACTTATGTGTGACTCATTGCAATTACTGTTAAAGCAACGAGCAACATTAGCTAGAGTAGATAGTATATACACTAAGAAAAATTTTAAAAATGCTACCTGTGATATGTGAACGTGTATATCAATGCTGGCTTCCTGGGGGAGGGGTAATGTTTGATTAGTAAATGTACAGTTTGACTCATAAAGCAAACAAGTGAGGAGTAGATGTATGGGCCAGAGAAAGATCAATCACAACAGTCATCAGGTGTGGTCAGTAATGCCATCTTCATATGCAATATTAAGTGTACATACATATGTTGCAATAATACATGTCAAATTCTCTATCTGTGAAAATAGGCATGTTGGTGCCTGCCCTGCTTATTCCTTAAGATTTTGTGAAGATCAAATGAAAAGGTTGTGAAAGTACTTTGTAAATGATGGAGTGCTTTGATCCTGTATCTTTTGAAGAGCCTTTAGTGTATTATCATAGTAGGAGAAGTAGGCGATAAAATACTATTAGAGCAGAGGTTCTTAGCAGTCGCTGAAAGATACCAACGGGAAAGTGCCCCTGCCCAAAGCTTTTAGGAAGGCTCTTTCCAGTCTTTTTTTTTATTATTATTATTTATTTTAATCATTATTCAAGTACAGTTTCTATCCTTTACTCCCATTCCAGCTCTTTCCAGTCTTGATGAGGTCAGAACTACTAGGAAGATGTGGGTGGTGGTAGTGAGGAGAAGCAATGTGTCTAGACAAGGGATATGTCAAATCTTCCCAGGAGGCAATTGTTCCACTTTGCCCAGGGGGCCAGACAGAAACTGAAGTCCACAGGGCCAAAATGTGATGCTGCCCAAGTCACCTGCACACACACTTCCTGTGTCAATTCCTGCCTCTAGAGTATCCCTTCAGAATATAAAAGCAGTGAAAGGACATCTGTGGCTTACATAATATGTCCTATTTGTGAATGGAGACATTCAAGTGAAGGGGTAAATCTGACCATTCCTTAGAGCTTCTTTTTGGGATGTGTCACCAAACACAGGTTAGCCCACAGCATTATTGTTTGGCAGTATCTCCGCATCAAAGAACTTCAACTGTGACAATCCATGGTGTTTAAACAGATCACTGAAATGTTGACATGTCTCCCAAATATATTTTCTGCTGTCTTTCCTTCTCAATGTGCTGGGGCCATGCTATACTATCCAGCACTATTCCTAGTTAATATTAATCCACCTAAATAGACAATGTCAGCCTCCAAATGCCAGTAATGTTTGACTATGGAGCATCTGTAATTTTTCCACCCAAGCACAAACAGTAAATAAACTTTTTAGAAAATGCTGCAGAGAGTCACTGAAACCAACACTCCTGTTGGGAGTGACTGAATGTAGAAACTTCAGTGCAGGAGGGACCTTACTAACCCTAGTTCAATATCATCTCCAGTATAGGTATCTCTCAGATTGTTACTTTGGTTCACTAATAATGTTACCCATCTATAGATTTAAGTTTCATGATAGAGTGGGATTAACCAGTACATCATTAGAAGCTGTGTTGGTATATTTTAACACATGAAATTAAGAGCTCATTTAAAATAAGTGATATTGCTAGCTATCTTTTTAATTCATCATCTTCTAGTAGCAAATCCAAGTGCATCTCTTATGCTAATGCCCTTTTAAAAATAGCAGTATATACTATTGGGTTGGCCAAAAAGTCCATTTAGTTTTTTCCATAAAATAAAAGACACATTTTTCATTTTCATCAATAACTTTATTGATTTGGATATTTTGAGTATGTGAGCTGTCTCCCTCTATTGGCTTCTAGTGGGTAGAGGCCATGGGTGCTCGTAAACATCTTCCACTGCATAAGACAGCCCCACAGCAAATAATTATTTGACCAAAATGTCAATAGTACCAAGAAATTTCACAAACCACTTTTGACATGTTCAATCAGTCACAGCACCCTCTCCATATACTGCACAAATCATTTTTGGGGTTTCAGTTGCATTTTTACCTTTCTTGAAATAATAAAACAGAATACACTGAAAATGTTGCATAATTTTCTTCCATCTTTGATATTAAAATGGATGCACACAAATTCACCAATTTTTAAAAGTTTTTTAATGCACACTGATATGACATCTGTCACAATACAGTCTAACAGAATTATTTTGAATGAAGCTAAAGACTATTAAGCACTACGAGAGCTATTGTATGGAAAAAACTAAATGAACTTTTTGGCCAGCCCAATGCTTCTTAAAAATATATTTATAATACATAAACTACCTAAGTGTATTTCAGATAGAATATTATGTAGCCATTACAATTAACACTGTACAAATATAATAGAAAGACACCCAAGGTGTGTGTATGTGTGCATGATAGCATGATCTTAGTTTTTATAAAAAATAAAATACGGATATGTATACTAGAAAAGTTACAGGGATAGACACCAAAATGTTAGCAGTTGTTTTTCTTTTTGTGGGGGGAGGGGGAGGTGAAGGGTTAAGAGGTAATAGGATCATAGTGTTTTTTCCTAATTATATTTGCTAATTTTTTATAATAAAAATATTATAAAGATGATAAAATGAGGAAATAAAGTATTACTTCTATTTATACCATTTGAAAACTTAGTTTTTTTTAAGCACTCACATTTTCATTGTAGATTTCCCACACTCCAGCATCCATCCTCAAGGAAAAAATAAATAAATTTTGTTCCATACAGAAAATATACCAATATTTGGCCTTCAGAAATTCTCTAAAAATTAGAGTCAGAAAAAGACTAGAATTTGCACCCAGATGGAGACAGTTTCCTGTACATGGATAGTTGGGCTATTGGACAATGACTTTTATCTGCCCACTAATATGCAAAGGCTACATCCAAAAAACAAAATCAAAAGATGCTTTGAGAAATTGAAAAAGATAGTGCCTCTTGAGTAAGTTTTATCACAAGAAATTATGATACTGATATATAAGTCAAGAAGTTATAAATTTATTATGTAAATTACATAAGAAAAAAGCTATAGGAAATACTTGTCTTAGAGAAAAAAGTCCAACACACTTCCAATGAATAGATCCTCTGAGAACAAAGCCCTAGTTAAAGACAGACTGGACAGAGTGGGTAATTTGACAGAAGTTCTAGTTTTCCTCTCAAAAGTTCATAGCAAATGATATTCTTACTTTTGATTTAAACACAAAGTTATGAGTGATGTATCAAGATCACTCACCTACAAATCAAAGGCACAAATGGTTGGAGAATTAGACCAAGCCTTCCACAAGATAATGGACAAGGAAAAGTAATGATATAAATTGATCCATTTTATGTAATCAATTCCTGTATCAGGAATTAGACTGACACAGTAGAGAAACATCTGGAGTCAGAGAGACCTGGGCTTTGAGCCAGACTCCATGAGTCACCCGCTGCCTCAAGTTGGTAGCAATGTAGAAGTCCTTAGCTTTGGTTTTCTCAGATGTGTAGTAGATCCAGTATTTACCTTGCAGGATGGTATAAAAATTAGAGGAGCTAATGAATCTAAAGGACCATAAAAATACCTACAATATAGTAGAATTTCAAAACACAATTTTAAAGGTTAGAGAAGAAAGAAAGTTAGAGGGTTTAATATCAACTTAATCTATATTATAGGAACTTACATAATTAGGAATAGAGTATGATAACTAGTGGTAGTGGGGAAGGCCTTGAAGTAGCTGGAATCAGGAAATTAGGTTGAGAGGTAAGTCATTTCTTTTCTTTGGGCATTGTTTTTTGTTTGTTTGTTTGTTTGTTTGTTTGTTTTACACGGTCCAGGAGTGTACTGAACTGCTTGATTCCCCGAGTTCTCCTATAGCTCTACCAGTCTACGACTCCACATGGGCCTGGTCTGGAGCCCCTATCCTAATTCAAGGTGGAGAGCTAGGAGACCACTTACAATGCAAGTCAAATACCAAAAACAACAAGCTGGAATATATTCATTTTAGTTATTTTTATCCCAATTTAAATAAGTTTTCCAGTCTTTGGTTATATGTACTTGTATATTTAAAAATTACATCTTTAAGAGCAGCAAGCATAATAAATCAATTAGAAGAACAAGGTATTAGTTTGACTCTGTTTTTGAATTCAACAAACAAAAAAACAAGCAGTAGGAACTTCTTTTCTGTTACCAGCTGTTCCCACCAACCAATGAGAGCTGCACTTCAGAGAGGACTGACCAACCCAGCTAGACCTGTGGTTTCGTCCAGCTAGACCTGTCCATGCAAAGTAAAATTCTCCCTCCTATACAAACCAACATAACATTGTGGATTGTGGCTTCTTCTCCAGCCTCTGAAAGGACCCCGTTGTAGCTTCCCAGATTCCTTCACTCATGAAAGCTACCATTTAGAGTTCATCTCACCTAGAATGAATAGTTCTGTCTTTGTTAATTGACTGTGCAACTATAATTCAAAGATGAATCAAAAAATAGATCTTCTTGGATGGAGTTTAGAGCCTAGTAGAGGGTATAATAACTTAAACATCAATCCTAAATTAGAGATATTAAACTTAAAGGTACTTATTGTACCACACTGTGTGTACATAGCCATTATAGATTATAATGCAATGCCTAAAAATCATGTTTTTGAAGACAATTAAGTAGCAAATAACACTAAATGAAAAAACAAGATCTGAAGTGACACATACCCAATGGTTTTATTTTCAAAACCTAAAGTACATATAAATAAGCAAATAAAAATACTAGAAATTAACATGTTAAAGTGTTAAAAGAAGACCTGTAAGTGGAACCTGACCAACAAAACAAACAAGTAAGAAAAATAGAACTAGAGACATAGAAATAAAGAACAAACTGACAGTGACCTGAGGGGAGGGGGAAGGGGGATAATGGAGAAAAGAAGGGGAAGGGTCGTCAAGGAACATATAGGACCCATGGACAAAGACAGTGGGGGGGTAGGATTGAATGTGGGAGGTAGGGCTGGGTAGGGTAGAGGAGAGTAATGGGGGGATAATGGGGACAACTGTAATTGAACAACAATAAAAAAAAGAAAAAGAAAAAAGTTCATCTCTGAGACAGGGAGGTTGTAAAATATGTCAGAAAATAATTCTGTAGACAAATATTAATTGACTTGAAAAAGATATGTTATTATGAAGTAGAAATGATTATAAAATACTTTATTAAAAAACACCCACATATGCACTGGAGGCAAATGTACCAAAATGTTATGATTATCTCTGAATGACTGGCTTATGGATGACTTTTACTTTTTTTACATTTAAAAATTTTTTCCAATGTTTTTTGCATTGAACATATGTTATACTTATGATTGAGAGAAAAATTGTTACGATAATGTTTTTAAAAAGGATACCAAGTGAGTATCAGTCATAGGCCTTGGGGTACGGGTGTAAGAATAAAAATCTAAGACCCCAGCCAGCACTAGTGAGTAAAGAGATGATTGTATAAGAAACTTTATCAAAGGTAATGAATGCCATCACAAGGAGTTTGGAAGGGCTCCATCCTAGTCAGAGATCACTACACTTGTGGACCATGGAAATACTTGATTTTCAATTCCACCTAATTGCTCAGTCCTCCCCGCTTAAGGAAGCTCTTGTTAGCCACCAAAACTCGCTTGATCCAGAAGGACCTCCTCAATAAGATGAAACATTACATGCAACATAAGTAGGAGCCCTGTCCCTGCAGGCGTGCTATAAACAATCCCAAGTCAGAAACCATCCTCTGTGCTGCTTTGCCTTTCACTCCCACTGCCAGCGCTGAGTGTTCTGAACAGAACAGATGCTTAATAAATGTTTATGATGTATACCACATATGTTACAACAGAAGGACAAGGGGAGGGGAGCAAGGGAACCTGGAGGTAACTAGCCTCGTACTGCCAACCACTGGCTATATGGCCTTGATGACAATGGGACAGTGAGGTTTTTGTGACTTGATAATGAGAAAAACTGATAACACAGACAAAGAACTACCTTGACAGATGTTCATTTATAGGGATTGATGCTAATGATTATTTGGACACCTTTAACTTGGCTAATTATGTTGTAGGCCATACATTAAAAGCAAAAGAAGGAAAAGAACTCTTCGCTAACCAGTCAGCCAGTCAGAGGACAAATACCATATGATTTCCCTCATAGCTGGAATCTAACAAAGAAATCTGAACTAATAAGGAAAATTAGAGACAGACTCATAGAGAGCAGGCTGACAGGTCTGGGTGGTGGGGAGCGGTGAGGTGGAGGGATCAAGCAAAAACAAAAGAACGTCATGGAGATGAACAACGTGTGGCGAGACTGTGGTGGGAGGTGGAGGCGGAAGAGGTTATAAGGGGGATAACTGGCAATGGAAAAAATACAGTAAAAAGTGAACAATTTAAAAATTAAATTTAATTTTAAAAAATCTACCATGCAGAGAAAATGAAAGTAAATAATTTTGATGTATATTCTTTCAGACTCCTATATTTATCTGTAGATAATATCATTTTTCTACTTAAAAAATGGAGTTGTGCTGTAAATATTATTTCAAAAGCTTCTTTTCACACTTACATTGCGGACTGGTACTGACAGCGGAGGCGAGCGCTCACTCGGAACTCACAGTGTGCCGAACACCTGGCTGTAACCGTATTGGCTAATTTCCAGGTCACCACATCCCTAGGGTCCAGGTATTATAACTAGTCTCATTTTACAGATCAGGATACCGAAATTTAGAAAAGTTGAAAAATTTGCTCAGGGTCATACAACTTGTAAGTGATAAGAGCTCTACCTTCATCAAAGGTCTCTCGGACCTCGAGTCTGTTTCTGCCACCGCGCTACATCGCACAGTAAATAATCTCCTACAACAGCGTATAGTGGTGTGTAGGATTCCATTAAACACTCACTCATATTTATTTAACTCAGCCCTTATTGTTAGTTATTCACACTGCTTCCTTTTTACATTGCTTTTATAATGACTATGCACTGAAGATCCTTGTGGGGCAAATTTTTCATCATCCTTATTTTTTGCCTCAGTACAAATTCCTAGAAATGCAAATACTGGGTCAAAAAGTTTGTAAATGTACAGCTCTTGGTACAGGTGGTCAGATCAGTATACATGGCCCTCCCAGGAACGCTGTAGCAATTTAAGTCTCAGTAGAAAACAAGGACCATACATATGTGAAACCTAAAAAGTCAAAACAAACAAAAAAGCAAGCTCATAGATACAGAGAACAGAATGGTGGTTGCCAGAGGCAGGAGATGAGGGGTGGGAAAATGGATTAAAGGAGTCTAAAGGTGCAAATTTCCAGTGATAAAATAAGTCACAGAATGAAATTTACAGCATGATGATCATAGTTAATAATACTGTATTACATACATATTTAAAACTTGGTAAGAGAGTAGCTCCTAAAAGTTGTCATTGCACAAAAAAAATAAAATTTGTAGCTATGTGTAGTGGGTGTCGACTAGACTTATTGTGGTGTATTGTGGTGATCATTTTACAATATAAACAAATATGAAATCATTATATCATGCACCACCAAAAAATATGCCCATAGTTTTACTTTCTGCAGTTTAGTTACCATAGTCAACCACAATCCAAAAATAGAAATAGAAAATTGCAGAAATCAACAATGCATAAATTTTAAATTGCACGCATTCTGAGTAGTGTGATGAAACGTGCTGTCCTGCTCTGTCCTGCCCAGGACATGAATCATCCCTCTGTGCAGGGAGTACTCAATAATAGCTCCAGAGCCATCCACAGAACACTTATTACAGAATATTGTTATAAATGTTTTATTTTATTATCAGTTATTATTATTAATATTATCCTTAATCTCTTACTGTGCCTAATTTATAAATTAAACTTTATAGATTTTTTGTTTAGGAAAAACATATATTAGATAGGAAGGTAGATAGATAGATAGATAGATAGATAGATAGATTTCAGATATTCCCTGGGTACCTGGGGGTCTTAGAATGTCTTCCCCCTAGATAAGGAGAGAATATAATATGTCACTTATACCTCAATTGAAAAAATGAAAAAATATATAAAGCTCTTTTTCCTTCAGGTCAGAAGAGGGGTTTATAACTTTAAAACATTACAGTTAATGGTTTAAATGAGTGAAATACTTGTTTTTATTTGTAATTTTTTTTGGTTGTGAGATTGAAAGTTAGGGTGCATATGAATGTTTGACAATTTATTAGTTTCATGTTCTTTGTCTTATGGATTCATGAGTTCCTCATTATTAAACACATCAACAATTAAACCAATGTTTATGATATCAACAGCCATTAATGATTATACTGATACTAATGAAGATTGCCTACAGGGTGAGTAATGATGGTATGAAATCTTCAAAATGGACACACCCATTACACAAGCTTACATACCCCTGACTGTAGAGCACAATGAACCATACCATTTGGCTTCTACAGTTACACATATTGTTTGCCTGTTTCATTAATTCTGCATCTAAGATTACCTTGAACTTGGGTACTCCAGTTCTGTTCCTGTGGTACAGATTAACTTTCCATGTTACAAAATGAAAATGCTCAATTTAACTCATTAATTTAAACACATTTGGGGGAAATCTCTGTGTCAAGTGCTGTGCTAGGGGAAGGAGAGGGGTGGAGAGTAGATGAAAACAAGCAAATACAATCTCTTCCCTTAAGAAGTACATTGTCTGTGAAAGAATCAGTCCTGAAAATAGATAATTACAAGAAGGCAGGATAAAGCCCTAGATACGAATCTGTACAAAGTGATATAGGAGCATTATATTGGCACTGTAGGGTCACACTGAGCTGTCTGGATACAGAGGTATCTAAAAACTCTTGCCCAAAACCAAACACTAAACAGATACCATATAACCCACTGCTGAAAGACAATGGTTATATTGATATTTAACTCCAGGAGCTGCCTTTTGATAGTGGCAATGATGGAAAAGAACAGCTGCCCCTTTGCGGGGTGGTGAGCGGGGGGGCGGTGACAAATCTTGTACAATTTATTCTGAAAATATTGTCCGGGGATAAATCAAATAATATGTATTTCAATATAATAATACATATTTCAATGTACCCCTGCTTAAAAAATCACAAAGCCCCAATTGAGAACAAGGCAGGTTTGAAAACCAAGAAATGTAGGTTTGGAGCTCCATGTAGATAGAAAGAACTTGAACAGAAAGAAGCAGGCAGCAGTAAGGATAGACACAAATTCACCACTAGGGGAAGAGATTAATGTGCAACTCAGTCTGAGATTACAGGCAGAACAAATTGCATTCCCATCCTCCAGCATGCAGAGGTTCAACCTAAACACCCGTGTTGAGCATACTTGGAAGACTCTTTCCAAATACTGCAAATTTTCCCTGATGCAAAAAGCTGAGTTCTAATTTCCTCCCAGGGCCCCAGACCCTCTTCACCTGGTATGCTAGCACTTGTGGCTCGGGAGACGTTGCTGGGAACTGTGAATCTTCTGGGGTTTGTGAAAGTTCCTTAAACAATGACCAAGTGAAAGTTTTATAGAGCTTTATAGAGAGTTCTAAAGCTGTAAAACTCATCTGTCTAGTACAAGCAGTGGCAGCGAAGAGAGAAATGAACATGACATTTAAAACCCAGGTTTGAGTTCCATCTGTTATTAATATGTTCTGTGGTTTGGGGAAGATAACTTCAAACATTTGAGCCTTATTTTCCTTCCCTGACAAAAAAATAAAAAGACCATAACCCCAGACCAGGACAACTTCACAGTTGTAGAAAAGATAAATAAAATGCTCATCTATGTGAATTAACCAAGTTACAATTTCTACAAAAGTATATTTCTATCATTTTTTTCTTCCAGCTTGTGACCATCTCTCTAGGTCCCTTCACAAATTAGGTCCTTAGAAAGAATATGTACGGTCGCCGGTTCCAATTCCTCTTCTCCCGTTCTCACTCAAACCTGTGCCAGCCATTTGCAGTGCGTTCAGATCTCTGACAACATGTCATTCTACCTCTGGGAAGCACCTGGGCTGTCTGACCACCCTCTCCTCCTTCTAAGATTTCTTCACTTTGCTGCCAGAACACACCATGCTCACCTGGAGTTCGCCTACCACCCTGGCTCTCCTCCTCCATCTCCTCTTGCAGTTCCTTTGGAACCAGGGAGAGTTAGAAGGTTGTGCGAGGGGTAGGTATGGCCTGATAAAGGGGTGCATTGTTTATTTAAAAAATGTGAATGGAAAATGCTTTTCATTGTACCATGTGCTGAGGATTTTAAGCAATCTCAGTGATAAAAGCCTCCTCTCTGCTGGCATGGACCAACCCCACTCTGTGCTGCCTCCTCCGGTACACTGTTAACTAGATTCTCCTCACCTCCCTAACCCAACACCTTATAGCTCCTCAGGTCAGCCACTAAACCACTTATGTTTTCTGTCCATAATAACTCCTCTGATGATCTAATTTAATTTCATTGCTATAAATATCATGTCTATTGATGACTCTCACGTTTTCTCTTCAGCTCAGATAGCCTCACTGAATCCCGTTTTCATGTACTGACTCACTACTGGACATCTCCAACTTAACCTGTCACAAAGTAGGTTCCTACTGTTCCTTCAAAACCTGTTTCTCTCATGGCCTTCTCCATTTCAGATAAACGCCACTCCTTTCTACTAGCTGCTCAGAAAAAAAATCTTGGAATCATTCTTGGCCGCTTCCTGTCTTCCCCATTCACTTCATCATTAACCACAGATCCAATCTTGTCGTCACCTCCACCGCTGCCTGCTTGTCCAAGCTTCCACATCACTCATCTGGTCAACAGCAATAACTCCCTACTGAATCTCCCTCCCTCTGCCTGCCCTCACTCCACACCACTCTCATCTATTCTCAACACACAAACAGAGGGATCCCTTTGAAATGTAAGTCAGACCACCCTATTTGTAAATGGTTCCCATTTTACTCAAGGTGAAAGTCAAAGTTTTTACTATGTCTTTCAGAGTCCTTCATTATTGCTGCCCCCACCCTCTTCATCATCATTTTTCTAACTTCATTTTCAAAGGTTTTCCCACTCAATTCAATCTAAGCCTTATGCTTTGAAGGTGCCAAGAAGCCACGCTCCGAACCTCAGCACCTCTGCAGTAGCTGTTGCAGCTGCCTGGAGTACTGTTTGTCCAGTTATCTACGTGGCTCACTCCCTGGTACCGTTAGGGTCTTTACTCAAACGACAATTCATTCCTCTCTAAGCCCCTTCTCTAAAATTTCAACGTTCCAAGACTTCCTATCCCCTTTCCTGTTCTATTTTTCTCTATATCTCATGTCTCACATTTTTGACTGATTAGTTTTGCTCATCTCCCATTTGTCTCATTAAAAATGTAAACTGCTTGAGGGCAAAAATCATTTCTTTTTGTTCAATGATGCTGTTTTTCCAAACTTCAGAACACAGTTAATGAATAGTTGTGAATGAATGAGACTGGAAAAGATATGTGTATTGAATAGATGTGAAATAGTTTTAAATGAATGAATCTTGTTCACACGCCTCATTTTACTCTGTGGCATATCACCACTGATACATACTTCCCTTGAGATATGGGTACAATTCCAAACCAATATCACACACAACTTTGTGCACAAAAATGAGAAAAGGTGGTTAGTTACACAAATACCTTGGGGCACATGTATAAACATCCTGTGTGTGTATGTGACTGGTGCAGCCCTTCAGTAGGCCAGAACATTCCTTTCTACCCATGAGGAATTCTGTAAATGACAGTGGAGCATTCACACATACTTGTGGAATTCTCCAGCCAGGTTTATTATGGAAGAGTCTAGGGCCAGGACATTCAAGGACCCTCTATACCTATTTGGTAAGGGGTGACTGCTTCACAGACCAAAGGAAAAAGCTTAACAACTGAACATAACCCTCTACATCCCACAAATTAGGAATTTATACAACATCACATTTCTAACAAAAAAACGGACTTTAATTTTAAAAAGTACATAACAATATTTTACCCAAAATATTTCTTACATTTGCTCAATGTACTTTTAAAATATTTTTATCTATCTTTCTAATTTAATTATATATTACCAACTTATTGCTCTCACTAAGCATCTGATATTGTCCACTATGTTTAAAAGTGGTCAATTTGGTTTTCTTCCCTCTTAATTCTTCTGAAACACTTAAGGCTGAACTAAGTGAATAATACTACACAGATTTTCTGTCACTACCAAATTATGGGCTTGGATAGTCATGAGCTTGGAAGAAACATTTGGTCAATATTGTAATGCTCTCCAGCTCACAATGCTGTGCCTGATCAGTCAACACCCAGGATCTACTGCTGACCAAATTGCCAGCTCAGTCCCCACTCAGGCCCACTGGCCCAATAAACAGTCAGAGAATTCTTTTCATCCCTCAAGTACACATCAGACAGTATTGACTTTTGAGTTTGCTTAAATCCTCTGTTCCTGGAAGTTCATCTCCTCTCTTCCTGTTCAAAGCCCAGGTCAAATGCCGTTTCCTCCTGACAGCCATCTCTGATGGCAACTGACTTAGTTGCCATGAATATATCCTTACTCAGTAAAACCAACAATAGTTGAATTTTTTTTCTTTAGGATTTATCATATTTTGTCCTGTGTTGTAGTTATTTGTATACATATTTTCAGTACTAGTAAGCCCCTCTGGGGAAGGGTCATTGCTTTTCATACTTAAATCCCCAGGCTTAGGGCAGTGTGCACCATAGGTAATCAAGAGGTGATTATTTTGTTAGTGAATAAATTTATTTGGCCAGTTTTCAGGATTTGAGCAATTTGTTCTGAATTCAGGGCATTGTGATGCTATCCATGTGTTATCGTGCACCACCATTTCTTATTTTATGTCACTGATCTCTTTAGTAAAAAGTGCTACCTTGTTCTTCCCAAGTTCCCTTTTTTTTTCTCTTGGTAGGTGTCTAGAGATTATGCTGAAGCTATGTCAGCTTAATTAATACTTTACCTTCAAGTCACTGAGACTCAGTACCTGGCTTAATATCCTGAATAGGTATCAAGGCCAATGACGTATCCTGCTGAAGTCATCATTTCTCCTCCTACCCCTTAAATAATGAGAGCTTTAGGCCAAATAATTCATTTCATCTCCTCCTGGGTTCCCTTGATCTGCGACCTGGTGCAGCATTATATAGACCTAGGTTTCCCTTATAAGAGAATGGTTTGAACACTTAAAATACCAGAAGAGATCAGTATTGACAAACTCAAATACCTAGTGGTTTAAATCTGGTCACATGGGAACTGTGGAAAATTGGGGAATACTTGCTCCATCTAGAGGGAGCACATGCTGCCCAGATCTAGCCAATGTGCTTTCCATGTGGGAATGTGGATTGACTATTACCAGATCTCATCTTCCTGAAAAGTAAGATAATTGAGTTTTATAAAGAAATTTCCTGGATGTTAAATATTTACAACTAGCTCAATTTTATTTACCACTGCAGCACAAACAAAACACATTTGCATGCTGGACTCACCTGTGTCTGTTCGTCTGCAGCCCCTGGATTAAAGAAACTCTCAAGGTCAACCATGTCATTAGATTCTACAACTCTGAATAAAAGACCAACTAGCATTATAACTTCTAAAGTAAATGAAACCTCTTTAGAAGGATCTTAGAAGATACAAGGAAAGATCTAGATTGGTTGAATAAAATGAAGACTCATCTGCTTGCTCATCTCCCAACAGTACCCTTAAGGGGCAGTTCCAAAATTTGATTGAAACAAATATTCCACAAGAACCAAGTTAATAAGAAAAGATGCTTTTATGGATACCTCCCCTGCTCTACAGGGTATGATGCTAAGATGCTTAGCATTTCACTAGATACTGAGAACATGTCAAAGTGCCCTAAAACTTTTAATTAAAAGGAATCTTAAAGGCTATTGGGTACAATCCCTAAAACGACACAGCTAATGCTTCTGTTTAAGGATGCCCACACACTCACTCCATGTCATGGACAGTGAGGGAACCAGAGACCTGCATTTGACTTACAGCTCTAAGGATCACTGGCTGGTGGCCTTTTGCACATTATGTCATCTTTCTGGGCTTCAGTTATCTTATTTTGAATAAGATAATTGAGTATGTCATTTCTTCAAGATCATTACAGCTACACAGACACTAAGAATAGTATACAGAAGTCTGCCAAAGATTATGTAGCATTTCAACCCATGGGATAAATATTAGTACTGTCATAACAAACTCAAACACAAACACGTATATACACACAGAGAGAGAAAATATTTCCTCCCACAACTAAAAATGATACAACCTTTCTGAGCATGAAGGAAAAATGATTGCTAAAATTAGCATCTTAAAAAATAAAGGATGCAATCAGTGAAGACGAGATTTTCTTAAAACTTAGAACAATAAGATATAATGATAGCTGTCATAAGAGAGGAAATTATAGGAGTCAATTTGAAGGGATTTGGGGATGTTTTTTCTTCCTGTGGAGATTTGCTTTTCCACAGATCGTAGAAAGACTCTAAAGCTAAATATTTCCCCAGGACTTTTGTGATCTATGCCTCATAACGCTGCTGCTGACATTAGGAGAGTGCCATTTGGCCCAAACAGAAGCCTTCTTACACAGAGAGCCAGGGCACGTTTCAGGCCCCAGGTAGTCATTTTTCTCGCATTTGCATATCACTTCTCAGTTTACAAGGTCCCTTTACATATATATTCTCATCTATTCTCTAAAAATAGCCCTATTGTGTGGATCTTAATCATTATAAAATCTCTTTCAGATAAATTAAAAAACATCCCTCACGACCTGCCTACAAGGAAATAATACACTTTGCCATTTGACAGTACAGGAAGCCTTTCCACTTCTCTTGGCTTTTTGAGATAAGATATGACCTGCTGGGTAGTACAGAGGAGGGAGAGAAAAGGAGGAAGCAAATCTAATCTTAGCACTAGCCTGCTGATCAAACTTGAACAAATCACTCCAATTCACCAAGCCTCAGTTCACTAAACCACTGAGTAGAGAAAATTATACCTATCCTACTGGTTTTATAATGCAGTTAAGATCAAAATCAATATATAGATAAGTATGTCAAGTAATTGAATAGGCTGAGAAATGCTGGTCTACAAACCTCATCAACCCTAGGCAGTGAGGAAGAGTGGACTGTCATATGATCACGGAAAATGATGGGCCTACCTGGAACTGCAAGGTGGTGGTGGAGGTGACCAGAAATGCAGGCAAAAGACAAGCAATCAGCTCATAGAGAGAAACCCTATCTCTTCGTAGAACTGGTGACAAGTCATCTGGCCTTACCTGACTAGGCTGTGGCTGGTCCTCACAGCTCTTCTTTCTCTTCTTGGATGAAGGGGCTCAGACACAGGCAGTGGTCAGTACAGGTGTGGTTGACACAGATGAAGCCAGACAGGAGGGTGCCCTGGTGCTGTCACCGCTCAGCATGAATCTCACCTCACTGAGTGGGCTGAGAGGTAAGTGCTCAGTCACAAAGGGTCAATGAAAGGACTGGGGATGCTTACAGGGTGGAACTCAACCTGTCAGGGACAGCGAACTGGGTTTGTGGGTGGGGCCTTTCTTGTTCTACAGGGACACACCTCTCTCTCCTGTCCTCTCTTTCAAGAAGTCCTGGATGTTACTGCCAGCTTCCTGTTCCATTGAAATCTTTTCATGGTGTGAACAGGAGGAGCCTTCTGTCCATTCCTCCATGGCATGTGTGTGCCCCCAGTTAGCTGTAAGTAAGCTTAAGTCTGAAGCCTAAAGTCCTATTATTAAAAATTTTTGATGATGACTTATTAGATATTTGTGATTTTGAGCATCATTGCCACTTTTGTATCAGAAGTATAGAGGACATGTAGAGTAGTATATCTCGGAGAATAAACACAAACACAACACAAGTACTTAGAATTTCTGGATGGTAATCCTATTAAAGTGTTTGCCTCGTGATATTGTTTTCCATTTAACTGTATGTCTCTTTCACTAGACTGTGAGCCCTCTGAAGGTAATGACTGCATCATATTCTCCCATATAGTCCCCAAGAATATTATCATGTAATAAGTACTAAATAAACACATATTGAATTAATGATGATCAATTAATATCTATTTAAGGAATCCTGATTTGCCACTTAATGGCTTTGCACCCTATGGCAAGTCATATTTTTATGTTCTGAGCTGATATATGTTTTTAAGATTTTATCTACTTATTTTTAGAAAAAGGGGAAGGGTATTTATTTATTTTTAGAGAGAGAGGAAGGGAAGGAGAAAGAGAAGGACAAGAACATTGGTATGATTTGTTACCTCTCACATGCCCCCAACTGGGAACCTGGCCCACAATCCAGGCATGTGTCCTGACTGGGAATCAAACCAACAACCTTTTGGTTTGCAGGCCCATGCTCAATCCACTAAACCACACCATCCAGGGCCTGAGCTGATGATATTTTTGGTTATATATAAATTGCAGGTATCATTTCTCCTTCAGATGTTGAATTTGAAAGGAAACATATGAAAATGAACCCAGAATAACACTGACATAGCAACAATTGCTACAAAATGTAATTGAAACTTAATGAATTGATGTGAAAACTCAAATAAGAGTTTTCTGTATATAAGAGAGCCAGTATGAAGTATACACTGTGAAAAGACATCACATGCCCACCTGTCTTACATACCTCCACAACGTCTAGGACATCAGTTTATGCTTTCATTCAGCAGGTTGTTGACTGAGCAACTATCTTGGCCATTCTCAGTTTTCAAAATAGATGAGGATAGACAAAAATTAATGAAACATAGTCACAGGCATAGATGGATTTCTGGAAGAAAGAAGAGGACAGAAAACAAAGTGCTGTATATGTATGATTAAATTTGTGTATGTTCCTTCCTAAATATTCTATTCCATTTAGCAGATTCTGGCCAAGTCAGATTGTATTTGTTTGATGACTGAAGAAACTGGGGTGTACTAGGACGCTATTCTGTCTGGACTCCATGCTTTCATTTTCTTCTTTTAAAAAGAAACCTAACAGACACTCACCCCTCAAAAATAGGTTAGGCACAGTTTTGGGCACATGGAGGTCAGGAAGAGATTTCATAGGAAATAATGTTCAAACTGCCAACTCACCTAAGGCCACCTTAAAAAAGTCCCAGTGAGTAAACAGTCTATTTACATGCCTTCACAATGTCTACGATATAGTCATTTATATTTTATTCAACAATTAACTGAGCAACTAGATTGGCAATTCTCAGTTCTCAGAGGAAACAATAAAGAAAAATGAATTAGACGCCATCTCTGGCACAAGGAGTTCAGGAAGCTGAAGTATGTAGAAAATATAAGTACCAATGAAAGGACTATAACAAGCACTGTGGGAATCCAGAGGAGGGAGCAATCCAGAGAGGATTCACAGAGGAAGATACACCTTTAGATCTGGTCTGTTAAGGAGACTTGTGACCTTAACAGGTAAAGATATGGAGTTACATATAAATGTTAACTGGGAGATGCACTGAACCACTTACTGTTCCCTGATCTAACTGATTTACCTCCTCCTTACTACAGACCTGAGGACAAAAAGGGAGTTTCACATAACTGGTATCTAGGTCACTCCATTTATACACCACAAAACTATAAGGCAATTAGAAGTAATTGCAAGACAAATACTGTTCCCACTCAGCTCCAAGTGTCTTTATGATGGCTCAGGAGGTGGCAAAAATGCGGGGGGAGAGCTGAGAGATGCTGGATCTCAGCCTGGTCTTTTAAGAGTGGGACCAACTGATGCATTGCTGTTTGAAATGTGTTTTTTAAAGGACAAGAGACTCTGTGAAAAGACATCACATGTCCACGTGGCAGCTATCTCATTATCACTGCATCTCCAGCGGCTGCTCAATACCTCTCCCAGCTCATGCTGTGCTCCTGTCACACTGTACCCAAGCAATAAATGGAACAGGGAACAATGTGTCCAGAAAAGACACCAGTGGTAGAAAGAATGTCACACAGAAAACCTGGTCCTGGTCCCTCATCTGCCACTCACTGGAATCAGCAGCTAGTAACTTAGTCTCCTCCAAGCCTCAGTTGCTTCTTCTATGCAGTGGGAATTATAATGCAGACCCCACCCACCTCCTTGAGCTGTTGAAGGAGAAAAAAGATGCTGGAGGAGATATAAGCTTTGTCAACACTAAGTATTTGCATGAATGTACAACGCTGTTATGATGGGACCTATGGTGACATGTGGAATTCACCTCACATCTACTATTACCAGTCTTATCATAGACTGAGTACAGATCTGGCGAGCGACATGCTCAACAGCTGAGGAGCAGAGAAGCACAGAAAAATTTTATTAC
Source organism: Trachops cirrhosus (assembly GCA_028533065.1). NCBI lineage: Eukaryota > Metazoa > Chordata > Mammalia > Chiroptera > Phyllostomidae > Trachops > Trachops cirrhosus. Next base: position 149,060,523 of record CM052539.1, read on the forward strand.
ATAGGTTCCTTGACATTATTCCTCTTGGTGTCTTATCTTTTCTCCACCTTCTATGACAGCCTTTGTAATGTGTTTTGCTTCCCCTTCTACTTCAATCCTACTGTCACTAAGAGAGGATATAGGTGTTACTTATGTGGGTTACAAAACACTGGTTTATGGGACCTCCTCTTCTCCTGACAGTTTTCTGATGGGCACTGAGTGACACCCCAACAATCACACAGCTGGCTCTCGCCCTGGCCCCAGCAGGGCTGCTCCCCTGCCTACATGCCTACGGCAGCATGTGGGCAGGAGAAAGTATGAGCAGGCACAGATCCTCAACAGATCTGAACCAAAACCACCTCCATCCCAGGTTTTTCCCCCTAGAGGGTCATGCAAAGGACTGGTTCATAGGTGTGCATCACTGGGGGTAAATGGGCACTGTCTACAAGAAGCCCACATGTGACTTCCCAGCTCTGCCCCCTCCCCAGGAGGCTTTTGGGAAGAGGATCACAGTGATGATGAAGACACTGGATCTAGTTGTGGAAGCAAACAAGACCCTACAGACCGGTTATCCACTGAGAGCTATATGAATGGAGTTCACAAACTATGTAGCTAGTCCTGTCCTTCTTTTGAGCTCCAAAGGCACACAGCATACATCACTAGATTACACCTTATTGTGATTAGTTTTCTCCCCAGATACCTATCTGTCTATTGTCCTTAAGGTACGGGCCTTGTCTTAAACATTCTTTTAGAATCTAGCACAGTAAAATGTTAACAGAGGTACTCAAGAAATGTTGGATGGATGGATGAATGAACAAGCACACAAAAATATGAATTATTCTGTCTTCCTTTATAGCCCCATCAGGCCTGGCCACTGGAAAGATGCCAAGCAGGAGAAGGAGAAACAATTAGTTTCCCTGTGATTTTGACAGGGGACTAAATTCAGCCCAAAGCATCTTTTTTTTCATCTCTCTATTTACTCTGGACAATCTGTCCCTTATCAGATGAGCTCAAGGCTGGTAGAAATATGCGTATTTTATTTGAAAATATCTTTTTCGTGCAGTTCTGTTTTGCTGCCGAGACATTTGTCTGCTTTGCTGCGTGTTGTATATCAGATAGGACTCAGACAAACTGCTTTGGCTTTCTAAACTGTTTTGTTTTCTACATCCAATTATGATTTATCTCATTTCCCTTCCTGCATCTCACTCTTATCCCCAAGTTCCAGTGCAACCCACAATGACAGAGAACAATTTCATTGTTACTTATCTTCACTGAGGGCTAAAAAAGGCATGGTAGATAAAAGGCTTAAGATTTAGTTCCCACCTGCCACTAACAAGCTGTGTGATCATCTCCTGATCGCCTTTCCTACCTTGGTCTGCTTCTCCTTTGCAAAATACAGTCTGCTTTTGACTGCCACTGAACCTAAGTGCAATAACCTGAAACTCTCAGGGCACCAAGCTTCAATAACATGTGACATTTTCCACATTCAGTGCAGCTGGAGAAGAATTCTCATCATTTTTGGTTTTGGTTCCAGGCAATGGTCTGATGTCTATTGGCCCACTGAAACCCCACCTCACTCCCCCACCCCCAGATCCCCATCCACCCCGACCCAGGATGACTTCATGGGTATGCAATGTGGGTAGTTGCACAGGGTTCTGAATACAGAAAGGCCTCATGCTTGGTTTTGCTTTGCTGTCATCATCTTGAAGTTCTTAGTAATTTTTGAACAAGAAGCCTGCATTTTCATTTTGCACTGGCATTCACACATGATGTAACCTGTCCTGTCCTAGCCCCGCCCCTTGCACCCCCATTTCCCCAAAGCAATAGAGAACTGAGAAGCATTAGGCAAAAGAAAACAATGGTGCAGCTTTGTCAGCCATTAGTGGAGGACTCCCATGGCAGAGCCTTGTCATGAAACTCCCTGCCTTATAAATATAAAATCAAAGAAAGGGCAATGTGAGAGAATATGCAACCTGTCAACAGTCCCCACCCCTATCAACCTTCCCTGTCTTGGGTGGGTTAGAGGCCTGACTCATGCCCAGGGTGTGACTCACTATTCCTGTTAAGCATGGGGTTTGTCCTTGCTCATAGAGCTAAGGAGGAAACGTGGGTAGCCCTGGAGTGGGTGTGGAAGCCACCCAGTCACCACCCCACCTCACAGACCTGAACAGGATCTTCAGGCAGACCTCAGGCAGCCATCACAGTTCACCTGCCTTCATCAGTGAAGCAACCTCTCCAGATCAGAGAATGGCCTGACCCAAGTTCACACAGAGCCAGTGTCCCATGATCCCCGTGGCATTAATTCCCTCGTGGATTTCTTCCCCTTTCAATATAATTAGGGTCCACAAGGAAAGAAACTACTTCTCTGTCACACAGGTAACACAGTCCAACCCCAGGACAGTAACCAGCAGATTCTGATGCTCAATATGTTTTGGTCAAATTAAATTGCAAATGACCCTGATGTTTTAAAACCATAGTATAATGAAATCATCACCATCAGCTCTTTTCTCCTACCCAAAGTTCTTCTTCTAATAGCCTGAGTCATTTTGCATATTTCAGCAGGGAAGACTCAAAGGAGGGAGGCAAACCTTATAAAATTTAAACATGTGAATAAAGAGTGTATCATAAAATATAATACAAATAAGACAAGCTTTTGAAACATTGAAACTCTAAGCAAAGTATGAAGGGCACTAGTTAGAATGAAAGGTAGCACCCATCTGTGCAGGTATAGGGAGCTACTTCTGAGCCCTCATTCACTCACTCCCAGGTGGACTTAGCAAGTAGACGCTTGGGAATGTTTCCCTGTCTGGCCTTTGGCTTTCTCGTCATCCAGGTAAAGAGGTTTGGATGTGCTCAAAGTGAAGTCCCTTCCAGGGCTGGCATTCCATGCTTCTAGCACAAAATTGTTACCATCTTCATATCAGCACCATGACTAAAAGACTGATTTTCAGGGATAGATTATATTTTAGAACCTAAGTTGGCTTGGCAAAATAGTGAAAGCAAGAAAACAATTCAATGAAAAAGATTGAGTTCTGACCATTAGAGCTGACTCAAAGAAGAAGCTGCTGCAGAATTGTTCTGATGTTCTAATTGTTCCAAATAGACAAGGCTATAACTCTGACGTGCTGGGAACATATCAGGGTGGGTAGGTCCCAGATGTCCAAGAAGGGGCACAAAAACAATGAGTTTCCTGCTCCCAGGGGACTCGGTTTAGACTGAACCCCACCCCAAGCACAGTCACTTGGAGTCATTCTGCTCTGTTGGATTGTGTGAAGAATGAAGGGGATGGTGGTCTCTAAGGCCAAGACCACATTACTGAGAGTCTTAAAACACAAAGTCAAGAGTTTGTAATTTACTTTCATTTTTATTATGTACAGGAACTGTGCTTGGTGATTCTATTTTGACATTTGATGGTTCTTCTGAGCTATAACCAGACTACAAACATACAGCTTCAGATAGCTGCCCAGATCACATGGGGAGGGGGTGGTGGGAATATGTATTTTATATATATATATATATATATATATATATATATATATATTCCCACTATATATATATTTCTTTTTTGTCTGTCTTAGTTCCAGACCCAGCCACACGCCGGCTTTTGTTTCTGCAACATGAGGAAGTTTGCACATTGGTAATAGCACTCTGTGACCATCTGCACCAAGGCCTGTCCCACAGTTTGGTCATCCTGACTCTAGTCTCAGCCTGGACCTTTATGACAGGGTGTCCTTTGATGTCCAGGCAGTCCCTGGACCACAGCCTGAGAACCTCTTGTTCAAAATGTGTATTCCCAGACCCCGTTCTTGATTTATTGGACGAGAACCTCTGAGGGTAGGCTCAGGATTCTCCATGTTCAGAAGTCCTACCAGATATCTCTTACAAATATCAAAGTTTGAGAACTGGAGCATCACACTTTCTCAAGCTACTGTCAAAAACGTCCAATATGGAGGAAGCTGTATAAGACCCAGGGGCAGGAGCTTGGAGGATGAATCAGCCCTGCTGGAAGGAGGTCGTGGAGAAACCTGTGTGTCTGGAACATTGGGTGGCAGACCAAATAAAGTATGTGACAAAGTTAGAAGACAAGTAATTTGTACAGAGGTGACCCACAACCTTTTTATTGCCGCCTTGCTCCTGATTGTAGGAGATAAGAGTTCTAGATGAATTCTGGGTTTCAGTAGTTTCCATCCCAAATTCCAATAACTGAATCCCTACACTCTCACTGACTTATACCTACACAAGCAAGGTACTCACTTCATGACAATAACAGTGGGGGGAAAAACATGCAAAGAGACCACTGCCAAAGCTAGCTGCTTTATGTAAAGGTCCACAAAAGGGAAAGCATAAAGGCGTTTAAGAAGAGGAGTTGGCAAAATTCGTCCTCGCTCCCAGGGAGACTCCCTGACAGGCAAAGGACAAGCCCCCACTCCCTAGAGTTTTCTTAAAGCACGTTTGGGACCCAGGTGCTGTGGGAACTGCAGAGGGAACCTGCCACGCAACATGCCATATCCGTTTTCAGAGGGTGTCGACACCCTCCTCCCCACACCTGCTGTTGCCAAATATCACCCTGATTTTTTTCTCCAGCCTCCTGTCTTCATGATGATGATTAAATATTCATAGAATGCTGCGATGCCAGAATACTTTGTGAAATTGCAGATACCTTTTTCTTTTTTTTAAATGGCTGCTTTTCCTTTTCTTTCTGATTATCCCAATTTTGAAAATAAGTAAAAGAAGGACAAATGCCAGTGACACAAAAAGTGGAACCTGAACAAAAAGCTAGCATCCTAAGTTTTTACAGTTGTGTTTCAAGCCCAAACTGTCTGCCACTTTAAGAAGAGTAAAGCACAGAATTTAGAAAACATTCTACGTTTTATTGTTTTACAGCAAAACAATTTTTCATTTTACTGCATTTTACCGTCGACTCTGTATAAAATACAAGTAAATGCATGTATGTATATCTGTTTTATTTACTTATGCTAAAAGAAGTTTACCTTATTTGAAAACAATGTATTTTTAAAAATATTTAGAATCACAGACTATTGGCTAAGAGTTAATAGTCTCATCTTACCAGTTGTTTTCAGAATAAGTTTCAGGGAGCCCTGAGGGTCTCGCAGAGGTGCCTCAGGGCTACCATGTGAGACAAACTAAGCCCAAGAGCACAGAGCTAACAGGCACCGACCCCAGTTCAACCAGAGCACTGCTCCTGCTACCTGGGTACACGTTCAGTGTTCTCATAATATTTAATTTTTAAGAAGTTGGTGAAAGGAGGCCCCAGTAGTACACACAGAAGCCTAATTCCTTAATTTTACATTTTATAGAAAATATAAGACACAGAAAAAAGTGACTGTCCCAAAGTCATATAAAGAGTTTTAGCTTGAGTTCATTGTTTACTTTTTCATTGTACCTTGGTGCCCCATGGAACTCTTATAATTTTAATAAAAAAAAAACAAACTTGTTTATCACCTAGAAATCTTATGGCTTAAGCCTAAAACTGGTAAGTCATTAAAATTCCCGGGACTACTGCCTATGAAATAATCATAAACTGAAGGTAAGATGCAAACATTTTTGCTTCCTGAACAAGTCTGACATTCTTAAAGGTCCCCAGAATAGCTGAATGTTGTCAGTGCTGATCACAGCTCCGTCTTGAATCATAACACAGTTAAGCTGGGTGAGCGCACTCTAAAATTGCATTTAAAATACCTACCAAAGAAAGGTGTCATCAAGCTGAATCAATGCCTCAGTGAGAAGTAGTCGCTCAGAGGAAAAAGTACCAGTAAGAAGTCTATGTTGGATCAACTCATGTCTTAATATTTATTTCTCTCTAATTATTTAATACTAACTGTGTGCCAGGAACTGTTGTAAAATGCCTTACAAATATTAATCATCTAGTCCCCACAATAACCACATGGGGAAGGCACTATATATAATTGTCATTGTACAGGTGGAAAAACTGGGCACAAAGAGCCTGACTCACTTGACAACTATCACAGAGCTGTTCAGCATGACAAGTTTCAAAGATACTCTCCTAGATCACATTTAGCATAAAGAGTATCACATCACTATCAGGATTATTTCACCAAATGCCCCTGAAGTTACTCCAAGACCTTCAAAAAAACAGAACCAGTTAGAATCTGTGCCCATTAATTTCATTATTAATAATCTGATATTACCTAATATTATCACCTTGTACTCTGCCAACACCTTGTTAATGCTTTACATTCATGACAATTCTATGAGGGAGAGATTGCCATTAGACCCATTTTGCAGATAAGAGAGGAGACTCAGCAAGGGATAGAATATGCCAAAAATCACAGGAATTCAAAAGGTGGAGTTGGCGGTCAAAGGTGCATCATGTGTGTTAGCAGAGGTCTTTAACTGACTCCTGGAGATTTGTTTGTTTTGTCCACAATGCTTTACCAGCTTTTTAAACAAGATGCTAAAATCTAGTAATTAAGAGGTTTCAATGAAAAGTCTAGAGTTCGATTTTTCCCTCTTTAGGTAAGTCTTGCCTGCACTTTTCCAACATGCCAGAGTTCCCACCACTCACCATCATTTCACACCCAGTGGCCCAGTTCCTTTATTGACTGGCCTGGCTCCTTGAAGCACCTTAGCTGTTGAGCAAGATACTCTGTGAGTATCTTTTCATGGCAGGTGATCTTGGCAGTAGACTCAGAGTTTTCAAACTTGAGGAATGTGTAGATATCTTTCACAAGATAAAAATAGTGTTGTGAACCTCTGAAATACATCAAAAACTTCTGAGATTTCACAGGGCCCTATTCAAAAATCATTAAGTTAAAATATAATTGAATATTTTAACTGAAAATTATTATTACATATATAGAAATGAGATTTAGATGTCAACTGGTAATTTCTATTGACATTGAAATAAGAAACAAAATTAAAACTTAAATAGCATAATGCCTTCGAAGTTCATCCTGCTATAGCATGTATCAGTACTTCATTGCTTTTAATGGCCAAATAATATTCCACTGTATGGCTAAACCACATTTTGTTTACCCATTCATCTGGCTTTGTGTGCCAAAGGTTGGGGAAGGGAAGAGTAGGGAGTGACTGCTTAACAGTTAGAGGTTTCTTTTGGAGGTGATGAAAAGGTTCTGGAACTAAAGAGTGGTGATGATTGCACAACATGCGACTGTACTTAATAGTGAAAATGTTATTTTTTTAAAGACTTTATTTACTTTATTTTTAGACAGAGGAGAAGGGAAGGAGAAAGAGAGGGAGAGAAACATCAATGTGTGGTTGCCTCTTGCACCCACCCCGCACTGGGGACCTGGCCTGCAACCCAGGCCTGTGCCCTGACTGGGAATAGAACCAGCAATCCCTTGGTTCACAGCCCATGCTCAAGCCACTGAGCTACACCAGCCAGGGCTTAAAAATGATATTTTTATGTTACATGTATTTACCACAAGTAAAAAAAAAACCTTTTGATCACACATGAACCTTCAAAGAAACGGGACTTCAAAGAATCAATAATCAAAGTAAGCTCATTTAGACTGTTTGATAGCCTTACAAGTACTCTGATCTCCTTTAATATGGAAGCCAGCAGCCCTGATACAAATCTTTGGAATCCTGCATGATATTTCCCTTAACATCATCTCTGCAAATTTTCCTACTTGTATCTGATGCTCATTGCAGCCTGGAAGAAGCTGTTTTCACATGATTTTTGAGGCTTTCCTACCTCCATGTCCTTACCCTCCTGTTGACTTAGAATTTGAAATGCTGCCATCCTCTCCCATATCAGCCATTGGAGACTCAGACAATGCCATTATCTGGCCATTGTAGAGCCAGATGCAAACACCACTTCTGATCTAACTTATTGTAACTTCTTTGTCATATTACTTACCCACATGCTCCAAAAAGCTCTCAATGATTCTTCGTTGCAAAGCAAACTGAGTGCAAAATTATTAATCTGTCCTTAAAGACTCTTAACAGTACAGCCTCACCCTTATTCCTCATTATTTCCTTTCACATATCATATACTCCAGTCAAGCTAAACTGTCACCTGCCCCAATATGTCTCACACATTTCTACACCCATGCCCTTTCTCAGAATGTTCCCTCTGCCTGGAGTCCCGCCCATTACTTCCAACTAGAAAGGCTTCAGAGCCCCAAGACTGTATCCCAAACATGCCTTCCCCATGGAGCTTCCTCCAGTTGTTACCCACCTTCCACCACTAAGATGCTGCCTTGACATTGACTCTTCACATCCTTTAACCTTGTTTGCAGTACATGCAGGATCTGTCTTGTAATATAAGTATATTTCTAGGCTGTGTCATTCCCTGACTAATCTCTGCAAGTCCTAACGTTCCTGGCATTTAATAGGTCCTCAGTTAACACTTATTTCATGGAATAAAATGGTGCAAAATAAACAGATAAGAGGTGAAAAAATGGATATTGCATTTAGACGTACTGCCAACCTTTTGGGTCTAGAAAATGGAATATTGTGTCCAGTCATGGCACCTGAAAAAAATAGTTGGTGAGGGCAGGCAAGCAGATGTGGATAATAAAAAAAAATAGGAAGAACTGGCTATTTATTGAGCAGGGGGAAAGATTCCATTAGGCACTTAATATATTTGTATCATTTGGTCCCCACAATATCCATCCACTTAAGGCCGAAGCAAGTTAGGAGAAACATGAGTGAGTAACTTTCACAAAATTGCACAGGTAGTTTGATTCTAAAGCCTATGCACACTGCTTCTATACCAAGAGAAAATTGAGAAAGGCCATGCCTGTTTCCTCCAACCCTAGCCCCATGATGATTTTACACTGATCACCTCAGCAGTGCACTGTTGGTGGGAATGCAAATGGTGCAACCATTGTGGAAAGCAGCATGGAGATACCTCAAAAAATTAAAAATGCCCCCTGGCTGATGTGGCTTGGATTGAGTGCCAGCCTGTGAACCAAAGGGTCACCAGTTGGATTCCCAGTCAGGGCACATGCCTGGGCTGCGGACCAAGTCCCCAGTAAGGGGCACATGAGAGGCAACCACACATTGATGTATCTCACCCTCTTTGTCATCCCCTTCCCCTCTCTCTAAAATAAATAAATAAATAAATCTTAAAAAAAATTAAAAATGTATATGCCTTTCGACCCAGTGATCCCACTTCTGGGAAAATAGCAGAAGGAACCCAAAACACTAATTCAAAAGAATATAAGCACCCCTATGTTCATTGCAGCATTATTTACAATTGCCAAGACAGGGAAGCAACCCAAGTGTCCATCAGTAGATGAGTGGACAAAACAACTATGTGAAATTTACAAAATGGAATACTACTTGTTTGTAAAAAAGAAGAAAATTTTACTCTTTGCAACAGTATAGATGGACCTGGAGAACATTATGCTAAGTGAAATAAGCCAGTCAGAGGAAAACAAATACCATATGATTGCATTCATATGTGGAATCTAATGAACAAACTGATTAACAAAGAAAATGGGGACAGACTTATAGATGGAGAGCAGGATGACAGCTAAGAGGCAGGAGGTTAGGGAGTGGAGTGATTGAGCAAAAAGGAAAAAGGATTCATGGACATGGACAGCAGTGTGATGATTGCAGTGAGGAGGAGGGTAGAAGGGGACTAAATGGTAATGGAAAAATACAATAAAGATTACATTTTAAAAAACAATAATAATAAAAGCTAATGCCTCCTAAATGCCTGCCATGAGCCAGTCAATTAATAGGTACATTACACACATTGTCCCAAATTCTCCCAATCACCCCATGAGATGAGTATTATAAATCTCAAGACAGGGAAGGAAAACGAAGTTCAGAGATTTATCCAAGGTCATGCCACAGTGAAAAGCCAAAACCCAACCTAGATCTCTGTGAGATGCCATTTCAATTATGCCTCACTGCCTCTTCTGTACAGACCCTAGCCATAGGTGGTATATTAAAAAGATTCTCAAAAAAGCACCACCTTGAAATGAATTGCTAGCCTGAATATGAAGAGCACAATAAGAATTTTCCATTTGGTGATCTAAAATTTCATCCCCCAGAGAAGAATATACCTGGCAACAGGGTGGCAGGTGAAGGCGGGGTAGCACCAGCACCCCAGCGTTTCCCCTGAGCCTTTCCCTTTCCCTGGAGTTCCTTTATTTTCATTTCTGTTGCCACCACCAAGCTAAATCTGCACATCTCCCAGGGCTGAGGAGGAGGGGAGAATGAGAGTGGAGTAGTTTGCTTCTTTTCTTCTATGATTAAGATAAACATAATCTTTCTAATTGTTTTCCTTAGCACATCTGAGACAGGGTGATATATTCAAAATGAAATTTACCAAACACTGAGAAAAAACCCTGAATGGAAATAAAGAAAATAACAAGAACACAAAATAGATGACTAATCCCAAGACTTCTAACTAAAGAAGGGCACTGAGCACCAGATTTGATCACACTTCCCCAGCCAAAGGTTATCTTAAACAATTTCCAAGCACCTTTCAGGGGGTCATCTTGACTCCCACGTGAGACCGTCTTCCCACCATGAGAAAGAAATCACCCGGTCAGGTCCCCAGAGTCAACTTGCAGACTGCCTGGGTTCCTTCCACTCAATTCTACTTTAGTTTCAGAAAATTCAACGCATAGGCCATTTACAAAGAGTTGCTAACTGACATCCTTAAGTCCCAGCGAGGTCTGCAGCTGACCTCAGCTCAGGCTAGCAACTCTGCCCACTTCCTCCTGAGCATTCAGTTGCCATCCACCCCCATCTACCCACTCAAACACCAAGAGATGTTCCTTTGAAAGTTGAATTGTAGTATCTATTTTGACATTAAACACAGAGTGTCAATCTCTGAGGAGGCCATACTCTGTACCCCTCCACAATACTCTCCAAGGCTGCAGGCAGGAGAGCCTTGCAGCTCATGACCGCTACGTAACACTCCAGCAAGCATCACCTACCACAAGAGTGTTAACCCAAGGGCTGTGGGTGTGAATATTCAGGATTTGAGTAAAACAGATGTCCTCTTTCTCATTTCCCGTCCCACACTGCACTCTGAAGATCAAGAACAACATACAAGATAATTAAACCACACCAGCCAGTGAATCATTCCTGTCTGGGACGCGTGGCTCTGGGAACGCGTGGCTGACATCGGGTTGTTGGTAGTAGCAGGAACACGTAAATAACAGCGTGGCATTAACAAGCACTGCTGCCTCCCAGTACAGCAGAGCTCTCCAGCTTAGGGACACCCCCCACCTCTCAGAGCCACTGGGCCTCCGGTGAGTTCTAAGAAATCACCAGGACAACAGCTCTAACTCTGCCCTTCTCTCTTCCCAAATTCCCCCTCAAGAATTTTTTCTCACTTTCCCCCAGCTGATCTCTCTCTGTTGCCCTGACACACCATGCCTGCTTCTGCTTCTCTACTTCGGTGTTTTCTGGTGCCTCTGCCTGCAACACCGCCTCCATCCCTTCCCTCACCTGGTGGAATCTTCCAGCTTCCTGAGACCCATTCCTCAGCAAACCTTTTCTAATTCTCAGAATCAGGTCTGCCTTTGCTCATCTCTATTTTAAAAAACTAGAAAGAAACTATTATCTTTTTCAAGTGCATCTCTCAGGTTAATTACCATTTTGAATATTTTTAAAAAGTGTACTATGGTTTAGCATTGACACAAACATGTGTGAGTAGAGAATGACACACACCCAGGGCAACAGGGGGTCAAGGTAGTGTGAGAGGAGCACATTTTTGTCATTATAAGAATAACTGCCAGCTACTTAGAAGGAAATCCTGGAGACAATACACATTATTATCTTAACAGCTTTCACAATAAATCTTTTTAAGAGGAAAATTGCCTTTGTCTAGGGCAAAAGTAAAAAATACCTTGATAAGCTCTTGGGATAGCTAATGTGCTTTTGAGGACAGCTTCAAAGAAGTGAGCAAACATCTGTGGTGAAAATGAGAGTAATTTGGTTTTGTTCCTTAGAAGAGGGAGTGTGAAAAGGAGAAAACCGAGCTGTGAAGTGAGAGGAAAGACACATCCAACAAGATGCAGACACACTGAACTACATAGGAGGAGGTCGCTGGAACTAGATGTTGATGAGAAAGCCGAAAGATATTTTTAAAAAGCTGATGCCTGCTCTTGCCATTCGAAGGTCTTAAAAAGCTAGAGATCTGCTCAGTCTCCCAGAGCCTCAGTTCCCCCAGCTGAATAAAGTGGATGATAATGAAACCTAGTGCACAGGGCAGTCTGGGGGACTGCACAATAAAAATGGGCTTGAAAACCATAGTAATAATTATTATGCCCCATATGGGATGGTTCAAGGGATGCTCCAATGTGGATGGTGAATGACTATGATGCTGACACTCAGTATCTCTTTGATTACATCAGGTTTGGCCAGAGTCTTTGTTTTTTAAATGTGGCCCCAGAGAAACAACGGAGTGATGTAACATTTATAAAGTCTCACAGTAAATAGATAATATTCCTTGAGTGCATTTACTTATTTATTCAAGCCTTTATTAGTCTACATAACATGCATTGCACAATACATGGCACCAGTAATTCAGTCTTTGGTGCCACAAGACAGGTCAGGTTCCCTACAGTCCGAAAGGAGAGAGAACAGCAGAACTTATGAGAGCTCCTGTCACAGAGACGCACTGGGTTTCCACTCGTTAACCCGGCCCAGGTAGGAAGAGGGGAGTGCGGTCACCAAGCAGACCAGCCCTTGCCCCTGGGATGCAGCAATACTGTGTGTGTTTTGTTGTCATGGAACCTTCCTCCCAAAGGAAGAAAAATGCCTACTGTACTTCCTTAACATCTAATCAGTTCCTCCTTTTCTTTTTCTTTCCTTTGCCAAAGACATCATTAGGCAAACCAGAACAGAAGGTGGCCGGAACCTGGCCTGTGTGTCCGCCTCACAGAGCTCCAAGCCAGAAGGAGGGTGCCCCTCACTGAGTTCCTGGCATTTGAGGTTCAGTCTGGAAAGGAAGCATGGCCATCTGCCTTGGACTCTATCAAATGGAGTCTGTCCTCACTGCTCCATCCTGTGGACATGCAAATCATGGACCAATTGGAACAGAAATAAGCTGTCTAATGCAACTTAAACAATGACGGCTCTAGGGTCAAAATATAGGGAAGGGAAGGGAAGATGAGAAAAGTAGCTCAGAGCCTGCTCCTCAGGACCCAAGACATACTGGTGGGCCCTGGGACCCTGTCAGGCTCAACACTCATGCCAGCTTCTTCAGTGAGAACCAGAGAAGCAGGCTCAAGGGGGCTCGTGGAAAGCAATGGTTCAACCACCATCAATTTGTAGGTGAGGAAACTGAGGTTGAAAAAGAGACAGTGACAACACATGAGTAGCAAAGCCAGAGCGAGAATCAGACATTCGATCTCCTGGCTTACGTCTCCTTTCACCACATTAATGCCTGTCCCTGCTGGCTGAGGATAGCCTGAGAAGTGCGGTGGTTTAAGTGACCCCCACCAATGCTCAGTGTAATAAATCTATCCCCCAGCCTGAGAACCTCACCAGCAGACCATCCACAGGCCTCCAGATAATACAGTTTATGTCAAAACAACTTTTATTTCCCGAGTGTTTTCTCAGCTGTGCCTTAAAATAAAATCTATGTGTCTAATCTCATCCAGCTCCGTGCTGCCTGCTGCCATCACGAAACAGTGCCGAAGTGCTGATAGAAAAGGCTTCAGAGGGAGTGTGAAACTCTGCTGGGAATACAGGGAAAGGGTGATGGCAGCACAGAAACCGTCTGACCCGCTGAGCTGCGTGCATCTCCTGTGAGCATCATTCTGACTCAGCCTCTGGGCATAGTAAGAGCAGGAAGGCCATGGCCAGGTCAATATGGTCTCAATGTCACCCCGAGAAGGTCTTCCCTATCACAATAAAGGACACACCAGACCACCAGTTTGCTCCATCACAAACTCTAAAGTTATCCCTGACTCTCTTGCCTCACACTTTGCATCTGATCCATCAGTAAGCCCTGCAGGCTATAACTCCATAACAGAGCCTGTGTTTGTCTCTTACTGCTATCCCAAATCACCGCAAGTGTGGTGGCTTAAAGCAATACCTACTATTTATCGTATAGTTTGGGCAGTCAATTATCTGTGAGGCTGCATTCTGTCTGGAAGCTCAAGGGGAAAACCAGCTGCAATCATTCCTAGGTTCACGGCCCCTTCTTCTATTGTCAGAGCCAGAGTATGGCATCTTCTCTTCTCTCCCTGCTTCTTCTATCATTACATCACTGTCCCTCTTTCTAACTCTGCTGCCTCCCTCTTATACGGACTAGAGTAACCTTCCAATCTTAAGATCTTTCATTGAACCATAACCACACAGTCCCATTTGCCAGAAAGTTCCAGAAGTTAGGACATGAATGGGTTTTTTTGGAGGAGGGAGGATCACTATTCAGCTTACTACAGACTTGGGATGGGGGGAGCTCTGGAGCAGATGTCGCTGGTGCCCCACCCAGCTCCCATTGACCAGCTGGTACACCCACCTTGCAGCCACTGCAGGTGTTGCAGCCAACAGCTTACACACTCAAGTTACTAAGAACTGCCCCGGACTGATGACAGCTCTCTCACTGGAGACACTCGGGACATTACAATGCTCCTCGCTCCTTACATGCAATGACTAACAGACACAGAGGTCAAAAAGCCCAGATCCTCTGCTTCAGGTTGGGACAACTCCCCAGTATAAATTATACTCTAGACTTCCCCTGAATCAGAACAAGACTAGATGTCATCTGTGATTACACTGTTGGCCAGTCCTTCCTTCCCTATCCTGTGATCCTCATTCCTTTGGAGATCTTTTTTTCTGAAGAGCATGCCCTCAATAAACCATGTGTACCCAAATCCTTTTCATGTTCTACTCCTAGGGAATCCGAATGAAGACAGATCTCGACAGATACCAGATGGTGAGAAATAAAATATTTATTTAAAACCACACTAGCCAATGCCTGGCACATAAATGCTCCACAAGTGGTAATGATGATAATTGCAAAAGTCTGGCAATGACAAACTCACTCAGCACTCTATCTCCGAAAAATAAAAACATTTTCCTATGGCTGAAGTTCTTTTCCATATTGCTTCCATTCTCTCCTCTAGAGTGATCTGAGAATGCCTGATACCCTCTCATAAGATAGCCGTGCAGATAACAGAAAACAGCAATCCTCTTAGGGTTGCTCATTACCAAACACAACATTACCCGTAGAGCAGGCATAACTGTCCCACCATCACACACCCCTCGGTAAAGGAGACTGCCCATGCACGGCCTTCGCTGGGGCATGGGATTCCCTCCAGCTTAGAAGTAGACCCTGCCTCTGGCCAAAGGTTTTTGGACCAGGAAGTATGCATGGCACAAGGGTTGCTAAAGTATAGGCTGTTTAGAAGCTATGGCATCACTTAAAGGAAAAATCTACAACACCAGGGAGTTATGGTAATTAACCACAGCCATCAGAATAGTCTCTCCAGATTTTATAACGTGGAGTAAATGGTGCGTCCTGGCAGCGTGAAGAGGAAGTTAGAGCTTCGAAGAAGAGCAGAAACTGACTGGAGGAGCCTCATGAGCTGCCCTGAAGGTGAAGCATGGGCTCATGTGGTCATGCGCTCTGGCCTGCGGTCCCCAGAGCAGATCCAAGTTCATCTGTTGAATTTAAACCACCTTCCCGCCCCAGGAGCTGTGAGGCCTGATGGGTAAGGTTTTCCTGACATTAAAAATGCACTGCAAAAGTAATTATTGATCCTGTTCTGTGAGTCAGGTCCCAAGCCAAGCATGGAAGGTTTCTGTCCTTCAGAAGTTTACAATTTAACGCATGGAAACCAACAGTTACAAATAAATGAGGTAAGTGAGCCCTAGACATCCATACAAAGTATGTAAAGACACTCCTGCCTCGATGCTCTTTGTCAAAGCCAGTAGGCTGTTACATTTTCATTTTCTCTAATAAAACATAGAACAGCCCCAACCCATTCATTCTAAAGTGTGATATTCACTCAGTTAGTGTTTATTGAACTTGGCATTGGGAACATAAAAGGACACTGGTCTGTGTGGCCTCAGGAAAATAGCAATTAACCTAAGTAATGCAGGCAAGCTTCGATGCTGCAGTAGTTGTTCAGCCATGTGGAAAACACTATGTACATAATCAAGTGCTGGGGCAGGTCTTTCTGTGAAGGCCTCCAAGAAAAGGTGGGGGCGCATGTTGAAAAGCAGATGTCAGCTGCCAGATGGCAAGAAGGAAGCAGTTCTGGACACAGGCTTGAAGCAGAGAGGTTTGTGTAGAAAAGTGAGAGTTAGTTGACCCCATCGTGCTGAGAGTAGGCAAGACAGTAGGAAAGACAAAGAGCATGGAAGGGATTGGAGGAAATGCCTTTGAGTGGGCGGAATTTGTGTCCTGCATCTGAAAGTGTGGATTGAGAAGGGCAGGAAGATAACCACGTTGGTGGAACAAACAGCCTTTGCCATCAGGGACCGGTCACTGAAATTGCCCTCCCTGGGGAAGTTGCCATATTGAGGCAATTCTTCTTCACAGAACAGAAAGGCCAACAGATCTTGATAATTCAGAAACTCATCAGAAGACTTCCAAATACTTTCCCAGAATGAAGTTCTTGAAAGGAAAGCAGTAATTTTCATGCCATTCGGAAGAGTCAGAGCTCTTTCTCAGAACTCCGTCATAGATGATCTGCGGGTTGAGGATGGCACGTATGTTGTAGATGCTGAATGTACATGCACATTCTGGGAGACAGACAAGTGATGCTTTACAAACTCTGCAGAGATAAATGGGCTCTAGTCACCTCTCTGCATACGCTCTCAAGCAATATAAAACTGGAGACCTGGGCCCAGGTGATATAGGTTGTGTGTTTAAGAAAGTTAATTCACCCATAAAATGGGGGTTACCATAAAATGGGGTCTCCAGAACAGTAAGCTGCTCTAGCAAAAGCGATAAAAATGATGTCAGTCTGAGTAGACTATATCCTGTATGATTTCAACTATATGACATTTTGAAAAGGCAAAACTATGGAGACAGCATAAAAAGGAGTGGTTGCCAGGGAGTTGGGTGGGGGGATGGATGAATAAATGGAGCACAGAAGATATTTAGGGCAGTGTAAATACTGTGTATGATATTACAGTGATAGACACCTGCTGTTATACATTTGTCCAAACGCACAGTGTGTACAGCACCAAGAGTGAACCGTAATGTCAATGATGGACTTTGGATGACACTGTGTCAATGCAGGTTCATCAGTTGTAACAAATGCACCACTCTGGTGGGGGGTGCTGATGATGGCAGAGGTTATACTTTTGGGGTGGCAGGGAGTATATGGGGAAAGCTCTGTACCTGCTTCTCAACTTTGTTGTGAACCTAAAACTGCTCTAAAAAAATAAATAATATGAAAATGCTTCAAGACCAATCAATTAATTTAAAAGGTAGGAAAAGATCTAGAGCCTAATTTAGGAAAACCCATGCCATAGAAGGATAGGGTGTCCTTGCCCCTAAAACCAGGGCAGGGATGGTCCCATTAGGTAAGGAGTCCTCCACAGCAGCCGCTGTCCATCTGCTTCTGCTGGGCCTTGGACCTTAACCCAAAGCATCCATGTGCACCATGGATGGAGAAGTGGGATGGGAAACAGTTCATCAGGCTCAGGACCTCCACTTCCACTTCAACCAGAATAGCTATGGTTTCACCTGTTTCAATAATGGGTATCTTTGCATAAGAGGTTTCAAATAATGAGAAGGCACAGAATGCAGGCAAGCAAATGTGCAGCCACTTGTCCTTATTACTTTACCATCAAAATCCAATCCCCCTTTTTTCCTACTAATGCATCTTGAGTAGACTTGTTGCTTTGGTCAGACATCCACGGCCCTTCAAGGGCTGGCTGCCACCTTCTCCCAGCTTGTCTATAGCTTCCTTCCCATTTTCCTTAATCACCAACCGGACTGACAATTTATAACCCATACTCGCCCATACTGTACTCTGTGCTCCTGCTCCTGCCTGCTTGGTTAACTACGAGGCATATGTCAACTTTAAAAACAAAATTGCCAGTTGTTTTACCAACAAAATGGGTTCATTTGGAAATAGCAGAGAAGTGCATTTCAGGACAAGCAAGCTATAGTAATGGGGGAAGAATATTTTGGACAAAAGTTCACTGGAGAAGCACAGAGTTTAAGGTTGTGGTGATTTATCATCGACTGCAAACAGTGGTCAGTGTGGTGTTGTTCCTGGGGCAGGGAGAGAACTACCTCCTTTTTCTTAAAAGCAGGAGATGAGATTTCCATGTGATTAATGTCCTCCCTTGTTAAAATAATTCCTATCTCCTTCCTGCTGATTATGCAGACTGCAACCAGTGGCAAGTGTGAGAGGTGTTCCCCTTCAGGGCTTCCCACTCCATTTTAAATGAAGTTTCCTTTATTTATTTTCACACAAGCTTCAAGGACCCCAGAGAGACGTCCTTTGCTTTGGTAACACTTGGCACCTTTTCCTTAAAATGGTGCTTTTTAAGTTATAATTGTTTGTTGACAGGTCCATTTCTTCCATTATACTGGGAGCCCCTTAAGGGCAGAAACCTGCTTTGTTCTTTTGCTACTTTGTTAAACTGGCAGAGAGCCTGGACCCTTCTGAGTGTTGAATGAACTTTTTCATTCAAACAGTAGTGATCAGTACTGCCCACCAGATGGCAGTATGTAGACATTTTTCTTTTACCAATCAGAAGACAGGGGAAGGGTTTATAGCAAGTTGACTTTCATCTCTGTCCTTTCAGACAAACAACCCTCTGCAGACACCAGGACTTTTGACTGGGTAGTAGAATTCCACTGCTGAATCAGAACCTCAAGAAGCTATTCCATTCCTTAGATAATGCTCATTTTCTCAGGTAAACTGAGAAAGGATTGTAGTGTTGTGTGTTATAGGACAAGACAAGGAACTTGGAGCTGAGTTTGATCATCACAGGCACAAGGTGACCATCTTCCAAGACTTACGAAAAACAGACACCAACACCCACTGCTTGCTGCCATCTGTTTAGGTCCCTTAACCTCCTGCCCACCCCCATCTGTCAGACCCACACACCAGGAAAAGTCAGCCAAACATGTCTTCTGAGAACAGCATCTTCCCTGGGGTTCTTTCTCCCACCCCTGTTGAGAGCACTGGGCTAGCCACCCAGTAGACCTAAAGGTGCTCCAAGTTTAGAGACCCTAGCTGCTTTACCTGGGACACTGTGTTCGGCTCTGTCTGGAGCTCCTCAGAAGCAAAGGGCTCCCACATGGAAGATAGCCCCAGTCCCAATGAAAAACAAAGAGAAATATTTCCCAGAGTACTTCCCAGATTTAAAAAGCCCAAAGGCAGAAGGGCCTCACCTTTCCATGTCTTTCATTCTGGTTTCTGTGTGTTTCCCTCCTCACTACAACGTGGAGGGAAGGAACATGCCTCTCGTGCTACTTTGTAATCTCCTGTGTTGTCTCCACCACCACCCACCAGGCAGTAGCTGCTCCAAACTTGTCCTACTCCCACGGACTTCTTTCTCTACTGCTAAAGCAGAAGTTATGATGGCACAACAGGGAAGAAGATTCCAGAGAGTTCAATTTCTTTTAATCAAACAAAGCTCTCAGTTCTAAGGGGATCTACCCTGGAGATGAGACTCACTGACTAACTCTGCCACATCCTGGGCAAAATGGATGGTAGAGTGGTTAAGACACAGACTCTGAAATTGGCAGAACTTAGTCAAACTCTGGTGGTATCACACCCTAACTATGTGACCTTGGGTGAGTTACTTAGCCTCTCTGAATCGTAGCTTCTTCATCTATAAAATAAGGAAAATATATACATAATCTCAGAGAGACATTATACTGATTAAATGAAAAGACATGCACAGTATTTCGCACAGATCCAGTGCGAGTAAAAATAAATGTTAGGAATTACTCTTCATGTTAGCAGACATACCCTGCACACGGCACAGCTCCCTGGAAGTAGTTCTCATTGTTACACTCAGCAGAGTCAGAAACTTCTAAGAGCCCAGAACCTCTTCTTAAAACATACTAGAACCCCTATTTTAAAGAAGATCTGTATTGCTTTCATTTATTTATTCTTTCATTCAGTAGAATTTATTGAGTATATGAGCTGTGGCAAGCTCAGGGAAGGTAATGAAGATGCAAGGATGTATAAATCATGATCTCTGCCTCACGGAGCTCACAGTGCATTGAGGAGACCCACCCACAAGCAATTATAATACAGCAGAATCCGTGCTTTAAAATGGGTACTCACAAGACACAACAGATGCAAAGGGAAGGAACCAGAGCCCTCAACCACCTTACAAGGCATTGCAGGTCCTTCATGATCTATGCCCTCCCTTGCCTCCCTAACAATGTCTACTCCCAGAAATAATTGTCTTTCTGAGAACACAGTTATGGTGGTTCAATGCCTCTTACCTTGACACTAACTGTCCTCTCTAAATGGAATACTCCCCTGTGGGAAAACTTCTCACTAACCTTCCAGGTCTCTGCCTAAGGTGGCAGCTATGAGAAGTCTTTCTCAACTCTCCAAGGAGACTTAGGGGCTCCTTCTCCCCACTGGCTGTGATCTCATTGAAAGTGGGAACCACATACTTTTACTTCGGCCCTGACACTTGACTCAGAGCCCAACCCAAAACTGACATTAGGTAACAGTGACTCACAAATGAAGCCCTGCCTTGACGCACCCCTCTGCCACCAGCATGGTCCAGGAGTCAGTCAGAAAACCAGCTGAGCTCACAGGAGGTGTCTCGTCCCCCAGGTCACGCAGTCCCAGTATAGGACAGCTTGATAGCTACAGAAAGTTTTCTGATATCCTCCCGAAGTTTCCTACCTTTTATCCCCCACCAATTTTGGTCTGGTTTTGCCCTTTAGAACAATGCAGAATGAATGTGTCCATATTCTCTTAAATATAGCAGTTCCTTGTATAAATGAAGACATCAAACATATATGATAGCAATACAAGAGCCTCCTTAGTGTTTTGTTCTCTTAGAACAAAAACAGCTAATTAAGCCATCATTAACACACATTTTAAGTGCCTAACATATGCTGAACACTTCTTAGAAGCTTCGAGTGTCATAAATTTAGTCCTGATACATCTAACACCACCCACATACACATACCTTAAGTTTTTATCTGTCTTATCAAATTGGATTTTGTTCCGTGTTCTTATTAACCCTTTATCATTGGTAGTAACATTGCATCAATTTATTGAAAACCTATGCCAAGCATGATACTAGGCCTTTTTTAATATTCTCATATAGAATAAAAACAAAAGCAACCATACAGCCTCTTTGCACAGGTGATGAGAGCCAATTGTCAGGGAGAATAACCCCTGTTCAATGTTACGTTGTGGATAGAATCAGAGACAAGAGACAAGGTCAGCCCAGCCCTCCTTCAAGGCCAGTTCACCACACCATTTCATCTCTTTGTGCCAGTCTGTGGTGCTTGCTTTTCATTTTAGTTTGGTGTTACCTGCAAATTTGGATGTTTCTTCTTCTAGATAACCATTCAAGTCACAAACAAAAAATACTGACCAGAAAAAAAGGATATTCACCAAGGGAAAAAAAAGGCTTGGATCATCTCCAGAGATCCCTTTAGTTTACACAGAGCCGTGAGCAGACCTTCAGAGCCATTTTTGTTACCCAACTGTGAAACTAAGTGAATGCGACATGATCCTGCTCCCATTTCTCAGTCTTGTGACAATCACATCACAGGAGGCTGTGCTAAGTCCATTGCTAAAATTTCCTCATCCTGCTGATTTGCCAAATTCGTGGCATGATAAGAAAAGGAAATGTGGTGTGTCTAGCCCAACCTGTTGGTGGTGAAGTTGCATTAACTTCTAGGGGTTGGTGCCTTTCTTCAAAATGCCCACAGATCAATTGCGTAATGATCTGTCCCAAAATTTTAGCAAGAACAAAGATAAAACTCATACTGTTTCCTGGCTTCTGTGATAGGCACAAAGTTAACCCCTTTGTTGAAAAAAGAAATGTTTTCTTTTTAATTTTTAAAGATTTTATTAAACTATGGTACATTTACACAATGGAATTCTATGCAGTAGAAAGAAAGAAGGAGCTCCTACCCTTTGCAACAGCATGGATGGAGCTGAAAAGCATTATGCTAAGTGAAATAAGCCAGGCAGTGAAAGACAAATACCATATTATCTCACCATTAACAGGAACCTAAACAACAAAACAAAGAAACAAGCAAAATATAACCAAAGACACTGAGATAGAGAACAGGCTGACAGTGAGCAGAGGGGTGAGGGGAAGGAATTTCAGGGAAAAGGGGAAGGGTTTGCAGGAATAAGTATAAAGGACACATGGACAATAACAAGGGGGGAAGGGGTGGAAATGGGAGGAAGGTAGGGAGGGTTGGGGGGCTTGGCTGGGATGGGGGTAAAAAGCAGAAAACTGTACTTGAACAACAATTAAAATTTTAAAAAATGATAACTAAAAAAATAAAAAAAGAAAGAAACCTCATAGCCACAGACAACAGTATGGTGATCACCAGAGGGAATGCAGGATAGGGCCCAGTATAAGAAGGTAAAGGAGGAATAAATGTTGACAGGAGATTTGGCTTTGGGTGGAAAATAAATGGTACAATATGAAAATGATGTATTACAGAATTGTACATTTGAAGCCTATATAATTTTATTAACCAATATAACCCCAATACATTCAACAAAAATATTTTTTAAAAAAGATTTTATTTATTTTTAGATAGAGAGAAAGGGAGGAAGACAGACAGGGAGAGAAAACCATCAATCAGTTGCCTCTCGCATGCCCCCGATGAAGGCCCAGGCCCACAACCGAGGCATCTGCCCTGACCAGGAATTGAACCAGCGACCTTTTGGTTTGTGGGACGATGCCCAACCAACTGAACCACATCAATCAAGGCAAAAAGAAACTTTTTAGAACCTACCGAACAAAATATGATTAGTTCTCAGGGCTATTGAGAGGCATCCCCACCCTCAGCCCCAGTTACATTATAATGCTGTTTGACAGAAAAACTTTCCACTTCTTTGTTTTGTAGTATGAGACATATCAGTATTTCACGTATCTTTTGTTCTTCATTAACTGTGTATCACCTGGCAGAGTGTTTGGCTAAATATTCCTAACCCTAAATTTAAAGGTTAAAATCTCTTTAAATTGTAGGAACAAATGGTTGCTTATGAGATAATGTGGATCTCAGAAGTCCACTTGCAGGAAAATGCTTTCATGTCACAAGCATATTAAATCTAGGAGGACACAGCTGATGTCTGATAATCTGTGACCCATGCTACTGGGTGTATTCCCAGTGCCAGGAGCATAGTAAGTGCTCAGGAAGTATTTGTTATTGCAAGGGAGGAGAAGATGATCATGAAAATATGTATACCTTTAGGAATGAGAACTCAAGGTCTCACATTCATACTAAACCATGTATGATTGATATGAGAAACTTTTGAGAAAGCAGGTCTGAGCAGAAGACCTCAGGAAAAGTTCCCAAAGATTCCTAGAGGAGGATGGGAAAGCCACAGAAAGAGAAAAGTGAAGAGAAACATGGAAAGGTCAGGGCCTGAGCTGAAGCCTTGGAACAGCCATGATGTGGGAGACAGAGGTCCTAGGTTCAACCCCCGATGTTTCAGCATTAGTTATTTGCCATTAATAACTCTCACACCTTAACAGAACCCCTTTTCCTAAGTGCTGGGACAGAGACAAGAAGTCAGAGCTCACAGAAGTGCTATGAGCATCAAGTGAGGTAAAGAATGGAGAGCACATTGTCCAGTCAGATAACCTGGACCTGAATCTGTGTCAGGGCCAGCTTGAAGGCCTGAATAAGACAGCACATGACAAGACAATATTCAGGGTAGAGTAAGAGACTGCTTCCTCACTGTGGACTCTCCAGCAGCGTTAAACTCTTTCTGACTTAGGAGAAACATTGACCCCCACCAGGTTGAGAAGACAGTGCTTATGCAATATGGGTACAACTGAGAGACAAAGCCATGCAAATATTTATCAGGCTTCAGGTCTATAGTGAGCTAAAACTCATCATACCCTGAGCAGAATTCAGCATCTTTTGCAGAATGCCAGTCATCCCTATTTCTGGTACTGACAGAGCAATACCTCAAGCCACGTGGTCCTGAAATCTGTCTTCACTGTCAACCCTTCTACCACTCTAAGGGCAGGGGAAGGAATGGACTTCATACATATACCTGTCATCCTGAGAAATCTTTAACTATTCTGAGTCCAATGTTCTCATCTGTCAAATGAAGATGATGCCATCTGCCCTAGTTTGTTTCAGCATTTTAAGAGAATCAACTGATTGATGTAAAAGCTTTTTTAAAACTGTAAAATGCTATAACAGAAAAAGACAGTCTTAATAATTGCAATACTATAGAACTAAACCTGAATGACTGCTTTTTTTAACCTGTACATAGAAAATTCAGACAAAAAATAATCTCATATTTAGTAATACCAAAGATATTGGTTCAAAGCATTGTGACTGCCACTTGTTAATTGTTCTACTTGTCTTCTAGCTAAATAGCTTGAATCTATGGAATCTGATGCTGAAAAAATTAAGAAAGCCATTACCACATTAAAGGTGTGAAATTTTTAAGAAATATATTAATGAGGTTGTGGGAAGTGAGCTGACAGTAAAGTAGTTATGGAAGTGTTGGTCTCCCTAATTAAATGGAGCTAATGAGTTTCTCCACCGAGCCTGGGTGCTGAGCTGAATAGTCTAACAAGCCTGGGATTTCTGTAATCTCAACAAGGGATGGCCAACTGGCTGCTGAGAGTATCTGCGTCATGGTGTGATTCATCGTTCACACCTTTAAGTGAAGCCTTTCCGGCAGCAGAACAGAATCTGGTTGCGAGCACATGCGGGGCTGAAGGCAAATCCCCCTGGGAGCTTCAGAAGCTGCCAACTGCTCGTGTCAAAAGAGACGTAAGGAGGTCAGAAATCGAAAAGAAAAAGCCACCACAGATCACAAATCAGAGCTGAGAACAAAGTGGCAAAGAGGAGATGGGATTTAATTTAACCAAAGATAATTAGTTAAGGGTGGGATACAAGATTATGCCCTGCCTTCCTCATAAAGCGTATGAACAACTTGATGTGCTAGATATAAAATTTTAAAAGTAAAAGACAAATTAAAACATCCTCAGTGCTTGCACAGTGTCTCCAGATATAATAAATCCCTTTAATCAATCCCTTGACATAGTTTCTGAAGCCATTTATGATGTGACCCAGCCCCCTCTTCATTTCTAGCCATGTCCTGAACTCTTCACCCACATTCACAACAGGCATGGATGGAGCTTCTCTCCGACCTGGTGTGTCCCCTTGGGCATCCACCCCTCTGAAGATGCTGTTCCTTCTTCTTGGAATGCCTTGTCTTTCCCTCTGGACATAGTCAATTTTCCTCTGTGGGACAAACTAGTCTGTGGAGAACTTCATGGCCTCAACCTTCCTTCCACTCTGTTTCTTTCCATTCTTCAAACTCTCTAAACTCATTCCCTCTTAGGGATCTTTGCACACTCACTTTCCTCCAGCTTGCTCATTCTTATTTCTACTCATCTCTCAGGTCTCCACTTACATACAACTCAGAAAAGCATTCCTTGATACCCCACTCACATCTAAAACAGGACTTCACCTAATTTTTTTTATTGAATCCTGTTTTCTTCCCTCATGACACTTATCACAGTTGTTAAGGAAGTAATGAATAAATGGTAAATTCCATGTGTACTTGTCTAAAGTCCACACCCACAAATACTCAACTGTAACTTTAACAATTATCAAAGGCTATCTGTTCTGCTCTTCATTTAAGATTCCAGCACATACTGGTGCTCAATAAATATTTGTTGAACAAATTCCTTCCTTAAAGTACTCAGAGCACTCTGTGTAATCTTTAAATATTACACTTCTTCCACAGGAAGGCAATTGTTTACTTGCATATTTATTGTCTCTGGATTTTTGAGTGATTCAAGATGGGTTATGTGGTCCCCAGAGCATCCCATAGTGGGTAATACCGTAGATCTCACCACCCTGTATCTTAATTGGCTTCAACCTGTTTGCCAGCATCTTTGTGGCAGGAACAGAGTGTTTGCCTTTACATCCCAGGTACCTAGCACTGCATCTGGCACACAAATAGTTTTTAAGAGAATGAATGAATACAATTTATTTTTCTATTTTGTCCTGATCCTCCAAAGTACTGTTCAGATATTAGAAGAATATTATGTCCCAGCACTTGGGTGTCTCATATACCCTCTGTGCCTGTTTTCTGTTGGGAGCACATCCAATAAAACCTATACAACTTCTCTACAAAAAAAAAAGATGCAGAGGCATAGGCATGAAGGTCCTCCCATTGAATTTAAAGTACATGATTATTGAAAACTATTATTTGTAAATTTTCCAAGACACCTATTTTTTAAGGCTTGATATAATTGAATAAATTGTCTCTCACCACCAGGTAGGATCTGGCTGGTAACCTGTCCCGACTAAACACTGAGCTCCATGCAGCATGGACATGCCCAAGCCACCCCGAGAGGGAGGCCAGGCTAGTAAGTGTCTCACTGGGACTTGAAGGAATAGGAGGTGCTGAACGAGAATAGAGAATGCGTACAGGGTGCAGGTAGCCTCCCCAAATACCTGAGGGGTTACCACCCAGTTAGACTTTTTCTGTGAGTCCCAGGAGAAAGGCTAAAGGTGAGGGTGAGATTTATGTGTAAGATCAGGAAAAATTGCTTAACAGAGTTGTTCAGGAGAGAATGGGCTGCCTTAGGAGGAACTGACATCCCAGACTCTAAGGGGTACAAGACCAGAGCAAGAGAACAATGGTGAATGATGTTGTGTGGGATATTTAAGCATCTGAAAAGGGATGGTGGGGAAGAGGTATTGAATACTAATGGCATGGCTGATTGAGTCAGGTGCTGTGTTTACACACGGAATCCCCCACAATATCCTATAGACATCTCCATTCCACTGATGAAGAATGAGGGCACACACAGCTTCAGAATGTGCCCAAGATCACCAAGCTGAGGATGGCATCAGGATTCAAACCCAGTCTCATCTGACTTCAGAACCTATGCTTTTAGCTGCAGAAACTACTGAACTAATAGCCTGGGGCAATTTAACTATTGAGATATCAAGAAGAAAAACAATAAATGACTCTCAAATGTATCTAAGGGAGCTGGGTCCTTTGCCTTCTGCTTTTCCTTTGTCCTTCTGCACTTGTGAGTACAGAGCACCTCACCAAGTTTCGAGCTTACTGTGTCTCTGTGTATAGGTGAACATAGATCCGACAGAGCTAGTTCATTTCAAGTAACCAAGCATGACTTTGGACAGCTCTTGTCAAGATCCAATAGAAGAGCCAATTCCAAAAATATGTTCCTTTAGTGGTTTTTTAGGGTTCTCTGCTCTGCACGGATTGACAATGTGGTAACAAGAGACATTCTGGAGACTGGATTTAATGCAACCATATGCTAGACAGAATGAGAACCCATATTGCAGCAGACCAGCCGGTACATTTCCATGTTAACAGAAGCTTGATTGCAAATTACATTTAGTCTCAACAGCTCAGTTCACTGCACACAGATGCCATGGGGGACTGTAAAGTTAGCGAGATGTGGGGGAGTACGACTAACATTTTTTTTTAAATCCTTCAGCTGATAGAATGCCAAGGAGCATCAGCGCTGATGCTGAAAAGAAAATGCTGCTATATTTGTTTTGCCAGGAAAGGAAAAATAATCATTGTCGCGAGTTGTTAGTCAAATTATGAATACGAGCTCAGCTGGTAATTGTCTGATAATACAAACAGTGATATTAGGGCTGTCAGATGTTGCATGCGCTGTTTGACAGCTAACATGTACACTCTCTGAACGAGGAGTTGGTTCACTGATTCAAAAAGGTAGGCAGGCAGAAGGGCGGGTGACTGAGGAGAATTTCTCCCAGGATCCTGGTCTCATGTCTAGGACTGAATCTGGGTCAGCTTCCCAGAGTGGGTCAGCAGCTCCCCCATGCAGAGAAGGATTTGCAGAAAAGTGGAAGGAACACAGTATGGGTTTGAGTGGCAGGTCTGTCTCTGACTTGCTGTGCAACCCTGGGTAAGCCATTTAATCCCTCTGGGCATAGGTTTCTCCACTTCTAAAAGTGGGAATGATAATTCTCAACCAGGTCCTCCTCCCAAGAGTATTGTAAAGATCATAGCTAAGAATAGTAAACACTGAGTACTCTAGAAATGTTGGAGCTCTCTACTTGGTTGCATTCCTTTTTTGGTCCCATTTTAAGAGCCCAGCCGAAAAGATTTCTTGTCCATTTACTCATGGCTGGAGCAGAAATTTTCTGTCTTGATACAAGCATCTTTCATCTTCTTTCTTCTCAGGAGTCTGGCTACAGTCACCTCTCACACAGATCTCACCCTGATTCCTTCATCACACATTTTCCCCTTGGGAAGCTAGGAGGCTTTCACCAGGTCTCAGCAGGTATGCACAGCGCTCTTATTGTTTCCACCATCCTGTTGTCCAGACTCCACAAAGTAGAGTAGAGAATGTTCTGCTGAAGAATATATGTTCTCTTCCTACCCTCTGCACCTCAGGACACTTTGCAGTTATATGTGGCCATATGGCTAAGTTCTGGCCAAAGAAATACTAGTAGGAGTGAAGTGCACAACTTTTTAGCCTTACCTTTAAACTATGTGTACATGATCCATCCTCAGTCTCTTTCTCCATCACAAGCTGAATGGCAAAGACTCAAAGACCTATGAGAGGGCAGAGCCCCAGAATGGAAGGAATTTGGGGCCCTCAATGACTATCTGGAGCATAGCCCCCTGCCAAACTGCATTGGGCTATGAAGTGAGTGAGAAATCAAAGTCTACTCTTTTAAGCCTCTGAAGTTAGTCAGTTGGTCCTAAAAATATCTAGCTACCTTAAAAACCAAACAATCACCTATTTTATCTCACTCCACAAAGTTTGTTGTTATCAGAAACACAATCAGTACCTCATCAAACACTCCTGACATGTCATGCACTTTCATACTTCCAAGCTGTAGCTCACATGGTGATTTTTCCCCGCTTCCCACTTTTCTCAACTCTAACTACACTTTTCATTGAGCAAATACCTACCTCAGAGGTCCAGCTCTGAAGCCCCCACCCTGATGGGGTTCATTGTTTTCTCTTTTGGGCTTTCACAAAATGTGTACATGCCTCTTTATTTGATTATAATGGAAATGTGGTTTACATGTCTCCCTCCTCTTGAGCCAGGGTCCCTGTCTCATTCAAACCTTTAATGAATGTCTGAGAAATTGCTGTCTTTGTCTTTTGCCTCTGTTTTCATCCACTGTCTTTGGGATTAGGTGCCCTGGACTATGAAGTGAGTGAGAAATATTTTCCAGTTTAAAGATAGAAAGGCACAGAGGACAAAAGGCACATGTAAATGCCTTTTGAAGTTTAGAAGATCTCTTATTATACAGGTCGGGGGGAAAAATCACAACTTCTTTTCTACCCATCTATCAACCAAAGCCTGCCCTTGATACACACAGAGATGTGAGGAGGGGAGGGTGCTGGCCTGAGAAGGGCTGGCACAACATGTGGGCATGGTGGGTGCCCCGGTGAATGAAGGCCTCCTCCCTCTCCCTGCTCACCCCATTCTTCCTCGCCACCCCACTGGGACCCCTATTGATCATCCTTCAACAGGTAAGGAGCAAAGCTGTGGCCTGTTCACTTCTGAGTCCAGCCCGGCCACTCAATCAGAACTGTTGCTTGAAAAATACAAATGTAGAGTTCTGTTCACAGTGGGACCACCATGCTCACATCACACATCTCTTTGCACAATTTAAGGTATATCTCAAAATATACCTTATCGGTAAAATATATCTCAAATATACATATATCCTTGGGGTGGCCCAGGGTTGCAGTTCAAATGGGAGATAGAGTAGAGAGGTAACTGCTGCCCTAACGAAGAGGGGAGAATTAAGGCAGTGGTGTTAGAAAGGCCTGGAATATTCCTAGGCTGAAAAGAGTTACACATCAGAGAGGAATCTTGTGCTCACTCGTTATAACAAAACAGCTTTTATTGTCTGGCCAAGGTCATTGGAATCCAGAGTTGGATGTGAATTTTCCTGAGAAGTCATTACTTCCTCATGTGTTTTATATTTATTTATAATTCCATCAAGTATGAAAAATGACTTAAGACAGAACTTGTCAAAATAGACAATCCCTGATTTGAACAGATCAAATAATTCATCTCATAAATGGGAGAATGAGAAAAATGATGTGTCTAAGGTAACTAGGCTAAAGGTGATATTCAGTGCCAGCCACATTCCTAGCACGGCCTCCTGAATCATACATAGCTAGAAACACTAAGAATGCTGACCTATAGCAAGAGTGAAAAAGGAGCAGATACATAGAGACAGTGAGGACAAAAGTAGAATCACTTCTTGGATTTCCTGTAGCTCCCCATCTCGTGGTCTAGCTCAGTTCAAGATCTAGCCACTTGCCCTTGGATTCTGACACCCCCATCCTTGGAATAAATTTCCCTTTGTAGCTCAGCCAGCAGGGCTGTCTTCCCTTCATGGGAACCAGGAGTCATAACCAATCCAATTACAAACCAGAAGCTCCTGGAGGGTTCATGTATTTCCATTGCCCCTAACCCAATGTCCTTCACAGATGGAGCACTCAGTAAATGTAAGATGTTGATACTGAAGCTTCAGGAATCTTTTCTAATATCTGCTCTCTAAAAGTGGCTCTCCTTTTCCAGACATCTTCTCCCATAAGGATCTTGTACTATAATTGCCAATACATTTGTCCCATCTTCCTCTCCAATGTTCCCAGCATAACCCCCCAGTGGGTACCATCTAGACCCAGGCAGTGGGGGAGACAAAGGGGCTGGAGACCTCTGTATTAGAACTGTAAGCTTGCATCTAGTTCATCAAGTATGAATCGTAAGTTACTCTATCAATGTTAAAGAAAGTGAAAGAGGACAGACTCACCATTCTTAGACTTGTGACAGAAAGATAAGCCGAATATAGTTCCAGCCCTTAAAATGCTGGACACAAAGACACACATACAGAATATAATAAATGTTTTAATAGATAAAAGTACTCAGTCCCCTAAGAGTTTGGGGGCTCTGCTGGGACTTCGGAGACTAGGAGGCACTGGAATTGGATTGTGAAACCTACGTGGGATTTCCCCAGATGCCAAGAGTCAGGAAGAAGGGTATTCTGAGCAGAGGAAGTAACAAGTGCAGTGACAAAGAGGGGTGGACAGATGTGACAATGATTATGGACTATACTTCATCTGAAATGGCTAGACTAGCATTTCTCAGAAGATGCTCTGGAAACAAATGTTCTATGGTCAATAAGTGTGGAAAAAAACATCCTATATTCCTATTTAGAAATGTAAAATGCATGTGTTCCTGACAGTCAGGAGACTACAAGAACAGTCAGAGAATATGGTGATGAGCCTGAAGGGGGACAGTGGACACAAGTACAAAAGAGAATGCATGTGAGAGGGTTCAGGGGAGCACAGTCAGATTTTCTAAATGCAGAAGAAGAACAGGTTTAAAAGACCAGGATTTAGCTTGTTGGAGTGAATTGGTGGCAATGCAACATAAGAAGAAAAGGGAAGTATTTGGGGAAGATAACAGGTTTTGCTTTAGTATATTGAATATGAACTGACTGTGAGGCAATTATGTGAAGATGTCAACAGATGGCTGACAATATAGCTCTAGGTTCCAGAAGTGATGTTGTAGTTCAAGAAGATAGTGGACAAACATTATAAATGTTATAGAAATGACTGAGCCCCAGACAAGGCAGTGGATTAGATAAGCTTCATGGTCTCTTTCTGCCCTTATGTGGTCTCCACAACAATCATCCAGAGGGACCCATGCCAATGAAGATATATGGTCCAGCCTCTGCCTGCTGAGTACATACAAATGCATAACCTCCTGCAGCTGATCATGGAACTAATGGTTGCAAATGGGAGCTTGATGTACCTACATCCCAATGAAAGGAGGTGGTTTTTAAAGAAATGCCTTTCAGAAGTTAAACTTTGCAGTGATCCTGGTAAAATGGTTCCCTTTCTTTGACACGGACACATTGACGAGAAACAATGAAAATACAGGGTATTTAAGAACAATCATGTTCCTTGAAATGTCCTTCACTGACCCTTCCTAGGTATCAGTGCAGCCTGGGAGAGTGGAGAGAGCATTTGGGCTGGGAGTCAGGTGGCTGAGGATCTAGTCCTGACTGTGTCAATAAATCACTGTATGTCCTGATCTAGTCCTGGATATATAACTAAATCACTCTATGTCCTTGTGAAGATTACTTCCCTCCTCTATGTTTCCATGCCTCTATTTACACATCTGTTAAAATGTGTTTAAATAATGATACCTGCACTGCTTATTCCTAGGGCTGTCAGGAGGGTTCAATGAGATGGGTTTGTTTTGTGAAAGAAAACGTTAGTAATGGAAACTACTTGTTCTAAATATACATCCCCAACTGATAGAGCTGTAAGAGACCCTGGACACTGAGTAACGTAACATGCTCATTTTGCAGATAGGAAACCAAGGCCCAGAGAGGGCAGGTGATTTACCCAAGGTCAGATAGACAGCAGTGTGGAGCCAACATACAGATAGGTGGGTACTCTTCCTTCCAAGCACCACGGCCTTTTAAAGACCAAGAGCTGGGAGCATTGTTGGAAAGGATCGATAGGCTGGAAAGAAAATGTGGTTGAGTAGCCAACCTATGGAATTCAGAACCCCAAGCAGCAAATACAGCCTTCCCATAGAGTAAGCCAGCTAAAACTAGTTGCCCTAAATTTCTCTATCAAGTGGGCAATCTGCTTTTGTTTGTGTCAAGCTGAGTTGGCCACAGTTGAGTCTATCTGAGCCCTCTGCTCAATAACTTTAACAGACTCTAAGCCACTTTGTGGTGGTGAATGTTTTAGTATTGATATCCTCACTGACTCAATTAGAAATTCAGACATAATAACTTCATCCTCTCCTCTCTAATCCCAGAAGAAATGTTCTAGGTGGGGGACAGTCAGCTCTTTTTATTCACAAAACTTCTGACACCAAATGTATTCTCCCACACCAACAAATTCTCCAACCCTCTAATGCTAAGTACTCAGTTAGTGCAGACCCCACAGGTTCAGAGCTGGTTTCCACAACACCACCCTTACTCCAGAGGCCAGTCTTTCCACCTGTACTGGTTTTAAATTCATGGGGTTCCACAACCCTCTCCTTAGGTTTTGTAATTTAGTAGAACAACTCATAGGACTCAGGAAAACATTTTACTTACTATTACTGGTTTCTTATGAAAAATACAAGCCAGGAAAAGCCAGAAGGATGAAATACAGGGGCCAATATACAGAGGAAGGAGCATGGAGCTTCCATGTCCTCTGAGCACACTACCTCTCAGTGCCTCGATGTGGTATCAAACCCCATTGCTTAGCAGTTGTGACAGAGGTTTTATTACTTTGGCATGATTGATTAAATCACTGTCCATTGGTGACTGACTAAAGCTCCAGCCTCTTTCTCCTCTCCTCTCTCCAGAGGTTGGGAGATGGAGCTGAAATTTCCAACCCTCTAATCATACCTTGATCTTTCTGGTGACTTGCCCTGGAATCTAGAAGCCCCCAGTTATCTCATTAGGGGAAAAAAAAAAAGGTATCCCTATCACCCAAGGAATCCCAAGGAATTTAAGAGCTCTGTGGCAGAGATTGAAAGATGCTCTTATCATCCCTTTCACTTAAGGAATTGCAAGGGTTTCAGGAGCTCCATGCCAAGAACCATGGACAATGACAAAATATATATCTCTTACTATGTCATAGGAACCATAATTTATTTCTTTCCTGAGCTGTGACAATAGTCTCCTAACTGACCTTTGTGGATCTTTCTTCTCCTTCATCTTTTTCTCCTCACAGTTGGCATTATCTTCCCATAGAGTAACTACCAGTACTTCTGCCCTCCCCATCCTTACAGCTTATGAAACAAAGCCCAAAAGTCTTCACCCTGGCATTCAAATCCCTTCCAGGTTTGGTCCCAATCCCTCTTCTGAGGTTTATTTATTCTACTCCCTTCCTTGTCCACTACACACCCAGCTAAACCTGGACTCATTGCTAAATCCTGAATACACGTAGGCCTTCTTCACACTGGTCTCTCAAGCTGGTACAACATTTTTCAAGGTCCACCTCTGTCATCTATGCACCCTAATGGTCTCATGCTTTTCCTGTTTCCATTGCATTTTTTTCCCCTCATATTGTGATGCATGTGCTTGTCTCACTTCCTCATTAGATGATCCTTATGTCAATTCATCACTCCATCCTCCACAGCACTCAGCCCAGTGACTGGAAACCAAGTCTCAGCCAGAAAAACAACTTATATTATTTGAGGAAAATTAAATACATATACTACACCAGAAGTGAAGACCACTATAAAAAATAATAAAAAAATAAAAAACAACAAGCATTGGCTAAAGATGAAAGCATTTCCAGACAGCTTCACATCAGAGTTGAGTAGTAGTTGGTTCTCCAGAAAAACACTTGGAAAAATTGTTTTACCTATTCCCCGTTTTGTCTGTTCAGTTGCTTTGAAGTCTGTAAAATGGCCAATATCTCCAATCAGAGCTGTGTTTCCTTTCCAGACAGGAAGACTGCTACTAAGTAGAGAAGCCACACTTGTTTTTGAGGTCTGGGCTGCAACAGTGACTCATCCAGTGAAGCCAGAGGCTGTCTATTTTGATCTTTCTATGTTCAGAGTCTATTTACAGTTGTAATTTTCTTTCTTTCTTTCTCCCTTCCCTCCTCTGGTGACTTATCGGAATGGTCACACACATTTGACAAGTGGAACCTGTATAAAAAAAGAGAGAGCACAATTGAACACGCTTTCAGCTAAAGCCCACGAATAAATGCTTGTGTTTACAGCTCTGATGATAGGGTTCCGGTAATGACTTGGCCTTTTTCTCCTTGATTGAATATTCCCCTGAGCCTGCCAGTCTGGGCTCCTGTTATTTAATGAAGACATTGGAGCGCAACCTCAAGATGTCTGCAAAAATGACCTTTTCTTTGGGCTTTTTCCAAATGCAAAGAAAAGTAGAGCCCAAGTTAGACAGGGTGCTTCTGGGACACAGCCTTGGAATGCACTCTTTCCCTGAGAAGCTCAGAAGCCTGAAATCACATACTGTCAGAGCAGAGAGAACCATAGAGATGATCTGGCTACACGTTTTCTTTCTGCAGCTGGAGAAACCCAGAGCCAGAGGGGAAAAGCAAGTCGCCATAAATCACATGGCAGGCGCAGTCACAACACATGCATACTTGGAACCTAAGACTCTAAGTTGTAGTCAGTGTTCTTTGGAATGGTTTGAGATTAAATGTAACAGCTGACTAAATTGCTGCTTAAATAGGGAAAAATCTTCTCCTACTGTCCTGATGACAATGTGGCAGCATTGGGCTCTCCTTTCCCTATGCTCAAGATGAAAGACTAGCAGCATGAGCAAAGGAATTAGCCTCTCATCATAAGCTCAGTGTCTCACTGTCAGTTTTGAAAACCATGACAGGATTAGCATAAGAGACTGTGGTAGAAGGTCTTAACTAGGACAACCTCAGATATTCCAGATGGGCCTCATTCACTGTATATCTGCATTTTGGCTTCACCTGCAAAATACATAATAAGCTTAAGACTTTAGAAGTGTTCTTCTAAAGTTTAAATGAGAAAATATGGTCAAAAAGTTCTTGATAATATAAAGCTCTGTTCTACTTGTGAAAAAAATTATTATGTTGTTAGACTCTTATCAATGGGGTCTTTTCTCGAAGATGGCAATTTTGTATTCTCATGTTAATAGAGACCCTGTAATTCTAAGTGAAAGATTTTAAAGAAAAATTTTTGGCTATAAATTTTTCACATGCTCATTGTAGACTACTTGGAATCCAGAAACAAATTTTTGAAAAATAATCTGTAATCTCATTACCTAGATGTAATCACTTGAATTACAATTAGGAGCAAGTTATAATTTTGCCTTTTTTGAGAGCTATTTCACCAGGTCATTCAATATGGTATATATACGTGTGTGTACGTGTGTGTTATATATCTGCATACTATTCCAACATCAGAATGCATTATAGTATATTTAAATAACATAATTATGCCTTAACATTTAGCTGATTTATTAGTGATTTTCTTAACATAAGTTTAAAGATTGAATGCAGCCCAAGTTGGAATGTCTCTGAGTCTTTCTATAAATAGGGTGATCATCGATTTTCAGGTCCAAAACAGGACATTTTTTTAGAGTAGAAAGTCATACTGATGATAATTATGCTGTGACAAAAAAACACAAATCTGAATTGTCCTGGGCAAAGTGGGACATATGACCAGTCTAACATCAAAAATGTTAGAACTATCACCTACCAGAGGCAACAGAGCTTAAGGTGAAAATCATGCTCTAGAATCAGAGCATTTGCGTCCAAGATCTAGATCCACCATTGTTAGTAAAAATGGCATAATGAAATGAATCTTATTTTCTTCATCTGTAAAACACAGGCTATTACCTGCATCTCAAACTTACCTGCATTTGAGTAGGAATGTTAATGAAAGACTGTTGTAGTTGGAATACACTCTACTACTGTTTGGAAGATTTGTTTTTTTCTTAGTGGTATTAGGGCAATGGAGCTAAGTTCTCTTCACACCAGTCTTCCTCACTGGGCTGTCCTAAACAATTACATGCTGCCAGAATATGCAAATAATTCCTTCATTGGAGGTAAGCTAGTAAACCACTGACCCACACAAGGAGAATCTGCACTTGCCCCTAGTTGAATCTCCTTACACACCATACAAAGGGACAATTAGTGTTCACTTTAAAGCTGTCTTTTTGCTTTATTGACTACTCATTAAAATAATAGGCAAGAGTTTGAGAATCTTTTGACCATGCCAGTCCTTTATCCTCTCATGATATTTGGTCACTGGGATTATACTTGTATCCTCTGTTGCAGTCACCTGCAACAGAAAAAAAGCACGAAGAATAGAAGTTTAACTTTTCCAGGTACTATATATAAACTAATTCCCAATTTCCTAATGAGAAGTAATGCTTGAATTCTCTAAAGCCTCATAATCTCTTCCAGGGAAGAAGGAAGTTATGAGTCCCAGATGCAGTCAAACAATTGTCTTCTAGTTGAGTTCTTCTCTCTATGAATGAGGAGAAAGAGGCTATAATACTTATAACCCTAAGGACTAAGGCATCAGGATCTCATGTGTATCATGGCCATCTGGTCAGGGATGTTCTACACCACACACTCACTGACCTCATAGTGAGGACTTGATAACCGCATTATGATGCGCTTGTCCGGGCCACAGTCATCAATGTCATCATTTATCAGTTCAATATTCAGTTGAGAAGTTTCACTATCCCTTTTATAAAGAGAACCTTAAATATAAATCTTTGACTTATCAATCACCTTGAGATTTTTTTGTATATTTTTTTTCACTGAACCTCATACAATGCTTTGCATAGAAATATATGTTTGATCAATACTTGGGAAATGAACAAATTATTCCCATCCCCTTTCCTCTGCCCACCTGAAACAATCACACCTTTACAGCAACCCAAACTCTTATTTTCTTCTTCACCTGTATTTTAGCAAAAAGAACAATAAGCTTTAAATTACAATAACTGATTTTAAATGGAAGTGGAGCTATAACTCTTTCCTACAGAAGAATACCAATTAATACATATGGAAGGAATGAGAAAAATAGAAAATAACTAGAATACCGTAATAATAACAGTGAGTAAGATCCAACAATAGATGCTAAAAATAGTAAAATATTAGTAGAAACAGGATATTTGTATAGTTTCAAAAAATTGCCTCTCATAATGTTTTATAATCACAAAGGAAAAGTAGCACATTTACAGGGGAGAAACCCAGCAGATGCCATCCTGACCAATGATCAGGATTAATTTCACCAATACTACGTATCAGCATCATCTGACACGACCCGAGAACGACACATCATCTCTGTGGTAGCCTGCCCAATGCCTTCGGTAATTACAAGAAAACATCAGACAAGCTGGAACTGAAGGACATTCTCCAAAACAACTCATCAGTACTCTTCAAAAGTGTTAAGATCATGAAAGACAAGGAAAAACTGTGAGGAACTGTTCCAGATGGTGAAATTTAAGGAGACATGACAACTGACAGTAATGTGGGAATCAGAACTGGATCCTGAGAAAGAAAAAGGACATCATTGGAAAAACTGGAGAAATCTTCATAAAGTCTGTAACTTAGTGGCTAGTTCTGTACCAAGGTTATTTTTTAGTTTCATTATTTTCTATAATTATATAAGATGTTAATATTAGGGGGGGTTGGATGGAGGATTTATAGGGATGGTCTGCATGATTTTTGTAATTTTTCATAAACTTATCTCAAAATAAGTTTAAAATAAAATAACTGAACCCAAGTGCTTAACACTGCCACCGTCCGTGGCATGTCTACAGACAAGTCACTTAACCTCTCTGAGCCTCACCTTTTATCATCTCTAAAGTTAGAGGAACAGCACTTATCTTCTGTTAACATGAGATCAAAATAAAATAAGACACCTGAGACATTTTTAAAACTGTAGACTCTTTCTTTAAAAAACATACTATTTTTATTACTATTTAACCCCCAGCCTTCCTGCCCCATCCACCTAGGATAAACAGGATATTCAGCTCAATTTGAATTTCAGATAAACAATAATTTTTAGTATAAGTATGTCCCATGTAATATTTGAGACATTAAAATCATATTTTCATTCATCTGAAATTCAAGTTTAACTGGGTATTCTGTATTTTTACTTATTAAATCTGGCAATCCTACCTCCAACTAACTTCCAACACTCTGTGCCTTTATTTGACACCGCGTCCTTCCCTTTGCAGTCACTATTTACACAAGCTGAGGCTCTCAGATCTGAGAGCCCCCTGGTACCAGGATTCCCCCTAAACACTATGGCAGCCCATGCTTCAGGAGAAACAGATGAAGGTGAGTCAAATAACAGGACTCTTACTCTGGCAACGTGAGTTTATGGGGAATGTGTAACTCAGAAGAATTTCCTTTCTGACTTGCAATTTTGCGAAACTTAGTTTAAAATTGTTAGGGAATTTTTATTAACTACCTCTGATAACTGCCCAGTGATGTGTCTTATGCAGATTTTTAATCCACAGGGAGAAAGAAGAGCCACCAAAGTCCAGCAGATAGAACACCTCTCGGGACCCGTGGTATTGTTTCGAGGATGGGGTGAGAGAGAAAAAGAGGAAGTGATTGAACAGAACACTTTCACATACATCAGCTAACTGCAGAGAGAAAGTAGGCCTGTTTTCACTTTCCTAAGAAACTGAGGCTGAGGGGAGGCAAAGAACTTAGATTGTCTCTAGCTCATAAAGAAGTGATCATCTTTTTTCTTATAGTCACTCATTGCATCTACTTCTTGTTTCTTTTCCATAGCATCTGACCGTCAAGGCTTTACGCAAAGGCCACGCTTTTGTGAGTTTCCCATCTAATTCTCCAAACAAGCTATACTTTACTTTTCTCTGATTCTCCACATTATTTTGAAAAGAAATAAGATATTTACCTCTGGTTATAGCCACATGTCCGTGTTTTATCTCCTTTACTAGCTTTGAGGGCAAAGACTGTGTCATGTGTATGTCAAGATTTCCTACAGCACCTCGAAGACAAAGGTGAGACTTTCTACATTGGGAAATGAGAGGATCACAATCCTGGTTCTGATTAACCACTCACATGGCACATTGGTAACAGTGCAAATGGTTGCAGCTACAGTTTTAACATCGGTCAATAGCTTCTGTTTATTCACATGTTTAATTGCCCAGGTGATTTCTAAGCCCCTCCCAGGTCTGACATTCTACCCTGCAGGACCTGATACCTGACAGAGCCAGCATGTGAGGAATGGTCTTGTGCTACCAGCACCTTCCCAGCTCTGAAAACAACTTACTGTGGGTATCACATTTTCCTTTTCAGTTGACACACCCTTGTTTTCTTCTCCCCACCTTGGAGGTGTGTCAGAAACCTTAAAAGCAAAGAACTTCTATAGGAGACATCTCAGACTCCAAGGACTCCACTGACCTATCAGTAACAGGAATTCTGTGAATCAAAAGCATAAACTCTTGGGGCATCTTGTCTCCCAAGTCACCTTCAGGAAGGGTGTTTGTTAACTCCAAGAGAAGATTCAGTTTTATTCTAACCAACAGTAGTCAAAAGTGCATATGCAGCTTTACAGGATCTTCCTGCTAGATTTCAGTAGAGTAACACTGCATCTCTCCGGGCCTCGGGTCGTCAGCTCTTTCACAGTGGAAACCCTCTTTCCTCATAGTTTGGTAGAAAGCAAGTAAGATATAACCAGCAACCAGTTACAAAGTGCATGCCACATGCCAGGTACCAAGCACTTCAGATGTAACATTAAATCTTTCTCATGGCCCTCTAACTTCCGTATTACAATTCCCATTTGGACAACAAGGAAACCTACACTACGTTTAAGCAAACTGTACAAGGTCACAGAGCTAGAAAGTAACCAGAATGGGATTCAGACACATATTTCTGTCCCCTAAACCCATGTTCTTAACTACATACTTCCCACTTCTCATGTGAAAATGTTTTAAAGTCATTGCATCATGATTTTAGAAAGCATCATGCACATAAAGAAATTGTCCCTTAATCCTCACAACACACCACGGGATGACAAGGCAGATATTTTTATTCCTATTTCATAAATAAATGTAGATCAGACCTCTTGTCATCCAGCTAACAACTGGCAAAACTAAAAGTCAAGCCAGTTTTCTGCTTCTGTGACCAGATCCCCAAATAAAGAAAGAGGCATAGCCAGTCAGTTCTGTCTGAAAGCAGATTTTTTTAAATACTACAAGAAAGTCATGCCACCTTGTAAGAGAATACATATACCCTCAATGTGTCTTCTAAGTGAAATTGCCTTTTTTTATCTGGAACAAGGAGTTTTCCCCACGTCAGCAGCTCATAGTCCAAAATGGAATTTTCTCTGTCTCATGCATCATCCCCCAAATGAAAATTGCCAGCAAAGTCCTGCTTCCAGAGTCTTGATTGTCTGTAATGACACTATGAACCAAGGGAAAGAACTGAGCTCTGTTCCGGGCATCAGCAGTGCTTATCACGTGGCAGCGAGATTCCACCTTGCGCTTTGTCCAGACAGTTAATCTGATAGGAGATGATAAAGATGGAATGCCACCAGGGCAATGCTCTTGCAGAAGCACTTTGCTGATCATTACAGACATCTTTTAAAATAAAACAAAATAGAAATAAAACAAAACAGAAGGTCCATTTTCTGAGCAAGTGATGGAATCTCTCACTGAACAAAAAAAAAAAGTCTGCCTAGGAGGGGGATGGTCTTCTCTGAGACCTGAGGCTGCCAAGCTGGCAGAATCCTAATGTGGGGCTGGAAGGTGCTGCTTCATTTGTGGCTTGTGATTAAGAAGACTTACGGATACGGGGACCAAAGAAGAACTAAGTGGGAAAGGAATTGTTTACGTGAAAGCTGTGGCTTTTTATTTCTTTGCCAGTTTCCCACCTCTGTGTACCTCAAAATGCAGGCATGGTGGGAAGGGGGCAGGAATTAATCAACTATAAACAAATGACCCTGGAAAAAGATCATATGATCTGACAGACGCAGGGCTCAAAGAATAATAAGCACCTTCATTTATATGGCAATTTATAGTGCACTGTACACTATCAATTAGATCATTTCTTTTAATCCTCAAAAACAGTAAGAGGAGGTCAGCTGGGATTAGTATCCCTACTTCACACCTGAGCACACAGAAGCCAAGAGAAGGAAAGAAACTGTCCAGCATTACACAGCTTGTGTGCAGCAGAGCAAGAATTTGAACTGCTGTTTCTGACTCTAGAATGGTTTCCCCTCATTATGCCACATTGATGTGATAATGTAAATGTTGAAAAGAATAACACCTATTGTCTGAATATAAATAGACTTCTCTTTTTTCTTAACTGTATAATTTTGTTAATGGATACACCCATCTGATTCAGATATAAGACACTTCTACCACCCTACAGAGTTCCCCCATGTTCCTTCAGAGTCAATCCACCCCTTGCCCAAGCAACCAGGGCTCTCTTTTATTCACTGTGCATTAGTTTTGTCTGTTCTAGAACATAATTTAAAAGGAATCATAAAGTTTTTACACCTCTGTGCCCAGCATAATTTCTGTGAGATTCACTCATTAAGCAGACATCTTTATGTAATTATATAGAAAGTAACTTCGTGAATAAAATCTTCCCTTACCATCCAAGATTGGAAAACAAAAGTGGAAGCACACTAGTGTGGGCGGGTTCCTGAAACACCACATACTAAACTGAATTAAAGTGAATCACTTAGGATCGCATTGTAGAATTCTACTACTGCTTAGGTAGAAAATTTATTCAGCTTTCAGGATAACAAACTAAATGTTACAATTTCTCTCACATGGGTATTTTATACAAATGTGGGTCTCGTCTCTGCCACTGTTCACCTCTTCAACAAATATTTACCTTGCTCTGTGCCAGTTGGTCTGATGGAGCTCATGGAGGAAGAAATACGGATGACTATTTTTAGCATTGACCATGAAATACCAAATATTTACTTAAGATAAATATTTTCCTTATATGTAAAATGGGGAAGGCATTGTCTCCTGCTACCAGGATTATTTATTGAAACATTAAAGGAGTTCATAAAGACCATTTATATAGTTCAACTGTTTTTTTTTTTTAGCAAAACCCTTTGTTCTTAAAAACTCTTATAAGAAATACACATATATGAAAGAAGTAAAAGAAGAAGGCTCCACTTGAGAGGAGGGGGTCGAGAGGGTTGCACAGAGTAATCTGAGCCCTCCTAGTCACCCCCAACTCCAGCCTTCCCTGGCCAGAAGCCAGTTAAAGAAATACCACTTTATTCACTGTATAAGAGAGAGCTCTTACTGCCCCTCCAAGCTGCCAGTGCACTTGGCACTTGCCTCTTTTCTAAGCTGCCATGATTTAATATCATAAGGAATTTCCCTGTGAAGGGTTCAGAATAGACCTCCCCAAGATGTATCACTTTGGCATATGGATTATTTTGAGCTAAAGGTAATTGAGACCCTGCAGGCTCAAGGGTAATTTTTGCCTCCCCCTTAAAGAATCTAAATTGGGGCCTTTCCCCTATTAAGAGTTAACACCAGAAATAACTTTTTATGACCTATCCATAGGGCAGAGAAAACTACTAATTACTGAACATCTGTTTGTCTTACTGCCCTGCAAGTTGCTTTCCTCCCCTCTGAAGCTCCAGGGCATCTTACCTCATGCCTTGGCTCAGGCCCTGGCTGGTGTGGCTCAGTGGACTGAATGCCGGCCTGCAAACCAAAGGGTCAAGATGCCATCCATACTTCATTTTACCTTTCTGTCTCTGAACTTCTCATGAATGTGGGGTTCCCATATGTACATAGGTAATGTAATTAAATTTGGTTATCTTTTTTGTTAATTTGTTTCACTGAGATGCAATTGTTAGACAAGCTGAAAGAAGCTAGAAGGGTAGCAGAAATTTTTTTCTTCACCACACCTATCTGCCCCTATACTGGACTGAGCTCTCCTTGAGGACAACCAACAGGTCTTATTCCATGTCTCTATTCCAGAGCCTTCCCCACACTGTCTCTGACACATGAGAACTCATTAATTAATGTGTTCTGAATAAATGCATAAATTAGTGAGAAAATGAACAATAAGGATCTTTAAGAAGGCAACAGTCTTGAAAAATTTGATCAGAACAAATACAATTAAGATTATACTCCGTTGCATTCTTCTAATGCATTTTAAAACTTAAACAATTGTAAGGTAGCATCTCTGTGTTGTAAATGGAGGTGAGGCCAGCCTTAATGGGCCTGCCAAGGCCAGCCAGTCAGGGTCTGAGTGAGAAAGACCCAGAGGTATAGTTCCCATATGCATTCCCCATCCTGAAGAGAACCACTGCTGTCAAATCATCAACCAAATTTCTCTGATTATCAGAGGTCAAAAGCTCATGCAGCAAACCATTTCTCCACAGACTTAGGCCAAGGAGTGGCTTGATAGAGTGCCAGGAAGTACAATGAATGTTTTACCTTATACATGCTGTGGAGACAACATGTTCCTTTTAGTATTAATTGCTTCATTCAAAAGAAGCCATTTAGCATCTGAGCCTGGTCTTTTTCCTTGATGAGCAATTTCAGGCTGCCTACGAAGGCTTTTGTTTGTTGGGAGGAGAGAGGAAGAGAAAGCATTTTGTTAAGACATTTTAATTTTCATATTTAATGAAACAGATTGGGTAGCAGGTTCCTTTAATTTTATTTTTCTGTTCCCTGAATACCTTCTTGTGCATTGCATATTCTTCTGGAGCTTCCTGCAGGAACTTTCTGCATTTCACAAGTTAAGGCTTTTCAAAT
The DNA here is from genome assembly GCA_028533065.1 of Trachops cirrhosus. Lineage (NCBI taxonomy): Eukaryota > Metazoa > Chordata > Mammalia > Chiroptera > Phyllostomidae > Trachops > Trachops cirrhosus. Next base: position 149,104,861 of record CM052539.1, read on the forward strand.
GTTACCCACTGAATCTATTTCTTGCGCCAACATTCAGTTGTTAGTATTATTGTAACAGACCAATCATAAATCTCAAAGGTGGAAAGGGAACATGTACTGATGTTTCCCCATATTCCCTTGAGCACATAAAATTATATAACTCTCTAAAGCCCTCTTTTTTGCTGCTGTATTTAAATGTTTTGCATTTTTTACAGAAGAAATTCTTTAAAGGGGTTAGTTCTCCTTAATAAAAGAGGTGTTAGCCAATCAATCTGAAATTTTACTTGTTTTTAATTAATTAACAAAAATGTAAAGATAAAGACCACTGGATTGGAGTCAGGAGACAAACTCACTCATTTCAGCTATTATTCACTATAATATTTTCCCTCTCTTCTTTTTGATAAAGGGGTCAGAGACTTTGTCTCGATCATATTTATTTATTTATTTATTTTTAATATGAAAAAGACATTTATCAAGAAGAAACCCTGTATATAGGACAATGATGCCTCAGTCCCCTTTGTCTTGTTCATATTTAGAACAAAATGAAGGCAGTGCCTAGCTCACAATAGGGGCTCAATCAATATTTGTAGAATAAATGTATAAGAGAATTCAAGGATTTGACTTGACTTTTCTGGGCCTCAATTTCATTGTTTATTAAAACACCAAAAGGGTTGCTAATGTCTGTGTTTCCTGCCTCACACAGTTATTGTAAGGCTCAGATGAGATAAATGATGGCTTTCTAAAACTGTTGAGTTATGCACATGAGTAAAGCAGAAGTACATCAGAAACAGCAGCAGGTTTGCACCTAATCTGCTGTGTGACCTTGGCCAAAACATTGCCATTCTTTATGATTTCTTTTTCTCATCAATAAATGCACAGCATTAGATTAGATGATCCCTAGATTCCTTTCCCCCTCAAACCAAGATCTTTAAACTAGTCAACAAAAACTAATTTAGTACTCATTGTATACAAACTGCTCTTCTAGGAAAAAAACACCATGGAATAATCAAAGAGATTTAATGAAAAATAAAAGCAATAACTCTTCTAAAACACTCTTCCTGGTTATTTTTTGAAATACAAAAGCAGACCATTAGGGAAAAGCATGGGAAGATGTGAAAACCATATTTCACAAGCAAAATCATTTGGGGAAATGAAAAATTGAGTTAGCTGCCGGTATGCATCTTTTGGAGATCGTTCTGACCTTCCAACCTGCTTGTGCAACAGACTGGGATTTGACATTTGGTGTTGGCTTTTACAATCAATCTAATGAGAAATATCTTTACAAAGGATGAGTGCATGCTGCACAAAAGAGTTCAGAAAAATGTAGATCTAGGGGGAGGGGAGCCAAGAAAAGAAGCAGCAGACATATGCTATTGTGATTTAAACAAGTTACTTCCTTTGAGTACGTAGACAGCTCAAGGCAATTCCAGGCACAAAAAGAGTAAGCATCTTCGGAGCTTTCAGAGGAATTTATTGACTCAAGGGGTGAAAAAATTTTCTCCATAATTCGGCTGGCCCATTGAAGGAATGAACCCATCAATAAATATAATATAAATGATATATAGAACCTAGATATTTTAGGGGATTAAACTTACAAGACAACAAGATTTTCCCTCAAGAATATTTATAAGGTCATCCATGATGTGAAGCTAAATATCCTTCTAGCATAACCTGTCCAATATTAATTTCACAATTTTAATCCTCAAACCTACTTTTCTCCATTGGCCTATCTTGAAAAATTCCATCTTAATACACCATTTTACATATACAAACCAAAAAACAGTTTTTCTTGATTTCTGCTGCCTCACTTCTTATGACCAATGAGTTATCAAGACCTATTTTCATAAACCACTCACAATATCCAAAGGAGGGCATGCAAAGACCTCTAGGAGTAGGAGTATATTTGTAAGAATAAATCAGGTTATGCCTCAATAGCAAAGAACCCCTGAAGTATCAGTGGCTTAACATAACAAACATTTTGCTTTTTGCTCATGTTACAGTCTAATGTACGTTGGCTTTACTCAGTGGTTCTTCCAAGCCATGATTCAAGGATTCAAGTTGCTTCTGTTTTTTAGGGGCAAAAATTATACTGTTTTCTATATTCAGTATAATATTATCTTCTAGATTCACCATTAAAAAGAGAAAGGGAAATGAAGTAGGTGAGATATTTTTTATCATTTAAAATTTTTTTTAATCCTCAACCAAGGTCATTTTTTCATTGCCTTTAGGGGGAGTGCAGGGGAAAGAGAGAGAAACATCTATTGGTTGCCTTCCATATGTGCCCTGACCAGAGATCAAACCCACAACTGAGGTATGTGCCCTGACCAGGAGTCAAACCTGCAACCTTTTGGTTACAGGACAATGCTCCAACTAACTGAACCACACTGACCAGGACCTATATGCGATATTTTTAAGGACCAAGCACAGAAGTAGTTTATATCTCTTCTGCTCACATCCCATTGGCCAAAATTCAGTCACAAGAAACTTGGTCTTAATCTGACCTCAGGAAAGTTAAGAGATATAGTCTGCTAGAGTATACAGGAAGAGAAAATTTTATGGTGAACTTAGCACACTGTCTCAGACACAGAAACCAATAACTAATTTAGATTAAAACTTATACCTAAATTAGATTATCTACCCTATTTAAAGATATATTTTGGCACTAAGATCCACAAACTCTAAGGGTTCTCTACTTAACTGAAAAAAAATATTTTATAATTAATCTCTTCCTATAATTATTGTGGTTTCATCCTCTAAGAAAACAAAAGTGTACAAATCTGTGTCTTTATTTTCACCTCTCATTCTGGGATAAAAGACTTTTGCTCATGAAATATTGTACATCTAATAATTTACTGTTACCTTTCACACAAATATTCTTCTTTCCCATTACAGAATTAAATACTTGACTATTCTTTAAGTTTTCCCATTCTCCCCACACTCCTTTGAAACTACAGAGATCTCAACAAGACCTGGGTTTAGATAGATGTGTCTAACCATGCAGAGAAATTCAGATTTCCAAAACTCCAAAATTACCGAACTTATACCATTGAGATGGACTAGGTTACCCTTTTATCTATAATTTAGACAAAATTTTCTGAGCCCTCTTGACACTCTTCTTTTTCCAGCCCCATTTAGCCAACCAATCCTCACTCATCTTTCAGGTCTATACCTAGGTATCACTTTTTTCTGTAAGAATTTTATGGCCTTTTAAGTGAATTCAAAGTACACTGCATTTACCTATTTCATAGCTCTTGCCACATTCTGTTATAAGCACCAATGGGGGAAGAAGTAGGAGGGGGAAGATTTTAGTGTTTCTCAATGACCTATAAGAGCTTTAGCACTAGGAATGAGTTGTGGTGGTGGTAGTGGTACAGGTTATATCTCCATCTCCTAAGGCCATTATGATTCTTAAAATTATGTTTGTAGAATGAATAAATAAACATATTTATAAAAATGGAAAGTAGCAGCTTAAGAAATTTTGGAGTAATTCAAGGGCGACCAAATGTTATTGGCAATTTTTATCTATATGGGCCATGACTGAAGCCCATATAGATAAAAATAAGAATGTTTCAGAATTAACTCTGAAAAAGTGAGGTACCTTACAAGGCAAATTTGAATATCACTTCTTTCACAAAACCTGCTCTGGCCACCTCAGCTTAGAAGTGCTCATACTTAGATTCCCACTCAAGATGGCAGAGTAGGTGGAAGCTGTACTCACCACATCCCATGACCATATTGAAATTACAACTACATTATAGAATAATCAACTTGGATGACCATATGAAGCCAAGCTGAACAGGAGTTATATAACTAAGAATATACATAAGAAGTTGCATTAAGACTGGTATGAGGGGCAGAGATGTGAAAAGGGATGGCTCCACAACCATGTGTGGTAGTTGAGAGTCCAGAGGAATATCTCCATTGCAGAGTTAACCCTGAAAAGTGAGGGGTCTCAGCCTCACATTGGCTTCCCAGCCTGAAGCACCAGTGCCAGCAAGAGGAACTCGTATAATATCTGGCTGTGAAAATCAGCAACACCTTCATCTTCCCAAGTGAGATGAAAGGTTGCTAGAAACCCAGGCATCCTTTTCAAAGAACAATGACAAACTCTTGACCAAAAGCACTCACACTAAGCTCTGGCAGAGGGACAGCAGCTCAGGGGTTGCCAGAGTTATAAAGGAAGAGATTGAATTGTGTGGCTTCAGAGAGAGGGCTGAAGGGACCGCTGACTGCTAATGTCCCTGTGTTGAATTTACTTCTCATATGGCCCATGGGTGCCATCTTCCCTGGGCTGACCACTCTCTCCATATGGCATTAGCCTGGTGAGCTACATTAGCTCCATCCTTAGGACTCCCTGAGGCCCTACCCTACCCAACTTGTGCATGGCCAGAGGATCTATCAGCAGCAACCAGCCTGGGCCTGAGTTGCAATCTGTCTTAAAAAACTCTCAAGGAATTTTGGGAAAGCATGGTGGGGAGAGGGTGCCAGAGACACACAGGATGAAACTTAGTTGTGTGGCTTTGGGGCAAGAACCATCTTCCCACACAACCAATATATCCCATCATTGCTGTGCTGAGCCCTCCCTCCTGAGGCCAAATCTTAATCTGCTTTAGCCTGGTGAACACTACTAGGTCCATCCTGATATCTCCCAGAGACATTGTCTCACTGCAAAGGTTTGCTGACCCCAGGTGGGTGGCAGCTGATGTTGATGTACCCTGAGGTTTGATGAGCAATCTCAGACCCAGCAATGGCAATGACTTTGAATTTGTATTAACCTGGTAAACACCATTCACCCTTACCTGAAGACCTCCAGAGAACTAGCCTCAGGCAACTCAAGTGCCACCTGAAGCTTTTTTAGTAGTTGAGACTAGCAGGCAGCCTGCAGGTGGTAACAGGTCATGAGGCACTATGGACATTTTGCTTAAATGCCCAAGGTCTGATACTAGGGGAAACCAACTTCATTTTGGAGCTTGGCCCCTCCCACATGTACACAGGCCCAGCACTGACAGCTACCAACTGTGGATCACTTTGTATCTTCTAACCAGGTAGCCCATGGTTGGTCACAGGTAGTGTCTGACATTGAACTATGCAAAAGTCCCTCCAAAGAGTCCTCAGAACCAACACACCTGGTAGCTGGCTTCAGATCACAACAGAGCACCATCAGTTAGCTCCACAGACAGCACATCCACTGGTTAGCAAGCACCCGACCTTGTTGGGGCAAATTCAGCTTCATGGGGTCAACCCCCTAGAGCAGCTCATATATACTGTAGTAGTGGCCAATCCTCATAAGCAGCCAGGCTGAGGATCAAACCCACTCATGGATGTGCAAAATGCAATCAAGGCTCATCTGAAACAGAAGGGCACACAGAATCAACACAAGGGACAGTCCTGGAGCACTCAGCTCAGGTGATCAGGCAGACTGCCCCACTTAGCCCCACGGGATACCTACTGTATAAGGCCACCCTACTGATACTGGAAGACATAGCAGATCTAGTGTAACAGCATCTGCATTATGGGATACCAGAAGGATAAGAGAGACAGCAAGAGATTGAGAACCTATTTGAAGAAATAATGATGACAAACTTTCCTAACCTGGTGAAAATAAAAATAACACAGAAGTCTGAGAAGGGCTGAGAGTCCCAAAGGAGATCAATTGAAGAGGCCCACATCAAGACACAACATAATTAAAATGGCAAAAGTTAAAGACAAAGAGAGAATGTTGAAAGCAGCAAGAGAAAGACAGTTGGCTACTTACAAGAGAACTTCCATAAGACTATCAGCTGATTTCTCAACAGAAACATTTCAGGCCAGAAGTGATTGGCAGAAAATATTTAAAATGATGAAAGAAAGGAGATACAACCAAGACTATGCTACCCAGCAAGTCTGTTGTTTAAATTGAAAGCAAAACAATAGCTTCCCAGACAATAAAAAACTAAAGGAATTCATCACCATCAAACTGAACTGGAAAAGACACTGGCATTCAGGCTGCCTGTCACTACCAAACCCAAAAAGCAATGACAGCGACTGAATCTTTATGGGCGCTTTATTCAGATGGCCAGCAATCTGAGAAGATAGTGAGTTCATACCCTGACAGACCATCTTGTCTTTTCTTTCCAGGCCAGACTTTTTATAACAGGGAATAAACAAGGTGTGGTGAGGGGTTTTGAAGTTCAGGGAGAATTAGGTGAAAGAAACTGCAACATTCCTGTCCTGGGCAGTCAGCTGTTCCCAGGGGTGGGTGGTCACCTGTCTCTCCCTGAAACACAAAGGCCAGGATGCCTCCACTTGTCCCCAGGTGGTAATCTTTACCAGTGCCCAAGAAGGTTGGCTGTTTTCCCAGGAGCCAGGATGGGCCTTATCTGTAGTTTCTGAAACAAAAGCTCTAAAATATACATTACTTACTAGCCTTAAAACTTTTTACCTTAAACTAAAATTTTCCAACTCTTGAGTTCCCCTATCAAAACCAGTATTAAAGAAATGTTAAAGGGACTAACTTTTTGAAGAAGGGAAGGAGAAAGAGGAGAAAGAGAAGAAAGAGAGAGAGAGAGAGAGAAAGAAAGAAAGAGCAGTAACTATACACCTATAATCATATTAAATGTAAATTGATTAAATGTTCCAATCAAAAGACACAGGATAACTGAATGAATAAAAGAGCAAGACATATATATGCTATCTACAAGAGACCCATTTCTAATCAAAACACACACACACTGAAAGTAAAGTGATGGCGAAAGATATTTGATATAAATGGAAACAGAAAAAGTTCAGGTATCAATATTTATATCAGCCAAAATAGACTTTAAACAAAGGCTGTAATAAGAGACAAAGAAGGACGTTACAAAATGATAAAGGGATCAATCCAACAAGAGGATACAACCCTTGTAAACATTTGTGCACCCAACATAGGATCACCAAATATATCAAGCAAATATTAATGAACATGCAGAGAGAGATTGACAGTCATATAGTCATAGTAGGGGACTTTAACACCCAATTGACATCAGTGAATAGACATTTAAAAAGGAAACATTGGCTTTAAATGACACATTAGACAAAATTGACTTAATTGATAATTTAATAGTACTTTATCCCAAAGCAGCAGAATACACATTTTTCTTAAGTGTACATGGAAAATTTTCTAGGCTAGGTCATATATTAGGCAACTAAAAAACTCAGTAAATTTAAGGAGATTGAAATCATATCAACCATTTTTTCCAACTACAATGACATAAAACAGGAACTCAATTAGAGGAAAAAAAACTGAAAACACACAAACACACAGAGGCTAAATAACATATTACTAAACAAGAAATGGATTAACAGTGAGGTCAAGGAAGACACCAAAAGACACATTGAGACCAATGAAAATGAAAACACAACAACCTATGGGACACAGCAGAAGCAGTCCGAAGAGAGAAATTCACAGCAATATAGGCCTACCTCTAAAAATAAGAAAAATCTCAAATAAACAATCTAACTTTACACCTAGAGGAACAAGAAAAAGAACCACAAACAAAAGCTCAAAATGTGTTGAATAAAGGGAATAAACAAAATAGAGTTTAAGAAAACAACACTATACATCAATGAAACTCACAGGGGCATGGAACCTGGCCTTCTTGAAGCCAGCTAATGAAGCTGACAAGTACAAGGATTACCTCTCTACAGTGAGAAGTTAGGCTATTGAATGATGGGTGATGAGACAAAGCTGGCAAGTCAACTTCTCTCCTCTCCTCCTTCCAGAGATGACCCACACGACTGAACAACCATTGGTGATTTTCATAAAGATGTGGCCAGTTTGGTACCCATCGCCTTGTATTTGCATATCCCTCTTTTCCTCTTTACCCTCTTTTCCCTCACCCTTCCTGTCTGCAATTGTACCTCCTGGTAAGTATTTGTATTAAACTTTGCTTCAGGCAAAAGAAGCAGGACTGAACTGGAGAAAGAGAGATTTCCTCAAGGGAAACTTTGGGATCTTGGAGGACAGACTAACTGATATGAAAAAAATAACAACAACAAAAAAAAAAACCATACAGCCAAGTCTAACTCCTCTTTGAAAGGAATATTTTTAGTGCTTTTAAATTATTTTTATTTTAAATTATGTTAAAATATGCCTAACATAAAATTTACCATCTTAACCATTTTTAAGTGCACAGCTCAGTAGTGCTAAGTGCATTCACATTGTTCTGCAACCAATCAGAACTCTTTTCATCTTGCAAAACTGAAACTATACTCATTAGACGACTCTCTATTTCTCACTCCCCCAGCCTCTGGCAACCACCATCTACTTTCTGTCTCTATGAAGTTGACTACACTGGAGAGCTTATATAAATAGAAGTATGCAGTATTTGTCTTTTTGTGACAGGCTTATTTCACTTAGCATAATGTCCTCAAGGTTCATACATGTAGCATGTGTCAGAATTTCCTTATTTTTAAGGCTGATATTCCATTGTATGTAGACTCCACATGTTGTTTATTCATTCACCTGTCAATGGACACAAGTTGCTTCCACCATTTAGCTATTGGGAATAATGCTGTTGTGGACATGAGTGTACAATTATCTCTTTGAGACCTCACTTTCAATTATTTGGGATATACACTGAGAAGTGGAATTGCTGGATCATGTGTTAATTATATTTTTTAAAATTTTTGAGGAACTATCATACCATTTTTTGTAGTGGTTGCCCCATTTTATGTACACACCACTGTGTACAAGGGTTCCAATTTTTCCATAATCTTGCCTAAACTGACTTCTGTGTTTTGTTTGTTTTATTATTGCAAACAACCTAATGGGTACAAGACAGAATCTCAGTATGGTTTTGATTTACATTTTCCTGAGATTTTTAAAAGAGATTATTTTGTTGTTAGTAGATTAAATAGGTAAGGAGCCCAAGGAAGTCTCAGAGAGGAGGAGAGGGATGATGATAAGAAATAGAACTCTGTTGTTCTCTCTTTAGCTTTAGAACTGAATGCAATTCCAAACAAGACAAAGAGTAACAGAATTTAGGCAGGTTTATCTAATGCTAACTGCTGATATTGAATACAATTTAGAGACTACATCTCATCCACTGTAACTTTGTGGAACTTAGTTTTCACTTCCATAGTTTTAAAGCCCAGACCTACAATCCTGGTGGAGTATATAGATCAGGGAAACATTGGTCAACCATGAATATGTTAGAGGCCTGTATAACAAAGCACAACTGCATTGGATGAGTGTATACCTTCTCTGGTCCAAGGTGAGCTATTGAGGTCCATTCTAATGCAAATCCACCTGTACAGATAAAACATAAGCCACTGTCAATCGCCTAGATCAAATAGCCAAGAGAATTTGGCTTACTAAAGTATCAAAGCCTATACCTATTGTCTAACTACTGCGCAACGTTCAATTTCTCCCGAAGGTCAGCTTCCAAATACCAACACTCGGGACTATTTCTCAAGGTTCCCAGCCCACGTACCAATGTATGGAGTTTGCAGAGGGAGGCAACAAGTAACACTCCTCTTTCCCCTTAGAACTGGTCTACTTGAGAAATAACTCAAGAGCTATGCAAGATCAAAATAGCATTTTTACTATGTAGAAATGCCGTTTCTTCCTCCTCAATTTAGTGTTATACTCCTTGAATTGAGCACATACATCCTACCTTAAGCAGAGCTGAACAATATAACCACAAGCTCCTATCAAGCAGAGTGTTTGTGTGTCCTGAAATCAAGTCTCTCCAAGAGTGAGGGAAATGGAGTAAGGATAAATGTTCTTTTCCTTTTACTTCTACAAACAACAGAAATTCTTACTTCATGTACTAAGAGAGCTACAGTAGGAATAGCGTTCTCCTCATACCTTCCTTCAGTTACAGCTGTGACTTAGCTCAATCGTCCTATTGTAGTTGAGATTTTTCTATGAGTCTTGCAGCCTCTTAATGTTATAAGAAAGGAATCCAATCAATAACTTAGTTGATTCTCACACATGCCTAATCTATGTAGGGTTTCTGTCATCCACCTTTTGGGGAGCCAAATAATGGGAAGCAAGGCTTAGACAACATGGAAAATGGGATACTGCACCTCTCTCAGTGACATAGGTAGAGCATGAAGCTAGTATTGGCATCACTAGTTCTCTTCTTTCTGACCTTGTCAAATTCTTATTTGGGGAAGATGGGGAGGGAAAAACAGCTCTCACCTGGGTGTCATTCATGAAATAAAGCCAATAATCTGAATTCCCAGACTATCTGTAGTTATTCAAAGAATGTATCTGGAATTAAAACACACATACACTTTATTTTCTCAGAGTGTTGTCTTTACCTTTCAAAAAAAGTTATATCTAGTACCTGAATGGTGGGAAAGAGCTCTGAAAAGCATAAGGGCGATACAAATTTTTTTATTTTAGTATCTCCAAATACTATTTTATTACATATGGAAATAAAATTAGAGGTCTCTAGTTAATAAAATTTATTAATTATTTTTATTTAAATTTTCTATAAGAACCATGAATTAGTTTTAAACTTAAAAAAGAGCATGAGATAATATTTTTAATTATAGTGTAGTACTATTACTTGGTCTTATAAGTTCTTATAAGAAAATCACCAGATTTTATGAGGCACTGTTTCCTCATCTATGAAATCAGAGAAATACACATACCTACTGCTTATATTTTGAAGACACGAGGGATACTTTGATTACCTAGCACCTAGGTGTCTAGCACAAAGTCTGCACCCAACAAGTTGGTTTCTCCCTCCAAATTATCAAAGCTTACCTTAGAGCTGGCATAATTGGAGCTACATTCACTAGTTATCTCTCAAAATGCACCACAGTTAAATTATCTCAACAGAAGCTCCCTTATGTAATAAGAGATTTTGATACTTTAACTGCCAGGTAAGTGAACATTTATGACAGACAAATATCTGGAATTTTTTATTATGAAAAGTAGTTCTTAAGCAAGAAATAATACCAATTCTATACAAACTCTTCCAGAATATAGAATATGAAGAAATACTTTCCACTAATTTTATGAGATTGGTGTTATCCTGATACAGTCCTGGTTGGTGTGACTCAATGGACTGAGTGCCAGCCTTTGGACTGAAAGTTTGTGGGTTCAGTTCCCAGTCAGAGCACATGCCTGGGTTGTGGGCCTGGTCCCCAGTGGGAGGCATGTGAGAGGCAACCTATCAATGTTTCTCTCCCTCTTTTTCTCCCTCTTCCCCACTCTAAAAATAAATATTTTTTTAAAAAAGGAATTATCCTGATACTAAAACCAGACCTAAAAAAAAAAGAAGAGGGAGAAAGATATATACCAATATCTCTCATAAACAGAAATATAGATACAAACATTTCCATCAAATACTGTAAAATAAAATCCAATAGCAGAATATATTGTGGCTGAGTGGAGTTTATCACAAGCATGTATGTGAGGTGGGTTCAGCATTTAAATATTAGTCAATGTGATTCTTCATTCCAACAGAATAAAAAAAAACAATAGATACTCTCAATAGAGAGAAAGCTTTTGACAAAATGTAACACATATTCTTGATGAACACTCTCAGTAAACAAGGAATGAAAGGGAACTTCTACAACCTGATGAAGAATACCTACAAAAGAACTAAGTTAACACCATGCTTAATGGTAAAACACTGAATGCTTTCCCCTAAGACCAGGAGTAAGGTGACAATGTCTTTTCTCATAACTTCTATTCAGCATTGTACTGAAAGTGCAAGCCAAGGCAACAGGCAAAAAGAAAAAGAAAAAGTCATACAGGATGGAAAGGAAGAAATAAAAGAGTCCATTTATCAATAATATAATTATCTAAAGAGAGAATCTCAAAAATGTATCAAAAATGCTACTAAAACCAATATATGAGTTTAGCAAGAGTACAGGATGGATTTTCAAGCATATCTCTGTATACTAGCAATGAATAATTAGAAATTAATTTTTTAAATATTATTTACAATCACAAGAAAATATGAAATATGCATAAATCTTCAAAATATCTGCGAGACCTTTGTGCTGAAAACTATATCATACTGATGAAAGAAATCAAAGGAGACTTAAATAGAGACATATATCATGTTCATGCATCAGATAACTCAATATTGTTAAGGTGTTAATTTTCCCTATAGTGATCTGCAGATTCCATATAATTCCAATCAAAACTCCAGTAGGAACTTCTTTAATCAACAAGCTGATTCTAAAATTTACAGAGGAAGGCAATAAAACAAGAAAAGGTGAAAAATTAAAAGAGAAAACAAATCTTTTAGGAAATTAGGAAATTTATGCTTCCTAATTTTCAGATTTACTATAAAGCCATAATGGTCAAAACAGTTTGGTGTTAGAGAAAGGTTGCACATGAGCCCAATTGAACAAATAGAGAATCCAAAAACAGACTTACACATGCTCAACTGAGTTTCAGTAGAGGTAAAAGGCAACTCAACAGAGAGAGGGTTACCTTTGCAACAAATATTCTGGAACAGTTACATGTCTATCTGTAAAAACAACAACAGAAAATAATCTAGATCCCTTATGCCCTGTGTAAACTTAACTCAAAATGGACCACAGATACAAATGTAAAAAATTGTAAAACTTCCAAAAGAAAAAGGGGGAAAAACATAGTAACTTTTGAACAGGCAAAGAGTTCTTAGATATTACACAAAAGTATAAGTCATAAATGACAATTTGATCGATTGGACTTTACCAAATGTAAAGCCTTTTTGGTCTTGAAGCCCACCTGATAAAAGTAATATTAACAGTAAGGCACAGATTTTGAAAAGTGTTCCCAAATATGTATGAACTTGTAGCCAGAATATATAAAAAAATTCTCAAAAATTTAATGATTGAATAAAAAAATTAAAAGTGGGCAAAATATTTGAACACATAATTTATCAAAAATATAAAATGTAAATTGAAACCACAATGTAATACCATTATGTACCTATTAGAATAACAACTAAACTCTGACAATGTAAACTGACACAAGGAGAACTCATACAGTGCTGATAAGAATGTGAGTTGTTACAGCCACTTTAGAAATGAACTTGGCAGTATCTTATAGAGTTAAGCATAAACCGCAGACAACAGAGCAGTCCTACTCCAAGGAACTTACCTAAGTAAGATGAAAACCTATATTCACACAAAAACCTGCATATGACTGTTTGTCTCATCTTTATTTCCTAAAACTGGAAACAGTCATGGTACATATTTCCAGTCAAATACTACTTAGCAGTAAAAAGAAACAAACTACTGATACACACAATTTGGATGAATCTAAATGCATTATTCTAAGTGAAAGAAACTAGACTCAAAAGGCTTCAATACCATATGATTCCATTTATATGACATTCTTGCAAAGACAAAGCTAAGGGACAAAAACAGATCAATAGTTGCCAGGGGATTGACTGTGAGAAGCACTGGGGCATTTGGGGGAGAGAATTGTTCTATATCGTGATTGTGGTTGTGGTTACAGACAAAATGTTTGCCCAGATTTGCAGAACTGTGTATTAAAAAAGATGCATTTACTGTATGTAAATGGTTCCTTCATTTTTTTTTTAATCCTCACCCAAGGACACGCTCACTGATTTTAGAGAGAGGGGAAAGGAGGGAGGGAGGAACACTGATGTGAGAGAGCCACATGGATCGGTTGTCTCTTGTACATGCCTCAACCGGGGACTGAACCTGCAACCTAGGCATGTGCCCTGATTAGGAATTGAACCCACAAACTTTTAGTTTAGAGGACAACACTCCAACCCCCTGAACCACCACAGCAGGGCTGTTTATTTTTTTTTTAAGTGAGAAAAATAGTTCTTGATTATATAGCAAGTATGACCCTCAGACCACACACTTAGACATACTATAAACATTTATTTTCTGTAATTCAGAGTAATATTTATGCCCTGAGTTTTTATTCTGCTGGGTTGGTGGACAAACTTATCCTGAGTTCTTCCTAAAACTTATCCCCTTTTCCTGTTCCTCCCAAGCTATGCCATAGGTAGGATTCCATATGCATCAGCAAGGTGGGAGCACATTTGCAATGATTCAGAGTCACAGGTCCACACGAGTTTCATTGTATCTATTGTCCCAAGATGCATGGCTCAAGACATCTGGTAACTCCCCATGGTTTCCCTGTCACTCTTGGGGAAAGGAATTTTTCCTACAAGGCTGCTGCATATCAGTTTCCGCGTTGTGTTCCATGTATGAGGTAGCCATTTCCTCTTTAGGGTCCCATTACTGCTGCATCAGCTCTATGGGGAAATAGGGGCAGGATCTCTCTCGCTGGACTACAGAGCCCTCTGAGTCATATTTATTCTCTTTCTCACTCCCCTCCCCCCAACCCTCTCGCACATACACAGTGCCCAGAGGAATACTCTGCTATCCCCCTCTGCTTGCTTCTGGCCAAACATTTTGTCTATACCTTTAAATACCAACCTTTTACCTTCTCCACAAAACTCTCAAAATTCCCCTGAGGGCTTAGGCTTTTCCATGACAAATGTCAGAAAGACAACTAGGCTATTTCTGAATTTAGCCCTTCACTGCCTCCCCCGAGGCAATCAAATACAGGGCTCTGTTGAGAAGCTGGAGCTAATACACTGAATTAAGAATATGCAGATTATGGGGATATCTGTAACAGTGTCAACAATAAAAATAAATAAGGAAAAAAGGACATGCAGATTGATATGCTGAATGAGGGGCACAAGCCACCCTCGAGGGGTCTGCGGAAAGCTCCCTCAGCAACCCAGCTCACAATTTGGGAAAGTGAATCCCACAGTGTCATTTCTATTGAAGGCACAGGTTTGATACACCCACACAAAGGAAGTAGAGTCACAAGCTTTATTACCTATAGATTCCAGAAGCAAGAAAGGGGGCGGAGATGCTGTGGAGGGCTGCCCTCCATCCCAGGGCCCAAGCAAGCAGGACAGAGAGGGCAGGGTAGCAGGAAAGCACCTGTGACTTAATAAGACTTATAAGGTGGTTGGGATGAAGGCCACTAACTTTTCAGGAGCTTAAGTCTAAGTGGTTATTTGAAAAGATACCTCAGTGACAAGACTCTGGGTGTGAGTACAGTTATTACACTGTAAAATGCCTAGGCAGCAACTCAGTTGTTCCCATCACAGGGGTTAACTACACTACAGGGGTGCAGATAGGGGAAGGCGAGATGGAAATGTTGGGAGAAAGAAAAAACAGGTTGATATTTAAAATATCAACCCACCTCATTTGGGTACCAAATTTTAATGGTGCTACTTTTATGGCAGTTTCCTCCAAGAATATAGAAATACCTGAGCAAATTATGCCATTTCACAAGGTACCATAATGTTGGGTTTTACTGACTGTTAAAACTGTGTTATGAAATTATGTTATTCTACAGAATGGGGAAAGAGAGAGAATTTTGAATGTAAGGAATAATGTGTGAAACAACATGTGAAAAGAATGTGCATAAAAATTATACTAAGAAAAATTGTGGGTCTATCAGCATTCTGGACAGTTGTTCTGAAGAAAAAGAGTCTAAAAAATAAAACGTATAAAAATTGTGCTGCCAAATGTTAAGTAAAAAATAATCAGTGAAAAAAGAGTAATTAAGTCACATATTACATATTCTCTTTTTTTCATCCTCTCCAATGGCAATCATGTACTTTTGAGGGGGACATCTGGAAACCAAAGGCTGCTTAAAACATTCTCTTTCTAGCAAGCAGCTGGCCAGGAAGCTTCGTGTACTAAAACCTGCTGTCAGCTTGCCCCTGCCTTCAGCCCCAAATGAAGTCAGCCCACCTTGCCACCAGACAGTTGAAACAATTGCACATTGGCTCCAGTTTCCTGGAACACTCTCCAGAGGTCCATTTTTCAGGGACGTTACTGTTCAGACATAAGTGAAACCCCATTTCACAAGCCAGCATCCTGCTGGTGCCTTAGAGGGAGCACATTTCCTCGGGTAGGCAACCATCCTGGTCTGCCCCTGGGTGTATACATTAGAAGTGAGGTGGTGACTTCTCCATCACACTAAGTATTCAGGCAGGGGATGGATGACTATGGAGGGTATATTTCAGAGGGGATTCCAAGGCAGTTGCTCTAAGTTGCCTAGAAAATCTCCTGCCACCATAAGACCTTATGAATTCTATGAAATTCCCTTTTTTCAAGGAAATGAGAAAAGAACACTACATTATGAAAAAGTTGTCCACCTCAATGAACCAAAGGTTGTCTGGTTCCTTAGAGAAATGAAAATACATGTTTCCATATTCAGAAATTATGTAACTTGAGATATAAATCAGAGAAAGTCAACATATTAGGGAATATTTTTAAATTATATATCAATTCAGTAAAATCCTTGAAGTGATGTAACAATTTCTTTAAAGTGAGTTTGTGTTATGACTATACTGTGATTCTATGATTTTCTGACTAAAGAAAAATGAACTACAAACCTTACTAATTTGAAACAATGAAAGAAGAGCAGTATGATTCAGCAGAGGAAGGAAAAGGCTGATGTGTGGAATTTCTATAAGGAAAGGATGTTGCTTTGCTTTCACGTCTACATGTTATTACAAAAGTAGTGACCGATAAGTAAAGTGAGTCAATAGAAAGGAACACAAAATTCATAATGGACATATTAGGAAGCAAAAGCTATGTTAGAGGGAATTTTTAATTTTTTAAGCTACTAACTTGACAAAAACTAACATTTTTGTTGACCAATTCCTCTCATAGGAAAATACATTAAATGTGTTCAGATGGAGAAACTGTTTTCTGCCTTTAATAAATATATGTTCTGTACAGCCTGTCTGAAGTTCTTGGAACAAAAGTAACAGGGTTAAGTCAGTGATGAGCTCTTCCCTTCATGTTCTTCTCCACAGTAGGTCACATGAAGAAATCAAATCATAAAAATTATAGCATTGCAGAGGGGGAATGGAAAATCTCTGTATCTTTTACTCAATTTTGCTATAAACCTAAAGCTGGTCTAAAAAACAAAGTTTACCCCCCCCAAAAAAAAAGTCAGGAGATTGTCTTTTACCTAGATCTTTCCAGATAGCAGACCCTAGTTTTTCCCAAGATTTAGAAAAAAAGAAGCTACATTATGTGCATTCAAATTATTTCTAGGTGAGATTAAATTATTTCTAAGAGAAACTCTTTATTTTTTAATGACTAATGAAAAGAACAGGAGACTAAGACTCAACATTCAGTCTCAGCTCTGATCACAGCTCCATATGCCACCAGCTAAGTGAATTTGTGTAGTTCATTTTCCCGGACCTCGGTTTCATCATGTGGAAATGAGACAATAATAACCATCCTTCCATGCCTTAAATGACAGGCACGTGAAAACCACCTGTTGTTTGAAAACAACAGAGCTATATACAAATATAAGAAGAGAAGAAAAAATAGTATGCTATAGGAATCATTTGTTCATTCATTCATTCATTCATCCAGCACATACAATGTGAATTTCCAACATAAACCAGGCTCTCTGCCAGGTGCTGGGAGTTTCACAGTAAACAAAGCAGACAGAATTGCAACCTTTCCAGAGTTTACAGTCTAGGGGAGAAAGCAGGTGCTAAATAATCATGCAAATAAACATATTTAAAATTGTGATGTTTGCCATAAGGAGAGTAAAAAGCAGGTTGGAAAATGATGGGTGACCTGATTTAGATGAGGACTGGCATGGGGGGTAAAAAAAATCAAGAAAAAGTTTCTCAGAGACTTGAAGCATGGAAAGTTGAAAAGCAAACATTTGAGGTTGCAGAAAGAATTCCAGGCAAAGGGAAAAGCACAAGCAAAGACCTTGAAGTGACAAAAGCTTGACATATTCAAGGCACTAGCACAAGGCCAGAGTGGCCGATGATGGTTTTTGTTTGTGTTACCATAATGATGACCTCACAGTGCTTTCAAGAATAGAAGAATGCTGAATACTGGTGCACTAACTTTTACTTAGGCTAAACTTTCTATCTTCAACAAATGTTTTCAATTTAGAATGTCTCTATTTCCAAGGCAAATTCCTAATTCCAATATATTTAGTATTTATCATGCCTAAAGAACACTGTAGACATCCTCTATTCTGTAGGTGTCACAGGGAGACAAGTTGTTGAAATTAAGAATTTATAAAGAAAATTAGTGGAACAGAATCTATCTTGAGAAAAGCTAAGTGGACACAAAACCATAACATGAGCAAGAGTCGAAGGCCCTAAAACCCATGGTGCTGGAAAGGAGAAGACAAAGGAGAGACTGTCTTGGTTCCACATGCCTACTCAAGCTGTCCTATGGAGAAGAAGGGACTTCAGCTGTCTCTAATGGCTGTGAAAGGATTTCATGGTTAAAGATTGCAGGAGAGCAAAATATTCCTTGATAGGTGAGAAAGAACTGGATAAGAGCAGGAGATTTACAGTTGGGCTGAAGAAAAGAATACATATTTCTCCAGAAGGCGCAAAGAAATTATAACTAAGTACAGACTAGATTGCTCCTTGAGGACATGCAGAGAAGTTCAGGCATCTTGCAGGACCAGTGTAATAGAAAACCTCTAAGCAGGGGTGTCCAGCCTTTTGGCATTTCTATGCCATACTGGAAGAAGAGTTGTCTTGGGCCACACATTAAATACATTGCAACATAATCACAAAAAAAATCTCATAACATTTTAAGTAAATTTACAGTTTTGTGTTGGGCCACATTCACAGCCATCCTGGCCTGCATGGCCCCGCAGACTGCAGGATGGACACCCCTTCATGTCTTCCAGGAATGAGAGACACCGTTGAACAATGCTTCCTTAAGAGAAAGATTTAAGAAACTATTCTCAGTGAAAGAGAAATTTCATCTCCCAAAACTACTAATCACTTAGGAGACTGGCAGCACTGGCACCGTGATCAGGAGTGGGATGGCCTTAACGAAGCAGTACCGTCAGAATGGTGTAGGGAGCTTTGTAAACTATAAATGGTGTCCACAAAGCATTTGTCAGTAGAGAAAAATTTTCATTCATTAGAAATCTTTAGCGTTGCCCAGTATAGGTTTAGAAGAAACAATTTGGTAAAGGAATTGGGGTAGAAGGTAAGAGTCTCAGGTTCCTAACTTGAGCAGAATTTTCAGTACCAGGTCTGGGAAAAAAGCTGTTTCATGATTACTGGAGGTGAATGGGGATGGATTAAGAAAGTTATAAAGCCAGAACAGCTACTGAAGATTGAAGAGTATGCAGGTGAAGGTAACAGGGCAGAAGAACCATTTCAATATGAGATCAAAAGTGTTAATTATGGCCCAAGAGAGAAGGCACATCAAGAAAGAGCAAGAAACAACAGTTCAGGTGTATGTTGTATAAGCTAGTTTGGTAAATAGGTAAACCGAAGCTTTGCTAATGAAAGAATAAACATTAATCCAGTAGCTCAGGGGTTCTTAACCTTGAGTTTCTGTCAGCCCTCTGCATACGTGACTATAGTCTCTGACTGGTGCAAATGGAGGACTTTGTTCTGTGATGCCCTGCAGTTTCTCTTAGGAAATGTGGCATCTCAGAATGAGCCAAGGGAAAGTCCTGGGACTTATTTACATTGACTTTAGATGTGATTAGAAGACAGGAGGAGACGGAAAGACTGACAGAGTTTTTAACAGATCGTGCTGATAGAATTTTAAAAAGTAGCCTGCTAGGATAAATTCCCCTTAAGCCCACTCCCACCTCCAACCCAGATAAGTGACTGGAAATTTAGATAGCATTTACTGAGTATTTATTATTTGCTAAGTACTGTGTAAGTGTTTTATTCTCAACACAAGTCTATCAGATAAATTTTGTTCCTTCTTATAGTAGAAGACACCCAAAGAACTTAATTCCTTTATTCATTTCACTAAGTCATTCATTTATTGGTCAACATATATTGATTAAACACCTCTTATGTGCTACTATAGGCAACATCTATCAGTAACTACACCAGGGTACACCTAGGGCTTTATCTGTCCAGCGTCCCTTCCACTTAGAACAGTACCACTTCCCTTTTTGGATCTTTCCCTTTCTCCAGTCTATTTACATGTATCACTAGACATTCCATTTTCTTACCTAACCTCTATTCCATGATCACAAGTAATGGTCAAGTGACTTAGCACTTGGGGACTTGGGACTAAGGAAATAGCAGATAAGGTCTGGTCAGTGGTTGAAAACTATACGATAAAATATTCAGAAACTATGATGGGTCCAATGTTTGCCAACTGAAGAAGTCCAAACTGAAGCTGACACTGTGAAAAACAGCACAGACTGGATCCTTATGGCAGTATGTATCTGATCCATCATTGTGCCTTTCCCCAGGACTTGCTATTCACCTCTTCATTAGATTACAGCTGTTTATCCAAAGATCTACCAAAAATTATTTCTGCCAAAAGCTTACCTTTTTTTGCTTCTAGTACTGTTTGTTTGTTGCCATAGTAGGCGTGGATGACTCAAAGATCAAAAACACACAACCCTGCCCTATAATACTCTTAAGAGAACTTTCATAAGGACCCACGAATGGACATAGATTCTTACAACATTCTGAGTGGGATGGGGTAAGGCCATGACCCCCTACTGTGTGTATGTGAATCATCCAGCTACTCATTTCCTTGCCACACATCCTTTGCAAGAGCTTGATCCACTTCTGCCTTCAAGGTACAAGAATCTCTAAAAATTTAGCTACACCTCCAGAATTGTCTTTCACTTTCTCTCAGCTTCCCCATCTCCTTTACCTTGTAGATACAAGGACCAGGAGAGAACTGCTAGAGCAAATTTCTTGGGAGAAAGAGCTAGGTGATGAGATCCAGAGCTCAGGAGGGAAATTGGCATGAAAAGCAAAGAGATACCTCTTCCATAGAGGCAGATGTAGACAAGATAAGAAATGATCATAGCTAAAATTCTCATCTGAGAATATATACATCACTGTGAAGTAGTAAATATAATGCATTGCTTAGAGCCATGACAGAGTATTTTGGCCTTTAGAAAGTTGTAAAATGTCTATTGTAAAGATCACATTTTGGAGACATTAAAGGTGCATCTTACCAGTGTCACTGTGGGCCAGACTGAGGTTGGAACCATGAATTTATAGTGGCAATATATGTGGTGGCATAATTTTCCCTAACAGGTCCAGTGGGCTAAATGCAGATCAGAGAAAAATAGAAGAATGGAGTTGATTCACAATGTGTAACAGCCTAGAAAGGGATTTATGACACCAACAGGAGAATAGCCATCTATGCTGGACAGGATGTACAGATGAACAGGAAAACAGAGAAGGACTGTTAGGTGTGGGAAGGTAGATATAGACAACACAAGCTGTCTCAAAGACATAAGAGAACACATGAAAGGAGTGGAGGATAGAATGATAGAGATTTGTGATCAGAGAATGAAATCCTGAAGTTTGTGAAAGTCAAGGAATTGGATAGTCCTCTGGATACTGACCACACAGAACAACAGTAGGACTTAGGAAAGGAGAGAGAACTGCACGTCATGTGCCTAAGTCATCAATGAATGTGGAGAGAGATGAAGAGGGTGATGTTTGACAGTGGGGATGTAGGGGTAGAATGTGGAGGATGAAATGGTATAGTCAAATACCATTCTTCTTTAAGAGAAACAGGAACTTGGAGGAATAATAATATTTGGAAGCAATAGTATACAGATATAGGAAACATCACATTAACTTCTGGGCAAGACTTAAGAAAAATGTATTGGTAGAGCAGTTCCTCAAAATTTCAAAATACAGGTACCATATAATCCAGAGATTTCATTTCTGAAATATAACCAAAGGAAATGACTCAAACTAACTCAAAAAGATATTTGAAAACCCATGTTCACAACAGCATTATTTATCATAATGAAAGCCAAAACATGATTTAGCCAAGACATGAAAACAACCTAAGTGTCTATCAGTGGTGGATAAAAATGTTATGGTATATACAATGGAATATTATTCAGCCATAAAATAACAAGAAAATTCTACAATTTGAGTAAACATAAATGGACCTTGAGGGCATTATGCCCAGTGAAATAAGTCAGACAGAGAGACAAGACTGTAGTGTCTCATTTATCTGTAGAACATAATTTTTAAGAACACCAAACTCATAGAAAAAAGATCAGATTTGTGGTTATCAGAGGTGTGTGGGTTGGAGAAGGGATAATTGGAAGAAGGTGGTCAAAAGGTACAAAATTCCAGTTTTAAGATAAATAAGTACAAGGGATGTGATGTACTACAACATGACTATAGTTAACACTGCTGTATGATATATAGTAAAGTTAAGAAGTAGATCCCAAGAATTCTTCTCTTCATAAGGAGAATGTTTTTATTCTTTTCTTTTTACAGTACTTTATCTATATGAATGATGGATGTTAACTAAACCCATTGTGGCAATCATTTCATAATATATGTAAATCAAACCATCATGATGTATGCCCTAAACTTATACAGTGCTATCTTGCAATTATTTCTCAATAAAAATGAAAAAAGTAAGTAAATGAAAATAGTTAAGATGGTAAAAAAAAATAAAAGTGTTTTGGGAGTCCATGTAAAGGAGCCCTCAGAAAAGTGATATCCCCTGGGGAAACCAGGCTTCAGATAGAGCAGAAGGTGGGTGGGGGGGAACTCGAGAGACTAAGAGAATGAGAGACGTTGTGGGCATGGACAGGAAATCTCCCAGGGTGCATTGCAAAAGGTTGGAAGGGGTGGTCCTCAGAAGGGAAAGAGAAGAGAAATCAAAGCAAAACAAAGATGTAACTAGAGGAGCAGTAATGACTGAAAGGCGTGGCTGCCAAGGAGAGCTGTGATGTGAAGCCTGGCAGAAGTCGCTACCTTCAAATGTCCAAGAGAAACTTTTTAATGAAGTTGTTTTGATTCTAGAAATCCACAGCATTTGCTCAGGATTTCAAACAATATGTTGGTCAAAATATGATGCTGCCAAAATAAACTTTTTCCTCTTACCAAAACCGTAGTTCATGATGGAATCTATGGTGACTATGCTGACAAATAAGAGGGCACAGAGCTCTCCTGGTGCCACCAACTGCTGCCTGAACTGGCCAAGCAAGCCATCCTAGCTCACAGCCAGCCAATGATACAGCTTATATTTGAAGTCTTCCCTGATGGAATCAAAGTGTGTGCTTTATCTACCAACTTGGCTCTGTACAAAGCACACTATCAGTAACTCTTTCAGCTATTTCTCAGGGTCATTATGCAGAAAGAACAATTGAGTTAATATTTGCAAAAGCAATGAATTTTGTTAGTGAAGATACACCATATAAATATTAGTCACTACCATTACTGTGTAATTTATTATACAATAGTGATGCCTACTCGAAATAAAATATAAAGTCAATGGAGTGGAGTAGAGAGGTGGAGCCAAGACCCATGAGGAGTGATTTGGCAAGGGTTCTTAGAGGAGGTCAAACTGGAGCTGGCCTTCCAATGATTTTTCGTCTTCCCCAAAGATACCTGTTCTCTAGACACTCAGGCATACCCTTCCTATCGCCATTCTGCTAAGCCTAAGCAGTTCAGCCTTCAGTAGAGAATGGAGGGGAAACCGGCAAGGCCTCCCCAAGCTAACCTAAACCGGGTGTGGGATAGAGGAACAGAGCCCACTTACCTCACAGGCCATCATCTTCCCTTGGCAAAAACATTCCTCACCGCTCAAGCTCAGCTCTTGGGGCCTGACCTCTTTTTCAAGCCTGCGGTCAGCCCGCTTATCAGGCCTGACCTCCTCCAGCTGGATCTTGTTTTTGACTTGGCTTCTTTCTTCTCAGCTGTTTCCATTTTAGGTCTCTGTTCCTAATACTTGAAAGCAAAAGTAGCCAAGCCCCTTCCCTCTGCTCAGACCAAGGCACGGAAATTGTTTTAGAGTACGATTGATCTATGTGGGACAGAAGATAGGTCTCCATCATTGGTCTTCTGGTAAGGGCTTTATTTGGGTACAGCTGAGCCTCCTCTAGGAATCTGGGATTCAGAAGAATAGGACTAGATAACCCAACATGTAAGAACGAGGTGAAGTGAGATTTCAGCAGGAAGGAAACAGCAAAGGCCTTATTTACCCAGAGACTAAAGGTAGCAGAACTCTGAGCATCCACTGTCTACTTTTTCTTTTTTCCAATTTTGGGCTGTTGAACTACTGAGGGAACATCAAGTCAAGCCACATTTATTACACAGCTTTTATCCAACTCTGAGGCCCAACTACATACCGAGCCAGAAACATACCCAACCTGCCAACACACAGAAACCTTTCCCTACATTTCTGTGCCGCAGATTTGGGGATGTGCCTCCACCTCCAGGATCAAGTGGCTTCCTGAAATTCTCAAGGGGATTTTAAAAAGGCAAGACCGATTCTCCTTATTGTCCACTCTCCTGCCACTGCCTTGCCTTCTCCCTCCCTCTTCCCAGTCCCACCCTCTCCTCCTCCCTGAGAGGACACTGTGGAGCCAAAATCCACTTTGTCAGTGCAAGACCAGCCTTGCCTTCTCTTGCTACACACCCCATGTGACCCTGGAGCGCCTCCAGGGCATATTTCATCTGGCATCAGCATTAGATGTCACCGTGACCCAAAACTTCCTGCATTCTTAGGCCTGGTAGCGCCTGCCAAAGCCAGCCATGGTTGGGGAAGGAACGCCATTTCGGGGGGGGCTGACCAAGTGTGGCGTCGGACGCCCTGTCTGCCAGCAGACAGCAGCGCTGGTTTTCCACTGCTGGCCATTCATTGGACTTGGCTAGCTTTGCTCCTTCCCTGGGACCAAGTCAACAAACTGAAAGCAAAGGAACTGCAGCTCCGGCACACACAGGAAGCCCTTTTTCTGTTTGCATGCATACCATGCAGCTGTGCTCAGTGGCCCCAGGGACCAACTTCTCACCTGCCCTACCTGCTCCCCAGCACTGCAGTGGGTCAGGGTTCAACAGGACTTCCTAAGATTGCTGCATCTTTTACTTATTTTTTTCCTATGTAGGAGGAAAAAAACAATTGTTATAGGCCATAAACTTCATGTTGAATTTTCTCAGACAATGAGAGTGAACCTTGGAGGCCAGAAAATGATTTTAGTATGAGTTTACAAGGTCTTCCTCCATGCAAAAATCATAAAGTTTTAGGGTTAGAAAAGATCGTAAACCACCCAAGTCAGTGGTTCTTCATCCAGTTTGGTAAAGAGACATTTGAGTGACTGATGAAAACAATCCACTCCTTGCCCCCCCCAAAAAAAATTGAGGGACACACAAGATTTTGCTCATAATTTTGAAAGTACAGGGACTCCTGGAGCCATCTGTGGATATTCTTGTCTGCCGCTGGTACCATCACTTCCCTTCTCATTTTGCAGCAGGGAAAACATGAGATTCAGAAAGGATATTGACTTTTGCAGAGATCAAGGCTAGATGTGGTCCTGCTGAACCCAGGTCTCCTGACTCAGAGCTTTTCTAACCAAATGCATCATCCTCTCTCACCCCTGGAGCCCCTCTTTTCTTTGTCTTATTTGCTTTACTCTTATAGTCTCTTTTTTCTTCATTTGTCCCCTTCCTGATTTCTCTCCTTAGTTTTTCTCTGTCAATCTCATATTCTTTTTTTGTTTTCAAACCTTGTTTCCTCTCCTATTTTCCTCACCCCACTCTCATTTCTTCTCTCTTTATGCACCCAATGAATCAATCAATCTTACCTTTGTGATTCTCTCAATAGGTTATTGGCTTCTATTGAATTAAAAGAGAGAATGTTTAGTCCTGGTCCGGTGGCTCAGTTGGTTGGAGCATGGTCGCATGCACCAACAGGTTCTGGGTTCCATTCCCAGGAGGGGCACTCATGGGAGGCAACTGATGGATGTTTCTCTCTCAGATTGATCAGTTGCCTCTCTCTCTCTCTCTCTCTTTCTCCCTACCTCTCTCTATCAAATGAATAAACATATCCTTGGGTGAGGTTTTGTTTTTTGTTGTTTTTTTTTTAAAGAATGTTTAAACAGGGGAAAGAAGGAAGTTGCAGAAAGTAGTGAAATCAAGAAAAATATTTTGTTACTCTCACCAAATCTTCAGTATAGAAGTAGCACCAATGGGTTTTTTCACCCTTAGTAAAAATGGACACATAATGGGAAAGAAATACAGAAATCAACCCTGCAGATCAGTGGTTCTCAGAGTATCATCTAAGGACCCCTGGGTCTCTGAGACAATTTGAAGGGGTTCACAAGATCAGAATTGTTTCCACCATAATGCTAAGATGTTATTTGCCATTTTCATTGTGTTAACATTTGAACTGAGGGTACCCAAACCACAGTGTATATTATGAAATTTTGGGTGCCTTATCACATATTCAAGCCATTGAAACTGAATTGGACCCATGGTCATTGTAACATTTACCACCATGATCAATAGTTTTAAAATAAGTAAACTTCATTTAAGAATGCCCTTATAGAAGCTGTTAAAATTATTTATTTTATTAAGTTCAGAAAACTGAGTACACACCTCTTTCTCTTTTTTTATTTTTCAATTATAGTTGTCCACATCTTTTTCTATTCCATGACAAAATGGCAAATGTGCATAAAGCAAATCTGCTGTTTACTTAAGAGTTGCTTCAAAGAAAAGTAGTTTTGCAACTGAGATGTAAGGTACATTGAATGCTTTTTCTAGTTCTACCTGGAATAATGGCTGACAAACTATGAATGTTTCAACCTGTGTATTGGGCAGACACTTCCTTAATAACAAGTGAAGTGAGGCTGTCACTTCATGGCCACAGTTGAGGATATCTTTTGTCAATCATAGATTCAAGCTTTTGATTTAAAAAAAAGAGAATGTTGGAAAATATGTATCTGCCACCATAAGTTGAACTGTTTCTCAATACATACAACTTTCCCAATTAGATCAGTGGTGATACTGACAGATGTGATTATTTTAATTATGGAATGAAATGTGTCACCATTTGAAATATTCATATAAGTCAATGGACTAATATGTTCCAAATGATCAATGCATGGTGTTACAAAACCATACTTTGGAAAAATATCCACTTAAAATGCAAGATACACTACTGGATTTTAATATAATTGAGCAGGAAATGTTTATTAATATGGTTCCAGATTTCACAATGCATCTAAACTTTAAGAAACTACCATGTATGGAGTTTTGATATAGTTTGTAAAGAAAGTAGAATTGTAAAGAAAAATGTTTACAATTATCTGAAAACACCATTAAAATATTTCACACTTTTCCAACTATTAATATGTACATGTATGTGTATAAGGCAGAATTTTCTGTGTCTACTCTAACTAAACAAAATATTACAGGTTGAATAAAATAGAAGACAAATGCTAAGTACTGTGGGAGGTCCTGCAGAGCTTCCAGGCTAATAGATAGATAAGACTTGCAGGTCACTAGCTGCACATGTCCAGGAAGACCACTGGAGAGAATAAATGAACTGCTTCACTTTGGTTGGGGAGAAGAGGAGTTAGAAAAATCTTTACAGAGGTAATAACAGTTGAGAAATCTGAATAAAAACTGAGCACTCAGGAAACAAAACCAAAAGACAAGCAGAGGATATGGGGTGGAGTTTGTGCCTGCCAAGAAGAGGGCGAAGCACAGGAATGGAGAGCTCAACATATATTGAGTGGAGAGCAAGCATTCCATTAGGTACCACTGAGATATGGCATAAAGAGCCTCATGGGAGAAGCTTCTTATACCATTGGTGCTCAATAAATGTTTGCCAGATGAATCTATGTGTGAAAACAATGATAAAGAAGTCCTGGGTGGAATTAGCTGTGTCTCATCATCCCCCCTCTCCCCACAGTATATGTGAGAAAATTTTGTAGATAAAGATGATAGAGGCCCAAAGAAGCGAGATGATTCATACCAAGTGCAAGTTATAGGTAGAGTGGGGCCCTGAACAAATTCCCCTCTCCTGGCTTTGGTGTCTCCTTCACCAGACAATTCCTTCTGAAGTCAGGCCTTGCTCCAACTTGGGAAGGATACCGAATGAAAAAAGGGATGACAAACACAAGCCTTGAGATTCATCATTTAAAGCATTTCTTCTGAACACACACTTTCTGGCAGGAGCCATAAGGACGTGGAAATGAAAAAAGATTTTGCTCTTCTCTTTACAGTCACTTGAACAAGAAGTTCAGGGGAGAGAGATCCATGTAGCCATGACAGAGAGCATAGTGCTACCCTAAGTACAAAGCACAGAGAGGATCTCCCTCTAAAGGATGATGAGGTTTTCAAGAGGGTATGGAGAACATGGAAGTGCTTCAGGAGATTTTTAAAGGATGAAAACTGATTAGATACAGAACACTCATTCGTGAATTTAAAAGCTCCTCAAAGACTGTGAGTCTTTCTTTGTCTCTGGATCCCCACACCCAGCACAATGCCTGTCACAGCAATGACATTACATAAATATCTGATGAGCTACTCTGAATGCAGGGGTGAGGAAGATACTCTGCCAAGACCCTATTGTTTTCACTTTGATTGACATATAACATGTGTAAGTTTGTGCACAATGTGATGTTCATATGTGTACATATTACAAAATAATTACCACTATAAGGTTTGTTATATCTCTATTCCCTCACATAATTACCTTTCTTTGTGTATGACAAGAACATTTAAGATCTACTCTCATACAACTTTCAAGTGGATAATACAGGGTTGTTACAGTCACCATGCTGTACTAATTCTCTCATACCTGGAAGCCCTTTGACCAGCACCCCCACATTTGTGCCTCTCAGTCCCTGGCAACCACCATTGTATTCTCTATTACTTTCAGTTGGATGTTTTTAAATGTCACATTAAAGGGAGAATATACAATATGTGTCTTTCTCTGTATCACTTATTTCATAATGTCCTCAACATCCATCCATGTTGTAAATGGCAGGATTTTTTTCTCTTTATAAGCTGAATAATAATCCATTATTATATATATTATATAAATATTATATATACAATCCATTATATATTATATGTGATCCATTATGTATGTATATATACACACATGTATATATGTTATATACATATATTACTATATATAATATAATATATAATATATATTATATATAATATTATATATATCACATTTTCTTTATCTATTTACCCATCAATGAACATTTCGCTTGTTTCCATATCTTGGCTGTTGTGAATAATACTGCAAATGATCATGGGGGGTGCAGGTATTGTTTCCTTTAGCTATATACCCAGAAGTAGAATTGCTGGACCATATGGTAGTTCTATTTTTTTTTTAATTTTTGAGGAACCTCCCTTACTGTTTACCAGAGTGTGTGCCCCAATTTACATTCCCACCAACAGTACACAGGGATTCCCTTTTCTACACAGGCTCACCAATACTAGTTTCTGATCTTTCGATAATAGCCATCCTAACAAGTGGGAGGTGATATCTAACTGTGGTTTTGGTTTGCATTCTCCTCATGATTAGTGATGCTGAACATCTTTTCATATACCAGTTGGCCATTTTCAAGATTCAGTTTTGAATAAGCCACACAGTATCTCTGTTCTGGCTTGTGACTGCCCGCTGCTCCCCATTCCCCACCACTGGAAATCATGTCCGTCACTGGTACCCAAAGCTGCCATTGTGACAAAACACAAAGCTGTGACTGCCATCTAGTCTCTGTTTCACTTTCATACAGCCTCTCTCATTTCCTTCTCTCAACAGGCAGGGGACAAAAGAATTGCATTGGAATCCTGGTCATGAACCAGAATCTCTGTAAGAAAGGCTGCAATCAATACACATGACACAAGACTGATATGATGCCCTGAAATGGGGGAACATCTGCAAAACTAATGCCAATCATTTTTGAAGGTTGAGCACTATTCTCCTCCAGGATGGATGGGCCTGCTCCCTATCTCAACCAGAGCAAGGCGGAAGACTTCAGTGATGGATGACAGCAAGGAAATTATCACCCCTAAAACAAGGGAATTATGTAGTTTCTCACCACCCCATCAACATTGATATGCAGAGATTCAGCCCTACCAATCATCTTTAAAAATACCACCTTTAAAATACTTCCCCTTTTGGGGATTGGCTGCTGAGGCAAGTGACACCATGAGGAAATTAATTACACCTGGATGAACTTTTGTGTCATAACTCACAGAGCTTTATCAGAACAAATGACACAAACTTAGGATGCAAGTAGGAGTCACTGAGGAAGTGAAGGGATTTCTGCAGAATAAATGGTAAGTCGAACTCCAGACCCAAGGACTTGAAGCTGTCCAGGCAACCCAAGACTTCCTAAGCACCATTTAAAGGGTGATCTCAGAGTACTTTGAATAGATCATTTTGTTTATAAACAAAGCTTTACAAATGGGGAATTTAGAAAGGTTGTAGAATGAGGAAGAAAAGGAGGGGTCAGATATGGAGTATTTCCGAAATTATAAGAAAGGACTAATTATAACGTGAAACATCTCTTCACCTTGTGAGGTCCACATAGAGGTTGTGTATACTGGACTTAGGTGGCGTGAAGCCTCTCTCCACTTATTTTATAAGATTCCATTACATATCCCTGTTCTAGCACACATAACGTGTACTCTATTTCCCAATCTGCTTTCCTACAGAATCCTGGTGGTCCCTGGACTCAGGGACTTTATACAATTGTCTTTGTGTCCCGAGGCTTGAGCCCAGACTAAGCACATGGTATGAGCTCAGTTTGTTCAGAAGCCATATTCCGAGTGAGAAAATGAAAATGAGCAATTGATTAAAAGTCAAGGTAGACCTGATCAAAGCCAATATCCCAAGGGCTGTTCTGGCTGTGTCCTTTCTCTTAGGCTGCTTTCTTTACCAAGAATAGTACTCTCTGATTTTAATTAAAGAAAATTAGAATGGTCCCTGGGGGGGCACAGCAAATACAAAACTAAATAAACAGATAAATATAAAAAATTGGGAAAGTGTTTGGTTTGCAAAACAAATACTTTTAAAATGAGGGAAAATATTTTTAAGAGTGTCAGCTTCAAATTTCCCAGATACCAACACGTGGAAAATTAACGGACTGAGTCTCAAATAAAGATGGCTTTGCCTGCCTTTCTATTGTCCATTTACATACTAAAAATTATGAAAAAAACTTGAGCTTAAAGGTTATATTAAGCTACACAATTAAATCAGTCAGAGTTCAAGATTTAAATGGCTTCTTCTTTAGCATCTAAGTAAACATTACCAATAAAATCCTTACAGGTAAAAAGGATCCTTGTAAGCCCACAAAATAATAGACCATTTTATTCAGCTTGTAGAAACAATCCATACAACACAGAACAAAATATCTCTCCAATACACTTGTGAATAGGTACCTTTTTTTTCAGCCAAAACTAATATCCTTCTTGTTCTCCTGTCTTAGTCCTGTAAGGTCACCACAGCTAGAGCACTCTCTCTCTCTCTCCCTCTCTCTCTCTCTCTCTCTCTCTCTCTCTCTGTGAATGTAGAAGGCCACTCAATTAATCTTCTTGTTTGCAGAGATTTGAAAATATTTAAGGAAGGATAAAAAACTAACACCAAGCAAAATGCAACTAAATTCCCCATAGTTCTTTATTCATCCTTTCTCCCCAAATTCTCTTTTTTATTTTTTTCTTTCTACTATTCCTTTCTCTCTCTCTCTCTCTATCTCTCTCTCTTCTCTCTCATTCTTCTTTCTCTGCTCCTTTCTCATTACACGGGTTTGGCTTTGGGGAATTATTCAGTTTTCCAGGAGAATGTGGGTTATTTCACCCAAACAAATGTCTGTATCTCTAGCACCCTTCCATTTACTCACAGAAGTGAAGAAAGAAAAGAGGATATGATTGGAATAAATTGTGTTCCTCAATATAAGTAAGTTAGAAGGTACTAAAAACACAGAGAGGAAGAGTGGTTTTTGTTTAGATTTTCAAAATTTGACAAGTTCCATCCACTAATGGGTTGATATACATCATACTTAACAACAGTGTCCTAGGCAATCAAAAAATGTTCTTTCATTGTTTCTATCATCATGGTAATTATAGCTATGCTGACCAACCCTACCCCTAGCTTGCACTGAAGAGATGGGAGCAGTGGTTTTTCCCAGAAGCTAAAAGCAAGCAATGTCAGCTCTGAAGTTAGGGGGACAAGATGGAGAACCTCCACACCTACTATTGAAGCGACGGTGTGCTCCTCTGAGCAGCACACCTGCTCCTGGACCACAGTCACAGGAGCAGATAAGCAACAGGTAACTCTATAACCAAGAATTCCAAAAGAAGGAAAAATAAAAGAAAAAGAAAAGAAAGGAAAGGAAAGGAAAAAAATTTTTTGAGAAAACCAACACCAAAAATGAGAAGACACAACCTTAACAAATACAAATATTAACACTCAAGAAATAGAGTGAATAAAGGATGCAGAGGAAGACATTTAAGACTCAGGATTAATATCTTCATAAAGACTAAAGATGCCCTCATACCCATGAAGAGGTAGCAGCTACAGCTTTATTCTCAAAGTGTGGTCCACACCACCAAGACCTGGGAGCTTGTTAGAAATTCGATATCTCAGGCCTCGTCCCAGAATGACTAAAATAAAACCTTTGTTTTTACAAGATCCACAGGTGATTTTTATGCCCACAGTGTTTGTGAAACCCTGTGCTACAGGCATTGGCACTTGAAATTTTGATTATTGAAAGAAATAACTGGTGGACAGAAAAGCAGTAATAGATTCAGTTTAATTGAAAATTAGTGAAAAGTCTCGGTTGAGATAGTCACTTTTAGTACTACATCTGAGCTATCATTGGCAAAACCAGACAGGAAAAAATGAAGGGAAACATAGCTTTCTTAGAATCCTATATTTAGCAAATAAACTATCAATGAAATAAGAGAGCAAAATAAAGATACACTTAGGTTTGCAAAATTCATAAAAGTTGCCACCCTCATGTCTGGCTTGGACAGGGGGTTTTGGGGAATGAAGGTATGTGAAAGAACTGTGTGTAGCATGAAGATAATAAACCAGAGAACAAATCATATATAAGATATAAGAAAGAGTGGTGAGCAAATGAAGTAGAAAACCTAGAGTAGGTTTAAATAACTCTTGATGCTTAATATTAAAATATTTATAACTAAAATCCCAGATAATCTCAAAGTGGCAGGTAATAGATGGAAGAGAGAGGGGAAGAGAGTGAAAAACTGCTCGTATTCCTGTCTCATTTAGGGAAGAATAGAGGTATTGAATAACTCTAGATAATAATAGCAAAATATGTTTAAATGTGTATGTGTCATAAAAGACTGCATGCTACATTATTCCATTTATATGTAAGTCTAGAAAAGACAAATCTAATCCATAGTGACAGAAAGCACATCAATGGCTGCCTGGAGCTGGAGAGGGTTAGAGAGTGGACAATGGAAGATATGCTGTTTGGAAAGTGGTACAAGGGATTTTGGGGGCAATGAACATGTTTTATATCTCAATTGTACTGATGATTAAATAAGCATATAAATTTCAAGTGTGTATTTTACTTTCAGATTGATGTCTGTTATTAGAATATTTAATGAATAATATGGTAATAGTGGACACCAGTCACTAAGCACCTACTATATGCCCAATGCATTATATGTTGTTCCTTAATGACCCTGACAGGAGGTGTTACTATCCTCACTACAGAGATGAGGAAGCTGAGGATGACGGAGGTGAAGAAATTTGTTCAAAGTCACATTGCCAGTGAATGACAAAAGTAGAATTTGAAGTTGGACCTGCCAACCTTCACAAGTAATTACATCATTATAATTTCATGTCTAGAATCTATCAGTAGAAACTTGACATAGACATTTCAAAAATATTTGTTTAATTAACTGACAAAATAATCATAAATTTAGGAGATGAATAATATTAGACCCAGGAGGGATCTTTTCAGATTAAATCCAAACCCTCGTTTCACAAACTGCAAAATATAGGTTTGGAGAGGTAAGATGACTTGTTCAAGGCAACAGAGTAAAGTCTGTGGCAAAGTGGGTATGAAAATGTGAGTCTCCTGACTTCCACTCTGGCTGTTCCTGAGCATTCTTGGTCAGACCAGGAACCTGGCCCGTGAACTAGTCAACCAGCTAGAGTGACGATGAGGCACCTGCCCTGGCCTTCCCTCTCCTGTTCTAGGTTCTGCTAGGTCTGCTGCTTACACACCTCCAAGGAGAAACCTCACCGCTGCTGCTCCAGCCCTCGTCAGAACCCGATGTCCAAGCCAGATACATAAAAATTTCCAGGCCTCTGTCCCTACGTCTATGTTCTCGTCCAGGCAGCGCCAGTTAGAAGTGCCTCCTCCTCAGCTCAGTGCCACCCTTAGTCACCTGGACTCCAAGGGCTCTGCTTATGCCAAGAATCTCACAAAATATTTTTTAAACAGATCTGTCGGCCTCCGCCAGGCCCCCTCTCCAGCCCACACTAATTATAGGCACTCAAACCCAGTCAATGGAAAAATGTAAGAAATGAGCTATGTCATCTTCTGTCTGTTTCTTTTTTTTTCTTTTTCCCAGGCTCTGTCCCCACCCAAACATCATCTCTCTTTCCCTAACTATGCATAGGACTGAACATAAAGACAGGTAAATATTTGCTCCTTCTGTGTGCATGTGTGTGTATAAATACAGTGGGGATACTGTAAGCTGTGCTGAGAAATAATTTTCCAGACTTTTTAGGTGCCAGTCACACAGTTAATGGCTACTACAACTGCATTTATAAAAGTTATGACCACTGGAATTACCTCTCTGAGTTAAAAAATATTCAAGTAAATCGTAAAGCTTGAAACAAAATCACTCCAACCAAATTGCCGTGAATGGCCAGGCACCTGAGAGTACCTGTCTCTGTTGCTCAAGTATAAAATGTCTGTCTTGAACTGGACTTGCAAGCAGTTGTAGAATCACCATTAACAGGGATGTGTACAAATAAAGCCTTAGGGAGTTAGGCAACAGACTTTACCAACTGTTAACAGTCTGGCCTTCTGTCAAGAAGTCTAATGGGCTTCTAGGTTTTGGTCTCCCTGGATGAAGTATATTAAAAAAAAGAAAATGTGTACATGCTTCATGTTCCACACATTTATTTTCTCTTGGTTAATTTTCCCAAAATCCATGTAAGACCTGAATTAATTAATGATCTGTCCCAAATCATGCAGCTAAGATTGGCAAAGACAGGCAAGGACCCAGGTCTTTTCATTAAATAGCTTGCCTTTCCAGTACACATACTGTTTGGATCAACTACTTGTCCCAAACACCTTTCCACATATGAGAAGATGTGCCCTCTCATGTTTTCACCTTGTGTATCTCCCTCTCGTCACTCACCACTGACACACTCCTCCCTGGAGAGACAGATGCATGGTCTGCTGTTGACTCTGAGTTGAAGCCAAATGGATAGTTTATTATCAAATGGCACCCAACTTTTTATAAATAAGTTTAATACACTCCTAAATTTCTTTTGATCTCAGAAGAGTGATGAGTTGAACCTAGATGACTTCAAGGCAAATGATTTCCAAGCTAATTTCAACCTCCACAACAGATAAATAATTCTACCAAAAGAGTTTCATCACTATGGAATTACAGACAAGGATACCTAAAAAATATTAACACCATTAACATGCTAGGACATGACATCAATTATGACATACTATTTTCACAAGGAAAGAAACAGTAGAAGAGAAGATAGCTATACTGAGTGGGTGTATGCATGTGTTGGATTTTTTTTTTAATTAAAAGAAATAACATCATTTCATTTTAAGAAAACTCGAGAATAAAGGGGTAATCTTTGTTACTAAATGATACAGAGTGAAACTAGGGAGGTGGTTTCTTTGTATTTTCATCAATGTTTCTGTATCATTTAACACTTTAAACTATACTTTTTTCCCTTTTTTTTTCATTAAAGCACAAATTTTGGATCACCCATTAGTGACCCGACCTTGCCAATTGAGCCATATTTTCTGTCCCTGCACAATACTGACTCCTCAACATGCCTTGCTTGTCTTTTCACTTTTCATTCTATGTTTCTACTTGCCTGTCTACCTTCTAATTGCACTCTGTTCCCTTCACGGACTCCTCTTCTTCCTTTTGTCTCTTACCTCTTCAGTGACATTTGCCAAGGCTGGCCCTTTGCTGTCACAACAATCCCACTCTTATGCATTCTTCCTTGTTCACATCTCCATTTCTGTTCTTTCAACCATGTTCCAGGAATATGTCATTGTTGTTTTCTCAGATTTGTCTTTTCATATCTTGCCTTTTTCTCAAATACAGCTCATCTAAAGAGGAACTAAACATCTCTCACTAGCTCATCTCAATCACAGTTATTATTCCAGTTATCCAGGCTGAAAAATTGGCATCAATTTTAATTTGTTCTTTATCTGCACTTCTTATCATTTGAAAATTTTGCTGAACACTTAATCTGTTTGTTCTTCTCTATACCAGCTGCCATGACCTTGATAAGACTTCCTGGTCCACATGTGAATTATTGCAGTGGCTTCTTTTGTAGCTTCCCCATCCCTGGTTTCTTCTCACTCCAATCCAACCTGCTGCCCCCGCCAGAAATTCTTCTTTCAACACCATTTTTATCATGTCACTCTTCTATGCAAATGTCTTCAATGGTTCTTTTTTTGCTTAACAATTTTTTAGCTCTCTGGTTTTTCAAGCATACCCTGTCATGATCTAACCCCATTTGACTAGTTTAATCCCAGGACTATTCAACATGTACTTCCTGATTGACCCAGACTAGCCTCCCCACATTGCCACAAATATGCCTCATATTTGTTTTTCACAAATGCTTTATTTTTGCCCCTTCAAGTCTTAAAATTCAACTTATTCTTCAAGATCTAGCCCATGTTTCTCTTTCTTTAAGAATGTCTTCCTGTAAATTACCAGTTTGCCCTCGGTTCTATCTCTTCTCTGCCCTTGATCTGTCTCTGCATCACTATGATGGAACTAGGCTCTCTGGCCCTCCAGCTTTTAGGTACATTTGACCTGCAGAATGCATGGAAATTATTCAAGAAGAAGAAGTGCCAGTATTTTTATTTTTCTCTGCTTTCTATGGAGTCTCCAGCAATGACTATATCTCCTCCATAATGCCAACTCCTATGGCAGAAAACAGTATGAAATTTCCTCAAAAAATTAAAAATGGAAGTGCCTTATAACTCAGAAATTCCACTGTTGGAAGTATACCCTAAGAGCCCTGAAATGCCAATTGAAAAGAACTTACATACCCCTATGTTCATAGCAGTGCTATTTACAATAGTCAAGTGTTGGAAACAGCCCAAGTGTCCATCAGTAGATAAGTGGATTGAAAAACTGTGGTATATTCACACAATGGAATACTATGCAGCAAAAAGAAAGAAAGAATTCCTACCTTTTCCAACAGCATGGATGGAACTGGAGACTATTGTGTTAAGTGAAATAAGCCAGTTGTCAAAGGACAAATACCATATGACCTCACTTATAACTGGAATCTAATGAACAAAATAAACTAACAAGAAAAATAGAACAAGAGACATGGAAATAGAACAGACTGATAGCTGTAGGATGGGAGGAGGGTGGGGGGGAATGAAGGAAGGGAAAGGAAGGGAAGGGATTATTTAAAGAACATGTATGAATGACTCATGGACATGGACAACAGAGAGGAGACTGATGACAGTGGGAGAGAAGGGTGAGCTGGATGGAGGGGGTGGCAAAAGGAAAAAAAATAGAATAACTGCAATAGAACAAACATATACAGAAACAAGGCCAGGACTTAACAGAAAATTTTTATATGGAACCATTTAACCACTTACTAATCAGCTCTTCATGGTAGTGAACCCATTCTGTTTCATTATGAAGTGTCTTTTTGTAAAGAACAGTGTCTATAACAAATAATACTTAATATATAATTTATATATATTATATAAATTCCATATAAAAATATGGAATTTAAGATAATATATAATTATCTTAAAAATGTAAGTGATATTCAATCAGCAACCAAAGCTTGTTGAGAATGGAGCAAAAAAAATGTGCACTCAAAGGCCATTGGAGCTGAATGGGAACCTAGAGTTCATCTCAGCCAAACCACTTAATTAATGTTCTAGAAGAGAAAACTGAGGCCTGGAGACTTAACTAATTTCCCAGCTAAGGATAGAACCCAGGTAATTTCACTTACAGCCCAACATCCCTTCCATCAAGTCATGATGCCTTTAGAGAGGAAAAGTGCTCTCATTCATTTACAGTCTAAATTAGAAAAGAAAGTCCAAAATCAATAGAAGTTTAGAAAAATACCAAATGGAAAAAATAAAAGCTAGCAGAAAGACTGTTTGGAGTGACTAAAAAAATATGGAATTTGAAGCCAGGAAAATTAGATTTGAGTCTCAGCAGTTTCACTTATTAACCATGTGGCTTTAGACAACACAATATTAGACAACAACTTAATATTTTAATATCTTCAACTGAAAATTGGGGTTGAAGATAATAATTATGTTGTTACATTCAGAAACAGAACATAAGTGTAAATTGGGAAGGGGAATTGAAAAAGAGCACCTGCTGTCCTCCAGAACTAAAAACTAAAAGTGGCAGTCACAGAATAAAGGGACATAAGTGTGCCATACAAGATGGGTGACAAAAACTAGGCTCACCACTTGAGGCTAGGGATTTGCTGTGTGTGGCAGGGGTGGGGGGTGATATCTTCATACATAAAGAGGATAGAAAAAAATTTCAATTTTTATCTCTGAGGTTATGGTTTATAGAAAACTGTGGTCTCAGTGAAGTAAAATTACAAAAACACAGCCTGATGTGAAACTCAGTTAAGCAACCCACTGATTCAAATATTGGATCTCAATGTCTCTAAAATAACCATTTGGCCAAAACCTAAAATGCCATCATAAAATTAGGCTCAGAACTAGAATTATAGGGAGGTAGTTTCAAATGCCTGCAAAACTACTGACCACAGAGGAAGAGACAATCCTCTGATCCAAAATGGGCTCATCTGCCCAAATTTTAAAATTGATACAAAATCTGGAGCTAAGAAAGGCAACCAATGAAATCTACAGTTAGAATATTAATTTACTCCTTCTGAAATTAATTTTAAGAGACAGTATGACATCAGTAAATGATTGCATCAAAAAACTGTGGTATATTTACACAATGGAATACAGTGCAGCAGAAAGAAAGAACTCCTACCCTTTGCGACAGCATGGATGGAACTGGAGAGTATTGTGCTAAGTGAAATAAGCCAGGAGGTAAAAGACAAATACCATATGTTCTCACATATAGTAGAACCTAATCAATAAAACAAACAAGGGAGCAAAATAGAACCAGAGACATGGAAACAAGGAACAGACTGACAGTGACCAGAGGGGAATGGGGAGGGGGATAATGGGGAAAAGAAGGGGAAGAGTCAAGGTAAGGAACATGTATAAAGGAACCGTGGACAAAGATACTGAGGTGGGAGGATGGAAAGTGAAAGTTGGGGGGTGTGTAGGGCAGAGGAGAGTAATGGGGGGAAATGGGGACAACTGTAATTAAACAATAATAAAAAAATTGTAAAAAGAGACAGTATGACAAAGATTTTAAAATGAAAATATTACACTAGTAAAAATGAAATAATATTAAACTTATCCAAAGATATGAAAAAAGTATAAATAATACAGGATAGGTTAGATATGACAATAGGATCAATAAATGAACATAGCTGAAAAGAGGGCAGCACAGAAATAAAGAAATAGAAATAGGAATAATTAAGAACCATGGAGAATAAGTTGAGATGTTCCATCATATACCTCATAGGAGCTAGAAAAGAGGAGAATAGAAGAAAATCAAGTAAAATATCAGAGAAGTTTTCAGACTTAAAAAATAAGCCCTCAGAATAAAAAACCACTCAAATACCAATGTGAATTAATAAAGACAAATCTACACCACAGAACATCTTAATGAATCTGTAGAACTCTAAGAACTAACAGAAAGGCCAAATTCTACAAATAATAGTTACACTGATAGAAGATTTATTGTCAGCATGAATAGATTCTAAAATTAATAGGGTAATATATTAGAAGTACTGATGAAAATTAACTATCAATTCACAATTTTAATCCCTATTAATCTATCATTCAGAAATGAGGATAAACTACATGAAGTAAAATGGAATAGAAACAGAATATGTTGATCAGTATAAAAAGGAAACTACAAAAGAGAATAATGGTAATATATATACTATTTTTAGTATATATAACAACATAGTATTAATTTTGTGTGTGTTTTGCATGAGAATAAAGGGGAAATAACACATTGTTGTGGGCTTATTTTTACTAAAATAATACCCTAAGATGGGTGGTAAAGGATAGGGGAGAATGTGACACTTCTACAAGGATACGTTTTATAATGTTTTAACATATAAAATCATGCTAATTATCTTAAAATTAAAAAACAAAATTAAATCAATAAGAATGGGAAAGGAAACAGTAAAACTAAGTACAAACAGAAACAAATGAACTTAAGTGTGGATCAAATGAATAACATAAGCACACTAAATGAACAAGAAAAAGAACTATTCAAGTAACTTCTAAACTATACTTTATCTATATACCCTTCATTTGAATAAAAAAAAGAAATGCAAGAAAATCTTTACTTTTAAAATTGATTGTTTTCAGTGTTTAAGTATAGTGATATTGAAATAATTTTTGTGTGTTGCAGGATTGAACAAAAGAGTGAAGACATTAATACTATTGAGAGGATACATTCTTACTTGAGAAAAGGGAATACAAATAAGGAGCCAAGGTAGGCTAGAAAGAGCCCTTTGGGGGTGGAAAGGAATTGAAGGAACCAGTTTTAACACATGTTTTCACACAGATATCTATTAAATCTATCTACTGAAAGATCTTAGAACAATGACACTGTCATGGAAATGAACGCACCTAGTGCCCAGATCTTGGTTTCTAAATACCATTGCCACTGAAGAAACCAGTGTTTCTTGGGAAAGTGTATGATTCGAGAACTAGGGCAGGGAAAGTATTTAAGATAAGTATGGAACATCTTGTTGTGCCAGAAAGTTAAAAAGTATCTAAAAAATATGTAGGCACATACCATACACATAGAAACCTGCTTGAAAGGAATCCGACTGCAAGATCTAGTGCAATTCAGGGTCATTGTGGATTATAACCAGCTAAATATACTAAAAATTCATGAGTCCATAATAATAATAAACAGATGTATAAACGATCTGAGTGGGGGTAGCAGGGAGAGAGGGGAGGAGAGAAAATGCTGGAAATGCTTCCTTATGGGTGGAGGCCAACTAATCAATATAGAAGGGATGATGAAATTAGGAAATAATTATTTGTAACTATTATAGTAAAAATTAAGTTTAGGCAAAAAGAAGAAGCCCAATGGATCTCAGCTAGAGGAAGGTAGTTTTTATGAGAAACAGATATTTACAAAGTCTAGAGGAATATAACTACAAATATTTATAAATTTTAAAAGGAAAAAAACTGAGGAAATTGAACACTTTAAGCAAATGATCAAAATTAACATTACCAATGAAGAACAAATGCATGTCATACGGCTCTGGCTCTAATGCCCCAAGAAAGACACAGTATTATTTATAAAGTAAACAAGCCAAAAAATAACATCTGCATATTATCGTGAGGAAGCATCAGACAAAACCATACTGAGGGACAATCTTGAACACAGCAGGCTTATATTTGTCAACTTTATTGATGACATAAAAAACAAAGAACAGTTGAAGATCTGTTTCTGACTAAAGGAAAATAAAGAGACATGACACCTAAATGTAACTCATGGTTTTAGATTGGATTCTGAACTGGGCAAAAATAACAGCTACAACATTGTAGGGAAATCGATAATTTTGGAATATAATCTGTAGATAAAAGTATTGTATCAATGCTAAATTTCCTCAAGACATTGATGAAAGAAGGAAAATCCTTGAGTGATAGTCCCATTTATTATGTCTCTTCCTCCATGTATTGTAGAATCTATGTCCAGAGAAAATGTTAAATATGTGATTGTTTCTCTTCATCACTATCCAGTTTGCCTGACGACTAGGCCCAGTATGGCCAACAATTCACATTCCCTGATCCCTGCTCCTCAACTAACAGAGGCTTAGCTGCATTCTTCATGCACATGCCAACGAAGAGAGAGATGATACCAGGCTCTACCAATGGTACAACCTGCCTGAACCCAGCTCCATGGAGACTGCTTCATAGACATCCAGGTCCTCCTTGTATTTGTGGGAAATGAAACTGTATTGAATTGAGCATATAACCTAATTAGCAGATTTTGAACTTTAGAAACCTTCATTATGTTATAATCCCACATCATCTTTTGAAGCTCAGAAAACATGTAGCTCTCTTCATTAATTTACCACAGTAAGTACATCATCCTTGCCTTTGAATACTCTGAGGCTAATGATATGCCCAAAGGTGTAATGCAGAGGATGACTCATAATAGGTTTTCTTCTAGGGAGATTACTCTGTATGTGCACATATATGCCACCTTGAGTGAATTTTTCTATACTTTTGTGATTGCCTCTTTCAGTAGTGTGTGTGCTTTTCTATGTGTGTGTACAGGAGCACACTGGTGCTTGTAGGTACAGGTTTATGCCTCTGGGAAGGTGTGTGGACATCCCTTTGTGGATAATGCCTCTGAATTGCCA
Source organism: Trachops cirrhosus (assembly GCA_028533065.1). Taxonomy (NCBI): domain Eukaryota; kingdom Metazoa; phylum Chordata; class Mammalia; order Chiroptera; family Phyllostomidae; genus Trachops; species Trachops cirrhosus. Next base: position 149,147,293 of record CM052539.1, read on the forward strand.
TGCTTCTATGTGTGCATGTATATAACTTATACACTGATTAGTATAAAGCTGATGAACAATTTTTCTGTTAAGAATCTCTGAATTGCAAGTGACATGAAACTGAACTAAAAATTGTTAAGCAAAAAGGAAATTTATTGGCTCGCTTTACTGAATTGCTCAGGGTTAGCTTTAAATTCTCATTTGAAAAACAATTCTCAATACCACTAGCTGTAAGAGAAATGCAAATTAAAAACACAACAAGATACCACTTCATGCTTGTTAGCGTGGCTAATATCAATAAGACAAGAAATAACAGGAGTTGGAAAGAATGTGGAGAAAAGGGAATGCTCATGCACTATTGATTGAATGTAAATTGGTATAGCCATTATAAAAAAATGGAATGAGGCTCCTCAAAAAATTAAGAATATAGCCATCATATGACCCCACAATCTCTTTTCTGGTTATCTACCTGAAAAAATTTGAAAACATTTATTCATAAAAATATATGGACACCTATGTTCATAGCAATGGTATGTACATTAGCCAAGACATGAGTATAACCTAATTGTCCTTTGAGAGATGATTAGTACATATATACAATAAAGGTAAAGATGTGGTACATATACACAATGGAACACTACTCATCCATAAGAAATGATGAAATACTGCCATTTACAACAACATGGATAAATCTTGAGAATATATGCTAAGTGAAATAAATCAAACAGAAACCCACAAGAACTATATGATTTCCCTCATATGTGAGATATAAAACAAAAAGCAACAAACAAACTCATAGATACAGACAGCAGAATGGTGGTTACTATGGAGGAAGGGTATGAGGATGGCGATGAAGAGAATAAAGGAGGAAAATATATGCTGACAGAAGGAGACTAGATTACAGGTGATGAGCACCCAACAGAGTGTACAGATGCCATAAAACCATACACCTGAAATTTGCATAATGTTATTAACCAAAGTTACCCCAATACTTTTATTGATAAAAACATTTAAGAAAAAAAATTCCCATTTTGGAAAAGGGAAAGTGGGGAACCACACCTGGCAGTGACTTCTCCTCAGGAACGCTCAGGGCTGGAGGACCTGGGATCCTTGCTGGTCAGCTCACCTGGGTGCCTCCAATGACCTCTTTCAAGGCACTCTCCTTTTTGGAGTTTGAGCCTCTGCTTCTAAGCAATTCCAGGGACAACTTATAAATCCAGGAGTCCTTTCAAGTCACTGCATTTGAACCCAGAAGCTGATCTGGGAATTTCTGTTTCCTAGCAACAGGTGTCTCTTCACCCACTTCACCCTCAGCTTTGTAGCCTGTATCTTGATTAATCAAAGGACCATTTGCAATAACAGCCACCCAGGGAATCAAACTTCCAACCCTTAATTCAATCCCCTGCCATGTTACTTGTTCATACAAACTATAGATTGTGGTGAAAATCTCCTTTTTTTTAGCACTGTAAGTCTCTGGAATACCTAGGTGTTCAGACATCTTAGATTTCAGGCTAAACCAAGAAAGGACTTTCTTAGCAAAACGATATTGTCATTCTCTCTTTTTACTACCTGTTTTTATCATTTAAATTTTTATTGAGATTGTTGTTCACATAGATTTGTAAGACATAATACTGAGATATCCTTCAGTCACTTTTTCCTATTTCTCCCAGTGGAAACATTTTGCAAAATTATAGTATAATATCACAACCAGGATTTTGACATTGATATAATCTATCAATCTTATTCAGATACTCCCAGTTTTACTTGCAATTATTTGTGTGCCATGTATGTATATGAAGGCTTTTGCCAGCTCCATTTCCAGCAGCTGCCCTTCCAAGCTGAGGCCCTGCACTTACCTTTTTTTTATAAAGAAGATGCAATGTGAGATGACACCCTAAGTATTTGAGTTCATCCATGTGAAGTGTCTAGAACTATGCCTTGCACATAGAAAGTGTTTGGTATATATGTTTTTACTGCCATTTTTGAGAACTCCTTATAGGTTGGACACTTGAGACTACCTCATGTAATCCTCACAATAATGCTGTGAATTAGGTAATATGAGTGTCCACATTTTAGATATTAGGAAACTGAGGCTTCAAGAGATTAAATAACTTGCCCAAGATCACAAAGCTATTAAGTAATAAAGCCAAAACTGGTCCCTATCAGCCCTGGTACACCTGAATGACCAGTAGAATCTCAATGCTACTCAGACAAAACTAAATATACTCACAGAGGGATCATTGTTTAATTTGCTCCACCTTTTTGGCGAACTGGTCTCTGCATATATGGGCCTTTCTCAATGCCTCTGAATGTGCCTTCTAGTTGATATATTTTGAGGTCCATTTCACCAGTTCAGCTTGAGCAGCAAAAGCATAAATCATCCTCAGCCTCAGGGATAAAGGCCAAGCGTGTGTTTTAAATACAGCTGTTGTAAGTTAACCACATCCTGGGTAAATCACATCTATAGACAATCTACTGCTTTCCCAAGAAAGCATCAGTGTTAATAAACAGGCATTAAGAATTGTTTTTTCTTAAAACATTTTTATAATGCATGCCTCTTTGTTGGGGATCATTATTTGTGGAGACTGGATTAATCCTAACAGTGCCATGACACTTAAACCCATGGATCTAATGGGATGCTCTGTGGGCCCACAAAGGAATACATACACAGTTATAAATATACCAAATAAAAGATTATTCAATTAGGTTGCTTGTTTGATGCCACGTTATAATAACCAGCTAAATTTTTCACTTCCTACCTGATTATTACACCGTCCATCGAGGCTAAATTACATTGTAGAGGGTTTCTGTGTCCCAAGATTATAGTCCTTGGTCACACAGAAGGGGTCCATTGTATTAACTGGTCAGAGAAGGCTTCAAGGAAACCGAAGCACCAGGTGGTAGAAAGGTCCTAGGGTGTTAGTTTAAAATCTTGACATTGGCAAATATTTAAATTAATATAATCTTTACGGCATTATTTTTGTTGTGCTGGTCATGTAGGTGGGGGCAGGGGGCAGTGTCAGATACTCTCTAAGGCCCTTTTCTGGCCAAAAGTCTATGGTTACAGGTAATGGTAGCCCAAACTAAATTGGTTTCAATAAACTCACAATGCAGAGGAAGACTTTAGAGGTTGACAAGAAATTTTTGACATACATGTGTTCTTTTGTTAATACATGTATAGCAACATGAACTGTGCTTTAGAAATTAGAATAACCCCCTCTTATCTTCTTCAGTGGATCATTTTTGTGTGTTTTATTTAATTTTTTTCAGTGAAAATGTTGCTCACAGCCGTTAACACTTTTTCCCCTTGGGCCACAAAGAAGAGTGGGTTAAAGAATTTTCAGAAGATGATGGGACTGTAGAAATGAGGACATGGAATGTAAAAAGAAAGAGAGAGAGAGAGAGAGAAAGAGAGAGAAAGGAAGGAAGGAAGGAAGGAAGGAAGGAAGGAAGGAAGGAAGGAAGGAAAGAAAGAAAGAAAGAAAGAAAGAAAGAAAGAAAGAAAGAAAGAAAGAAAGAAAAAATCACAGCACCCTCTTGTATGTGCCGTCTTATCATCATGTCTGAGGATTTTCCCTCATTTTATCGTCTTCTGTCTAGACAAATAAAACTGCTGAAGGTTTACAAAATGATTTCCTATCCAAAAATCTCTTTCCTGTTACAGCTCAACAGGGATATTTTCCCCTTTAATGAATGAGACCTAGAGAGATATGGTACCAGTGCAAACACAAGCAAGCACCTCATGGATGAAGCATACATCATGTGCTGGCAAGACAGACAATAAAAGGCCTAGGGCCTCAAGTGCCACTGTGGATGGAACATTTTTTGATTCACTCACTGACTCCTGAGGAGTATTTTCTTACTTAGCCTGTACAGTGTTCCCAGCAACTCCCCAATCCTAATGGGACTTAGAGAGCTTAGAGAAAGCATGATAGATGTGATGTCAAGCTCTTAATTTAGCAATGCTTCAAAGAGGAAGCAAGAGTGATTAATTTTTACACTTAACAAATTAACCCCATTGGGAAGGGGAAAACTCAAAATACTATTGGAAGAGAAAAGAATGAGTGGAGGTAAAACATATCAGGCACTTGGGATTATACATCTTTGATATTCACATGTCACTGATGCTTTTCAAAGGATCTGCCATCACTTTGATTAGTAGCCCCAGACAGTGTATCCCAAAGGAGTAAGTGTGAACAAGAATGAGAACTATAAATCCCACTCTGGTCCAGGACTGTGTATTCAAACTGTTCATCTGTTGGTGCTGGTAGATTATTTCAACCATTCCAATTAGCATTCACTAAGCCCCTACCAACCTGTACTAAGTTCTGTCATGAGGAATCCAACATGATTCTTAACCACAAGTTGCTTATAAACCATCAGGGGATTTAGCATGCACATATAAATAACTTCAATTCAATGGAAAATGATGTAATCACAGAAGGTTCATAGGAGAGAAAAATTACTTCAACTGGAAGGAGGTATGAAGCTCTATTCATTTGTGTATGCAACATATATTGAGACTTATTTATTGGGCCCAGCTTTTTGCTGGAGTCACACTCAAATAAGGGTAAAGGAGAAGAACCACAGCAAGAATACCCCTGACAATACAATAATGGAAGTAGGCATAAAGTACCCTGGCTTGGTCTCCTCTCTTGGGTCCCACTTTCCTGCTGCCTACCCTTCTAGTTGTCCCTGGCAACGCTTCCTTAAAACTGGCTTGCCATGAATTCTTGTCTCTGGGTCTGCTTCAGGGACCCAACCTATTAAGAAACATGACAGAGTTTTTAGAAAGAAGATGGAATGTGAGATGACAGTAGAAGTGAGGCAGCCTCTTGTGGCAGCAATGCCTTTAGAGTGGGAGTAAGGAGATGTCATCCCATAGCTACATGGTAGCCTTGGAAAAGCAATTCTATTTCTGGCCTAAGTGTCCATACACAAAATTTTTCATTTGGTCACAGAGGAACTATGTAACTCCATGCCAAGTATGATTTCATTTTAAAGAATAGTTTTGTTAGGGCAAATAGATATTTTTTTTAAAAAGAGTACACACACACACATCTTGGTACTACTCATGGTAAATCTCTAACTTGGGTATCAGTTTTTACAGCATCTTTCTCCTTGGTCTTAACAGAAAGAGCCACATCTGTATTTCAAGAAAGAGAGAAAGAAGGAAAGAAGAAAGAGAGAGAGAAGGAAAGAGAGAAAGAGGAAAGAAAGAAAGAAAGAAAGAAAGAAAGAAAGAAAGAAAGAAAGAAAGAAAGAAAGAAAGAAAGAAAGGAAGGAAGGAAGGAAGGAAGGAAGGAAGGAAGGAAGGAAGGAAGGAAGGAAGGAAGGAAGGAAGGAAGGAAGGGAAAGAAAGAAGGAAGAAAGGGAAAGAAAGAAAGAAAAAGAAAGCTGTTTGGATTCTAAGATCGTCTTCTGCTTTAAACAGGGGTCTTACTTGTTCCAATACTTTTCCTCTTTCTCTCTGGGTTCAGTAAAGAGTCATGCTGTGTGTATCAGCTTTTCTTAATGATTGTTTGAGGTGGTGGTGAGGGAGGTACTTAAAATAGTTGACTAATAGCCATAAAACAAAAATTACCTTCTCTGTGCTACTTCCACTACAGGACACATAATGGAAATATCTTAAATTCTAAAACTTTATGTAAAGGAAACCAGTAAATCTTGTAGAGAAGCCTTGAAAACCCTGTTGTGACGTTCTGTTACACAGTCTTTCAATTTTCCCTGGTTGGTCAGATGAGTCATTCTCCTTTCACTGTATTTCCCTGCTGGGTCTTTGACTTAAAGAATTCCTTGCATAATGATCCCCTACAACTCAGGCCAGGAAAATTTTCCTAGATACTTCCCAGAAAAATAGCTAGCTCTGCCTCACATATTCAATCATTGGATCTTTGTAACAATCCTGAGCAGCAGACCTGATGATGATGATGATTAAAATAGCTACAGTTTAATGGATATTCTGTGCCAGCTTCTATTCCATGCACTATACACATATTTTCCCCATTTTACTGATTAAAAACTGAGGTTCAGAGAGGTCAATTACCCTGTTTTAGTATCACTACTAATAACTGACACAGCCAAAACTGAATCCAAACACCTAATTTCAATAGCTGTGCTCTTTTTCACTTACACCATAAAATGTATAAATCTTGATCTTATTATTTAGAAGAATTTTTCTGAGATATATAGTCCTACTTTTCCTTTAGTGATGAACAGAAATTACAAGTCATTCATTCGTGCAGATGAAATGGAAATTGGACTAGGATATAATGAATCTACAGTAATTCTTGCAGTAGACTGCTATGCAGTTGTCAACTAGATTGTATTAATGTTGAAAATAAAATCATATGCATTTGGGAAGTTCTTAAGTGTTCTTAGAACTGAAACATCATGTTTGCCACACAAGATGTGTAGTGTACTGCTTAAAAATAAATATATGAGCATTGATTAAAAATAGACCTTAGCCAACTCAGGGCATGGTTAAATAAACTCTCTAGGGGCACATTTCTGCTTATGCTACATAAATTAGATCTTCCAGGATAGAAGAGCTTCATTAGGTCCTTTTCCAGGAAAATTAATGACTCTGATAGCCTGAAAGAGTTTATTTTCTTCATCTAGGATGAGTGTTATACTTTCAAAGAGCAATTCATACTTTGACATAAAATATATCATGGCTTATACATGGTATACATTTCTTATAAGTTGAAATGACTCACCTTTAATCCTTTGCCCTGATCATAGCATGCTCCTGCTGAAAATATTCAGTGGTCCTTTATTTTCTACTTAAGCCCAAAGAGTTTGTCATTCTAGTTTCTTGACAAGAATACCATCAACTGACCTTTTGAAATTTCTTCTCTACTTCATGTATCCTAGACCATGGGTCTTTTCTACACACAATACTTATTTCCTGCATTTGCTTATGCCCTTTCTTTTTTAAATAATTTTTATTGTTATTCTATTACAGTTATCCCAATTTTTCTCCCTATGCCTTCCTCAACCCACCCCACTGCTTGCTCCCACAGTCAATTCCCATACTGTTGTCCCTGTCTGTGGCTCATTTACACATGTTTTTTGTCTACTGCCCTCCCCTTCTTTTCACCATTATCCCCCTCTTCCCTCTCCTCTGGTCACTTTCAGTCTGTTCCATGTTTCCATGCCTGTGGTTCTATTCTGTTCATTAGTTTATTTTGTTCATTAGATTTCTCTTATAGGTGAGATCATATTGTATTTGTCTTTCATTACCTGACTTATACCACAACAATCAGACAAGAAAAAGAAATAAAATGCATCCAGATTGGAAAGGAGGAAGTGAAACTGTCATCATTTGCAGATGACATGATAGTGTACACAGAAAATCCTATAGTCTCCACACAGAAAAAAACTGCCGAATTTGGCAAAATAACAGGATACAAGGTCAATATTCAAAAAATCTATGTCATTTTTGTACAACAACCATGAAATATCAGAAAGAGAAACTAGGGGGGAAATCCCATTTACTATATTAACAAGAAAAATAAAGTACCTAGATATAAATTTAACCAAGGAAGTAAAAGACCTGCTTATGCTCTTCTTAACCTGGGTACTCTCACTACTCTTTACCATCCTTATATAGGAAAAATATATGTCCTTCAAGGGCCAGCTTGAATTCCTTTTTCTTTTTTTTATGGTGTTCCATCTAATCTCTCCAGCTCTGAAAGTCCCCATAATACTTGAGTTATCCTCTTCTTATTGCACAGGTCACAGGCTATCTTATATTATTAATTTATGTACATGTCTCTTTTCTTTCTTCACTGTTAATTCTTCGAGGAGATGGGCTAATTTTAGACATCAAGATTTATTTTTTTATCAAACATTTCTTGATATCTGCTTTATGCCTACTATTTATAGGAGACATAGACACCAGTAAAACATTGATATTGGATTATTAGAAGAAAAATAAGACATGAAAGAAAAATAAGCTCCTCGTGTAAGTCTCCACTACTGGATATAGCTCAAATGCGGTAGATGGCGCTCGTCATTCGTAGACCTTAGGATGGGGAGAGAGCCGGCTTTCTCCTCTGGTAATGAAAGTCACTTCTCTTAATGATATCCTTGTGGAAACTTTTGGCTCCAGTTAGTAGCCACCTTTGGATCACAACCCAACTACTAGTTTTAAAGGGTGATTCAACCACTAGCCCCAAGCAGAAATGCCAATGTCACTGTGCCCTTCTCCAATTCAAAAGAGTGGGCGTCACAGAATTCCAGTGCCATTCCAGCCCAAAATTGAGGTGGTAAATGGCAGGCTCTCAATATACACAAGCCAGTCCCTGGAGGCAGTTGTCGCCCAAAAAATTTCAACGGGCTTAGCAGAGGATTGACTTTGGTGATGTACTGCTTCTTAGTAAATCAACAAATTGTTCTTTCACCTGGGGTGAAAATATGAAAAATAAAGAGAACACTTAATGTCACAGAAGGTCAAGTCCTATAAAGGGCCTGTGTGATATGTGGTCCAACTTGTTATTTTGGCAGATGGAAAAACTGAGACTTAGAAAGAAATTGCTTGTACCAGGTCACAAAGAAAGCCAATGAGAAGGGCAGGAATGGAGACTGAAGAGCCTAACATCCCTAATTCCCAGTCTCAGGGTTGTTGCAGTACCCCTGTTGGGCTCCATTTTATCCTCTCTATATTTTTCCTTCAAAAAAGAAATGTCTTTTTCATAAAAACTCAGACACAACTAGGAATTATGTTCAAGTCAGTGTTTTGTGCTTCAAATGTACCTTATGTCTTCGTTTGGATTTAGTCTGTATATACTTTCTTCTGTTTTCTGAAGAGGACCGGTATACTTGTGACTTTAGAAGTCGGGTGAATGTAGAAGAGCCTTATAGTTAGTAGATGTCACAGCATTCTCCTTTGCTTTAGCAAATATTTAGAGAATTAACAGCGGATGAACAGTATGGTTAATGTCACTAGTCCCAAGTGGTAATGGGAACCAGGCCTACTCCAGCTTGTTTGTGGAGGTCTTTGGGCTAAGACCAGGTTCCAGTGCCAGTTTTACTGATGAGCCACCAGGCATCTCATGCAAGTAACTCTGGAATCAGCTTTCTCATCTGTAACATAAGTAACCTACCAGCAGCAGATTATGTAATGGGATATGATGCTTTATCTTACTGCTTAAAGAAATAATCTTGTTTTCTATTTTGTTGCATACACTTCTTCACGCCAGACTGAGTGTATTTTCACCAGAATCGTCAGGTGTGCCCCACCATTTCAGATCCAGTGTAAAGAAGTAGGCAGGAAACCTGGACCTGAGGGCCAGCTCTGATGCGGCCAACCCAGTGATTTACATAACTTCTCCAGGACTCTATTTGCTCATCTGCAGAAATAAGGTAACACCTTCCTCCTTGTTCTTCTCTAGTCAAAGCCCATTTTTTAAAAAACCTCAAATGAACGAGGGGTAATGTGAAATTTTTGAGATGCAACAACTATCTAAGCAATCTATAAATCGTGAAACACATTACAAATGGAAAATATTACCAATAATTTTATTCACCTCTGACTTAAAAGTCCTTAGTGTCTAGCAGATGTGGGTGACCCAATGGGGAATAAGGCACATGCTAAAGCAGTAGAAAAGTAAATAAAACTTAAAAACAGAGAGTCAGGGAAGAAATTTTTTCTTGATAGTTCAAAAAATATATTAAAGTTACCATCATGGTGAAAAGCTCATCTTCCTTTGACTTTCTGATGTTTATTTTATGACTTCAGATTGTTTTTCTAATTTCTAAATTGAAAATTTCTGTTACAGTTTTTCAATATGTAGGGCCTCTTAATGACTTAATCAGTCCTGATATCCAGCAAGTGACTTAATTCACGTCTACATTTGCTTATAGAGTACTCCACTGCTTCAGAAACAAGCCTATAAAGTTAGCATTAACTGACCAGAAGGAACCAAGGTTAGGGGAAGAAAACAAGTCGATTTTTACATTGGAATCTAAATTATTAGGCTTCATTTCAGGGAAAAAGGAGAAGGGTTTACAGGAACAAGTATAAAGGACACATGAACAAAAACTGGCGGGGGGTGGAAATGGGAGGGAGGTGGAGAGGAATGGGGGAGTGGGCTGGGATGGGAGTAAAAGACAGAAAACTGTATTGGAACAACAATTAAAATTAAAAAAGAAAGATAAAAAATTAAACAGGGCATTTCTAGTATCTGTCAAGGTGATTTGGAATATTTGATTAAAAACACTGCACAATTCTGCTTTTCAAGTGCAATAAAGCCTAAATATTCCCAAAGATGGTAATCAATAAATACTATCTCTGTGAAGTTGTATCATCAGCTAATAGTTTTAAAAAATAAAATGTTTTTAAAAAATAAAATAAATTATTAGGCTTGAGATGTATGCCTCATTTTATATTTGACATTCAGTGTCCTAAGGAAATACAGACCTGCATCAAAAGGGCCAGAATGGCTAAGTGTGCAAACCTAAGGGATCTGTGCAGGACAGGGGCTGAATCAGCTGGGTTCTTCTCCCATTTGAAGGCAGATCAAAGCTCAGGCTGTGCAAAAGAAATTACACTCTCTTCTGTCACTAGAGGGCCCCATTGCCAGGTAATAGGGCAGAAAATTCCTGTCATCTAAGTGAATGTCCCAAACCAGGAAGCTTCCACCTCCCCACTTAAAGGTGGCATTTGAAGCCATGATCACCTCAGCCATGCCTTGTGTGTGATTTTGGTTAGCTCCCTAATTAGTAACAGTACAATCAACCACATATGAGATGCTATGTGGCATACACTACTTACGTAATCCTCACAACAGTCCTGTGAAATGGGTATGATTGCCATTCTCATTTCACAGATAAGGAAACTGAGACTGAGAGTGGTTGAACAATTTAGCCAAGCCCCTCAGCCAGAAAGGGGCAGAGTTGGGATTTGAACCTGAGACTCTCTAATTTCAAAGTTCAAATTCTTAGCTGCAATGCTCTATTTTCCCTGGTACCTGGTAACTCAAGCCACTTTTAGTTCATCATCTTCAGCCCAGCAGTGAGTTTAAAGACGAAGGACCGTGCTAAGTGAGAATCCAGACAGTAAAATTAACCATTTTCTAGGGGTAGGTGGACTCCTCCTTAACTAAGAGGAGAACAAAAAAGAGGGGAGAAGGCAGGGAGAGGAAGTAGAGGAACCTAGGCTATCCTTACACAGCTGTGGCTTGTCTGCATGGCAAGTGTTTCCTTATTCTGTTTTCTTCCATCCATCTAAAGCTGTGATATTACCCAGATATAGTGAAAAGGGATCTCCATGCAATCTGCAATGTGTCCTGGAATTGAGACAAGTCTGGGGAAGCCCAAGGGACCTACAGAAGGAGTACTTAGAACTGGACAAACCTGAGGAGTCTTCTGAGAAATAGTCTAAGAAATAGTTGCCAAAGCCCAGGTAGAGATACCCGAAACTGCCTCTGAGCTGGAGAAGAGGAATAATACTGATTACCACCCAGTGTCTCTCCTTTATATTCCACCCAGCTCAGTCCCTGGAGACTTATGCCCAAATCCTGGAGAAAGTAAACCTACCACTAAGGCCTGAATGTAGGGTGTTTCCACCCATTGTCCCTTTAAGGCTTTGGAAGTAAGGACAGCAGACGATGGCATGAAGAAAAGAGCTTTTGCCCATTTCACAGAATCAGCAGCAGTAGCACCAGTGTCAGCAGGTAGGTACAGCAGTGTCCTTAATAGTGAACTAATGGCCTTGTGATCCCACTGGAAGATGCCAAGGGCCTTAGCCACAGCAGGAAGCAAAGCAGCAGCCTGAGGTGGGATTAAGAGAGCAAGAGAAGACAGATCCCTTGCTATAACTCTTTTGGCACCACCCACTGGGCACACCAGCCGCAGGGACAGTGATGAAATTACCAGGGAAACAGATACTTTGGCAACCAAGATTAAGGAGATTTATTTGTGCATCAATAGGAGTCCCTATAATTAAAGGCATGGTTATCAAGAACTATAAGTCCAATATTTTACTTTTTTTAATTTCTAAGGGGGGAGAAAAGTCTATTTAATTTTCATTATAATTAATCCATGTTCACGAAAAACTATTTCATTCATCCACCACAATGAGGACATCCTGGAGAAGACAAGATTTGTAAGGACTCTGAGTTTCATGGAAGGAGGCAAGGTCCAAGAGTTATAATCTGACCCCAGAGTAGCAAGGAGGCAGCTTTCCAGTCATAGCCTCTGTCAGAAGAGCTTATTTCTTAAGGATGGGGTGATATATCTTAAAGTAATGGATCCATGACCTGATTTCCATAGATTCTTGAAGCTGATTTATTAGGGAATGGATGCTTTTGTAGAGAAAGTTCCATAGTTGGCTAAAGTCATATTACTTAACTTTTGGGAAGCTACTTCAGCTCTAATGTTCTGTGGTTCTTTCAAGACTCATAAAACCTCAGGATGAGAGAGAGATACCAGAGAACAATCTTCCCGAGGCGGCCTCTGGACCAGGACAAGCTCTACCTGTTTTCCTGCCTTCCTGGAAATGACAGAAAAACAAGTGGACATTCTCTATTAATAACTTGGCATTCAAAACTAGAATTATGCTAAAACTGCAAAAACATTGTGGCTCTTGGTACATGTTTTTACTGCCATATCCACTTATGGAATTGCTTTCCTTTCACTGTGCGAGGGGAAAGAGCAAAAGGTGTCTCCAAACTTCCATGAAACCTCTACATGCCCTCACTCAGTGATGTCCTAGATTTCCTATTTGGCTGTTACTGAACCCCATATTATGCCATTTTTCCCCTTGGTTAAGAATGACTCTCATCCTGTAGTAACATCCACTTTTCTAAGTGCTCCAATGAATTCCTAACGCTTTTCATGCATTTAGCTTTGTAGGTCATTCCCAACATGGCACTGAAAATTGTGGAGAGAGCCAGGGATGGGGGAGTGTTTGGACCTGGACACTGGCCTAGGACAGAGGTGAAACTGGGCAATCATTGCCTCCTACATGGGGAAGGTTCAGCAAGGAGTACAAGTCTGCAGACATAGAGTTAACTCTGGCTTTACTGTGCTCTGTTACTCTCTGTATGTCTCCACAGAGCATTATCTGCCTACCTAAGCTACAATGCTTTGACTCTCCTGCATGTCACCTAGGGCCTTGTGTAGGTTTCTCTAGAGTACAGATCAGGAGAGAAATTTCTGGGTCGTGGGATATACATACACTCAATTTCATGACAGATTGCTCTCCAGAATGGCTCACCAGTTTACATTCCCACCAGCAGTGCGTGAGGAGTCTCATTGACCCACATCTGTGCCAGCAGTGGTATCTTCTGGCTTTGTAACTTTACCAGTCTGATGGGTATGAAATTAGTCTCATCGTGGCTTCAATTTATCTCTCTCTGATTACTGGCGATATTGAAGATCTAGTCATGAGCATGTAGGGAATTTGGGTTTCCCCTTCTGTGAATTGCCTATTCGTGTTCTTTGCCAAATCTTCTCTTTTTCTTGTTGATTTTCAGGAATTGCTTAATTATTTTATATATTAATCCCTTGTCAGTTTTAAATGTTGTAATTATATTCTCCCAGCCTGTCCTCCATCTGTTACCTTAGTGTACAGTATCTTCCAATGAACAGAAATTCTTAATTTTTATTTAGTCAGATTCATCCATTTTTCCCACTATGGTTCAGACTTTTTGACATGGCTCAATAATATCCCACCCCAAAGTCACCCACGTGTTTTCCAATATTTTCTTACTGGTTTATAATTTATCTGTACATTTAACTGCTTAGTGCATTATGAATTTTATCATTTTTTTTACTGTTGTGCAATTACAATTGTCCCAATTTTCCCCCCATTCTCCCCTGTCCCACCAATGCCCCCTCCCTGAGTCAGTTCCCCCCTGTTGTCCATTACTATGGGTCCTTATACATGTTCCAAAATTCCCACCCCCCATTTTAAGCCACTTTTGACAATGCTCTATGTAAAAAAAGTCCATCTTGCTTCTATTAAATTACTGTCAATATATTATATGTTAGAATATCATATAATTTATAATCTAAACTGGGAGAGACTTGAGAGTAACAAAGAACATTATTTGAAATTTTGCTAGGCAAATAGGCATTTAGTAGAACTTTCTCATGCAAATTGGAACAGTCACCTCAAAGTTAGACTATACTCCACGGGACACTGTTTCGTCCGATCCACTGTGCTGTCCGTCTGCTCGTGGCGCATGCCTCACTGTTTTCTTGGTGCTTCATAGTAATATGCACTTGACCAAATATTAACTTTTGCTCTTCTTTTCCAAAACTGTCAGTTACAAACGGACTTCTATTTTTCAAACTATTTTTTGGACCCAGTATTTCCAGTTTCTCTGGAAAAGTTTTGATTGGAATTCCATGCATTGTTTATTCAGTTTGAGGAAATTTGACATTTTTGAAGTGTTAAATGGTCCCAATCATGAATATTGTTTGTCCCTACATTTATTCAGATATTCTTGCATATCTTTTGATAGAGGTATCTATTTTTCCAAAATCACTTTTTATTAGGCTAATATATTTATATTTTATAGTTGTATATCATAAATGACGAATATATGTAACTTCTTACTTGTGAGAAGAACATTGTTGGTTGTTATGATATCATATTTTATCCTGAACTAGGTTTTTACACCTAGAAATATCTCCGTTTTCTTAAGTAATTACATCATCTGAAACTGTTTTCCCTTCTAATATTGATACTTCCTTGTTTTTCTTGTGTTATTATATTGTTTATATTTTCTAGAACTAGGTTAACTAGTAGTGGTAATAAGAGATTTTTTTCTTTTATGAAATATATCTGAAGTTGCAAAACTCAACACCACAAAGCCAAACAACCCAATTAAAAAGTGAGCAAAGGACCTGAATAGACACTTCTCCAAAGACAACACACAGATGATCAATAGACATATGAAAAGATGCTCAACATCACTAATCATCAGAGAAATGCAAATTAAAACCACAATGAGATATCATCTCACACCTGTTAGAATGGCCATCATCAATAAACCTACAAACAAGTGCTGACAAAGATGTGGAGAAAGGGGGAGCCTTTTGCACTGCTGATGGGAATGCAGATTCATATAGCCACTGTAGAAAGCAGTATGGAGATACTTCAAAAAATTAAAAATGAATCTGCATTTTGACCCAGTGATCTCATTTCTGGGAATATATCCAAAGGAACCCAAAACACTAATTCAAAAGAACATACTCATGTTCACTGTAGTTTTATTTACAATTGCCAAGATTTGGATGTAGCCCAAGTATCTATCAGTACATGAGTAGATACAACTATGAGATCTTTACACAATGGAAAACTACTCAGCTGTAAAAAAGAAAATTTTACCCTTTCTGACAGCATGGATGGACCTGGAGAACATTATATTAAGTGAAATAAGCCAGTCAGAGAAAGACAAATACCATGATTTTGCTCACATGTGGAATCTAATGAACAAACTGAACAAGAAAAATAGAGACAGACTCATAGAAAGAGAGAAGGATGAAAGCTATGCGGGGTGGAGAGGAGGTTGGTGGGTGGAGGGATTGAGCAAAAAGGAAAAAAGGCTCATGGACATGTACAACAGTGTGGTGATTGCAGGGGTATTGGGTACAAGGAGACTAAATGGTAATGGGAAAAAAACAAACTTTCAGAAACAAAAAATAAGATAAAATTTTTCCCTAAAAAATATATCTGAAGTTTCTTTTTTTAAATAGATATTTGCTGAAAATTTTCTATATGTAGCCTTTCATTAATTAATGACATTCTCTTCTATGTCTGTTTTTGTAAAAAATGTACTATTAATAGGAATTGAATTTTATAAACACTTTTTATCTCTGTTGAATTAAGCATATGATTTGTTCCCTTAGTAAATGAATGTGCTAATGTTTCTAGTGTGGAAAACTTCTTGTGGTGCTAAGATAAACCATGTAAGATCATTATTCGTTGTTTTTTTAAATAATATTTTAATTTTTGATCTAATGACTACCTTAGACTCTCACATCTGTGTTTATAATAAAAACGACCTATAATTTTCTTTACAGATAAACCATTTTATATGGTCTAACATCAATGTTACACTAGCCTCTTTTGTTCTGTCATTGTCTAGGACAATCTAAATAAGAAGACAATTATCTGTTTTTTAAAAGCATTACCATGTATGTTTAAAAATCACTTACAGCCCATTTAGAACAGGAATCGTAGTGGAGCAAAAGAGAGAGGTTTGGGCTGAGGACTTTTCTAATAATAATTTCTGTTATTTTTATAATTTTTATATTTGAAAAACTTTAACTTCAAATTTTTTATTTTTTTTTTGCTGGTTCTGGAATTTTTTTTTCCAAAATGTATCAATTGCACCTAGGCTTACCAGTTTATAGGTATTACTAATAGTGTTTGTGGTTTTTACAATCTCCATTACACTTGCAATTATAGTTATACAATTGTACATTACATCTATGGTTCTATCTTTCTCATTTGTTAGTTTTTATCTATATTTCTTTCTCTTTTTTATCAGAATTACCAGTATTACCAGCTATCTACATATCTAATTCATCTTTCCAAAGAATTCAAATTTATGTGTTTGTTTGTGCTCATTTATATGTTGTTATTATTCCCTGTTATTAATTTTACTGTTATTTCTTCATAATGTTAAGATAATGTTATCCTGCTGCTGTTTTTCTAGCTTTGTCAATGGAAATTTTCTTTAATTTTTATTGTTATAGATGTATTTAAAGCACAAAATTCCCTCTAAAGGCTGCTATTTAAATATTTTATGCCTTTGTTTCTTTTTATCTGTTTGAATTAACAATTTCCCAGGCTTCTCCCACTCCATATACTAATTTACCTTCATTCTGCTACGTTTTTGCCAGTCGTCACTTTGTGTATTTTGAATTTACACTGATATGTTGTAAGCAAATATATTTATGATTGCTTCATATACTTGATCTGGTGTTCATGTTAACAGTTTATTACATCTATCTTTTTTCCTGATGATTTATCATCATTTCTAATTTGTTCAACTTGAAATTGCTATTCTGATTTAGTATCAGATCATATTGTATGGTATCTTTCTTATGCCATTATTTTTAATTCTCCTCTATATTTTTGTTTAAATGAAGCTTATATACATGGATCACATAAGAGTGGCTCTTCTTTATAATCCAACTGGAAAGGGTCTGTTTTAGGTTAGTGATTATGATCCAATTATATATACTTTAATTATTACTTTGTTAGAACTTACTTCTACCAAATCATTTGTGTATTTTATGTATATAAATTTTACCTGTCCTTTTCCCCTCCCCATACAAATTTTTTATTAGATATATCAAATTTTTTTCTCTTTGCTTAGAAATTATACATTCTATTTTATATCCTGGGGCTGTTCTTAAACTATCAACATACATACCTACATTTAAATCACCAGTATTTTAAAAGCTAATCAACATCTGTGTATTTTTTCTCAACCAGACAAGTGCTCATGTACCTTTCGTCTCTCCCCACCGCCCCCAGAGCTCTGTCAGTATCATTGATAATGTATAGCATAGATGATTCTATACCTTTTTTTTATTTTAGTAAGCAGGTTAATAACTTCACTAAGTTACTTGCTTTATTGTCTGCACCATCCATTCCCCCTCTTTCCTATAGTGCTAGAGCCCCTGGGTTTCAGTTTAGCATGCAGCCACACCAAATAAAGACTACACTTTCCAGGCTCTCTTTATAGCATGACCAAGTGGTAAAATTCTGGCCAAAGACACGTGAGAAGCAATGTGTGCGATGTCTGGCACATTTACTTCAAGAGAGAGGAGATGACCTTTCTTTTCCTCCTTCTTCATCCAGCTGCTTGAAACGTATTGTAGTTGCCAGACATTTCTGACCATCAATTAAATCAACACTTAAGTGGGAAGATTAGCAAGATATAAACAGCCATGATTCTTGGTCACCTGGCAGATCAAAATCCCCCCACCAGCCCTGGACCACTTACCAAATGATTGATACTTAGGAGAGAAAGTGGTAACTCATTTCTTGCCTGTTAGTTGTCTATTTCTCCTGTAATTAATTATCACAATCTTAGTGGCTTAAATAAATTTATTATACAGTTTTGGAGGTCAGAAGTCCTAAATTCAAGGTGCAGGCAGGGCTATATCCCCTCTGGCTACTCTAGGAAAGAATCTGTTTCTTTGCCTTTTTCAGTATCTAGAAGTTACCTGCATTTCTTGGGTTATGTCCCCTTCCTTATATTACTCTAGTCTCTCCTCCCATTATCACAT
This sequence comes from Trachops cirrhosus, assembly GCA_028533065.1. Lineage (NCBI taxonomy): Eukaryota > Metazoa > Chordata > Mammalia > Chiroptera > Phyllostomidae > Trachops > Trachops cirrhosus. The sequence goes on from CM052539.1 coordinate 149,165,536, forward strand.
CTCCTTTTCTGACTCTGACCCTTCCCTCTCCTTCCTGTAAGAGAATTTGTGATTACATTGGACCCACCCAGATGATCCAGGATATCTCTTTATCTTAATCACATCTGCAAAGACCCTTTGCCTAGTAGGCTACCAAACTCATGAGTTCTAGAGAATAGAATGTGGACTTTTTTGGAAAGGCCATTGTTCCACCTATAGTACCTTATTAAACTAAGTGTTCTTTGGGTCAGTTTTACACATAGCTGGGCCTAAATTCTCATATTACCTTTATCCCAAACTCTATTTGTTTCTTCTTACTGCTTATTTTTATTATTTTCATTGTTTTTTTTTCCTGTGGCGACACTTCTTCCAAGAGTGCTTGCAAAAAAGGTCTTTGTTTGGAGAACTGTTTTCAATGCCATGCACACTCTCTGCCTCTCCACTTTCAAGGGTTGCCTGAAATTTTCTGTCTTGGTCTCAACCATCTTTCAAAAAAGCCAGTCATCAATGTTATTATTAAAGAACACTGTCTTGTACATATCCATATTTCATGGACTTAAAACACAGTATTCACTTAGTAAAAGTTTGCTGAATGAGCCACTGATTGGTTTTTATGTGACAGCCACAGCAGAAAAGGAAAAGCCAACAACATTAGGGATATGGCAAGACAGACACTAAAGAAAATGTTCATCTGCCACTCTCCTTGCATTCTTGCATTTCTTGACTTCCAGAAATATCCATGTCTACATAAAATAGGCTTGATATACATATATAAATAAATAAATATGTATATATGGCATTAATCATGCATAGATCAGGTATATCTGTACCATATATCCTATAAGGTAGGTTAAAAAAACTGTCTTCCCTACTTTTCAACTTTACGTAGTTTTCAGTGTCTCTTTTAATTTTTATTGAATATTTTTTCCAGTAATTATCGATAAAATGTGGGCATTGATGACAAGATCCCCTTATTGGCCAAGGGCACAGGCACTGGAACTAAATGTTCTGGGTTCAGGTGTTGACTGTCTTTTACTCCATATGTGATCTTACTTAAACAAATTAGTCAACATATCTGTGCCTTAGTATCCTCTTCTGTAAAATGGGATAATGATAATATCTAATTCATAGGGTTAATTAATTAATTAAATGAGTTAATAACATAAATACTTAAATTGTTTCAGGCAAATAACTCTACATGTGCTAGTTATTTTTTAAAAAAAAGAAGGCATGTGCAAAGCCTTCAATCAAGATTAAATATATGACTTAAATTTTCTTTTTTCTTAAATTTTATTGTGAAGTTTGTATGAGCAACAGCAAAGTGAAATCCATCTCATTCCATGAGAGAGGGTCACAACTGGTTATCTGCCATTAACACTTCTTCCTGCCTCTGGGAGTTCCAGACAGCTCCTGGGGTAGAACAGGATGGGGCTGGGGAGGGGGCCAGGATTAGAGTAACAATTCTAGCTCCTCTCTTCTTCCCCATAGGGAGATTGCCTGCATTTAATTTTTAATGAGTTTACTTGGGAATAATGGTTAACAGAATGGGCAATTGAATTTTGGTTTAACTTAAAGCCACATTATCTAATCCTGATTTACTAGGAATAATAGAAAGCTAAATCCAGGGTATTTTGATTCCTGAGTCCAGTATCTATTCAAAACTTATATTAGAAAGAGGTATGATTGACACTTCAGAGCTAGATAAAATAAAAAATGCCCTGTTAAATTTGAATTTAAATTTAACTGTATGTTTGGTTTGTTTTATTTTTGTCTTTTGCTAAGTCTGAAAACTCTGCTCAAAAACCCCAATTATCATCTCTTCCAATTCCCTCATGTTATGATGGGGAAACTATGAACTTGATGATGAAATGAAGTCTCCTACAGCTAGTAAATGGAACCCAAGTGTCAAAGCCAGGTCTTATGATGTCTTTTCTTAAGTAAAATACAAAGAATGTCAGAGTAGTCAGGTAAAAGAAAATAAAGTGAAAGGGGAGGAAAAATCTCTGTGTCTACTCTCCCTGACCCAGTTACATAAAAATCTCTCTCTTAAACTTGGAATCCAGTTTCCAAGTCATTTATGAAGCCACCTTTTTGTTTTTGTTCCTAACATCATTAAACCGTTCGTTCCGCTCATGTGGGCCTGCTCTGGAAAAGCTCCTTGAATGGGTTCTGTCTGTTGGACAACAAAGCACAGCACAGAGGTGGGTGGGCATTAATTATGTTAAAGCACTATTCATCTCTACTGATGTTAGTTCACATAGAATGTTTTATAACATCGACGTTTTACAGTTTATTTCCTGCTCTTTTTGTCAGAGGCAGCGACATCATAAAACACCACACCTCTAAATGGACCACATTCTACATGTCTGTTTTTGGCTGTGAAAATCACATCTCACACATAAACTGATTCCCTATTCTTTCCCCTTGAATGAATTTAAATTTCAAGGAAAAAGGTATCAATATTTCTCTCTTCCTTAGCATAGGATAGCAGACATTATCATATTAACAATTTCTGGTTAGAAAAAAAAAAGCTCAGTTTTCACTTAATCTCTTCCCAAACTGTTCAGTTTACCTAAAATAAATTCCCACATTTAACCCAATAAATCACTTTTCTTTTTAAGTTGGAAACACTCCATTTCTTCTTCAGTGGGAAATAGACCATGATTAGAGATAAGGAGAAAGTTAAATCAGTCTCCCTTTCCCCTCTATTTCAAGGCACTTGGTGTTGTTATTAAAATGTGTATCATAATCTGTTCTATAGGCAAGTTATTTATGCACATGTCTGCCTTGTCTGCTGGGTTGGAAACTCCCTGAAGGCAGAGGATGTGTTGAATCCCAACACATACACATATAGTAATAATAAATTATGGCATTTGCTTAGTAATTCACTGTTTGCAGAGACAAATGATCATGCTATCTACCATTTATTAAGCCCACCACACTTCAGGCAATGTGCTTATTACTTTATCCTCAGTATATCACAGCAATACTGAGTGGTAAGAAATATTATTAGCACACCTCAATTACAGGTAAAAAAAATGAAGCTTATGGAGAGGGATAATTAAACACAGCTAGAAAATGCTGAAGTGGGAGTTTAAATCCAAATCTCCTTGCCCTGGAAGTTTCTTGTTTTCTTAGCCATTAGCTATAATGTGTGAAGACATCAGATGGGACAGACCGTGATGTTGATCCTCTCCATCCCCTGCTTAGTACCAAGGAATATAGAAGCGACACTTGCTATTCCAAGGGCATCAGTTAGTGACCCCACCACCCTGGAGAACAGGTCATTAAGTGACACCATTGATCATCTTCCAAGGCTTGATTATCTGATCTCTCATTGTTTTCCCCACAGTCAGCTATATGAAGAATATGTAAGGGTCTACTTCAAGTACCAGTGTTATATGGCAAATAGGGCACTGGAATGGGGATCGGGGAGCTGGAAGCCTAGTCCTCATACATGATTTACTGGAGTTGGGTCTCACTTTCCCATATGTAAAGTCATGAATTTGAACGATGTGACTAAAGTTTCCTTTTAGCTGTATCTTCCTATAATCCACAAGTATGTGAGTTCCCTGAGAAACCCCAGCACCTGGCACACAGTAAGTTCTCAGTAATAAACATTTGATGAAAGAGTGAATAAATATGTGATGAAATAATGAATAAATAAATGAACAATGATAAAAATGGCCCCTGTCTCAGTATGCAGGAATCATAAATAAGGTATCCTTTCACTTCAAGGCCTGAGTAGAAAGCAAGCTCACTCTTCATAATGCTAGCACTTTATGCTTTTCTACACAATTCCATCTGGCTCTGATACTTCATTTTCCCAATTTGGAACAACTTATCTCATTCATTGGAATCACTTCCTTTCTTATGTTTACAAAACAGATGATTTGGCGATTTTACATAATTCATCTTAAACATAGACTAACTTAAACTGAGTTCAAGCACCATCCACCAGCAGCATGGAACATTGTATTGGATGTAAAGGATGTGATTCTGTATGCTTTTGAAAACCTAGTCAAGATTGTCAACTGAATATATTTTTAATGACAATAATGTTGCCTCTGTGGGCATGTCCACATGCACCCTGCATGTGTTTATATTTCTATGCAGAGTTTATAGTGTTTTGGTTCATTAAGTCTGGTCATTCAAGTGAATGTAGAAAAATGAGATTTTTTAGCATAGTTCTGACTTCCTATTTACATACCTTACTTAGTCCAGATGTAAACTTTTAGAACAGCTGCATCCCTTCATGCAAATGATTTATTGGTGACTTACAGGCATTCGAGTCTTAGTTGGGTACATTTTAGGGTACTTTTGGCAGAGTCAGGAGAGACAGAGTGGGGCAGGCTGAGTGGCAATTTAATTTTTTATAAAAGTAGGTCTGAGATATAAATATAAATGTAGTGGAAACCACAGGAGTTATTAATTGAAAAAGAATTATTTTAAGATTGGTCAAAAAAAACCCGAAAGTGTTGATCTGGGATGTTTGTGTAGTGCTTTCCCACCTTCACTACATAAGCAAGCAGTTATATAGCATCGCATATCAGGTATTTTTCTGAACACCTTACACATATTGATCCATCTAAGACTCATAATACCTTCATCAACCTCATATTACTTACAAAGAAAAGCCCAGAGAAGTAAAGTCATTCAGCTATAAAAGGGGCATAAATCAGATTTGAAACCAAAATGCCTGACTCTGAGGCCAACGCTCTTAAATTCACACCATACCAAGCTGCCTCTGTCCTTGATACCAGTGGCCTCCTAACTGGCCTCTTTCCCTCCCATCTCATACCCAGACATTCCAACTCATCCTTTATCAGTGTGAACTTTCTATAGTAAAGCTTTGATGCATGGCATTTCCTACCTCAAAACTCTTCAGTGGCTCAGAAGAGGGTTTCAGCCTCCGAAATCTAGTGATCCACCCTTAGCCTGCTCCTCTCATTCTCCACAACTTTGTCTCAATCTCCTTTTTCGCCCTATTTCCCAAATCTTTCCCTCCACAATCTTAACTTCCAGCTAAACGGAAACCCTACTTGCCATTCCCAAAACATGGTTTTGACTTTCCTCTGTCCATGGTTCTATCCACATGGCATGGAAAACCCTCCCCAAATCCAAGGCTGATATAAACCTGACCTGCTTTCCAATGTGCAAAAATCACATGCTCTCTTTATCTCCCCAAAATTTATATGTTGAAGCCCTACCTCCCGTCACTGTATTTGGGGATAGGGCCTTTAAGGAGGTAATTAAAAGTTGAATGAGGTCATAAGGGCAGCTTAATCCAATATAACAGGTGTGCCTATCAGAGGAGAAAGAGACATCAGGAAGCACAGAGGAAAATACATGTGAAGAAACAGCAGTGTGAGAATTAATGACAAAACCTCATTTAAAATGAGGTTAAATTAAAATAGAAGGCTAGTAGAGGAAACTTTCACACACACGTGTGTCACTCAGTGTACACTACTGACCCCAAAGGAAGAGATGGGACTAGTACATCTGACAGGAAGTAATGTTACAGTACTACCACAGCAGGAAGAAGGAAAGGTTTCTCCTGTCTCAGAAGTAGTTCAACCAATGGGAGACCATAACCCAATCAATGAAAAGTCACTATACTTCAAACTTCCAGTTTCCTCCAACAGAACCTTCAATTTCAACAGCTTCTCCTAAATCTATAAAAAAGTGTCCCTCTCTTTTGTTTTTCTAGCCTTGCATGTGGTTTACCATTAGACTCATCTCCAAAATTGCAATTCTTTGTTGTTCACAAAAAAAAAATGCATTTTGCTGGAGAAATACCTGGCTAATTATTTGGTTTAGGTCAATAGTTAGAAGGCAGCCAATTGCAAGCCAGGAAGAGAGTCCTCAGCAGAAACTGCCCTTGCTGGCACCTTTATCTTGGACCTCTGGCCTCCACAACTGTGAGAAAATGTGTCTGTTGGTTAAGCCACATACTTTGTAGTTTTTTGTGGCAACCCAAACTAACTAATATGCCTTCTCTCTTATTCCTTAGAGTGGGGATTCTCAATCTTGGGTTCAGTGACTGTTTCTGAGCCCTATAAATTTTGATAATGTGCTAGGAAGGGGCTCAAAAATTGAAAGAAAAAGCTCTAAAAACTACTTGTAATGACAAAACAATTACTTCTGTGGAAAAACAATGTCTCTTACTGTTTAAAATTTACCCATAGCTACTGCAATTTTCTGGGTCATTGACCAGCACTGTTATTATATTTTTATTATAGACATGTTGACTGATCTGGTAGTGCTTTCTTAAATATTTGAAAGGCAACAATCTTAAGTATTCTAGAGAATATTTGAGAAAGCAAACTACCTTGACCATGGTATTTCTCTTCCCTGTCAGTAAGTTACTCACTGTTCTCCCCCTTATTTCAGGAGAGCTGTCAATCACCAAAGTGTGTTCACTCAGTTATCCCACAATTTAGTTAACATACCCTTCACATTTCATCAGCACCCCTGACAAGACACATCAGCAAACCAGTTGAGAATTATTGTATTTGGGTGTTAACTTTTTGAGAGTAATAGGATAATACTATAGGTAAATGTTAGAAATAAATATGAAATTTATTTCTGTTGGCAAAGATTTTTGCACTAATGAATGAATAGAAACAGGGACTAGAAAATGTTGTTAGGAGGAAAGATTACAGACTGACTTCAGTTTTATTTTTTAAATTTTTCTCTGCATCTCCTTTTTTTTTCTGATGATCAGCTATTACTTTTAGAATCAGGGGAGAAAAGGAAGAAATTCTCACTGAGTAGAATCCCTAGCTACCCAGTTTCATGGGTCCCATCTTGTAGGGTAGAGTTGCCTTCTCCATTTAGCAACATTCTCAGCCTGATCCTTGGCTTAGCATCCACCCTCTTCTTAAGCATCATTTACATTCACCAAGCTTATATACTTCTTTCAGGTCAGTCAAATAAATTAACCACATTAATGGGTGGTAATGAGTTAATAGAGTTCTGTGCTTCACAATCCTAATTAATATATTTGAATTTTGAGCATGCTTTCAGAAAATATCTTCGAAACTTGGATTCTCTAATCCTAGCATTAGCCAGTGGGCCATAAAAGTGTGGGTGGAGCTAAACTAGCTCTCCAACTATGAACTAAAATGGGGTCACTGATTCAGTAGCCCTACTCTGTGCTAGAGAAAATAATTAGTCCCATATTCTTAAACAGACATCCATAGTACCATGCCAAATTGTGAAGACCTGATTTATTTCCACATGTCTCTCAACCACCTTTACTGACTCACTCTCAATTTGAAAGAGTAAAGAGTCTTTAGAAAGAAAAAAAGAACATAAATATTGAGAAGCCCATGCCTTACTCAGCTGGGAATAAATATGGGTACAGAGTAATGCTTAAGAACCCTATTCAAACACACAGATTTTTATTTTGTTTTGTTTTTCTTAGTCTATCTTAAATACCAAATAGACTTGCTCCATGACCATTTTCTTTTCCATACCCATTTGGTGCTTTCCAAAGTCCATAAACTCTGCAACCCATTGTGCATGGAGCAAGAACAATCTGAAAGCAAACAGCAAACCTCAAATAAGAATGTCATTACTTTAGAGTCTCCCAGGCATTCTCCCAGCCCAAGAAAGACTGTAAAAATTCCTGTTTTAGAAAGAAGAAATCATAGAGTACCAATTTCTTTCTCATTGAGACATTCCACTATTTAATTAAAATAGTGTCGGAGCTTGGGTTAGAACTACATTTTAGAAACTCAGGCCAAGGTTATTTCCACTACATTAATGACTCTCAGTCTTCACTGCACATTGGAATCACCTATAAAACTTCAATAACCAATGTCCAGTCACACCCCAAGATTTTCTGATTTAATCACTCTGGAGTATGGCTTGAGCATCAAGAATTTTTAAAGATCCCCAGGTGATTCTAACATGCAGCCAAGCTTTCAAACCATAGATCACAGTGTGCTACCTCTCCTAGTGACTAACCGTCAACCAGCTGGGACCCGTGGATAGTGAACAAAGAAATAGATGGCACCCACATTGTTCAACCCTCTCTGCCCCTCTCCCTACTAACATAACACAGATGCATAGTTAGCAAATGAGTTGTTTATTGAACCAATGGCTGCTGTCTTCTTTTAGAGCAGGATTATTTGAACATTTTCTTAAAGGGCCAGTCTGTATGTGTGTGTGTACAAACAACTTAACTGTGCCATTGTAGCAAGAAAGGAGCCATAAAAAATATGTAAGTAATGGGAATGGCTAAAGTCCAATAAAACTTTATTTGTAAAAACAGGTACTCCAACCCACAGGCTGTGGTTTGCTGACTTTCAATTCAGTCTCTAAAGTATATAAAACAATTACTATATATTTTTTGAATTGGGATTGCAATGATTCTGAGCCAGTGGTCTTTAGAATTCCATTACAATTGTTAGGCATTTGCCTTTCAGAAGGAAAGATTTGCTTCAGAATAGTTTATCTCTGCCTATTTCTGCTGTTGAATAAAGCCATTTTTTAGAGCAGAGGCCATTGCAACTCCCCAAGAGCCCACACCCACATATATTCGGTACCTCCCTGATACCCCAACAGGGAGATCTCTTCCTTGGTACACCTCCAGCTCCTTCTCTGTACCTGTATTGCATCACTTGTCATTTTCCACACTATCATTTTGCATGTGCTATTTCCCACTCTAGATCATAAACAAACAGAAATAGTTACTACTACCGCCATTAATTGTATTTATTGTTATTTGCAATACCACTATTAATTATTTTGTTATTTATTAATCATATTTATCATGCTTTACATCTCTCAATTCCTCTCATATCTACTGGTCCCTTTGATTGGGATATTCCCCTGGAAGAAAGGTAGAGCAATGATCATCACCTAGATGTTAAGATGAGAAAACTGAGTCTCAACAAGATTATTAAGCATTAAGAGGCAGAGTCTAAACTTGAATCCAGATCTTGTGATTATAAGAAAGTGTATTTAGTAGGGGTGGGGAAACTGTGTGTGGATTCTGAGAGAGCTCTATTCGAATTCACTTGGCATGGGACATGAAGAGGATAGAGGACGATGTCCTTGCATTCACTGTGGATGTCAAAGCCAGTGAGCACCATATTCAACAGGCTGTGAAGAACCTCTATGGCACTGACATGGACAAAATCATCACCCCCCGGATTAGGCCTGATAGACAGGAAAAGGCATATATATGACTGATTCCTCACTATGTTGCTTTGGATATTGCCAACAAAGTTCAGGTCATTTAAACTGAATCCAGATGGCTAATTGGAAATATAAATATTCTTATCATAAAACAAGAAATGCAATTGATAGTGTCATAATCTTGAGAAAATCATTCAAATTTGGAATTTTTGTTTCTTCAATTGTAAAAATACAAATAATAGTTAATACCTTTCAAGATTATTTTGAGAATTATAGACAACCTGATTAATGTTTGTCACACTAAGAAATGCTCAATAATAGCAGCTACCATTACTAGTATAATTACACTGTTGCTGTGCTGATTAGCTAGGGTTCTTTTCATTTTGTGTATGTTTCCATTTGCTGTTACATGCTTCATTGTTTTTGGTGCAGTGCCTTTAATTTAATAGGTGTTCAATTAATGCTAAATGAACTCATTAATTAGTTAGTTTACTAATGACTTGGTTATATAGGCCTATATTTAAAAGTTTCTTCAAGCATAAGCCTTTTAAAAGTAATGAAAATATCCCCAAAGGTAGAAGAAAATTAGATGATTCCTTTTTAAAAAGACAACACATAAAGTGAGTTCCTTTCCCATTTCAAAGTAAATCTCTTTAGCCAAGTAAGTGCACGTGCCCAGCAACACTTTTGTTGACTACTTAAAATAAGGAAACATAGGCCCCGACTGACTTTCTATTCCTTATGGAACCATTAATGCTTAAAAGTCAACAAAAGCAAAGCTGTCAGCAGGATTTTCTGGATTAGTAAATGCTTAAATTTAGCTGAGTAATCAGTAATAATGATAAATTCCTCTTGATTTAGAATTTTTCTTGGAAGATACTTCAAAATACCCCCAGAGAGCTCTGAAGAGAGTCAAAAGTTCAGCCTGAGAGCTTGATTTAGAGATACCTCATTCAAGCTTCCCAAGCACCTCGAATCTGCTCCACTGGGAAGTCAATGAATTGATTACTTAAGACATACTAGCACCCACTATGTATCAGACACTTTTCCTGGGCACCGAGGTGATGAAAGAAGCAAAAGATGTGGTCTATGAGTTCAAGCAGTTTATGATCTGCTGAGTAAGAACAGATGTACAATTCTGAAACAGACTAAAGTATGCTATGGGGTGCTGGCCTCAAATCCAGAGGGGGAGTGGAGAGAGAGAGGGAGAACTGTATTGGCCAGGATACATGAAGAAAGCTTCTAAGGGCAAATTCCCAGCTTCAGACGTGCAGTGGTTCATGCATTAGTATAGAGTACTGACATCTGGGCAGGCATTCATATAAGTAAAGTCTAGAAAAAGATGAAGACACTTTACCCATTGGCTCAAAAGGAGGTCTGGAAAGCAAGTTCATGAACAGTTCTGCTCCATGTAGCTATTGAGGGTTCACACTGTGTTGTGACTCTCCTTCTTCTAAGTCAGGGTTCTTACCATTCAGTCAGAGGGCCAGTTCCAAGAGAGAAAGAATCACATGAGGAACGTTTTTATGGACTAACCTTGAAAGTGGACACATCACTTTTCTTATTCTATTGGTCAGAACTCAATCATGTGGTCACCCTGAACCACAAGGAAGATGAGAAAAATTTATCTGTATGCTCAGGAAGAAGAGAATTAAACAATATTAAAGAGCACTAGCACCTTCCAGCACAGGGTGATGTTCTGGTCATCAAACTTCCAGTTGACTCTTTTTTCAACATATTGATCACACTTACTTCCTCCCCAAAATACACAACAAAAAGTCCCACCCAGTCACTGAAACAAATTCAAGGTTCAGGATGTCTGAATCCATTCTCCCTGTCTAACTGGGATATGTCTCTTTATGGTTCAGTGACCTATGACCTACATGAACTATATAATGGTGGAATAAAGAAGAATTAGCAAAATAGAAACACTTATTCAGAAAAGAGAAGAATGAGAGACACATAGAAGTGACTAGATGTTGATGCTGCCCTTGAGAGGAGTTTCCTCTCCATTTGTTCCTGTGGCCAATGGCCATCTTTCTGGAAAGTTCTTTTTCATCTACTATCTTCTAGCCACATCTAAAGTGAATATTTTGCCTTTTTTTGCGCACGCAACATCTCACAGCCCTTTTTCTGCTGGTAAAAATATGAGGAGCTAAAGAAAATAGAACCCAAATCTGGATCATAGTATTTTGACATTACAACGCCCTAGAAAATTTGGTAAGTTTATGATCTACTTGCTTGTCATCAGTTTCCCATCAAATATACACACTTACAGTCTTTCCCAGATAGAAGAGAGCACAAATATTAGGGAGCATTACTGGTTTCTGCTATAACTACCCACTGTGTAAAAAGGGGGAGAATTAAGAATATATATTTGTATTTGCTTCTCACTTTAAAAATAAACAGTAGAATGGTAAATACAGTGAGAAAGGAAAAACAGTGAATAGAGACAAGGTGGGAGGCATATTTTCAGTTTGTATCTGTTAACAATGTTTGGATTTTTAAACCACATAATTATATTATTACCATTTCCAAAAAATAGCAACTTTTAAAACGAACATAAAGAAAACCATTTAACAAGTTTAATGAAGAAAAATGCACAGGGAACCAATAGTGATGGAATGGAAGATGGGTCTCACATCAATGGAGTGGACCAGAAGGAAGAAAAAAATATACAACCAGAAAAGAACGAAGAAATAAGAATTCAAAACAATGAGGAGAGGCTTAGGAACCTCCGGGACATCTTTAA